>CM019064.1:33863172-34463172 GCA_009667805.1 Leptobrachium leishanense
TAGATAATAGATAGATAGATAGATAGATAGTGATAAGATAGATAGATTAGATAGATAGGGATAGATAGATATGGGATAGATTTGATAATTGATAAATAGATAGATAGATAGATAGATAGATAGATAGATAGATAGATAGATAGATAGATAGATAGATAGATATGGGATAGATTGATAGATTGGATAAATAGATAGATAGATAGATAGATAGATATGGGGATAGATAGATAGATAGATAGATAGATAGATAGATAGATAGATATGGGATAGATAGATAGATAGATATGGGATAGATAGATAGATAGATAGATAAATAGATAGATATGGGATAGATTGATAGATTGGATAAATAGATAGATAGATAGATAGATATGGGATAGATAGATAGATAGATAGATAGATATGGGATCGATTGAGAGATTGGATAAATAGATAGATAGATATGGGATAGATTGAGAGATTGGATAAATAGATAGACGATAGATAGATAGATAGATAATGATAGATATGGGAGTATAAGAATATAGATAATGGGATAGATAGATAGATATGGGATAGATTGAGAGATTGGATAAATAGATAGATAGATATGGGATAGATTGAGAGATTGGATAAATAGATAGATAGATATGGGATAGATTGAGAGATTGGATAAATAGATAGATAGATAGATAGATAGATAGATAGATAGATAGATATGGGATAGATAGATAGATAGATAGATATGGGATAGATATAGATAGATATGGGATAGATAGATAGATAGATAGATAGATATGGGATAGATTGAGAGATTGGATAAATAGATTGATAGATAGATAGATAGATATGGGATAGATAGATAGATAGATAGATAGATAGATAGATAGATATGGGATAGATAGATAGATATGGGATGGATAGATAGATAGATATGGGATAGATTGAGAGATTGGATAAATAGATTGATAGATAGATAGATAGATATGGGATAGATAGATAGATATGGATAGATAGATAGATATGGGAAGATATAGATAGATATGGGATAGATAGATAGATAGATATGGATAGATGAGAAAGATGGATAAATAGATGATAGATAGATAGATATGGGATAGATAGATAGATAGATAGATAGAATAGATAGATATGGGATAGATAGATATGGGATAGATAGATAGATATGGGATAGATAGATAGATAGATAGATAGATAGATAGATAGATAGAAGATAGATAGATAGATAGATATGGGATAGATAGATAGATAGATAATGGATAGATAGATAGATATGGGATAGATAGATAGATAGATATGGGATAGATAGATAGATAGATAGATAGATAGATAGATAGATAGATATGGATAGATAGATAGATAGATATGGGATAGATAGATAAGATATGGGATAGATAGATAGATAGATATGGGATAGATAGATAGATAGATAGATAGATAGATAGATAGATAGATAGATATGGGATAGATATAGATAGATATGGGATAGATAGATAGATAGATATGGGATAGATTGAGAGATTGGATAAATAGATAGATAGATAGATAGATATGGGATAGATAGATAGATAGATAGATAGATAGATATGGGATAGATAGATATGGATAGATAGATAGATATGGGATAGATTAGAAGAAGATAGATAGATAGATAGATAGATAGATAGATAGATAGATAGATATGGATAGATAGATAGATAGATATGGGATAGATAGATAGATATGGGATAGATAGATAGATAGATAGATATGGGATAGATAGATAGATAGATAGATAGATAGATATGGATAGATAGATAGATAGATATGGGATAGATAGATAGATATGGGGATAGAGATAGATAGATATGGATAGATAGATAGATAGATAGATAGATAGATAGATAGATAGATAGATATGGGATAGATAGATATGGGATAGATTGAGAGATTAGATAAATAGATTGATAGACAGTGCATTCAGAAAGTATTCAGACCCCTTCGTGTTTTCTTCACATTTATTTTGTTGCAGCCTTATGCTAAAATTGTTCAAATTATTTTTTCTCATCAATCTACAATGAACTGAACATCCCATAATGACAAAGCAGAATCCACATGTGTTTCAACACTAAAAATTTGTTAAACCCCCCCGCCCCCCAATATCACATTGACATAAGTGTTCAGACCTTTGACTCAGTATTTTGCTGAAGCACCTTTGGCGACGGTTACAATTCCTTTAGATTGTGATACAACAAGCTTTGCACACCTGGATTTAGTGAGTTTTTGTAGATCCTCTCATGTTCTGTCAGGTTGGATGGAGACCATGGGTGACCAGCAATTTTCAGGTCTTCAGAGTTGTTCGACTGGGCTCTGTCTGGGACATTCATGGACTTTTCAGAGTTGCCCCTAAGCCTCTTGCATAGTCTTGGCTGTGTGCTCCAGGTCTTGTTGGAGGACAGATTTTCATCCCAGGCTGTGTTACTGAACCCTCTAGGCCAGGTTTTCATTATAGAGATCTCTGTATTCTTCCTCATTCAGCTTCCTCTCAACCCCGACCTGTGTCCTAGTCCCCGCCCCATAGCATGATGATACCAGTACACAGGCTGCAACATAACGAATGTGTAGAGATGAGTGAGTCCAGGGCCGCCATCAGGGGGGTGACAGCCCATGATATGTTCAAGGGCCCAGTGGCTGCCGGGGGCCCTGACCCTTGCCAAACCTTATGCAGTTTGCTTAAGTGCCACAGACACAAGGGTCGCTTAATGCCACCCAGGACTAGCCAAATTTCCTGGTGGCCTGTGGCATGCTGGGCCTTTCAGAACAATTGAATTCATCACTGATAGAGCGATTACTTTGGTCTACACCAGGTAGAGATGCAGAGCAAAAGCTCTGCCGCCAGGGAACACTTTTTATTATTATTATTCTTCTTTATTTATAAAGCGCCAGCATATTCCGCAGCGCTGTACAATAAGCACAGTATAGACAGGGTTACAATACATTGAACAACATTTGACAAACAGTACAGGAGGAGATGAGGCCCTATTCCCGTAGGAACTCACAATCTGGGAGGGTTGGGGTTGGAAACAGGAGGAGAGGACTGTAAGGTGAGAGTGATTGATGGTTGCGTCAGTGAGTTGGGTGGTAGGCCTCCCTAAATAGGAACGTTTTAAGGGAGCGTTTGAAGGAAGAGAAGTTAGGGGAAAGTCTGACAGTACGAGGGAGAGCGTTCCAGAGAGTGGGGGCTGCGCGTGAGAAATCCTGCAGTCTATCATGGGAAGAGGTGATGCGGGGAGAAGCTAGGCGCAGGTCACTGTTTGACCTTAGGGAGCGGGCTGGGCTGTATTTGGTGATTAGTGAGGACAGGTAGTGGGGAGCTGAGTTAGTGAGGGTTTTGTAAACCACTTTCAGGGTTATTCCGGAATTTCGGTGCTCTTTCGTTCCCCGCACTTTGGGGAATCAAATTTCCCGACCCTGCGGGTGATTTCAGCATTCACCGCAGGGTCCCCAACGTGCAGGGGAAATCCGTCGAACGCATCTGAAAAACAGAAGCAAAACCGCCTCATCGAATGGAAAAAACATCGGATTGAATGCACCGCACTGTCCGCCTCAAAACCATTGGACGCATCCAAAAAAAGATGCCGATCCGCCGATCAGAGCGCCGACCAGCAACCAGAAAAAGACGACATACGGGTAAAGTAAAAAACAACACAACTTTTAAAAGCTGTTTGCAAAAAACTACTGCATGAAGATGCCTAAAAATTACATATACAGTAAGGTCCTATGAATAATAATAAAAAGGTCTGTTACAGAAAAAAAAAGCTATTTAAAAATAAAATCTGAAAGAAAACTCACTGAAAATAATCCCAAAAAATGCCTAAAAAATAAGGGCCCTTTTACACTCCTCGCGCACTATTTTGCACGTGCGCAAAAACGCATTAACGCGAGGGGAAAAACCCTTTGCGCTGAATGTCGTATTACGACATTCGCGCACAAAATGCGCGTTAACGTCTAACACGAGTGACCCTGCGCGAATGAAGGTTCGTGCGCGCATCCCATACTTAACATTGTGAGCACAGTGCGCTGCTACGCAGAGGGTATTACAATCGATGCGCAAATTTGTACGAACGATGTTTGCGCGCATAATTTTAATGTCTTTGAAAAGCTGGAGGTAACTGCAAATCTGAACGTCCTGGCCGAAACCAAATACACCAGCACGAAAAAAATACAGCACAGTATAGTTACACATTCTACACATACCCAAACAATAAAATTGAGAAGTTGTGCGTGTTTTTTTTATTGCTGCAGCATATATACTCAGATTGATTTTGACAGGCGCAAAAACTGAACGGGAGACAATTGTGGTTCTTAATTCTGATTGGCTGAATCGCGTGAAAAAACAGTCTGCCCACCGATTTCTGCGCGCAGCGTTAATTTGCGCGCGTTTTCGAGCGTTATTCTTTACGTGCAATATTTTCGGACGGATCAAAAGGTGCGCTCGGATCTTAATACCAGCGTTAATTTACGCGCATTAACGTTTAACGCTGTGCGCAAAAAAAATTGCGCTGCATGTACACATTTGCGCGGAGAATGTAATAGAGCCCTAAATATTTTATCAAAAGGGGAATTTTTTTTACATTGAAACCTATAGGATTCACCTGATTAAACCTGCCGAATGAAAACACCGAACAGCAGGGAACTTCACTGACATTTCTCTGCTGTTCGGTGTCTCTGAATAGATTAACCATTGCTTCTCTATGGGGGATAGAACTGCCTTTGAACAGGCACCATATTTCGCTGGCAATTCGCCAATATTTGGCGAACTGACAACTCTTTGAATAGTCGAATGGCTACAAAATTGGACTGTACGGGGAAATTCACTGTTCGGTGCAACTTCAGAGCCAATTCGACTCTCTTTGAATAACACCTTTTCTATCTCCTTGCTGGAGAGGAAGATGAGGCAAAATGTTTTATTTTTTATTAATTTACTGAAAAAGGGTCGGTGGGGGAGGGGCCCTGACGTGTGATTTAGTGAGAAACCCCATGAATTTTGATGGCAGCCCAGAGGGGGTCTGAACATCTTCTGAATGCACTAAAGTTAAATAGATTGATTAAACTCATAGAAGAGAGGTCAGCTACCTTTGTTATCCAGATATTTTGGAACTACATTTCCCACGAGGCACAGTCAACCTGCTGTGTTGCTGAGAATCATGGGAGATGTAGTTCCAAAACATCTGAGGGCCAACGTTTGCTGACCCATGACATACAGGTTTTTCAGAGAGAGCCGAACTGGCTCCGAAATTACACCAAACAGTGAATTTCCCAGTATGGTGCAATTTCGTGGCTATTTGACTATTCAAAACCTTGGCAATTTGCCAAATATTGGCAAATTGCCAGTGAAATACGGTGTCTGTTCGACAGCAGTGAAATCCCCATAGAGAAGCAATGGTTAATCTATTCACAGACGCCGAACAGCAGAGAAATGTCAGTGAAATGCCCTGCTGTTCGGTGTTTTCATTCTGCAGGTTTAATCAGTCGAATCCTATAGGTTTCAATGTTAAAAATATTCCTGTTTTTATTCAATATCTTTTTTTTTAAATAGCGTCCAGTAGTTTTTATGCAAACAGAGTTTGACATTTTCTAAGTTTCAATGTTTGTTTGTTGTTATCTCGTTCGTCGGCTTGTTGGCTTTTTCCAGCAGCTGGTCGGCGCTGTTTTTGGTGGATTGTTGGCTTTTTTTTAGATGTGTTCGGTGGGTTTGTGACGTCAGGTACGTTTGGAGGGTTTTCTGTGGCGTTTCGGATAAATCCGATTTTTTTTGGGATCGGATCGGCGGGGTTATCGTTAGGTTTTTCGGCAATTTTTCCAGCCCATTCGGCCTCTTTTCACCGCACTTCGGGGGGACCCTACGGTGAATGCTGAATTCACCGCAGGGTCTGGTAATTTGATTCCCCAAAGTGAGGGAAAACGAGAGAGCATGAAAATGACGGTGACCTCTTGGTGCTCTCTGAATAACCCCTAAAGATGATAGATGATCTGAAAGATGGATTGATAAATGGAGGGAGAGGGAGGGATTCAGTAAGTAAGGTCTATAAAACATTTTATAGTGCAATGCTACATTTGTGATTATTTGTGGGTTGAATATACACTACGACAGGGGTCAGCAACCTTGGTCCTCCATATGTTTTGTTAATACATTTCCCATGAGTCTCCAGCCAACCAAATGAGTGACTGAGCATCATGGGAAATGTAGTTCCGAAACATACGGTGGAGCCAATGTTTCTGAGCCCTGTTCTACGTGTTTATAACTCCATATGGACATGTGTTTTTGACATATGGACATATATTTAAAAATGTGGTGGAAGATAGTGAACATTGTATTTATTAACATCAAATATTTATCGTAACTGTATTCTTCGATTTTTTATTTTTTTTTCGCCTTGGTAGTTTGGAATCCTAACACACAGAAAGGTTATTGTTATAAGTAACCTCATTGTTTGCTGGTCAGTTAAGAACAGTTAGAGAGAAGAAAAAGAATAATGAGCTAATTCAATTACCTGTCAAATATTAACAGAGAACAGAAATAAAGTGCACACCATGAAAGTAATTATTAACGTCGGGGGTTACCTTCCATCCAGCCGCCTGATCAATGAACTGTGACTGGTAATAGATTGACAGACACAATCAGGGTTATTCAAAGAGATCCGAATTGCTTGAGAAAGGTAAACGAACGCTGAAAATCAGCGTTCGGTCACCTTTCTTGGCCATTCGGCTATCCAGAGAGCAGGCAATTCGCCAAATCCTGGCGAACTGCCTGAACATACGGTGCCTGTTCGGTGCCTGTTCGAGGGCAGTGAAATCCCCATAGAGAAGCAATGCTTCGGCTATTCAGAGAACACAAACCAGCAGTGAAAGGTTCCCGAAATGCCCTGCCATTCGGTGATTTCATGCGGCAAATTTATTCAGGGGAATCCCATAGACTTCAATGTTAAAAATATTCCCGTTTTAATTCAGTATCTAATAAACCGTTCATTATAAAATTCTGCAGTAAAGAGTCGCTTTATCTATAGATTTTTTAGGATACTTTAAGCATTTTTCTGAATTTGTTTTTTTTTAAAAGTCCGATTTTTTTTAAGTTTACTTATTTTTTCTGTAACAGCCCTCTTTATTATCATTCATTGGATCATATATGTAAATTTCAGACATTTTCGCTCAGTAGTTTCTTTGCAAACAGTGTTTCACTTTTCAAACATTCATACAAACTGTTTTGCCAATTTATTCACTTCGCTCGTCTGCGGTCTCTGCTTTTTCCGGCGGCTTCGCTGCGTGTGATCGGCTCCTGCTCAGGTTTTTCTGTGGTTTTCGGCAGGTTAATCCAGATGTTTTTGAGGGTTTTCGGCGTGCATTCGCTGGGTTTTACGGTTCGTTTTCGGCAGGTTTGCGGTAGCTTTTCCCTGCAATTCGGGGACCCTGTGGTGTTTGCTGAATACACCGCAGGGTCACCGAAATGGGATCGGCGAAAGGAACCGAATTGAAGAGAACGAAAAGTCACCGAACGTGCGGTGACTTTTCGAATCTCTTTGAATAACCCTGATATTCTTTTGTTATTACTAAGGAGTATTTATTTATAAAGTATTTTACCAGGAAGGATACATTGAGATTTCTCTTGTTTTCAAGTATGAGAGTATGTATCACAGAGATCCACGGCAATAAACCGCACAGCAATGTGCTGTGTGTATGAGCGTATCACAGAGCTCCACAGCAATAAAACTCACAGCAATGTGCTGTGTGTATAATATCACAGAGCTCCACAGCAATAAAACTCACCGTAATGTGTACGGTGTGTATGAGCGTATCACAGAGTTAGACAGCAATAAAACTCACAGTAATGTGTACAGTGTGTATGAGCGTATCACAGAGCTACACAGCAATAAAACTCACAGCAATGTGTACGGTGTGTATGAGCGTATCACAGAGCTAGACAGCAATAAACCTCACAGCAATGTCCTGTGTGTATGATTGAGCACATCACAGTGCTCCACAGCAATAAAACTCAAAGTAATGTGTGCGGTGTATATGAGCGTATTACAGAGCTTCAGAGAAATAACACTCTCAGTAATGTGCTGTGTGTATGAGCGTATCACAGAGCTCCACAACAATAAAACTCAGGAATGGGCAGTGTGTATGAGTGTATCATAGAGCTCCACAGCAATAAAACTCATAGTAATGTGCAGTGTGTATGAGTGTATCATAGAGCTCCACAGCAATAAAACTCATAGTAATGTGCAGTGTGTATGAGTGTAGTCATAATTTTTGTTATAGTAATTTCAAAGAGTTGGAATCGGTAGTGTGGCCCCCTCTGAGGCCAGAACCTTCGGGCAGTGCCCTATTGCCCTAATGGTGAATGAGTCTTCCCCTGATCCACTCTACAGACATAATCACGATGCAGTTTTCCAGTTGCATTGTGGGTATAAACTGACCCGCTGAGTGTTGGAAACCAGTGGCACTCATAATGGGATTTTATAGTATAAAGTACAGTATACATGTCGTCCTTGACAGAGTTCTTCATTAACCCGACCCCCAGCTCAGTAGGTTTACACAGCTCTGGTGTAACAGTAACAGACAGACTTTTACAATAAACACAGACCTCCATGAGCAAGGAGGAAATGATATTTATTAAAATTTATGAGCTTCACAAGGCTGTAATTCTCTTTGTGTGTTGACATTATATCCCAGTGAATGAGAGACCGACAACCTTAAACAAACCTTTCAGATCCCTCCAAAAAAGTGAACACCGGGTGTATCCAGGGCTGTCTTTAATACTGACTGGTCCCTGGGTAGACATTTTTTCTTCCCCCCCATGTAATTTTGCTCTCCCCCAGGGCAGCCATCAGAAATGATGGGGCCCCTTACTGAACCTCACGATGGCCCCCCCCCCCGTAAACTTCCTCAACCTTTAAAATCCTTTCGCCCCCTTCCACAACCAAAAAAAGGACATAACACAGGTCCACAGCAATAAAACTCACAGCAATGTGCATTGTATGAGCGTATCACAGAGCTCCACAGCAATAAAACTCATAGCAATGTGCATTGTATGAGCGTATTACAGAGCTCCACAGCAATAAAACTCACGGTAAAGTGCAGTGTGTATGAGTGTATCACAGAGCTCCACAGCAATAAAACTCACGGTAAAGTGCAGTGTGTATGAGCGTATCACAGAGCTCCACAGCCATAAAACTCACAGTAATGTGTGGTGTTTATGATGGGCTTGGTTGGGCCCTGGGGTCTGGACCTGGGGTCTGGGGTCTGGACCTGGGGTCTGAACCTGGGCCCTGGCTGGGCCTGGGGACTGGTTCTGGCCCTGGCTGGGCCTGGGGTCTGGTTCTGGCCCTGACTGGGCCTGGGGTCTGGGCCCTGGCTGGGCCTGGGGTCAGGGTCTGGGTCCTGGCTGGGCCTGGGGTCAGGCTCTGGGCCCTGGCTGGGCCTGGGGTCGGGGTCTGGGCCCTGACTGGGCCTGGGGTCGGGGTCTGGGCCCTGGCTGGGCTTGGGGTCTGGGCCCTGGCTGAGCCTGGGGTCGGGGCCCTGGCTGGGCCTGGGGTCTGGGCCTGGGACCTGGCTGGGCCTGGGGTCTGGGCCTTAGCTGGGCCTGGGGTCGGGGTCTGGGCCTGGGCCCTGGCTCACCACTCCGCTGTCTTCCCTCCCTGTCCTCCTTCTTCTCTTTTCTTCTCTTCCTGTCTTCTGGCCGGGCCCTCCATCTCAGGCAGCTTCACTGACTGGAGGGGGCGGAGCTGAAGCAGCATGCTTGGGAGGGCCCTCGCACACTGCTTGGCCCAGCCAGCCAGCGAAGCTGCCAGGAGGAGACACACACAGTCAGCTCCGAATTCGGACTCATAGAGTCCGATACCGGAGCTGAAGAAGGGCGTCGCCAAGTTTATAATTGAGGAAAGATTTGAAGGAAGCGCTGACCTCACCACACCAACTTCAGACTCTATCCATTATTGGTGGCCTGAGATATACCACCGAGTGGAGGAGGGAAGCAGCTGATTCAAAGACTGAATAGCATTGACCTCATTTATTTTATTGTTTTACTTTTTTTATCCATTCTCCATCTTTTAAATTTTAAGGAACCACTAGGTGGCGAGGGGGATACAGAACCAAAACCTTTTGGCCTTGATTTAATTCTGCCCAATGGCCGAAACCAGGATCTTTGTTGGGGGGTTTTCGGCCATTTTTCAATTCAGGAGATTCAGATGCGGGTTTACCAGCAATTCAATGCCCAATAAATATTTGAATCAGATATCGGCTCTCGTAGCTATAGTTTATGTATATATCGGCTTTAGTGATTTGAATTCGAATTTATTGGTATGTTAATTTACGAAAAAATAACAAATGCTAAAAGGTGTTGATAAATGGATTTTCAATCAGAGAAATAGAAGGAATGAGACTGAAATCCTTTTTTTTTTTTATACATCGGATTTTTCTCAATAGTCATGTTTAACCTTTTCACGCCAAGCAGGTGGTGCCCGGCGGGAGGGCTTTAAAGCCAGGCAGGGTGTACTAGTAGTACACCCCACTAGCCAGCTGCTGTGGCAGACCCTCCTTCAGCCTGTCCACGCAGCAGACACTCTCATTGGATGGGGGGAACGGCCTGGACCAGGTCTTTCCCGCAGCAGTGACTGGTGTGCGGCATGTGCCAGCTAGTGGGCGAGGTCGGAGGAGGCCCAATGAACTCAACGGGGTGTACTAGTACGCCCCGCGCCTTAAAAGCCCACCCATCGCAGGGACAGCATAATACGCCCTGCAGAGAGAAAGGGTTAAAGACGCAAATTTGTATGATGCTGGCCAGAAATAATCTTTTTTGGGCGTCTTACCGGCCGGCTTATTTTTGCACCAGTTGTATTTTTCGAGTATCATTTTCAAATGAAATCGTCTCCTTTTTTCCCCTAAAAAAAAAATCAATCGATAGAATTAAATCGAGCCCTTGGAGAGAGTCCGTGACTCCAATCTGGTGGCAATTAATAAAACTTAACCCTTTACCGTAGAGCAGGTTGTGCCTGGCGGGAGAGCATTAACGCCGGCGGGTCATAATAGGCAATTCTAAGCTTCCCGGCTGCTGCGTTGGGCCCCTCCTCTGGACCGCCTGCGCAGCTGACTTGTGTTGCACGTCTTAGCTGCAGGGAGACAACCTGAGTTCAGTCCGTCGCTCAGCAGCGAATGACGCATGCGCCAACTGGTGGGCGGACCTGTCGCAGCCCATAGACGCCAGCGGGGCGTGCTATGCCACCCTGTGGTGTTCAGTACCACTTGCCATGGGAACAACATAATGCGTCACGTGGCATTTAGAAGTTAACATTTATTAAAAAAAAATTAAATAGACACAAAAACAACTTACAGCGGAGTGAACAGCAGTGAAAGTTTCGGCTCTGCATTTGTATGATCGTATGCGTGGTGGTTATGGTAAACTGTGGTCATCTCTGTCCGATTCCAGATTATGAGATTTATGACTCCTAGATTTATTGTCCCTGTGGCTTCAGCACTTCTAGGTATTGTCCTTGTATTTGTGTTCTTTATTCCGATCAGATCCAGCCACTCCAAGGACCGCCCTGTCAGATTAGGGGTTTCCTCGCTTAACTGGGTTTTGTATGCATGCTGGGTTACCTGCTATCTATGACAGTACTAAATATACTGTATATATATATATAAATATATATATTGTGATAAGGTAAGGGGAATGATATACAATGGCATGTATATTCCCTCTATGTTTGTGAGAGAGGATGGGGTTGTGAGTCCAGGAGGGCAATATGTGTTTTTTAATGGTTGCTTGCTATAAGGTTTTCCCCACTTGCTAATTGTCAAGTCCTTAAATGTTTCCTGGGTGGAAGGAAGCAGGGAGAAGGAAGTGAGAGAGCGAGCGAGCAGGCAATCAAGGTGAAGCTCTGAACTGGCAGCTTGAAAACAAGGTTAGCCAAAGTTTCAAAAGTTGGTATTTATTGTTTGCTATTTTCCCAAGTTAGGTCGGGGTCAGACGAGCGTACTTCAGAGTGGAAGGAACGTCTGTGAGTGTGGACGTTCCTTCCACTCCACGCCCGTCTGGCCACCTCGCTGAGCGCAGTTAGTGCTCTCACTGCTGCAAAACTCGATCCTCCTATGGAGGATCACTATTTGCAGCCTATTTGCAACGCGCGTCCTAGCGCTTCGACGGGGAGGCTTTGTACATGGACTCTTGTACTAGCTACAGTGTGACCAGCCACGTCAATGCGTCTCAACGCTGCGACGGACGCCGGGAGGCACGTCAGTACGGGCGTATCTAGTGTGCTCGTCTGACCTCGGCCTTGGGTGAGTGATGTTTATTTGTTAGTGAATGCCCAGACAAGCTACATTTTGTTTTCTGTTCTATTTTGTTTGGATTGCAGAAATAAACCCTAAACTACACAAGAGAGACTGTGTGTGTGTGTGTGTGTGTTGTGTGTGTGTGTGCGCCATAATTGCCCTAGAGGACCGTGCTACGGTGCCCTGAGACTGTGCGGGATCACAATATATATAAGGGGCAGTGGCGTCACTAGGGTTGGTGTCACATGGTGCAGTAACTTATGGTGTCCACCCCCCCCCCCGTTTTACAGGGGGGGGTTTAACCACTCTTCCTCATAATTCAGTACTCCCATATAACACTGCTCCTACACACTCACAGCGCACATTACTGTGAGGTTTATTGCTGTGGAGCTCTCTCATACGCTCACACACAAAGTTTTGCGAACTGCCAGCAAGTACGGTTCCTGTTGGAAGGCAGTGAAAGTCCCCATAGAGAAGTAATGGTTAATCTGTTCAAGAACACCGAACAGCAGAGAAATGTCCTGCTGTTCGGTGTTTTCATTCGACAGGTTTATTCAGGAGAATCCCATAGGCTTCAATGTTAAAAATATTCCCGTTTTAAACCAATATCTAATAAACCGTTTATTCCTTTAACCTCCCTGACGGTTTCCCCTAGTGTGGCTCGGGGTTAACTTTTTGTAAGGAAGGCGGTATCCCCGAGCCACATTCGGGCTGGATAGTTACATGTCCTGCGCTCCCTCGCCGATCCCCGCAGTCTCCTCCAGCCGCTCGCAAGGTCACACTGCCTGGTTCTCTTCTCGCGAGGAGTGAACCAGGAAGTGTGACATCGTGATCGGCTGCAGTGTGACTGCGGGGACAGCGAGGGAGCGCAGGACATGTAAGTATCGGCCCGAGTGTGGCTCAGAGATACTGCGTTCAGTATTGAAAGTTAACCCCCGAGCCACACTTATACCGCTAGGGGGCCAAGATAAATAGGACCGATTCTGACATATAAAATATGTCAGAATCGGACCGCCAGGGAGGTTAATCTGTAGTAAAAAGTCTCTTTATTTATTGATTTTTTTTTTTTTTAGTACGTTTTAGGCATTTTAAAAAAAAAATCCAATTTTTTTTTCTAATAGCGTTTTTTCTTTCTTCTGTAACAGACCTTTTGATTATCATTCATAGGATCTTATATGTTAATTCCAGACATTTTCGTTCAATAGTTTTTTTTAAACCAGCGTGCGACGGGTTTGCGGTGGCATTCAGTGGCCAATTCCCTGCACTTCAGGGACCCTGCGCTGAATTCACCAGGAAAATTTGATTCCCCAAAGTGCGAGGGACAACAGATCACTGAAATGTCTGCGTCATTTCGGTGTGCTCTATGAATTTAGTGGTGTTTTTTTTTTTGCCGCCCCCTGGAAAGTGCCAGCCTAGGCCTTGCCTACCCAGGACATACTTGAAAATGAGAGAAATCTCAATGTTTTCTATCTGGTAAAATATTTTTGTGTAACAAAATGTCACCCGGGGTGGTGTCACCCGGTGCGGGCCGCATCCCCACCCCCCCTTGTGACACCACTGATAAGGGGTTATTCAGAGAAAGCCAATCTGGCACCGAAAATGTCACCAAACAGTGAATTTCCCCTTATGTCCGCAACATTTTGGTGCTCTCTGAATAACCCCCAGTGTCCATTGCGTAGTGAGACTTTGGCACTCTGTGATCGGGGCTAGGTTATAATCTGGATATAGACAGATTTGCCCACAGATCACCATAACTAGATTTCAGATGGTCTCGCACGATGGATAATCTAATTTAAATTGGGTGTTTATGCAAAGCATAAAAAAAGACACTAATTATATTTTTTTCAATGTTTGAGAGCAGGGAGCCTCCAAATCAGTCCAAATATGGGTTAATTACAGCCAAAATGTTCTTTATCTGTTAAACAGTTGCAGTGATTGCTTTTTTGCTTGCGTTCTGTGTTATCTCAGCCCGGGCTGGGAAATATGCGAGGAGCTGAAAACCAAAATCTGTGCTTTTCCCACATAGAGATCTCTATGCTTTGAATCCGATGCCAGAAAAAGAGATGAAGTCATTAATTAGCTTTCATGTGTGTGTTTCCCACTGAGTGTTACTAAGGAAATTAATCTTAAATGTCTTTGGAATCTGCAATATGCGACAAAGGGGGGTCTGTTTACTAAACAGTTATGTCGTGTGAAAACATAATTTAGTGATTAGCTCCTTTGTGATGAACGTGTTTGAAAGATAAAGGGCTGTATTCCAAGTGTGATGGAAACTTACCGTGATACAGGGACGTGCAGTCAGGGGTGGCAGGGGGGGGGGGGTGGAGCCTCCCCTGCCATTCCAGTAAATTAAAGTGGTCATTGTGCTGTAATGACATGTGTGATATTTAAACTGTAAATTAAATTTTATTTATTGAAAAAAGTTCTCATACTCACCTGCTCCACGCTCCCTCGCTGTGCTTGCTACTTCTCTCTGTCCTCTGCTTTTTTTTCTCTTGCACTTTCAGTTGCTGTGTGTGTGTGTGATTCACTACACAGACAGCAGGGGCAGCACTGAGCCAGCCTAGCCTACGCAATTTGCGCAGCTGAATGCTACACTAATTGCGAAGCTGAAGCTGGTTCTACGCTCTTTTGTGCCTTCAGAAGCAATGAGAGCAATTGAAAGCTTGAGCCAATGGGAAAGCTCCATTGGTCTCAAGCACTTCTTTCTTTTAAAAAAACACCCCCCATGGGAGGCAGAGCTCCCCATGGACTGATTGACGTAGGACAGTCATGTGACTGTCCTCGTCAGTCATGGGGGGGGGGGCAGGCAGAGCTGAGCAATCAGCATGTGTGTAATTACGCCCTCTATTAGTTAGTATTGTAAGTGCATGCTCTTACAAGATTAAAACCTGTATGCAAACTTTTTTTTACAATAAGAGTTGCAATAGCACCCTCTATTAGTCAGTATTGTAAGTGCATGCTCTTAGCTGTAAAAAAAGAAAAAAGATGCAAACCTTATAAATAGTGAAACTCTATTCTCCTATATAACGATAATCAAATGCGTAAATTGTGACTGCGTACCCTGTGTATATCTGGCTCTGATACTAGCCAGTGCCTCACCAACCACTGACCTCACCGCACGTCACTGCCGTGATAGGGCTAGATCACAACCTAGACTACATAGAGTGACCGTCTCCCTTTTGTGGCTCGCCATTATTTATATTTTATATATATATTGTGTCCGTAATCTTTGCCAGCCACTAACGGATTGTCACGGATTCCCTATGGAGATAAGTATATGATCCCTGTATGCAAGGTTGCACTAATATTCTAATCCTTGTAGTGGTCCGTTATAGTGACTGAGTAGAGAACAGACTGAGGCAAGAGCGTATATATATATATATATATATATATATATGTTTGCAAACAGAGGCCAGAAATCTGTAAACAATACTGAGGATCCAGATAACAGGTTAGATCAATTGTTGTTTGCGCTAGATCACACATAGAAGAAGAGATAAAGGTCTATACACAAGAGTAGTCGTTATCCAAAGCCAAGAGGTCTATACACAAGAGTGGTCGTTATCCAAAGCCAGAAGGTCATACACAATCAATATATTATATTCAGAACGCTGGGAGCACTGTGGAAATGTGAGAACACGACAGCGCGTTGATCTGGGCTAACTGAAGGCCTTATATACCAGATCATGCGCTTAGCTAAGTGGCCCCACCCCTCCGTGCGTCACGTGATCTGTGCCGACGTGCCCTATTATCCAGCGCTCGGCATGCGAGCAGCGTGGAGGAGGCTGCTGGGCGCCGGAGGTATGTGACACAGATACCTGCAGCACCGACGCTCGCCACCACAAATATCAGCTTTTGGAGCTGGTAGGACTTAAGGGGCACTATTCCCTGCCCTTCGCTAAAACGGGGACGCTAACGGGGAGCGCCTACATTTGAACACCATTTTACTGCTGGATCCGCCTGCCCCGTAAAGCAACGCTAACCTCCTGGATACTCGCGGCAGCGCTAAGTGCACCGCCGCCAGTGTCACCTCCTGGAGTCCTTAGGATTCCATGGAGGGTTGTGCTGTCGGGCGCCGAGACCTGCCAGATCTCGCTCTCACAGAGGGAGATTTAGGACTATTTATCCCCAGTCTCACTCTGCTCCCGGTGGACAGAAGTGGCGGATCGGGCCACCATTCGCACCATGGGATGAGAGGCAAGTATCTGATGTTTTTGGGGGGTTTCAGCTGGTGCCGACTGATTCTGCAGAAGTGGTATCAGTTAGCACTGGCTCCTAGCTGTGATAAATTTTTTAGTCAACTGCAGCTTGGCGTAATTAGCGTTAGGACTTTGTAATCCTAGCCGTAATTACTGATTGCGCTCCCCATGTTAAGTGTAGAGAGCGCAAAGTAAAGTAAACTCGAGCAAAGGAGCGCAATCACTGATGCACATAAAGGATTTTTTAACCCGTCAGCGTACGGAACATAATATGGGCGGCATGCGTTACAGTCACTTAACCGAACGCTAACGCTCACATAGCTGAGCGCTAACGCTAGCATTAAGAAGCTAATAGGGCCATCTCCCATTAAGCGCTATTTCTTGTAAAATGTTGACTGGGTCCATTGACCCACCAGGAATCCTGGCTTCCTTATTCACCCTGGATTAGTCAGCTAAGGTGGTCTTGGAATAATTGTTGTTATTCTTGTATCGCTGATAATTTATTCACTTTGCACGTCAGGTGTCAGCTCTCCACTGCGTCCCAGTTCCTTGTTTTAGCGTTCCATGGGCTGTCATATCCTGCTCTTAATTGCAGAGTAAAAAGGACACTCTACTCATCCTGACCACTTTAGCGTTTCTCCACCTCACCCAGCATGACCAGGAGCCGGGATTTTGAATTTCCCGGCTGCCGATCACCAGATCGGTCACTAGTGATGTCAGCACGCTCTCTGTATAGGAACGCAAATTGCATAGCATAGCTTCAGGGACTTTGGGGTTCAGGAGTCCCTTATCGGAAGAGGAGGGGACAAAACGTGAGTAAAATCACCCGAAAATAGAAAAATATTAAAAAATAATTGGGCAGTGTCTGTCAGTCTCTATTTTCAGTAACGTATCCCTTTAATGGCTCTTCTCCTTTAACTAAGCACAGCGAAAGCCAAAACATTGCAAATCATTTCCTGCTACCGATGCTGCTGCGTGGCAGCGAGACCAAACGTAGATCAAGGGAGCGAAAATAAAGCTCTTTTTATTAGAGGACAAAACATACAACATATAAAAAAGAATGAAAAGCAACCTACAAGACTAGAATCCCGCTGTAGCACCCAGAGCACAGCAAACCGGAAAGGCAACCTGAACCGGTGGGAAAATGAAGGAATCCGGTGAGTAACTATTTTGGGAAGTTATTTGGTAATGCTGAAGGATTCCTCTGTAACCCTTTGCCTGCCGGGGAGGACTCGTTTTATGTGAATGGGTCTGTCTGGATGCACTGAGCGGGTCTTTGCGTACGAGCGGCTAATGACAAACCCTTTTTATAATATTCTATATACGGGGAAACATATGTTTGGTCTCCGAACCGTGAATACGAAACGGCAACTTTTCAGCAGGGGATTATTTCAAGAAAAAAATAGACTGCGAATGTTTTCAATCTCCTGCACATGTCGAAATGACGCGAGATGACGGGAAAGCGAAAAAATACCCGTTGATGTATATCGATGTATTGTCGGTTCTTATTTTTCGTAACATTCCAACTTTCCTGCGATCGTTGGTATTGCTGCCAAGCGTGTGGGATGCGTGAAATAAAAAAAACGCCTGCCAAAAAGTACCGTGTGATGGTATGTCAACAAACGAAGGAACTCTGAAATCCTAAGCAGCGCTAAGATCCAGCTGCCTGCGGGGAAGGCAGGATGCAGCAGCTGGAGCGCAAGCGGAAGGTATGGCTCTTTCTATAGCCTTAGGTTAGATTCCGCCATGGCGTGCGCGCAGTTAACTTCTTTTTTTTTTACTATAATGAACCTTCAGACAGAGATTTTCGTTTTCATCGAGCTGATGCAAAGCAACATATGGGGAACGTTACGTCTTTGTTTTCCAGAACAGAGGGAATGCTGTCTTCTTTCTCTCATTCTTTCGCTCTCTTGTACTCCCTGTGGCATTTTTCTGTATATTTCAAGCCCTCTCTGTTTATCCGGATGGGTAAATATACTGCAGACCTGCAGTTTTAGATCATACGATTTTATGCTGGGTTGATAGATATTTACAGCTCCAGACTTTGCAGAGAGGCAGCGGCAGAGGCAAGCAACAGGGGCTTATTTACTAAACTGGTAAAAGGCTGTCCTGGAATTATTCTGTGACTCGGCCCACTTTCTAACACACTCAGGCCCGTGTCAGACGAACGCAGTGATCACCTCCGTGTTGCCGCACATTTTAACGTCCGTCGTAGCATAAAATTATGATCAATAGAGACCCACACACGAAGTACGCCCGCACAGAAGTGCGGACGCACAACGCACGTGGCACCGGACGCAATTTAGGCAAGAACGTCAAACCGCTAGGACGGAAGCACAGAGTGCGCCACGTCCGCGTAGCTTTGTGTGTGAGTGATGGAACGTAGTCAGACGGACTGCATTTTCGACGTCCAGCATTTTTGACGGACAGAATGATTTTTCATATCATGCATCAATTTACATATTAATTTTATTTCCCATCTACATCAGTAAAAAAAAACGTCAGTCAATAAAAAGGACCGTGTGGTGTCTACAGTATCATCAGTCAGAAAGTACGTCAGCTGTGCACGGACGCACAGTGTGCTCAGATTGCATTCATCTGACATTAGCCTTAAGGTTCCAAAATCTGTAAATTTTGCGGCTGTTCTGCAAACCTGTCCTGCTATATAAACAAAAGCCAAATTATAGATAGTGTTATGTGTGAATGACAAGGAGACGGTTGATGACAAGTTCTACATTCTGCAGTGATACCGGGGGCCTGACATCCTTATATCTGTTCTTGATTCAACATATACATAGATACATTAGATAGATAATGAACAGATAAATTGGGTAGATAATGGATTAGAAACATAGACAGATGATAGATAGAAGAGTGTGATGGATACATTGGACAAGCAAAATGATACATGTTGATAGAAAGATTAACAAGGTTATTGAGCGAAAGGTGAAAACCAGGAAAATGGCAGGAGAAGAGAACAATCTAGACCAGTGTTTCCCAAACCTGTCCTCTGGACCCTCTGCCTTGCCAGGTTTGCAGGATATGTGAAGCACAGCACAGGTGATATGATTTGCTGCTCAGTGATTGCAGGATTCTGTCTGCTTTTCCCCAAGGTGATCTGCAAAATTTGGGCTGGTTGAGGGTCCGGAGGAGGACAGGTTTGGGAAAAACTGATCTAGACCAAATAGCCGATTTGGACAGTGAGATAAATGGGAGAATTTTTCTGGTTTGGCTATTTTGACTTAGAATTTTTGCTCCTCCAATCATTCTCCTGGTTTTTACCTCTCGCTGAATAACCCTCGGAGTAACAAGCAGATACATTAGCTAGGTAATGAAATAGATAGGGGTGGGGAATATATATATATAGATTGCTAGATAAAGGAAATACATGTAGATAGACAGGTAGATAAGTAGAAAGATATAGATAGAAAGGTGATAAAACAGATGATAGATATCTATACAGCAGATAAACAGATATATAAAATACAGTTAAATTTAAATCGAGGGAGATGGGATATAAATAAATATATATGATATAGTACAGGGCTCAAAATTTCAAGTCCTGCGCTACTAGCCAGGCCTTAAATGTTACTCGCCACTACTTGACCCACCTAACCCCTACCCTGCCCTTAACTCCGCCCCTAAACACAACCTCTTAAAATTATCTTATGAAATTATACTGTTAAATGTTTTGTTCAGAATAAAGTTACAAAATTAAATAACAACAACATTAATACCCAGGCATCAGATACCAGATACATGTATACCCAGCTGGAATATGCTGCGCAAGCAGCACAAAATAATTTATTGTGCTGCCTGGGTGTGCATTTCCACTCGCCCTCACTTAATTTCCGCTCGCCAAATGCGAGTAGGCGAGTGGAAATTTTGAGCCCTGATATAGTATATAGGTCGTATAAGAGATAGTATAAATACATTAGAGTTATTGATACATGTGGACAGAAAGAAAGGTATAGTAACTAGATACATTAACTAAATAATGAAATTATAGATACAGTAGAAAGATTACAGACAGAAATAGAAAGATATAATAGAGATACATTAGCTAGAAGAATAATAAATTGATGTGGATACTGAGCTATTTATCCTCACCAAAGTGTGTCACCCCTCTCCTCTTAGATTGTAAGCTCTTGAGCAGAGTAGTCTCTCCCACTGTTCAGTGTGTATGACCTGCATGTATATTTGTTGTTATGTCTCACCCATTATACAGCGCTACAGAACTTGTTGGTTGTTTACAAATACTTGTAGCAGTAGATACAGTAGAGCAGATAGATACTTTAGCTAGATAATGGATATACGTATATAGAGAGATATGATAGATACAGTAGGAAGATGATATATAGTACATACATTAGCAAGATAACACAGATAGCTCGAGACAGAAAGATGGATGAATGGATCTTGCAAAGATTTTGCAACATGAAAAAAACCTAAAAAATTAATCTAGAACTTACCTCCCATCCATTGATGAAGAAGAGGGTGTGTTCCAACTAGGAATGAGCTCTTCGGGTTCGGACGGTTCGGGGTTCGACCCGAACTTAGCCTGTTCGAGCAGATCGCGAACCCCGAACATTTCCGGGTGTTCGCCGCATGTTCGACCACAATGGACCACAATGCATTTTCCCACTGCCTGAAGCTCGTAATTGGCTACAGCCTTGCACCTGACCACAGGTCTGGTTCAAGACTGGTTGAACACTATGCCAATCACCGCTCAGAGTCCTGATTGGCCAAATTTTGCCCAATCATGGGCTCACAGAGCTAAGTCCCGCAGCACACTATATAACGTTTCCACGCGCCGATTCTGCACGCATTTCAGAGGAGATTTCAAAGAAGATAGTTGTGTGTGTTGTTACTGCCGGTCTGCCACGCTACTGGGGGGGTCTGTGGGGGTCTCATTTCGACCAAATATCAGGGAATTTAGGTGATGTGTGTCTTGTCACTGTGCCAGCAAGTTTTTTTGGGGTTTACAACTTTCTTTAAAACATTTGTGAATTGAGGTGATCTTCTGGGTCTCGTCACACAGCCAGCAATTATTTTTGGGGCTCACTAATTTCTTTAAAACACTTGTGAATTAAGGTGATCTGTGTCTCGTCATACAAACAGTACCACGCTGTATTTTGGGGCTCACTAATTTTTTTAAAACACTTGGGAATTAAGGTGATCTGTGTCTCGTCATACAAAAAGTACCACGCTGTATTTTGGGGCTCACTAATTTCTTTAAAACACTTGTGAATTAAGGTGATCTGTGTCTCGTCATACAAAAAGTACCACGCTGTATTTTGGGGCTCACTAATTTCTTTAAAACACTTGGGAATTAAGGTGATCTGTGTCTCGTCATACATACAGTACCACTCTGTGTATCTCACTGAGTTATACCAGAGTTATTTAAATCTTTATACCAGAGTTGAATCAGAGTTCTGTATATATTAATCTATATATCACTCCCCATGTCTGAAAGAACAAAAAGGACAGGCAGACGCTCCCAGCCACAGATAAGAGGGCAAGCAGCCCCTGTGTCGGGAGGCTGTGTCTCTGGTCGTGGTGGACGTGGTGCATCCTCTGCAGGGGCACACTTGTCCTTTCTAACTGGTGCTGGCCATCTTAAGCAGCAGCTACATACAGAGGACTTGGTGGATTGGCTAACCAGGCCATCATCATCCTCCGAGTCCTCTGCCAGCCAGGCTTCTAGTGCTTTACAGTCCACCTCAGCTGCCAAAGCATCTAATGCAACCTCCATGTCCACAGCTACTCCTGCCGTAGCCTCGCTATCACACATGGAGGAGTCAGCTGAATTGTTTGACTACAATGAGAGTGACATGCTGCTTGAGGATGCGCAGCAAGAACAGTGCTCTGATTCAATCTCTGAGGTTGAGCAAGGGAGTATAATCAACCTAGAGGAAGGGGGTGCCAGTGATGACACACAAATAACTGGCACTCATGTTGCCCCAGCAGCTGCAGCATACTGCCAAGTTGGCTCCAGTGACGAGGAGATAGGGGGTGAAGATGACATTGATGATGATGAGGTCACTGACTCCACCTGGGTGCCAGATCGAACTGAGGAATCAAGTGAGGAGGAGGGGGAGGAGGAGGAGGCACAGCAAACACGAGGCACAACATCCTCTGTGACCAACCGTAGCAATAGCCAGTCCAAGGCATCACATGTCAGAGCTGCTCCGGTGCAGAGCGCTGTTGTCCCAAAGAACACATGCAGGAACTCTGCTGTCTGGGAGTTCTTTAAGAACTGTGCAGCAGACCCCACCGTTGCTATTTGTAATCTATGTCAGAGGAGGCTGAAGCGTGGGATAAACACCGGACACTTGGGTACCACGTGTTTGAGGCGACATATGAACAAGTGCCACACATCCCGTTGGGGCAAAACTTTGCGTAGGTCCTCCTCCTCCTCATCTGTCTCTACCCACACTGTATGTCCTGCCATGCAATTGCCTACAACCTCCACCGACAGGGATGATGCTACAGTAATGGATGTACCAGCAGGTCCTTCCTCACAATGTGACATCATCCCAGTAGCTGAAGATTTACGCAGTCAGATTACGTTGCCGCAGCTGCTGCAGCGAAAGAAAAAATATAGTCCCAACCATCCCCAAGCACAGCGTCTAAATGCCAGCTTAGCAAAATTACTCGCATTGCAGCTGCTGCCTTTCCAGCTGGTGGACTCTGCTCCCTTCCGTGAATTTGCTGAATGCGCTGTACCACAGCGCCATTACTTTTCACGCAAGGCAATTCCAGCACTATACCAGCACGTGGAAGACAATGTTATCCAGTCATTGGGAAAGGCAGTCAGCAGCAAGGTGCATGTGACTTTAGACACGTGGTCCAGCAAGCATGGACAGGGTCATTACATTTCCTTCATGGCACACTGGGTAACTCTGATTGCAGCTGGGAGGGATCCAAGACGGGGCTCTGTGCTGGAGCTTGTTCATCCACCACGCCTCCAGAAAGCTGCTTGTATGAGGTCTGTCTGCTCCACCACCACCACCACCACCTCTTCCTCCTCCTCTTCCTCCTCCTTCGCTGTCTCTGGCGAAGTGGCAGTTAAACCGACGCCTGACAGGGTGTACCCAATGGCTCAAGCAAAAAGATGCCATACTGTGCTTGAGCTGGTTTGTTTAGGGGACAGGAGCCACACCGGGTCAGAAATTTTGTCAGGGGCAGGTGCAGAGATGGTTAACACCACGCCAGCTTGAACTGGGAATGATCGTCTGCGATAATGGCTGCAACCTTCTCTCCGCCCTACGCAAGGGTAAATTGACGCATGTACAATGCCTAGCACATGTCCTAAATCTGGTGGTACAGTGTTTCCTAACCAAGTACCCAGGGCTCCCAGAGCTTCTCAGCCAGGCCAGAAAAGTCTGCAGCCACTTCAGACGGTCATTCCCAGCAAGCGTTCGCCTGGCAGAAATTCAAAGAGAATTCCACCTTCCCACAAGCCGTCTGATCTGTGACATGCCCACCAGGTGGAACTCGACATTAGCAATGCTGCAGCGTCTGCACAAGCAGCAGAGGGCCATCAACGAGTACCTGTGTGAGTATGGCACAAGGACAGGTTCAGGTCAACTTGTTTTTTCCCCCCCGCACTGGCTGATGATCAAGGATGCATGCACTGTACTGTCACCATTTGAGGAGGCAACGAGGATGGTGAGCAGGGACAGTGCATGCATCAGTGACACAATTCCTTTAGTGTTCCTGCTGGAGCACACTCTGCGGGGAATTATAGATGTGGCTCTAGAGGCAGAGCAGCGGGAGGAAGAGGAGGCCTTCCCTAGCTCTCAAGGCCCCAGTCTTTTCGCAGACAGCATTCCAGCGGGTCCTACTCAGATCAGACAGGAGGAGGATGAGGATGAGGAGGACTATTTAAGTAGTGGGGGCATTGAAGGTGGGGATTCCTCAAGGCAGGGTTTTGTGTGCCCAGAAACAGAAGGGCTTGTGCGTGGCTGGGAGGAGGAAGTGCACGATACGGTCATCCTCATTGACCAGGAAGACTCGGCAGCTAATGCCACCTCCAACCTACACTGCATGGGCTCCCTAATGATGTAAAGCCTGCTAAAGGACCCCAGGATTCGTGCTATCAAGGAGAGGGATCATTACTGGTTGGCAACCCTTCTTGATCCACGATACAAGGGGAAAGTTGCAGAGCTCATCCTGCCCGCACAGAAGGAGCACAGGATGACAAAACTTGAGGACGCTCTAATGCGAAACTTGTGTAACACCTTTCCAGGCACTGTTAGATTACCAAGTGCTGACACACGTGCTACTGAGGCTGCAGGTGATCAGAGGAATAGCGGTGAAGGCCAGGGCCGCTTGACTGATGCATTGTTTAATTTTTTTTAGTCCTCGACGTCAAATGTAGGCACCCATTGCCAGCGTCTTCACCATATGGTGCAGGACTACCTAGGGGCAAGGGCAGACCTGGATACCTTTCCAGCAGATGATCCACTGGCTTACTGGGTGTTGAGATTGGATCACTGGCCAGAACTTAGCCAATATGCTATGCAGCTACTAGGTTGCCCTTCATCTAGCGTGCTTTCCGAAAGGACGTTCAGTGCCGCTGGAGGTTTTGTCACAGACAAAAGAGTGCGTCTGTCCACCGACTCTGTAGACCGGCTGACATTTATAAAAATGAATCAGTCCTTGATCAGCAGGTATCAATCCCCTGATGCCGAAGTAACGGAATAGATAGGGTATGTCCTCTTCTGCATTCACAAAACCTCCAGCACTGAACTCTTCCACAATACCACAAAAGGGTTACGGTGTGAAGGCACTTGCTGCCATGAAAGGCACAATATCTGGCTGCACTGACATCCATTAAAAAAACCAAAAACTTTTGAATAAAGGACCACATGGTCCACCCCTGCACTCTTCCACAATACCACAGAGGGGTTACTGTATGATGATACTTGCTGACCTGGCACCAAAGGCACAATATCTGGGTGCACTGACGCCCATTACCAGATCAAAAACTTTTCAATAAAGGACCACATGGTCCACCACTGCACTCTTCCACAATACCACAGAGGGGTTACTGTATGATGATACTTGATGGCCTGGCATTAAAGGCACAATATCTGGGTGCACTGACGCCCATTACCAGATCAAAAACTTTTCAATATAGGACCACATGGTCCACCCCTGCACTCTTCCACAATACTACAGAGGGGTTACTGTATGATGATGATACTTGCTGGCCTGGCACCAAAGGCACAATATCTGGGTGCACTGACGCCTTAACCAGATGCATATCTTTTCAATATAGGACCACATGGTCCACCCCTGCACTCTTCCACAATACTACAGAGGGGTTACTGTATGATGATGATACTTGATGGCCTGGCATTAAAGGCACAATATCTGTGTGCACTGACGCCCATTAACAGATAAAAAAAAACACTTTTCAATATAGGACCGCATGGTCCACCCCTGCACTCTTCCACAATACCACAGAGGGGTTACTGTATGATAGTACTTGCATGCCTGGCACTAAAGGCACAATATCTGGGTGCACTGCCATTGACGCCTGTATCAGATTCATATCCTCAGAGGGGTTACGGTGTGACGGCACTGTTGCCGACGCTAAAAGCCCAATTTTAAAGCACCTATTGTTACTTTCATCCAAAGCCTGCATAAGTTTCACAATAACTTAGCCCAAAAAAACACTAAACTTTTTCTGCGTGTCCTAAAATGTCTTTTCATACAGACTGCCGCCCCAAGCAGTTGTTTATGGATAGATTAAAGGAAAAGCATTTACCGTCATATGAAACGTCATTTATTTGTTTTTAAGTGTTTCTATACATCCTAGAAATCCGCCACTTCACGGGCAGGTTATGGGGACCTCCTAGGCACGATATTTGAAGGAATTTTTCATTTGTATTTTTAACCCTTATTTCATGGAAAACTCACTGTCCCTTTAACCCTTTCGCTGCTGAGGCTTTTCACACCTCTGTGCTGAGGTCATTTTTACCAGTTTTGCTCATCATGTTTAAACGTGTTTTGAAGGCTTATTTTAGTATATGACCCAGACATATTATATATCGTTCTTTCCGTCAGACTCGGTAGATTCATAATATGTCATTATTATATGTATACGTCATGACCTGTCTGTATATTATAACAAAAAATGCAATAAAATATGTATTTTCAATAATTTACAACGTGTAAAGTGTTTTTTTTCACATTTTAACATGCGAGCAATTGCGGTTATATTTTGTATGGGGTGCGCTTGTTAAAAAAATTAGAGATGGGGTCTCGTTACATTTTTTTTGGGGAAAATTACACGATTTTTAACAAACGCACCGCATACAAAAATCATTAGTGCAGCATCATTGTTCACATTATAATTGAAATGGGAACAATATTGCTGCATTAACGAACCAAAAAAAAAAAATGTTTATTTTTTTTTTTATAATTTTTTTTTAAAATATATTTTTATTTTTATTTTTAATTTTCGCGATCCAGCTCCCCAGGGGTTAATGCCAGGCACCATTTGGAAGGGCAGGCTGTGCCCTTCCAAATGGTGCCTGGGTTAACCCCCGCAACGCCGCCGATCGGGAGGGAGAGACCTTCCCCCCTCCCTTTCAGGCACCTCCTCCGCACATGCGGGGGGGGGCCTGAATTAGGTGTCATCGCGCCGCCGCGATGACACCTAATTTCATCAGTGGCGGTTCCGGATGCTGGGCTGACATCGAGGATGTCAGCCCGCACCGGGGGGGCCAGCGATCGGCCGGAACCCGGCCGAACGCTGACCCCAAAGGGAGGACGCGCTCAGCGCGTCCTCCGCACACCAGCAGCCATGCGGAGGACGCGCTGAACGCGTCCTCCGCATAGAAGTGGTTTAAAACGTTTTTTTTAAAAACTTTTTGTCCTTGTTTCCTGTCCCCCAGGGCTCTACCCGGACCCCCATACACCTTTTATGGCAAATATGTAGCATATATGCCCTCTTGGTGGGCACTCTAAAAAACCGAATTTTCAGCCCCATTGACTTGCATGGGGGTTCGGGTTCGGGTTCGGTCCCGAACAAATGGGAAGTTCGGGTTCGGGCTCGAACCGAACTCGGGGAGTGTTCGGCTCATCCCTAGTTCCAACACCTCCTCTCACTGTAGATCAAAAGACACAGAGAATAAATATTTCTCCAGTGTCCTTCAGATGCAAAGCGCAATCCCAAAAAATTGTCTAGACTCCAGGAAAGAATTCTAATGTCGGAGCGCTGTGTCTCTATCAGTATTCTTTTTAATTTCGGAACAATTAATGGTATTAAAGTGGCCAACTCATACCCAAGATTTTATCGCCTTGGAACTTCCTAATGTCGGTATGACTAGAATATGGGCTGTAGTTAAATATCTCAAACCATGGAGAATAATCAAATGACTGTGAACTACGCTTAACATGGTGAAGGGGGGTGAGGGTATGTTTACACCACAAGCCTGCTGGTTTGATAAGGAGCCAAAGATAATCATAAATCCTTCATTTAGTATGTAGATTTGTCTGGAGAGATAGAGAGATACACTATATTGCCAAAAGTATTCGCTCACCTGCCTTGACTTGCATATGGATGGGTTAGCGAATACTTTTGGCAATATAGTGTAGTTGCAAATATATATGGGTCAGGTCAAGTGGCAACACTATTTTTTTTCAGGTGGCTCTGGGGTGGCAGCTTAACCCTTTCACTGCCAAGGTATTTTCCAGAAACCACTGTGAGTAACCAGTAAGGGTTCTTTTTGGAAACTCACTTTAATCAAATATACAGTAGCAGATATTTGGGACTATTCCCCATGTATTCCGTACTGTAATAACCTTTATGTCAGGTAGATGTCGCCATCTGCTGGAAAAAAAGGAGTTACTGCACTTCAGGTCACTGTGTGGGATCTGCTGGGGAGATGTCATTCAGACACAGTCCCCACTGGTTTTATAAAGTGTTCACTCCTCGGGCATTATGCCAACAGTGCTAAAACTTTAGGGGAACTTTATGTTCTGGAGATCAAATGCAAAAGAATTTTGTTTGCAATAAATAAAACTCCTTTGCATTGCTCCTGTGGATCGTCATATCATCTAGACTTTATATTGGGGCACAAGGATGTGCCTCGCAGATTGATTGTAGTCGATCTTGGTAGTGAAAGGGTAAAGTGTGACACGTCAATGGTTAATTGGGGGCAGAAATCATGGAGTGTTCCCACACTTGGGGCACTGGTCCGTGCCCTGAGCTAAAATAGGGATGCTAACGGTGTGAACGTACGCCTGCAGTTTTCCCCTTAACCCCTTAGTGACTGGGCGGTTTTACACAAATCCGTCCTTTAGTGCCCGCTGCTGTTTTTACGTTTCTGCTCTGTATATGTTTAGGTCAAATTTTCCTCTTACTCATTTATGCAATCCCACACATATTATACACCGTTTTTCCCACCATTAAATGGACTTTCTAAAAGTACCATTATTTCCATCATATCCTATAATTTGCTATAAAACAAAATCTGAAATATGATGAAAAAAAAATGGTAAAAACACACTTTTTCGTAATTTAATCCCCAAAATCTACAACTGCCAAAAAGAACCCAGCTAAATAAATAGTTTCAAAATTTTGTCCCAAGAATAGAAATACCCAATTTTTACATATTTTGCTTTTTAACCCCTTCACTGCTGAGCCAGTTCATCTATGTGCGCTGAGCTCATTCTGACTGTTTTATGCTCATTATTTTTGGATGACAGCCTAGGTCCCATTTAACTAACCCCCCAGACAATTTTTTTTTTTTTTACACCAAACCTAGTCATGTTTGGCATCATTGGAAAGGCCATCCTTTGTATCCCCTTATCTCCCCTTGGCAGCTAGGGGGTTAACTGGCCCACTGACATCCTCACACATATGGTGGTTGCAGTGGGTGGGGGGGTGACCTGGAGGCTTGGCTGACATCCAAGATGTCAGCCACCTCCAGGTTTAAATCGCGATTCAGCGCCGAGTCGCAATCTGGCAGCGAAACTGTTAACTTTATACACCTGGCTCTCCCCTTTCTAGAGATGCAAAAAGCATCGCTGTAGGGTGAATGGTTGGGGAGATAGAGGGCTCCACCCCCTCCCCTTCCTTGATTTCAATGCAGGTGCCGGGGGGGGGCACCTGCAGATGTCACCACGGTCTAAGGGAGACCCGTGGGTAGGACGTACATGGTATGTCAGCAGTCATTAAGGGGTTAATGTCCCCGTTTTAGTGCCATATTACGGGGCAGACTATGATTCATCAAACTACCACGTAAAGCAGCGCAGGCGTGCCGCATCGAGTAACACATCCTGGAGTTCATAGGACTCCATGGAGGATTGTGCTGCCTGGTCACATGACCTGCATAATCTCGCTCTCGCAAGATTGTGCAAGGCCATGGAGTGATCGCAGAGGGACTATTTGTCCCCAGTCTCACTCTGCTCCCGGTGGCCAGAAGAAGCGGATAAGGCCACTGTTCGCGTCGCGGTATGAGAGGTGAGAATCTGATTTTTTTGGGGGTGTTTACAGCCGGTCCTGACTGATTCCGCAAAAGCGTTATCAGTTAACACCAGCTTCTAGCTGTGGATAACATTATAGTTACCACAGCGGTGCGGTAATTAGCGTTAGGACTTTGTAATCTTAATGCTAACTACTGATTGCGCTCCCCATGTTAAGCATAGGGAGCGCAAACGAGCGCACTCACCAATGCCCTAACGGACCTTTTATGAATTCTTCTCATTGAGACCGCGGGGGGGCCAATGCATCTAGAGTGAAAATCCAAAAGGATTCTCTTTGAAGTAGCTCCCTTGCTCGATCCCCTCCCCGCACGAGGGGAGGGACATGATCAATGCCCATCATCCTCAGACTCGACAGAGAATGTCCAGCTTCACAAAAGTGGCGAGCCACCGGTTGTGGGTTATCAATGCCATTTAAGGCCGCCCTGATCACTGACCGATGGTTGGCCACACATTCCCTGAGGCTGTTAGGACTTTCCAACATAAATCCGACCACACGGTCAAAGGGTCTTATATATTACATATTCAGTTGCACAAGTGATCCGATATCGAATACGATATTTTGTACCACTGTACGGATGGTGGAAAGTTTTGCCCGGTGTCATAGAACCACACGTGGTACATCCCAGGCAGCAGACACAGGAAGGGTTAGAAAAAGGATTAGAGTCTAAGAAAAAATTATATTGGTCGGTATGAACCAGAAAGTCTCGTAGATTTATATTTCTTTTATAACACATCATGGGAGGATTCCTAGCCACAGCCACCAACCTTGGGTCATTCTGCAGCATAGTCCAGTGGCGTTTAATGACGCGAGAGAATGCTGGTGATTTAGTATGAAATGTCTGTACAAGAGTAATACGAGAATCAGATTTCACTTTCTCAGTCTGGGATGAAAAACGCTCATGAGCCTTTAAAAGAGCTTGCTCCAACCACTCAGTTTTGGAACCACGGTTCACAAAACGAGAGAACAATATTGACAGCTGTTGGGTACATATAGAGTGATCCGAGTTGTTCCGCGTGACACATAAGAACTGGGAAATGAGTAGCGCTTTTTTAGGTTATGTAGGATGAAAACTAGAGGCATAGAGAAGGGAGTTTCTGTCTGTTGGCTTTCTAAAGAGAGAATATTCAAAACGGTCCCCTTTATTGAGGATATTAAGATTAGGGATGAGCTGTTCGATCTGTTCGGAGTTCGCATCGAACATCGGCCGTCCGACAGTTCGCGAACTTTGAACTTTTTGGGACGTTCGTCAAAAGTTCTAAAAAAAATAAAATTGAAAAAAGTATAAAAAAATGCTTACAAAATACTAAAAGATCTAGAAATAAAGAGACTCTTTACTGCAGAATATTATAAGCAACGGTTTATTAGATATTGAATTAAAACGGGAATATTTTTAACATTGAAGCCTATGGGATAAAACATTCTTGTTACTAAAACATCAGGCAGACACAGCCCTCTAATCAGGCACTGTAGAGGGCAGCCTGCTGGGGCCTCCCCAGGATCCCCTTGAGGAGCATGCGGCCGCCGGATGACAGAGCTGCGACTGTGTGGGCTAGCCGCTTGGGTGCATGTGGCAGAGACAGGCAGAGCAGGGAGGGAGCCACTGCACCTGCTGTCACGGCAGACCCCCCCAGCTCCCACCAGGATCCAGGGAGCCCCCACTGACCACCAGGCTAAGGTAAGGCGACACATTTCTAAAAAAATTAAATCCGAGGACATTTTTAAATGTCCCCGGGAACATAAAATAAAACCTTTTTTTTTCTTTCTCTACCTGGCTGAATGTATTTAATTATATATATTAGATACATTCAGCCAGGTAGAGGGGGTGGCATGTGGGCTGCGCGGGGTCTCAGGCAGTGGTTTGTTTTCTGTGTGTGTATATTTTTAGCAAATTTATAGGGGAAGGTAAGGGCAGGTATGATATATATATATATATATATATAATATATATATATATATATATGTACTATTGTGTATATACATCCTTTGTGCACGTACACATCCAATGTACACATTCTATATACTGTACATGTACACATAATATATACATCATATACAGACTTGCATCATATACACATTTCCACATTATATATATACACTTACACACATTTCCACACCATATATACACACACATAATCTACACATCACACACACATCATATATGCACAATTTACACTAACACACATTATATATACATAAACTACACATCACACAGACACACACACATATACATAATCTACACATCACACACACATATATATACATAATCTACACATCACACACATCATATGTGCACAATTTACACTAACACACATATATACATAAACTACACACAGACACACACATATATATATACATAATCTACACATCACACATACACACATATACATAATCTACACATCACACACATACACATATATATACATAATCTACACATCACACACATCATATATGCACAATTTACACTAACACACATTATATATACATAAACTACACATCACACAGACACACATATATACATAATCTACACATCACACACATATATACATAATCTACACATCACACACACATTATGTATATATATATATATATGTGTGTGTGATGTGTAGATTATGTATATATGTGTGTATGTGTGATGTGTAGATTATGTATATATATATATATATATATATATACATAATCTACACATCACACATCACACAGACACACATATTTACATAATCTACACATCACACACATATATACATAATCTACACATCACACACATACACATATATATATACATAATCTACACATCACACACATCATATATGCACAATTTACACTAACACACATTATATATACATAAACTACACATCACACAGACACATATATATACATAATTTACACAACACACACACACCATCTATATACAAATTAACATGTGACATAGACAAGCTGGAGGGGTTGGGGAGCAGGGGGTCTTGTAAGCAGAGCCCTGCTTCTTACTTCATGCTGCTGTAGTCTCTCAGACAGGCTGGCCTGGCAGGGCAGAGCACTGACTGCTTCCTGAATCCAGGATCTTCTTGCGGGGGAACTGCATGTTGAAGAGAAGGGGGAGGAGCCAAACGCAGCTCCCAAGATGCATCCCTCTCTCGTGCGGCCTCACCTCCTCGCTGTGGTGGTCACTTGTCACCATCACCACGGAGGGGAGGCAGCCTGTGACACCACGATTTTTGCGGGCTCAAGAGCAGCTGCTTTGGGCCCCATAACACTGACTGGGCCCAGGGCAGCTGCCCCTTTTGCCCTGCGCTAAAGACGGCCCTGACAGCGGTGCGGTAATTAGCGTTAGGACTTTGTAATCTTAATGCTAACTACTGATTGCGCTCCCCATGTTAAGCATAGGGAGCGCAAACGAGCGCAATCACCAATGCCCTAACGGACCTTTTATGAATTCTTCTCATTGAGGCCACGGGGAGGCCAATGCATCTAGAGTGAAAATCCAAAAGGATTCTCTTTGAAGTAGCTCCCTTGCTCGATCCCCTCCCCGCACGAGGGGAGGGACATGATCAATGCCCATCATCCTCAGACTCGACAGAGAATGTCCAGCTTCACAAAAGTGGCGAGCCACCGGTTGTGGGTTATCAATGCCATTTAAGGCCGCCCTGATCACTGACCGATGGTTGGCCACACGTTCCCTGAGGCTGTTAGGACTTTCCAACATAAATCTGACCACACGGGCAAAGGGTCTTATATATTACATATTCAGTTGCACAAGTGATCCGATATCGAATACGATATTTTGTACCACTGTACGGATGGTGGAAAGTTTTGCCCGGTGTCATAGAACCACACGTGGTACATCCCAGGCAGCAGACACAGGAAGGGTTAGAAAAAGAATTAGAGTCTAAGAAAAAATTATATTGGTCGGTATGAACCAGAAAGTCTCGTAGATTTATATTTCTTTTATAACACATCATGGGAGGATTCCTAGCCACAGCCACCAACCTTGGGTCATTCTGCAGCATAGTCCAGTGGCGTTTAATGACGCGAGAGAATGCTGGTGATTTAGTATGAAATGTCTGTACAAGAGTAATACGAGAATCAGATTTCACTTTCTCAGTCTGGGATGAAAAACGCTCATGAGCCTTTAAAAGAGCTTGCTCCAACCACTCCGTTTTGGAACCACGGTTCACAAAACGAGAGAACAATATTGACAGCTGTTGGGTACATATAGAGTGATCCGAGTTGTTCCGCGTGACACATAAGAACTGGGAAATGAGTAGCGCTTTTTTTAGGTTATGTAGGATGAAAACTAGAGGCATAGAGAAGGGAGTTTCTGTCTGTTGGCTTTCTAAAGAGAGAATATTCAAAACGGTCCCCTTTATTGAGGATATTAAGATTAGGGATGAGCTGTTCGGTTCGATCTGTTCGGAGTTCGCATCGAACATCGGCCGTCCGACAGTTCGCGAACTTTGAACTTTTTGGGACGTTCGTCAAAAGTTCTAAAAAAAATTAAATTGAAAAAAGTATAAAAAAATGCTTACAAAATACTAAAAGATCTAGAAATAAAGAGACTCTTTACTGCAGAATATTATAAGCAACGGTTTATTAGATATTGAATTAAAACGGGAATATTTTTAACATTGAAGCCTATGGGATAAAACATTCTTGTTACTAAAACATCAGGCAGACACGGCCCTCTAATCAGGCACTGTAGAGGGCAGCCTGCTGGGGCCTCCCCAGGATCCCCTTGAGGAGCATGCGGCCGCCGGATGACAGAGCTGCGACTGTGCGGGCTAGCCGCTTGGGTGCATGTGGCAGAGACAGGCAGAGCAGGGAGGGAGCCACTGCACCTGCTGTCACGGCAGACCCCCCCAGCTCCCACCAGGATCCAGGGAGCCCCCACTGACCACCAGGCTAAGGTAAGGCGACACATTTCTAAAAAAATTAAATCCGAGGACATTTTTAAATGTCCCCGGGAACATAAAATAAAACCTTTTTTTTTCTTTCTCTACCTGGCTGAATGTATTTAATTATATATATTAGATACATTCAGCCAGGTAGAGGGGGTGGCATGTGGGCTGCGCGGGGTCTCAGGCAGTGGTTTGTTTTTTGTGTGTGTATATTTTTAGCAAATTTATAGGGGAAGGTAAGGGCAGGTATGATATATATATATATTATATATATATATATATATAGATAAGATATATATCTATATTCTTATAAATATATATATCCAGACTTGTATTACACACACATTTTGGCAATTAATTCCCCCCCCCCCCAATTTGGCTGATCCCTCCAGAAGAAATGTTGAACCCGATAGAGCAGAGAATAATATATATATTCTCTGCTCTGTCGGGTTCAACATTTCTTCTGGAGGGATCAGCCAAATGGGGAGGGGGTGCATTTAGTTGAGATTGTCCACATGCCACCCCCCCATGTGCGTATGTGTATATATGGTCTGAGGTCTGTGGGTGGGTGTATATATATCTGCGTGTTGATATATACGTGTCACGGTCCACCCCGTGTACCTGTCTTGCACACCTGGATCTTAGAACTTTGCCATGTATCCTCCTTTTCTTGGTTTCCGTTCCAGGTTTCCCCCAGGCTCTGCACCTGGACCAGGCTCCTGGAGATCCAGCCTGGGTCTTTCCTTTCTAGCCCTGGACTTCCAGCTGAGGCCTATCTGTTTTTAAGCCTCCTTAAAAGGCAGAGAGACCCAGCCAGCAGTGGGTCTGCATTGTTCTCCCTGACTGAGGTCATCTGGATGTGTGCTAACCTGCTCCAGCTTATCCTGTGTATCCAAATGTCCATCCATCTGCCCTGTTGTTCCTGGATACATCTGTCTGTGCAAGGGACTCTCAGCGATCTCTACCTGTGGATTACAGTTAATCTGTCTCTGACCAAGGTACCGCTGTCCAGATTTATCCTTGGTGGGCCATGTCTGCAGTCTAGGACTGCATTACCCACAATCCACTGACTCTCCAAGAACTCTCCCTGGACTTTATTGCTATTTCCTTTGTTCTTTTGCCTGCAGTTATGTTTTATTAAAGAATCTGCATTGCGTGATTCCTGTCTGGCCTCCCCTCAGTGTCGCCGCCTGCTGGGCTCATACCAGAACCGCACACGCCTCGTGACAGAATGCAGACCCCTTCTTATTACGAGTCTGCGGTGATACAGGCGGTGGTGGCATCCATGAAAATGGCTGTGGAGAACTTCCTGCTGCAACTGGACTCTATGTTGCTTAAAGTGCTGCAAGGATTAAGGGGCACCTCACCTAAGGTGCGTTTTTCAACTTCTATGGCTGGCTGCAGGAGACCCTTGTCTGAGGAGGAACACTCCAGGAGGAGGTCTTTGGGACTGTGCTTCTATTGTAGTGCGGGCTCACATTTCATATCTTCGTGCCCTGTGCGCCCACCCAAGCCACCCCCCTCACAGACCAGAGTCAACCCTGTTCCTCCTGCTTCTCAACTGGTTGCTCCTCCTGTGTCTGTGCATGCCAACAGCAAAAAGACATTACCTGCTGAGTCCTTGCCATCAATGTCCAAGAGAACTCCAATTGCCAAAGCTCGACAGCACCCTGTCTCTGCCAGCCCTCGCCAAGCTACTATCAAGCCTCGCCAGGTCACAGCCAAGTCATGCCCAGTCTCAAATCCTGCCAAGTCTCGCCAAGCTGCTGTCAAGCTTCGCCAGCCCACAGCCAAACCTCGCCCAGTCTCTGTTCCTGCTAGACCTCGCCAGGCTACCATAGTTGGCAAGTCTCGCCACACTCCGGTACCCAGATCTAGGAGGCCTGAATGTAGGGAAAACTTCTCTGTTGTGGAGAGTACAGAGGATGACTCCCTCTCTGATTACTTGGAGACCCCGCCATCTGAGCCTGCTGACGTTGAACCCATGGACATGGAACCTACCTTGCCCACAGATTCGGAGCCTTATATGCCCATGGAGGTTGCTTTGACACAGAATACGGAGGTCACTGCCCTGCAACCCGCAGGATCTCCAGAAGTCGCTGCCCTGCAACCCGCAGGATCTCAAGAGGTCGCTGCCCTGCAACCCGCAGGATCTCAAGAGGTCGCTGCCCTGCAACCCGCAGGATCTCAAGAGGTCGCTGCCCTGCAACCCGCAGGATCTCAAGAGGTCGCTGCCCTGCATCCCGCAGGTTCTCCAGTTGTCGCTGCCCTGCATCCCGCAGGTTCTCCAGTTGTTGCTGCCCTGCATCCCGCAGGTTCTCCAGTTGTCGCTACCCTGCATCCCGCAGGTTCTCCAGTTGTCGCTGCCCTGCATCCTGCAGGTTCTCCAGTTGTCGCTGCCCTACATCCTGCAGGTTCTCCAGAACTCGCTGCCCTGCATCCCGCAGGGTCCCCGGAGGTCGCTGCCCTGCATCCCGCAGGATATCCTGAGCTATCACCGCCACGGGGTTGTCGACGCTGCCGTAAGGCCAAGTCGCTCACTGCCCAGCAAGAGCCGTGCTGTACCCAGGTCGCCGCAGAGCTGTGCAGCACCAAGGTTGCCACTGTAGAGCCGTGCTGCACCCAGGTCGCCGCAGAGCTGTGCAGTACCAAGGTCACTCAAGTGCCGTTCAGTACCCAGGTCGCTCAAGTGCCGTGCAGTACCCAGGTCGCTCAAGTGCCGTGCAGTACCCAGGTCGCTCAAGTGCCATGCAGTACCCAGGTCGCTCAAGTGGCGTGCAGTACCCAGGTCGCTCAAGTGGCGTGCAGTACCCAGGTCGCTCAAGTACCGTGCAGTACCCAGGTCGCTCAAGTGCCATGCAGTACCCAGGTCGCTCAAGTGCCGTGCAGTACCCAGGTCGCTCAAGTGCCGTGCCTCACCAAGGTTGCCACTGTTGAGCCGTGCTGTACCCAGGTCACCGCTGAGCCATGCAGTACCAAGGGCCTCGCCAAGGGCGCTGCCCCTCCGTGCCTCGCCAAGGGCGCTGCCCCTCCGTGCCTCGCCAAGGACGCCGCCGTTGAGCCGCATAGTACCAAGGTTGTCGCCGTTGAGCCGTGCAGTCCCAAGGTTGAAACCAAGGGCGCTGCCCCACCAAGCCGTGCCAAGGGCGCTGCCCCACCGGTCCTCGTCAAGGGCACTGCCCCACCGGTCCTCGTCAAGGGTGCTGCCCCATCGAGCCTTGCCAGGGGCGCTTCCCCACCGAGCCGTGCCAAGGGTGCTGCTGCACCGAGCCCAGCAGCTGAAGTGTCACCGCCGAGCTGTGCCCATGACACCTTTCCTGACACCGAGTCTGACAGGGCTGTACTCCTTGCTGTCTTTGAGGACTACCAGAATCCAGGTAGTTGGACTGGCAAGAGGTGCCCAAGAGGACCTGTTCCTACGGGCTACACCAGGACGCCCTCTGGCGTGCTAGTCCGGGAGGAGCACTTGGCAGTGCTCAGGAGCTGTTCCGAGCTCTGGAGACACTTCAACATCTCTTCTGAGGACTCTAATTAGAGGATGGTGATTTATGATCCATCCCCTGTTCCAGCCTCAGTGCCCGGTGGGCACCCGTCAGGGGGGGTACTGTCACGGTCCACCCCGTGTACCTGTCTTGCACACCTGGATCTTAGAACTTTGCCATGTATCCTCCTTTTCTTGGATTCCGTTCCAGATTTCCCCCAGGCTCTGCACCTGGACCAGGCTCCTGGAGATCCAGCCTGGGTCTTTCCTTTCTAGCCCTGGACTTCCAGCTGAGGCCTATCTGTGTTTAAGCCTCCTTAAAAGGCAGAGAGACCCAGCCAGCAGTGGGTCTGCATTGTTCTCCCTGACTGAGGTCATCTGGATGTGTGCTAACCTGCTCCAGCTTATCCTGTGTATCCAAATGTCCATCCATCTGCCCTGTTGTTCCTGGATACATCTGTCTGTGCAAGGGACTCTCAGCGATCTCTACCTGTGGATTACAGTTAATCTGTCTCTGACCAAGGTACCGCTGTCCAGATTTATCCTTGGTGGGCCATGTCTGCAGTCTAGGACTGCATTACCCACAATCCACTGACTCTCCAAGAACTCTCCCTGGACTTTATTGCTATTTCCTTTGTTCTTTTGCCTGCAGTTAAGGACCATTTATGTTTTATTAAAGAATCTGCATTGCGTGATTCCTGTCCTCCCCTCTGTGTTACCGCCTGCTGGGCTCATACCAGAACCGCACACGCCTCGTGACAATACGTATATATAGGTCTGCTTGTTGATATATACACGTATATGTCTGTGTGTGGTATCAATGCATCCCTACTCTATACACAGCGCTCCGTGTCCCTATAATATATATGATCGGGGTTACCTTTTTTTTATACTATTCCTATTAAATTAACAGTAATTTTTGATGTATTTTATTGAGTAGAAACTTTTTTGCCTATATAACGTGTGCTTTGTGAAAATAAAACGTTTTTGTGTGTATATTTTAATTTAGTTAGTGAATTCCTGTCCAGTGCGGTGAGAAGCAAACGTAATGCAGTGTAGACACGGTGCAAGGCGGAGCGGAGTTTAGTCAAGCCTGCAAAATGTTTGCTTTCACATGTTTTCTACAATGTTTGCTACACGCTCAGTGTGCCTCAGCCTTAATTCCCGCATCGCTAGTTTACCGAATCCGTTTGTATACTTGTTACTTACCCGGCTTGTTCTGAGGACCCGATCTGTTGCTGACTTTGCCTGCCATTTGACTATTCTCTCTGTGTATTCCCTGCCTGTTCTGTTTGCTTCCTGTTGCTACTGGTGTGCACCGATTCTCACCATATACAGTAGCGCAGTACAAGTGCCTAAACATTGCTGACCCAGTTTTGTTATAGCTGCTGATGTAACTGAATAGATCGGGGATCTCTTCTGCATTACCAAAACCTCCACCACTGCACTCTTCCACAATACCTCAGAGGGGTTACGGCGTGAAGGCACTTGCTGCCACCAAAGGCACAATATTTGGGTGCACTGCCATGGACGCCTATACCAGATTCATATCATTTTAATATTGGACCGCAGGGTCCAACCCTGCACTCTTCCACAATACCACAGAGGGGTTACAGTGTGACGGCACTGTTGCCGACACTAAAGGCCCAATTTTAAAGCACCTATTGTTACTTTCATCCAAAGCCTGCATAAGTTTCACTATAGTTTAGACAAAAAATCCCTAAACTTGTTCTGCGTGTCCTAAAACGTCTCCTCTTTTCATACAGAAAAAATTAGGGCTTAGGCACCATCTCCCTTGGTAGGTCACCGGAGAAGGGGGTCTCTTGCTGTACAGCCCCAAAGAAAGTCAAAAAACAATAAATAAACTCCGAATACCGTGGTATTAATACAATGGATTTATTCCAAAATCAAGAAAAGCAGCGACGTTTCGACCACAACTAGGCTTGACAAAGACCAGTTGTGGTCGAAACGTCGCTGCTTTTCTTGATTTTGGAATAAATCCATTGTATTAATACCACGGTATTCGGAGTTTATTTATTGTTTTTTGACCCTCTTTTCATACAGGCTGCCGCCCCAAGCAGTTGTTTATGAATAGATTAAAGGAAAACCATTTACCATCATTTGAAATGTCATTTTTTTGTTTTTAAATGTTTCTATACATCCTAGAAATCTGCCACTTCACCAGCAGGTTATGGGGACCTCCTAGGCATGATATTTGAAGGAATTTTTCGTTTTTATTCTCCTTTATTTCATGGAAAACTCACTGTTCCTTTTAAAAACTTTTTTTTTTTTACTTTTTATCCTTGTTTCCTGTCCCCCAGGGCACTACCCGCACCCCCATACACCTTTTATGGCAAATATCTTGCATATATGCCCTCTTGGAGGGCACTCTAAAAACCAAACTTTTGAGTCCCATTGACTTGCATTGAGTTTGGTTCGTATTCGAGTTCGAGCTCGAACTTTTGAAATTGTTCGAATGCGAAACGAACAGGGGGGGTGTTTAGCTCATCACTAATTAAGATCCAAAAAATTCACCTGCATTGGATTGGAGTGGAAAGTAAGACGGACAATAGTGAGTAAAGAATTAAGCTGTAAGTTAACATAATGTTCTCCAGCTCACTGGAAGAGCCTTGCCAAATCAAAAAAATATCATCGATGTAACGCATTACATAGGATGCATTGTTACGCCTTCAGTGTGAGTATGTTCACCTGTAGAGTCCTAATTAAGAGGTGTATATATGTCAGTGGTGTATTTAGGTTTTGTGCTGCCCTAGGCCTGACTAAACTCGTGCACCCCCTAATTTAAATTTGAGGCAACCCTTCCTGTCAAGGGCACACCTCTTCCTGGTTAATCCCCACCCTTCCTCTTTAAGCTCCGCCTTTTCCTCGCTTTATATTAAAAGTGGATACCAAGTGCCTACTTGTATATTTTGTATACCATTTCAAATGTATCTATTGAGATAAATAAAATTATGAAATGTTTAAATTCAAGCATTTTTACAAAGAACAGCCACGCATGTCAAGTATACTGGATCACAGCCGCTCTAATTGGTTGAACAATAAAATCCACAGAAACGTGCACTGCATATGAGTGTATCACAGAGCTGCACAGCAATAAAACCCACAGGAATGGGCACTGTGTATGAGCATATCAGAACTGCACAGCAATAAAACTCACAGTAATGTGCAGTGTGTATGAGCGTATCCCAGAGCTCCAGGGCAATAAAACTCACAGTAATATGCAGTGTGTATCACAGAATCCACAGCAATAAAACTCCCAGCAATGCAATGTGTGGTGTGTGTCAGGCTGTCAGTGTATCAGAATCCACAGCAATAAAACTCCCAGCAATGCAATGTGTGGTGTGTGTCAGCGTATCAGAATTCACAGCAATAAAACTCCCAGCAATGCAATGTGTGGTGTGTGTCAGCGTATCAGAATCCACAGCAATAAAACTCCCAGCAATGCAATGTGCGGTGTGTATGAGCGTATCCCAGAGCTCCAGGGCAATAAAACTCACAGTAATATGCAGTGTGTATCACAGAATCCACAGCAATAAAACTCCCAGCAATGCAATGTGTGGTGTGTGTCAGGCTGTCAGCGTATCAGAATCCACAGCAATAAAACTCCCAGCAATGCAATGTGTGGTGTGTGTCAGCGTATCAGAATTCACAGCAATAAAACTCCCAGCAATGCAATGTGTGGTGTGTGTCAGCGTATCAGAATCCACAGCAATAAAACTCCCAGCAATGCAATGTGCGGTGTGTATGAGTGCATCAGAATCCACTGCAATAAGACTCCCAGCAAACCAAGTGAATATGAGCACACAGCAATTATTTATTCTATATTTACCGGCCTCCGTCCGCGGTAGGGCTGTGTACTGAGTCAGCAGGGACTGTGTACGGACTCAGCAGGAGGTCCCTCCAGGCCACGTTAGGATCGCGGCTGTGCCTGTGCGTGGAGCCATCTTGTCAGCAGTGGGTTGCCACTGCCAGAGGGTGCACCGTGGCTTTGATTCCCTTCCCGGTGGGTGTTCAGTCCAGAATAGAGTGAGAGTCCGTGTTAACGAAAGGGCAGGCAGCTGTGTGCGTGCCACGTGGTTCAGCCAGTCAGGTGGTACTGAGACTCAGTACCACCTTTCTGGCCGGACCGCTTGACCTGCACGCATGCAGCCTCACCAAGAGCCAGGCAGCTCAATGACAAATTTCTATCACTGCAGTGCTGGTTAAGGAAAGGTCCACTTTAAACAGCAGTAAGCAGACAGGGCTTCATATTCTGCTGATAACCCCCCCCCCTTTATCTGCCTTTTACTGTCATCTTCTCTCTCTGCACACAAATCACATCCCCCTCCCCTCTCCTAGAGCTGCTGCAGGGCAGGGGAGGAGCTATGGAGGGAGGAGAGGGGGATTTTTATTCTATTCGATTTTATTCCGTATGCAAACGCCCTGCTCCGCTGCTCATTGTTTGAGAACATTGCTCAAAGCTGACACACAGTGACAGTGGCACCTCCCAGTACCCCCTAATGACACCCAAATAATCACTGGTACCTGGGGCGGCCCGCCCTCCGCCACTCCCCTAAGTACACCACTGCTCTGTGATATGCTCACACACGTCACGTTCCCACGTTCCAACCCTGTCTCCCTGCCCTCTGTATTCCTTATGTCTGTGTTTCCCTGTGCTGCTTTCCCTGACATGCAGATCAGGGGTTAAGTTCTTTGCTCGTTGAGCTTCTGCTGGTGATATGGGCTGATTACTCCCCTATATAAAGCCATGGGCCCATATCACCATGCTCTTGCATCCTGGTTCACTTCAGCTACAGATTTGTTCCTGAGAGCTCCCTGTTATTCTATCCTAGTGCTTTCTCAGTGTTTCCCCCTTGTCTGAGTTCTAGGTTTCTGATTGACTTCCTGGTATTGACCCTCTGGCCTGGCTGACGGATTTTCTCTGGTGCTGTATCCCCGCTTTGGCTCAAGGTATACGTTTTGGTTTTGACTCCTGGCTTATTTATTGACGACTCTTCTGGACATCCCTAGCTGTTCTGTGCATATTGAATTATATGTCGTGTATCCCTGTTGACCACGGCTTCTGTATATTGAAGTCCTTCCCTGCAAGTTGTTGAGTATAACTCCTTCAGGTGTCTGTGTTTTCCCCAGGACTCTGCACGGCTACAAGGTAACCTTTTTCTATTAGTGCAGATTCGGCCACTCTAAGGACCGATCTATCAGTATAGGGCTCCTTCGGTATTAGCCGTGCAGAGGTCCCCAGTGTCTTCTGTGGTTTATTTCCTTATCCTGATTGTTGTGTCATGCATCTCTGCGTATAGCGGCTTTTCCTCTTACCTGGGCCCTACTTGGCGCATGCCAGGTACCGCCATTGTGGCTGAACATGACAACAAGTTTGGCGAACTGCCAGCAAGTACGGTGCTGTTTGAAGGCATTGCAAATCCCCATAGAGAAGTAATGGTTAATCTATTCAGAGAACACCAAACAGCAGAGAAATGGCAGTGAAATGCCCTGATGTTCGGTGGTTTCAATCAGCAGGTTTATTCAGGCGAACCCCATAGGTTTCAATGTTAAAAATATTCCCGTTTATGTGTTACGCTGAAAGAACAAGCATATAAAACGATGTACAGATGGTATACTACCCCGGTCTTGCTGTCGCATCTGCAGCCGGGTACCCCTGATGTTTGCTGGAGGGGCTGTGGGGCTCGGGGTACCTTGTTTCACATGTGGTGGCTTTGCCCGAAGGTGTGTACATTCTGGGACCAGATAGGTGACCTATTAGAGGAGGTGTTCCAACAGCCTTTCCCACTTGATCTGTGGGCCTTCCTGCTCCACAGGTCCCCGGCATCCCTTCAGGGGCCGGATTGCAAACTCTTTCACAGGATGGTGTTGGGTGCTAGGAGAGCTCTCGCTAAGCACTGGCGAGATGGAGATGTGCCTCCCGTAGAGGTGGCCCGGGCTTATATAGCAGAGGCGCACCACATGGATAAGCTGTTGGCAGTAATTCACAACTCGCTTCCCTCGTTTTACAAAACCTGGAGTCGATGGGAAGAAATCTATTAGTACCTGAGGTGGGTTAGATGAGTGAGGTTCCCCCTTTCTATTTTCCCTGTCCTTTTTCTTTCCTTTCCTTTTCTTTTCTCTTCTCTCTTTTGTTTTATGTGGTTCATTTATTGTCCCGTCAAGGCCGGCTGCGCGGCATGCCACAAGCTGGGCATCAGGGCTCCTCTGCAATATGTTATTCTAACTCCTCCCTGCCCTGCGTGGCGATGTCGCGGGTGGCTGTTTACCTGTCTTCTGTATTTAAATCTTTTTCAAAATAAAGAATTATAAAAAAAAAATATATTCCCGTTTTTATGTAATATCTAATAAACCATTTATTATTTTAATCTGCAGTAAAAAGTCTTTATTGATGTTTTTTTTAGTACCTTTTAGTAATTTTTAAGCAAAACTTCCCCCCTTTTTTTTAATAGCGGTTTTTCTTTTTTCTGTAACAGAACTTTTTATTATCAATCATAGGATCTTATATGTAAATTCCAGACATTTTCGTTCCGTAGTTCTTTTGAAAACAGCAGGCCACGGGTATGCGGTGGCAGCATTCAGCGGCCGACTCCATGCACTTTGGGGACCCTGCGGTGAATGGTGAATTCACTGCAGGGTGGGGAAATTTTATTCCCCGAAGTGCAGGGAACTACAGAACACCAAAATGTTGGCGTCATTTGGGCTGGGGCCAGACGAGCGTAGTGTTCACGTCTGTGATTGCGCCGCCTACAAGTACGTCCGTGATAGCATGACAGAAAGTCCATTGGAGCCTGTTACACAAAGTACGTCCGCACTGAACTACGGATGCACCACGGCCGCGGCAAACGGACGCAAGGCAGGCAAGAACGTACAACCCCTAGAACGGCCGCACAAAGTGCGCTGCGTCCGCAACGTCCGCATAGCTTTGTGTGTGAGTGATGGAACGTGGTCAGACGGACTGCATTTATACGTCCAGCATTTTTCACGGACAAAATGGTTTTGCTTTTTAATTTATTTTCCCTCCTACATCCGTCAAAATATATACGTCAGTGAAAAAAACGGACTGTCTGGCCACTACTGCGTCTTCCGTACTAACGTACGTCCGTGTGCACGGACGTACAGTCCGTAGAAATCACGCTCGTCTGACCCTAGCCTTAGTGGTGAGGTTTTTTGCTGCCCCCTGGAAAGTGAAAGCCTAGGCCTTGACTACCCAGGACATACTTGAAAATTAGTGAAATCTCAATGTATCCTTCCTGGCAAAATACTTTGCAAAAGTAAAAAAAAAATTATATTTTTTTTAGGGGTGGGGCCGCCAGTGCCCCCTGGAAAGTGCCGCCCTAGGCCTAGGCCTTGTTGGCCTAGGCCAAAATACACCACTGATATATGTGCATTCACTACCTATGTATGCTATCCTGAGGAAAGTTCCTAAGGGAACTGAAACGTCAAACCATTTTTAGCATGTATCTACAGTAAAAAAAATATTTTACTTACAGGGTTATTCAGAGAGTGGTGAAAAGTAGGAGAATGACTGGAGAATGGAAAATTCTAGGTCAAAATAGCCAAACCAGAAAAATTCTCCCATTTATCTCACTTTCCAAATTGGCTATTTTGACCTAGAATTTTCCATTCTCCAGTCATTCTCCTGCTTTTCACCGCTCTCTGAATAACCCTGATAGTCTCCGTGTGTGTCTGAATCTTGGAAAGTATCTAATTGCAGTCGGAATTCTGCACCGGACAAGAATACTTTGTGGTCTTGGACTTATATATGTGTGTGTGTGTATATATATATATATATATATATATATATACACAAAACACCAAAAAAGAGCACTCCATATCGATGACCACCTTCATCCACCATTTTCTGCAACAAAAAACCCACATTTTTCAAAAAACCTGACTGAGGTAAAATGATGGGGATTCAGTTAACAAAGTATGATCATAATTTGCTTAAGCCGATCACAGTCGCCAATGTACCCCATCGTTGACAGGTCCTATCTAACTTGACTGTATCTGCATTTACAGAATTAACTCACCATAGAGCTTCCCAGCAGGCACTAGCCTTTATAGGGTGTCACGGTGGGACACACCCGTGAACAGGGAGGTGTGCATACCAATGAGAGATGTCAGCTCTCTATATAAAACAAACCACAGGGGGTTTGCACTCAACCTAAACTTGCAACACAGCGGGTGCATCTCAGACTTTAAATACAAAACACCAAAAAAGAGCACTCCATATCGATGACTACCTTCATCCACCATTTTCTACAACAAAAAAAACACACATTTTCCAAAAATTCAAAAAACCTGACTGAGGTAAAATGATGGGGATTCAGTTAACAAAGTATGATCATAATTTGCGTAAGCCTGTCACAGTCGCCAATGCACCCCATCGTTGACAGGCAGTGGCGTCACTAGGGTTGGTGTCACCCGGTGCGGTAACTTATGGTGTCACCCCCCCCTCGAGTTTATTTTTTTTAACTACTCTTACTCCTAAATCAGAACTCCCATATAACACTGAATGCTCATACACACAGCGCACATTACTGTGAGGTTTATTGCTGTGGAGCTCTCTCATATGCTCACACAAATTTTTGCCAACTGCCAGCAAGTACGGTGCCTGTTCAAAGGCAGTGAAAGCACACATGGATATATATTGCCCCAGCAGCTCTGGATATATTGCCCCCAGCAGCTCACCCATGGATATATATTGCCCCCAGCTCACATATGGATATATTGCCCCAGTTCACAATTATATATTTCCCCCAGCAGCTCACCCATGGATATATATTGCCCCAGCTCACATATGGATATATTGCGCCTCAGCTCACACATGGATATATTGCGCCTCAGCTCACACATGGATATATTGCGCCTCAGCTCACATATGGATATATTGCGCCTCAGCTCAAATATGGATATATTGCGCCTCAGCTCACACATGGATATATTGCCCCAGACCAGCTCACACATGGATATATTGCCCCAGACCAGCTCACACATGGATATATTGCCCCAGACCAGCTCACACATGGATACATTGCCCCAGACCAGCTCACACATGGATATTGCCCCAGCTCTCATGGATACTGCCCCCAGCACACCTGGATATGCCCCAGCAGCTCTCATGGATATGCCCCAGCTCCTCTCATGGATATTGCCCCAGCTCCTCTCATGGATATTGCCCCAGCTCCTCTCATGGATATTGCCCCAGCTCCTCTCATGGATATTGCCCCAGCTCCGCTCATGGATATTGCCCCAGCTCCTCTCATGGATTTTGCCCCAGCTGCTGTCATGGATTTTGCCCCAGCTCCTCTCATGGATATACAGCCCCAGCTGCTCTCATGGATAATGCACCAGCTCCTCTCATGGATTTTGCCCCAGCTCCTCTCATGGCTATGCCCCCAGCTCCTCTCATGGCTATGCCCCCAGCTCCTCTCATTGATATTGCCCCAGCTCATGGATATGCCACAGCTCATGGATACTGCCCCAGCTCATGGATTTGCCCCAGCTCTTGGATACTACCCCAGCACATGGATATACTCACTGGTGTATCTTGGCCTAGGCCAACAAGGCCCAGGCCTAGGGCGGCACTTTCCAGGGGGCGGCGGCCCGCTGGGTGGCCCCACCCCTAAAAAAAAAAATTAAAATTTTTTTTTTTTTTTTTTACTTTTGAAAACTATTTTACCAGGAAGGAAACATTGAGATGTCACTAATTTTCAAGTATGTCCTGGGTAGGCAAGGCCTAGGCTTTCACTTTCCAGGGGGCAACAAAAAACCTCACCACTAATTGGGTTACTCACAGAGCACCGAAATGACGCCAACATTTTGGTGTTCTGTAGTTCCCTGCACTTCGGGGAATAAAATTTCCCCACCTGCAGTGAATTCACCATTCACTGCAGGGTCCCTAAAGTGCATGGAGTCGGCCGCTGTATGCTGCCACCGCAAACCCATGGCCTGCTGTTTTCAAAAGAACTACTGAACGAAAATGTCTGGAATCTACATATAAGTGTCACGGGGACCCAGGGGATGCGGCGCCTGGCAGCAGCTTCCTCGCTGCTCGCTGGCCAGGCGCCGAATGTAAGCGCTTCCGGGCCCGCTCACGTGGGACGCCGAGGGGCGGGGCCTGGCGCTGTGACGCGGACCCGCCGGGTTTAAAACCCAGTCTCTCCCATACACCGGTGCCCTGACGTGGTATTCACCTCCCGCAGAGCTCTTGTGTGATTTTGGCTACCTCCTGTGTATAACCCTTGGCATTGGCAAACGAACCCTCCTGTGTATGACCCTTGGCATTGGCAAACGAACCCTCCTGTGTATAACCCTTGGCATTGGCAAACGAACCCTCCTGTGTATGACTCCTGGCATTGGCATTTACTCTGTTCTAGGTTCTGCCCTTAACGTTGGTACCGAGGTCAGTCTATGTGGCACCCTAAGCACACATCAGACTACCTCTGCTATTACTAAAGTCCTAGGGAGAACTTGTGATCTGCTCTGTACCCCTGTCTGGTATTTCCCTTTCTTTGTCTGTTACCTGTTTCGTTGCCTTTATAGCTTTGCCGACCATTCAAGGATCGGAAGAGTAGAAAGGGAGCTGCATAAAGAGATTTATATCTTAGTAGTCAGAAAGATTCGTGACGATACTCTATTCCATACCTCTGTCTGGTGTTACCCCTTGTTTATATATTGTCTGGTTATTTGTCTGTTTAGTATTGCCGACCATTCAAGGATCGGAAGGGTAGAGAGCGGTCTGCGTAAAGGGACCACACTTTTGGTAATCAGGGGGATCCGTGACATTACGTCAGGGCCAATGGATCCCGCAGACCTCTCTAACCAGCTGGCACGTATCGCAGCCAGACAAGAGGAACAGGACCATAGGATGGACCAGATTTCTCTCGCTCTGCAAACCCTGCTAAATCGGTCCAATACAGGTACCACAAATCCTCCAGATCCAGTGTTACCTAGGGTCAGTCCGGTCTCCCCTGAAGGACATAGGCTTAGTATGAAGGCACCCCTACGCTATGATGGTACACCAAGCCTATGTCGGGGGTTTTTGACTCAACTCGAGATTCTGTTTGAGAACAATCCAGGTTCTTGTATGTCTGATAAAGCCAAAGTAGGATATCTGATTAATCATTTAACAGAAAAAGCTTTATTGTGGGCTACGCCGTTGTGGGAAAATAAGAAACCCATCATTTATGACTATGAGGGTTTTACCTCTGAGTTAAAACGTACCTTTGATCCCTCTAGAAGGGCTACCAATGCGGGTAGGTCCTTGTTTCATATCAAACAAGGTAATAAGAGGGTTGCCGATTATGCCATAGAGTTTAAGACTTTGGTTTCTGAAGTACTTTGGCCGAACGACGTTTTAACCTTAGCCTTTACCGAAGGCTTGAACGAGGCTTTTATGTTTGAACTGGCTCCCTTAAAATTACCAGAAAGTCTGGACCACCTGATAGATTTCTGTATAGCCATGGACGATCAAATCAGGGAAAGGAGACACACCAGAGATAGACCCAGAAGGGTCTTGCCTCCTTTACCCTCGTTACCCAGACACCCCAGTACATCAGGTGGTTCGGAGAATGTAAAGACAGATTTACCGGTCGTTGAACCCATGCAAATAGGGAGGACAGGTATTTCAGAAGCAGAAAAAGCTCACAGAAAAGAAAAGGGGCTCTGCTTTTATTGTGCAGGGGCAGATCACTTCCGCCTTCAATGTCCTCAGAGACCCAGGGTTGGCAGGGTTGAACATAGCAGAGTGGGATTCAGAACAGGAGACACCCAGGTTGTCGGTTCTCTGTGTGCCTCCTTTGTGGATAATGAGAAAAAAAAATCCAGGATCCTGTTACCGGTCTCCCTAACCTGGGAGGGGGTTCACCTCAAGACTGAGGCGTTTTTGGATTCTGGGGCCTCAGGCAATTTTATGGATAAGAATTTTGCTGCCAAAAACCTCATACCACTGGTTCTCAGGGAAAGACCTCTAAGGGTGGAGGCCATAGATGGTAACCCCCTGGCATGTCCACATATCACTCACGATACAGTCGATGTATGTATGAAAATAGGAGTTTTGCACCAGGAGACGATAAGATTTCAAATCATTGAATCACCCTCATGTCCTGTCGTCCTTGGGTTTCCATGGCTAACAGAGCACAACCCAGTAGTCGATTGGGTCCAGAGAGACATAAAATGTTGGGGTCAGAGTTGTCAGTCTAAGTGCCTAGGCACAGTTAATGTGGTTGGTAGCCTCAATATTGCCACAGCCCCTCCTTTGTCCACAGAGGTCCCTGAATGTTACCTGACATTAAAGGAGGTGTTCTCTAAAGCCAGGACTGAGGTTCTACCACCACATCGTCCATATGACTGTGCCATTGACTTGCTCCCCGGTACGATGCCTCCTAGGGGTCACGTATACCCTTTGTCGCAAAGGGAGAACGACATTATGGAGGAATATATAAGGGAGAATCTGGAACGAGGATTCATTAGACGGTCCTCCTCTCCAGCAGGAGCAGGTTTCTTTTTGTCTCCAAGAAAGAGGGAGATCTGCGACCTTGCATCGACTATAGGGGTTTAAATAGGATCACTATAGAAATGCATATCCCATACCCCTCATAACAGAATTGTTTGACCGATTAAAAGGGGCTCGTATCTATACTAAGCTTGATTTACGCGGAGCGTACAACCTGGTCAGGGTTAAGAAGGGAGACGAATGGAAAACGGCTTTTAATACACGTAGCGGGCATTACGAATACCTGGTGATGCCTTTTGGGTTGTGTAATGCGCCAGCCGTCTTTCAGGACCTTATAAATGACACTCTAAGGGAATTTCTGCAAGAATTCGTCATAGTATATCTGGATGATATCCTGATATACTCTCCTGATGTGGACACTCATCATGTCCACGTCAAACAAGTGTTGAAAAAAACTATTGAAGGCTGGATTGTACTGTAAGCTAGAAAAAATGTCTATTCGACATAGTAACTGTGCAATTCCTTGGTTATATTATAACTCCTGGGGGGTTTCAAATGGATCCTAAGAAGCTCTCAGCTATTCTTGACTGGCCTTACCCCAAGGACTTAAAGCCATTCAGAGGTTTCTGGGGTTCACGAACTATTACAGAAGGTTCATTAAAGATTTTTCGGCCTTGGTGGCCCCCCTCACGGCTATGACAAAGAAAGGGGTGGGAAATCAGAAATGGACACCTCAAGCCACTCAAGCCTTTGAGACACTAAAGCAAGCCTTTTACTACTGCCCCTGTTCTCCGGCATCCAGATCCGGCTCTGCCTTTCCAATTAGAAGTTGACGCCTCCGAACTAGGTCTTGGTGCAGTCTTGTCCCAAAGGGAGGCTCCTGACAAACCCTTGCATCCATGCGGCTTCTATTCTCGAAAGTTGTCCCCGGCAGAGAAGAACTATGACATTGGAAATAGAGAATTGTTAGCAGTCATCGCAGCCTTGGCCGAATGGAGATACTTATTAGAAGGGTCTAAGGACCCAATTGTTATCATAACCGACCATAAGAATCTCACGTACATTGGAGATGCCAAACGTTTAAACTCCAGACAAGCGAGATGGTCATTGTTTCTTTCAAGTTTTAATTACGTACTTACCTATAGACCTGGGTCCAGAAACATTAAAGCAGACGCATTGTCAAGACAGTATGAGTCTTATGAACATAATATCCAAGATCAGCATCCCATTGTACCCCAGGAGAGGATTATAGCCGCTACCACGATTAGTGTTTCGTCTCCTCTAATGAAAAGGTTGCAGACCGTCCAGGGTGCAGCTCCTGGGGGAAAACCTCCTGCGAAACTCTTTGTACCTGAGAACGAAAGAGAAGAGGTACTCAACATCTATCATGACAATAAAACTTCCGGGCATATGGGTATCACCAAGACTGTGTCTAGTATCAGTAAACTCCTCTGGTGGCCCACGTTGCGCCGAGATGTCAAAGATTACATTGCCGTGTGCGAAGTGTGCACAAGGCAGAAAAGTCCCAAAACAGCACCCATTGGCTTGCTCCAGCCTTTGCCGATCCCCGAACGACCCTGGTCACATGTAGCCATGGATTTTATAGTAGAGCTACCTGAGTCAAGAGGGAATACAGTGATACTTACGATCATAGATCGATTTTCCAAGATGGGTCACTATGTTCCTCTTCAGAAACTACCTTCGGCAGCTGAACTGGTGCCCATATTCATTGCCAATGTGGTCCGCATTCACGGTGTCCCTCGGGAGATAGTCTCTGATAGGGGGACCCAATTCATCTCCGGATTCTGGAGAGGGTTTTGTAAGAACGTGGGAATAGACCTCTCTTTCTCTTCGACCTATCACCCCCAGACCAATGGAGCAGCAGAACGAGCAAACCAAAACGTAGAGAAATATCTCAGGTGCTTCATCTCAGAACAACAGGATAACTGGTCAGATCTGCTACCATGGGCAGAATATGCTATTAACAGCGCAGTGAGTGAATCCACAGGTCATTCTCCTTTCTTCACTGTTTATGGCTTTGATCCTCCCGTGCTCCCCGCCACGTTTCCTGATACCACGATTCCTGCTTTAGATAAACAACTGGCATCATTGAAAGAGACTTGGGGAAAGTAAGACGGGCACTGGAGGAAAGTAGTGCCATCCAGAAAACTAAGGCCGACAGACACAGGAGGCAGGCACCCGTGTATCAAGTTGGGGACAGGGTTTGGCTGTCTTCACGTAATATCAAGCTCTTAGTGCCTTCCATGAAGTTGGCTCCTAGGTATATCGGCCCCTATAAGATTCTACGGCGACTCAACCCTGTCTCCTATGCTTTGGCGTTACCCCCCATTTTAAAATACACAATGTGTTCCATGTAAACCTTCTGAAGCCGCTGTTATGTAACCGATACACCAAAGTCCATGCTCCACCACCTCCTGTCTCTGTGGAGGGCGAGGAGGAATTCGAAGTTAAGGCCATTCTGGGTGCCAGGCTGTCTAGGGGGTCTCTTGCAGTATTTGGTCGATTGGGTGGGGTACGGTCCAGAGGATCGTTCTTGGGTACCGGCTGCGGAAGTCCATGCTCCTAGGCTAGTGAAGGCCTTCTATTTGGCACACCCCCGTGCCCCTGGGGGTCGTCCAGTGGCCGCCCCTGGAGGGGGGGTTCTGTCACGGGGACCCAGGGGATGCGGCGCCTGGCAGCAGCTTCCTCGCTGCTCGCTGGCCAGGCGCCGAATGTAAGCGCTTCCGGGCCCGCTCACGTGGGACGCCGAGGGGCGGGGCCTGGCGCTGTGACGCGGACCCGCCGGGTTTAAAACCCAGTCTCTCCCATACACCGGTGCCCTGACGTGGTATTCACCTCCCGCAGAGCTCTGTGTGATTTTGGCTACCTCCTGTGTATAACCCTTGGCATTGGCAAACGAACCCTCCTGTGTATGACCCTTGGCATTGGCAAACGAACCCTCCTGTGTATAACCCTTGGCATTGGCAAACGAACCCTCCTGTGTATGACTCTTGGCATTGGCAAACGAACCCTCCTGTGTATGACTCCTGGCATTGGCATTTACTCTGTTCTAGGTTCTGCCCTTAACGTTGGTACCGAGGTCAGTCTATGTGGCACCCTAAGCACACATCAGACTACCTCTGCTATTACTAAAGTCCTAGGGAGAACTTGTGATCTGCTCTGTACCCCTGTCTGGTATTTCCCTTTCTTTGTCTGTTACCTGTTTCGTTGCCTTTATAGCTTTGCCGACCATTCAAGGATCGGAAGAGTAGAAAGGGAGCTGCATAAAGAGATTTATATCTTAGTAGTCAGAAAGATTCGTGACGATACTCTATTCCATACCTCTGTCTGGTGTTACCCCTTGTTTATATATTGTCTGGTTATTTGTCTGTTTAGTATTGCCGACCATTCAAGGATCGGAAGGGTAGAGAGCGGTCTGCGTAAAGGGACCACACTTTTGGTAATCAGGGGGATCCGTGACAATAAGATCCTATGATTGATAATAAAAAGTTCTGTTACAGAAAAAGAAGAACCGCTATTAAAAAAAAGGGGGGAATTTAGCCCAAAAAATTCTGAAAAATCACTAAAAGGTACAAAAAAAAAAAACAATAAATAAAGACTTTTTACTGCAGATTAAAATAATAAATGGTTTATTAGAGATTTGCATAAAAAACGGGAATATTTTTAACATTGAAACCTATGGGGTTCGCCTGAATAAACCTGCTGATTGAAACCACCGAACATCAGGGCATTTCACTGCCATTTTCTCTGCTGTTTGGTGTTCTCTTAATAGATTAACCATTACTTCTCTATGGGGATTGGCACTGCCTTCAAACAGCACCGTACTTGCTGGCAGTTCGCCAAACTTGTGTGTGAGCATATCATACCAGAGCAGTGGTGTACTTAGAGTGGCGGAGGGTGGGCCGCCCCAGGTACCAGTGATTATTGGGGTGTCATTAGGGGGTACTAGGAGGTGCCACTGTCACTGTGTGTCAGCTTTGAGCTGTGTTCTCAAACAACGAGCAGCGGAGCATGGCGTTTGCATACGGAAAAAATCGAATAGAATAAAAATCCCCCTCTCCTCCCTCCATAGCTCCTCCCCTGCCCCGCAGCAGCTCTAGGAGAGGGGGATGTGATTGTGTCCAGAGAGAGAAGATGACAGTAAACGGCAGGTAAAGGGGGGGGGGGGTTTTATCAGCAGAATATGAAGCCCTGTCTGCTTACTGCTGTTTAAAGTGGACCTTTCCTTAACCAGCACTGCAGTGATAGAAATTTATCATTGAGCTGCCTGGCTCCTGGTGAGGCTGCTTGCGTGCAGGTCACACTCGGTCTGGCCAGTCAGCTGGTACTGAGTCTCAGTACCACCTGACTGGCTGAACCACGTGACACGCATGCACGCAGCTGCCCGCCCTTTCGTTAACATGGACTGTCACTCTATTCTGGACTGAACACCCACCGGGAAGGGAATCAAAAGCCACGGTGCACCCTCTGGCAGTGGCACCCCACTGCTGACAAGATGGCTCCACGCACAGGCACAGCCGTGATCCTAACGTGGCCTGGAGGGACCTCCTGCTGAGTCTGTACACAGTCCCTGCTGACTCTGCACACAGCCCTACTGCGGACAGAGGCTGGTAAATGTAGAATAAATAATTGCTGTGTGCTCGTATACACTCGTTTTTCTGGTTTTCTGGAGTAGTTTATTGCAGTGGATTCTGATGCACTCATACACACCACACATTGCATTGCTGTAGCTTTATTGCTGTGGATTCTGATACGCTGACACACACCACACATTGCATTGCTGGGAGTTTTATTGCAGTGGATTCTGATGCACTCATACACACCGCACATTGCATTGCTGGGGATTCTGATACGCTGACCCACACATTGCATTGCTGGGAGTTTTATTGTTGTGGATTCTAATACACTCATACACACTGCACATTGCATTGCTGGAATTTTTATTGCTGTGGATTCTGATACGCTGACACACACCAAACATTGCATTGCTGGAGTTTTATTGCTGTGGGTTTTGTGATACACACTGCATAGTACTGTGAGTTTTATTGCCCTTGAGCTCTGGGATACACTCATACACACTGCACATTACTGTGAGTTTTATTGCTGTACAGCTCTGTGATACGTTCATATGCAGTGCACGTTTCTGTGGATTTTATTGTTCAACCAATTAGAGAGGCTGTGTTCCAGTATACTTGACATGCGTGGCTGTTCTTTGTGTAAAAATGCTTGAATTTAAACATTTCATAATTTTATTTCTCAATAGATACATTTGAAATGGTATACAAAATATACAAGTAGGCACTTGGTATCCACTTTTAATATAAAGAGAGGAAAAGGCGGAGCTCTAAGAGGAAAAGGTGGAGCTTAAAGAGGAAGGGTGGGTATTAACCAGGAAGAGGTGTGCCCTTGACAGGAGGGGGTGCCTCAAATTTAAATTAGGGGGTGCACGAGTTTAGTCAGGCCTAGGGCAGCACAAAACCTAAATACACCACTGGATATACTGCCCCAGCTCATGGATACTGCCCCAGCAGCTCATGGATATGCCCCCAGCTCATGGATAATGGCCCCAGCTCATGGATAATGGCCCCAGATCATGGATATTGCCCCAGCTCATGGATATACTGCCCCAGCTCATGGATATACTGCCCCAGCAGCTCGTGGATATTGCCCCAGCTCATGGATAATGCCCCAGCTCATGGATATACTGTCCCAGCAGCTCATGGATAATGCCCCAGCTCATGGATATACTGCCACCAGCTCATGGATCTACTGCCCCAGCTCATGGATATACTGCCCCAGCAGCTCATGGATACTGCCCCAGCTCATGGATATTGCCCCAGCTCATGGATATGCCCCAGCTCATGGATATTGCCCCAGCTCATGGATATTGCCCCAGCTCATGGATATGCCCCAGCTCATGGATACTGCCCCAGCTCATGGATACTGCCCCAGCTCATGGATATGCCCCAGCTCATGGATACTGCCCCAGCTCATGGATACTGCCCCCAGCTCATGGATATTGCCCCAGCTCATGGATACTGCCCCCAGCTCATGGATACTGCCCCAGCTCATGGATAATGCCCCAGCTCCTGGATACTGCCCCAGCTCATGGATATGCCCCAGCTCATGGATAATGCCCCAGCTCATGGATACTGCCCCAGCACATAGATACTGCCCCAGCACATAGATACTGCCCCAGCACATGGATATGCCCCAGCACATGGATATGCCCCAGCTCATGGATATGCCCTAGCTCATGGATAATGCCCCAGCTCATGGATATGCCCCAGCTCATAGATACTGCCCCCAGCTCATGGATATACTGCCCCAGCTCATGGATACACATGCCCCAGCTCATGTATACATATGCCCCAGCTCATGGATACTGCCCCCAGCTCATGGATACTGCCCCCAGCTGATGGAAATGCCCCAGAAGCTCATGGATAATGGCCCCAGCTCACCTCCTGCCGCGTGTTCGCTCCCTCTGAGCGTCCGGCGGCGTGCAGCTTGGGCGCTCGCCTGGGGGAGCCACGTGACCAGCCGCGATTGGCTGGTGACGTGTTTCCCCCAGGCGAGTGCCCAAGCTGCACAGCTTCGGACTCACGCAGGGAGCGAACACGCGGCGCAGGGTGAGACACCCGCCCCCTTAGAGTGAGGGTGTCACCCTAAAGGCGGGTGTCACCTGGTCCGGGCCACACCCCCCGCCCCCACGTAGCGACGCCCCTGTTGACAGGTCCTTTCTCACTTGACTGTATCTGCATTTACAGAATTAACTCACCATAGAGCTTCCCATATTTAGAGAGCTGACATCTCTCATGGGTATGTACCCCTCCCTGTTCACCGGTGTGTCCCACCGTGACATCCTATAAAGGCTAGTGCATGCTGGGAAGCTCTATGGCGAGTTAATTCCAAGGAAAGGATTGTTGACCATCTAAAAACACATAGATTACAGGATCAGAAACAACATGGGTTTACCTCAGGGAGATCATGCCAAACTAATCTTATTGATTTTTTTGATTGGGTAACAAAAATAATAGACACAGGTGGTGCAGTAGACATTGCTTATTTAGATTTCAGTAAGGCTTTTGATACTGTTCCGCATAGAAGGCTTATCAATAAATTGCAATCTTTGAGCTTGGATTCCAATATTGTTGAATGGATTAGGCAGTGGCTGAGTGACAGGCAACAGAGGGTTGTGGTAAATGGAGTTTATTCGGCACAAGGTCTTGTTACCAGTGGGGTACCTCAGGGGTCAGTACTTGGACACATTCTATTTAATATTTTTATTAGTGATATTGCAGAAGGTATTAATGGAAAAGTATGTCTTTTTGCTGATGACACAAAGATTTGCAACAGGGTTGACGTTCCTGGAGGGATCAGCGAAATGACAAATGATTTAGGTAAACTAAAAAAATGGTCGGAGTTGTGGCAATTGAGTTTTAATGTGGATAAGTGCAAGATAATGCACCTGGGACGTAAAAACCCAAGGGCTGAATATAGAATATTTGATACAGTCCTAACCTCAACATCTGAGGGTTGGGATTTAGGGGTCATTATTTCAGAGGATCTAAGGGTAAGTAGTCAATGTAATAGAGCAGCAGGAAATGCTGGCAGAATGCTTGGTTGTGTAGGGAGAGGTATTAGCAGTAGGAAAAGGGAAGTGCTCATGCCACTGTACAGAGCACTGGTGAGACCTCACTTGGAGTACTGTGTGCAGTACTGGAGACCGTATCTCCAGAAGGATATAGACATCTTAGAGAGAGTTCAGAGAAGGGCTACTAAAATGGTGTACGGCTTGAAGGAGAAAAGTTACCAGGAAAGGCTTAATGATCTTAACATGTACAGCTTGGAAAAAAGACGAGACAGAGGAGATATGATAGAAACATTTAAATACGTAAAGGGAATCCACAAGGTAGAGGAAGGGAGTATATTTAAAAGGAAACAAAGTAGCAAAACAAGAGGACATAGTCTTAGATTAGAGGGGCAAAGGTTTAAAAGTAACATCAGGAAGCATTATTTTACTGAGAGGGTGGTGGATACATGGAACAGTCTTCCAGTAGAAGTGGTAGAGGCCAAAACAGTAATTGAATTTAAGCAGGCATGGGATAGGCATAAGGCTATCCTAAACAAAAGATAAATCCAGGTAAAGTATCCATGTAATTGGGCAGACTAGATGGGCCGAAAGGTTCTTATCTGCCGACATTTTTCTATGTTTCTAATTCTGTAAATGCAGATACAGTCAAGTTAGATTAGGACCTGTCAACGATGGGGTACATTGGCGACTGTGACCGGCTTACGCAAACTATGATCATACTTTGTTAACTGAATCCCCATCATTTTACCTCAGTCAGGTTTTTTGAAAAATGTGTGTTTATTACTTTATTTGTTGCAAAAAATGGTGGATGAAGGTGGTCATCAATATGGAGTGCTCTTTTTTGGTGTTTTGTATTTAAAGTCTGAGATGCACCCGCTGTGTTGCAAGTTTAGGTTGAGTGCAAACCCCCTGTGGTTTGTTAAATATATATATCTATTCCAATATTCAGCCCACTCACGCCACGATATAGGTACTGTAGACCTGAGTGCAATATCCCAAGGATATGTATATAGCAGAACAATATGGACAGCACAACAGGATTTGCATGAATAAAGTCAAAAAAATTTATTAGAAAAAATATTTAAAACATACGGTTTTCAGTCCGCTTGACCGACGTTTCGGCCCCTCAAAGAGCCTTGATAAATATTCATGCAAATCCTGATCTGCTGTCCATATTGTTCTGCTATAAATATATATACACACAATATTAGACCCAGAGACGCCAATGATAGAAAATATACCTGAGTGCAGAATGCCTTAAAGCAGAAATATAGAAAAAATGGAGATAAGGCAGCACATCGGGATTTGGGTAAAACAAAAACTTTTATTGGCACAGATTAAAATACCTGTCCATAGACCAACGTTTCGGCCCCACTGGGCCTTTATCAAGGAATACAGGCATAAACAAAACTACAAACATTTATATTAAAATACATAAGAGCTCACCCAATGACGACCTGGATCCAAATGAGCGCCGAAGCGCGTAGACCCGGCGTCTACTTCCGGGTTTGACGCCAAGCGTCAGGATAATTGCAAATTGGACCTGTGTGTGAGTAGGTAACCATGGGGATAACCAAAACAGAAAACCTGGGTGGACCGGAGACAAAAGCAATCGACAGTAGCATAGAAAGCAGCAACGTATTACTACAAAATTTGTGAACAGAGCATGAAACGGAAAAAAGGAAAAGGATGGGTTAGGTTTGGGTAAATGACATAAGCCAAATTTAAACTGAGTATACAGCAAAAAAAAAAACCCGTACATCCGCAGGCTAAGGGTCGTTGAATAACTCAAAAGGGTAACCCTGTGAAGCACAAAGGCTATAAACGTAAACGCCCCACTGTAACCCTATGATAGATGTAACAACATGTTTGTTTGTTTCTTTTTCTTATTGGCACTTGCCACATTTAAACATCTTTACACATTCAGTTAATTAGACATGTTGTTACATCTATCATATTGTTACAGTGGGGCGTTTACGTTTATAGCCTTTGTGCTTCACAGCGTTACCCTTTTGAGTTATTCAGCAACCCTTAGCCTGCGGATGTACGGGGGGGGGGGGGGTTCAGTCCTTTCTGAAGCTCCCTGCAGATCAAGGTTTAAATAGAACCTGCGGGTGGAGCACCTGTGACAGGGAGGGGTGCTTGCCCAAAAGGGTTGTCAACCCTGTAATATTCAAAATATACGAGAGGGGCAGCACTCAACCTTAACTACGCTTTCAGTGCGGGTGCATCTCAAGACAACATATTATAAAACAAAACGAGAGAAGAGCACACCAAACAATACAAAAGAAACCACAACAGCAGCTAAATACGTTTAAACAGAGTTTCAGATTTAACCCTTTCAGTGCTTAAGAACATTTCCTAAACCCCTTCAAACATTGCAGTTCTTAACCCATGCATACATTTAATACTGAGCTCTGTTGAACAATGGTGGAAGTTTAGTTTGCAATAGATGGCCATGGGCAAGCACCCCTCCCTGTCACAGGCGCTCCACCCGCAGGTTCTATTTAAACCTTGATCTGCAGGGAGCTTCAGAAAGGACTGAGTCCACAGTAAGTTTATCCCATAAGAGCAGACATTAGGTTAGCATGATAGGACCTGCCAGGGGTGGAATACATTGTCGCTGTTGGCAGGTTTACACAATCCATGGCCATCTATTGCAAACTAAACTTCCACCATTGTTCAACAGAGCCCAGTATTATATGTATGCAAGGGTTAAGAACTGCAATGTTTGAAGGGGTTTAGGAAATGTTCTTAAGCACTGAAAGGGTTAAATCTGAAACTCTGTTTAAACGTATTTAGCTGCTGTTGTGGTTTCTTTTGTATTGTTTGGTGTGCTCTCTTCTCGTTTTGTTTAATATATATATATATATATATATATTCTAGAGAGAGATATCATCATATGGATCTCAGGTTTTCATGGAAAACTCTAGGGGACTGTTTGTCATTATTCTCCCTCTTGCGTTCCACAAGAATGCTAACTCCTCTTCGAATTACTTTTTATTTCCCATTTACTAAATGTGTGATTGAATCAATAGAGCAAAAAAAAATTCCAGAATGTTGCATTGTAGCTCCCCGTTACGCTGCACAGGTCTCTAGTTTGGGTGCCGGTGGTAATATATGTCTATTTTTGTCCTCAGATGCTGCTGACTTTGGGCAGCCGGTAACAGATGGGAACATGTTATCGCAAAGCTGACACCCCTAGGACATCAATGACTTTCGACCGCTCGCGTCCCTTCTTGTTGGGCTTCTTGGGCTTCTGCTTACTCAAGGACTTTGTGAGCAGTCAGAACTACACGCTGATATTCGAGAGGGACAACAGTAACATCCGCAACTGCAGCTGCTTTAGCGATGTCCGCAACTGTGACTTCAACCAGGCCAGTGTGAAATGCGACTGCAAGACGCTCCCGTTTCAGAGAAACAGGACACTGTCAAGGCTCGTTGATACGGGTGACCTCACCGTCTGGTTCCTCAACGCGTCCACTCTGGGACATCTGCTTAACTTCACAATCGTAGATGATCTGAAGCTTTCGCTGTGTGTAGACAAGGCACTCCCCACCCAATACTTGGCCATACTGGGACTCATGCGTCTTCGTGTTCAGACATATAATGCACCTGAGCAGAACCTGACGATTTATCACAATGGAGAGATCAAGTCCAAGGACCAGACTGGCTGCTCTTCCCATACACACATCTCTTACTTGGACACGTCCCTCTTCAATGGAAATACGTTGAAGTCATACAGTGTTGAGAATGTTCTGAGCATTGCGGAGAACTTTCCTATGTTACCTTCTCTTAGCATAGGTTCATCGGCGAACAGCAAGGGTTACGCTGTAACGTTAATTTACTGATACAGAGGATCCGCCTTATTTATGTATTTTTAAAATAAAGAAGAATTTTCCGATACGGATAATTGGGCTGGGTTTGCGTGTCTTATTGGGTTTCCAAAAAGCAATGCAGGGACCTGGCACTCCAGTGCTGGGTATTTTTATTTGCAGAGCAACAATGTTTCAGTAGCCTTCACAACCTACAGCAAACTTTATTGGGTTTCTGTGATTTATGTGTTATTTTATATATATATGTGTTTTGTTATGGAACTATTTAAAAGTAGGGCTAAGACAAGAGGACACATGCTTAGCCTTTGCTGCTAAAGATATTCAATCCAGGGCCAGATTAACATTTAGGCAAACTAGGCATGTGTCTAAAGGAACTTGCTCTTCAAAAAAATAAAATAAAGATATATTTTACAATATTATTTTTTTTAGGTTACAAGGAAAAATTATATATTTTTTTACTTTTTGAGGAATGGGTTGCGCTCCTGATTTGTCAGCCTTCAGGCTCCTGAGGTGTTAATCTGGCCTTGCCTCTGGAAAGATGCCGCACCATGAAGACGCGTAAAGAAAGAGTTTAATAATGTATTTATAACAGAATATGACATGGTAGCAGAGCAAAAACCTGTCTCGACCAATTCCAGAGTGGAAAGACAGGATGCTATGGTATATGTATCAAAAGTAAAAGTTCACACAGTGTAGTATTACTAATATATAGGGTTACAGTGATTTATTCTAATTGTGATAGCGGTGACTACTACAGGAACGTGAGATTCATTAAGACTCACTACGGGCTGGTGAAGGTGAAGTGCCCCATCTACCTGGCTGCGAGCCTGCAGGATTTTTATTTTTATGGTTATTTACCATTACGTTTTGGTTGTGTATTTTTCAGTGACGATTATATAATAATGTGTGTGCTTCTGGGGGGGTTCTAGGGTTAAGTGTGCTCACTCCAGTTTCCACACAAGTCCAACAATCAAATCGGCACCCCCCCCCACCTCAACTACAGCAAGCAATCTTAGATGTGAACCCCGCCTCTGGCCACCGTACTGACATCATCGCGCCGGGCGCGATGATGTCTGGTTCAGGCACCCCGCCAGAACAGAGAGAGTGCCTGAAGGGGAGATGGGGTCCTTTGGACCCCTCTCTCTCCACATCGCTGATGGCCACAGGAGAAAGCGAAGTACCGCTGGAAAGGGCACAGTCTTTTTAACCCCTTAGGGGCTGGATCGTGATTCGGTGATGGATCGTGTTCCTCTCCCAGAGGTGGCTGACATCCAAGATGTCAGCCGAGCCTCCGGGGTCACCCCTGCCCAATGACGTCATCACGCATGGACGCGATGACGTCAGTTCTGGAGGTAACCCTTAGCTGCCCCCTATGGGGGAGGTAGGTGGGTCCATTGGGACCCCATATTTCCCAATCGGTGGCAGCTAGAGGGTCATGTTTGGTATCATTGGAAAGGCCAGCGCATGGTCCAATGATACCAAACATGACCAGTTTTGGTGAAAAATAAAAGTTACAAAAATTACTAAATATATAAAAATCTAAATTTATGTATTTTTTTTAAAATTTATTAATGCTGCACTAATGTTCACTTTTAAATTATACTGTGAATAATGATGCTGCACTAATAAATTTTTTTAGTTTTTTCACTTTTTAGCTAAAATCGCAAATTTCCTCTGAAAAATACAGTAACAGGTTCCCATTTCTAATTTTTTTAACAAGTGTATCCCAAAGAATACATAACCAGAAAGGCTTGGACAATAAAATGTGAAAAAATAATCTTACATGCTATAAATGAATGAAATTTTAAAGGAAAGTCACATATTAAAATTTTTGCTAAGGCATTCTGGCAGGACATGATGTATACATATAATAATGATATATTATAAATTGGCTGAGTCTGCCGAAAAAAAGGATATATAATATGTCTGGGTCGTATAATAAAACGTGACTCCAAATCGCGTTTAAACATGATGAGCAAAAATGAGCTCAGCACACAAGGGTGAAATGGCTCAGCAGTGAAGGGGTTAAGGTTGTGTGTGTTTTCCTGAATATGAAGTGACATGGACTTAACCTAAAGGAAACCATTTGTGGATAGTAAAGAAGGACGTTAAAGGGAGCATTCAGCATTCACCACAGGGTCCCCAAAGTGCAGTGAACAAGCTGCCGAACGCATCCAAAAGACCTCTGAATCGAACGGAAAAGAAGCCGCAAAACCACCAAACTGCCAAAAAAAACATAGGATCGATCCGATAAGTGCCGCTAAGCACATCTGTAGAACAGAGCGCCGACCAGATGCCGGAAAAAGCCAACAAGCCGACGAACGGGTAATAAAAAATAAAAAAAAACAATGCTACTTTTCAAAACTGTTTGCAAAAAAAATACTGCGCAAAAATTCCTCGAATAAATATATAAGGTCCTATGAATAATAATAAAAAGGTCCGTTAAGAAAAAAAATATTTAAAACCCCAAAAATGCCTAAAAAATCCTAAATAAATGAATAAAATGACTTTTGCTGCAAATTAAAAGAATAAACAGTTTAATAAATATTTAATAAAAACGGGGAATATTTTTTACATTGTAACGTATGGGATTCACCTGACTAAAACTGTCGAATGAAACCACCGAAAATCAGGGCATTTCAATGACATTTCGGTGCTGTTCGGTGTCTCTGAATAGATTAACCATTGCTTCTCTATGGGGATTTCACTGCCGTCGAAGATCATTGTATTTTGCTGGAGATTCGGCAATATTTGGTGAACTGACAGCTTTTTAAAAAGCCGAATAGCTCTGAAATTGCACTGTACGGGGAAATTTCGGAGCCAATTTGGCTCTTTTTGAATCACCCTGTTGTAGTTTAAGCCGCTACACGATGTGGCAAAATCATGATAACTGTCCCACCACCAGTCATTCAGAACTCGACTCTGCTGTTCAGGCAGTCTTGGCCAATTCAAGAGGCTTGGCAGCTTTGCAGGAATGAACCGCGCTGAGCCTCATGGGAGTTGTAGTCTATTAATAGCTGGGAAGCAAGCTGCAGCTTTCCAAAACGAGTAGTTGATCGCTTTGCAGGAATGTCTTCGCATAAAGTAAACGTTTTCTATGAATCAAGTAAGACTAATATATTACAGATTGATTTCCTCTAGGCTTTCACCGTGCGATAATTTATCTGACCTGGTAAAATCGCAAAATGCCTTTCCCTATAGAGAATTCCAGTTATGTACTTAACCTTGCATTAAGTAAATCAGATACAACTCTAACCATAAATCCGCCATGAGATAAACATTGAACAGGACAGCTTAGCCCTCTGTACAGTAAATATGCCAAGAATGTTACAGAATTTCGGCACACCTTATCTTATGGCTTGTATTAGCAAAAACAGGACAGGAGAGCTCTTCATTACAGTCTCACTGGGGAGGGGGGGTATGTGATGAATATATGTGAGGTAAGGGCTTAATAAACTACTGGAAAGACGAAAGAGAGCAGGTGTAAAACAGGGTCATCAACCTTGGCCCTTCAGATGTTTTGAACTACATTTACCATGAGGCTCTGCCAATTCCTTTTTCTTGCTACTGGTGGGTAGTGATGAGTCGAACACCCCCGTGTTCGGTTCGCATTCGAACAATTTCAAAAGTTCGAGTTCGAACACGAACCGAACTCAATGCAAGTCAATGGAACTCAAAAGTTCGATTTATAAGAGTGCCCTTCAAGAGGGCATACAGTTGTGTTCAAAATTATTCAACCCCCACTGAAATTGAGTGTTTTGGCCAGTTTGACATTGATTTTGATCAGTCATCTTGCTTACAATTAAATCAAAGAGGCACGTGTAGGTCAGACAAATATAACATAACATTTATAATGAAATAACCACAAATGTCTTTTCTGTGCTCACATCATTATCAGTTTTATTCAACCCCCAAGTGACATTCAATCTTAGTACAACATCCTTTTACAGTTATAACAGCTTTTAAACGTGAAGCATAGCTTGACACAAGTGTCTTGCAGCGATCTACGGGTATCTTCGCCCATTCGTCATGGGCAAAAGCCTCCAGTTCAGTCACATTCTTAGGCTTGCGCACTGCAACTGCTTTCTTTAAGTCCCACCAGAGGTTCTCAATCGGATTTAAATCAGGTGACTGCGATGAACACTCCAAAATGTTCCAGCCTTTAATCTGCAACCATGCTCTAGTGGACTTGGAGGTATGCTTGGGATCATTGTCCTGTTGAAAGGTCCAACGTCTCCCAAGCCTCAGGTTTGTGACGGACTGCATCACATTGTCATCCAATATCTCCTGGTACTGAAGAGAATTCATGGTACCTTGCAGTGGCGTAACTAGAAACCTGAGGGCCCCGGTGCAAGAATCCACGAAGGGCCCCCCCCCCAAAAAAAAATCTATGTATTTTTACTTATTTTTCACTGCAAAATAACAAAGATAATATTTATGCCTAGGGATGCACCGATACCACTTTAAGACCGAGTACGAGTACCGATACTTTTTAAAAGTACTCACCGATACCGAGTACCGATACTTTTCTTTAATGTCATGTGACGCTTTCCAATAAGAACAGACCATATAAAAATGCCCCCAGCTCACATGTATATATCCCCCCCGATATATATATATATTCATACTGCCCCAGCTCATGGATTTGCCCCAGCTCATGGATATGCCCCCCAGCTCATGGATACTGCCCCCAGCTCATGGTATATGCCCCCCAGCTCATGGATACTGCCCCCCAGCTCATGGATATGCCCCCCAGCTCTCACATGGATATGCCCCCCAGCTCATGGATACTGCCCCCAGCTCATGGATATGCCCCCCAGCTCACATGGATATGCCCCCCAGCTCATGGATACTGCCCCCCAGCTCATGGATATGCCCCCCAGCTCTCACATGGATATGCCCCCCAGCTCATGGATATGCCCCCCAGCTCTCACATGGATATGCCCCCAGCTCTCACATGGATATGCCCCCCAGCTCATGGATACTGCCCCCCAGCTCATGGATACTGCCCCCCAGCTCATGGATATGCCCCCCAGCTCTCACATGGATATGCCCCCCAGCTCATGGATACTGCCCCCCTCCAGCTCATGGATATGCCCCCCAGCTCATGGATATGCCCCCCAGCTCTCACATGGATATGCCCCCCAGCTCATGGATACTGCCCCCCAGCTCATGGATATGCCCCCCAGCTCTCACATGGATATGCCCCCCAGCTCATGGATATGCCCCCCAGCTCTCACATGGATACTGCCCCCCAGCTCATGGATATGCACCCCCAGCTCATGGATATGCCCCCCAGCTCATGGATATGCCCCCCAGCTCTCACATGGATACTGCCCCCAGCTCATGGATATGCCCCCCAGCTCTCACATGGATACTGCCCCCAGCTCATGGATATGCCCCCCAGCTCTCACATGGATACTGCCCCCCAGCTCTCACATGGATACTGCCCCCCAGCTCATGGATATGCCCCCCAGCTCATGGATATGCCCCCCAGCTCTCACATGGATACTGCCCCCAGCTCTCACATGGATATGCCCCCCAGCTCTCACATGGATACTGCCCCCAGCTCTCACATGGATATGCCCCCCAGCTCTCACATGGATATGCCCCCCAGCTCTCACATGGATACTGCCCCCCAGCTCTCACATGGATATGCCCCCCAGCTCTCACATGGATATGCCCCCCCAGCTCTCACATGGATACTGCCCCCAGCTCTCACATGGATATGCCCCCAGCTCTCACATGGATATGCCCCCCAGCTCTCACATGGATACTGCCCCCAGCTCTCACATGGATACTGCCCCCCAGCTCTCACATGGATATGCCCCCCAGCTCTCACATGGATATGCCCCCCAGCTCTCACATGGATACTGCCCCCCAGCTCATGGGTATAAGGGCCCCCAGCTCTCATGGGTATTTGGGTCCCCGTCCCCCAGCTCTTACCTCCGCCGGCGATGCAGCTTCTTCTCCTTGGCGAGCGGCCGCTGGAAACATGCGTCTTGGCCGCTCGCCGGAAACCACCTGATCAGCGCAGAGGTCTCGCGAGAGGATCTCGTGCGCTGGTCAGGTGGTTTCTCTCCCACGTGAGCGGCCAAGCTGCATGTCAGCGGCCGCTCGCAGGGAGAGGGACGGCCAGCGCGCGGCTCCCAGATTCCGGCGCTGATTGACGGAATCTGGCGGGCGGCGCCGGGCCCCCCTCCAGTGGCGGAATGCCAGGGCCCGGTCGCAACTGCGACCGCTGCGACCCTGGTACTTCCGCCACTGGTACCTTGCACACGCTGAAGCTTCCCTGTACCTGCAGAAGCAAAACAGCCCCAAAGCATGATTGACCCCCCGCCATGCTTTACAGTAGGCAAGGTGTTCTTTTCTTCATAGGCCTTGTTCTTCCTCCTCCAAACATAGCGTTGATCCATGGGCCCAAACAGTTCTAATTTTGTTTCATCAGTCCACAGAACACTATCCCAAAACTTATGTGGTTTGTTCACATGACTTTTGGCATACTGCAGTCGACTCTTCTTATTCTTTGGAGACAGCAAGGGGGTGCGCCTGGGAGTTCTGGCATGGAGGCCTTCATTACGCAGTGTGCGCTGTATTGTCTGAGCTGAAACTTCAGTACCCACATCGGACAAATCTTTTCTCAGTTCCTCAGCAGTCACACGGGGACTTTTCTCCACTCTACGCTTCAGGTAGCGCACAGCAGTCGAAGTCAGCATCTTCTTTCTGCCACGACCAGGTAGCGTTTCAACAGTGCCCTTTGCCTTGAATTTGCGAATGATGCTTCCTATGGTCTCTCTTGGTATGTTTAACATCTTTGCAATCTTCTTATAGCCATTGCCCTTCCTGTGAAGAGTAATCACCTCTTCTCTTGTCTTTCTGGACCATTCTCTTGACTTCACCATGTTTGTAACCACACCAGTAAATGTCTAGAAGGAGCTGAGTATCACAGTCATTTTAAAGCTGCCTAATTGGTGCTTATTATGCTTTATTGCTGCTCCGTGACATCCACAGGTGTTTTCAATACCTGATTGAAAACACTTGAATGAACCTCTGTTCTTCAGAGTGGTAGTCTTTAAGGGGTTGAATAATTGTGTCAATGAAGAATTCACAAAAGAAACATTTAATATATATATATATCATACCTGCCCTTACCTTCCCCTATAAATTTGCTAAAAATATACACACAAAAAAACCAAACCACTGCCTGAGACCCCGCACAGCCCACATGCCACCCCCCTCTACCTGGCTGAATGTATCTAATATATATAATTAAATACATTCAGCCAGGTAGAGAAAGAAAAAAAAGTTTTATTTTATGTTCCCGGGGACATTTAAAAATGTCCTCGGATTTTATTTTTTTTAGAAATGTGTCGCCTTACCCTAGCCTGGTGGTCAGTGGGGGCTCCCTGGATCCTGGTTGTGGGGGGGGGGTCTGCCGTGACCGCAGGTGCAGTGGCTCCCTCCCTGCGCTGCCTGTTTCTGCCACATGCACCTGGGCGGCTAGCCTGCACAGTCGCAGCTCTGTCATCCGGCGGCCGCATGCTCCTCAAGGGGATCCTTGGGAGGCCCCAGCAGGCTGCCCTCTACAGTGCCTGATTAGAGGGCCGTGTCTGCCTGATGTTTTAGTAACAAGAATGTTTTATCCCATAGGCTTCAATGTTAAAAATATTCCCGTTTTAATTCAATATCTAATAAACCGTTCCTTATAATATTCTGCAGTAAAGAGTCTTTATTTCTAGATTTTTTAGTATTTTTAAAAAATTGATATCGGTCTATCCTAAGTCTAGATTTCAGCCTTCATCCTATGAGGGTGGGGAAACTATACATGTGATTTTGGGGTTTACCTTGCCGTGGAATGGTGAATAAAAATTTTGAAGGGTTATTCAGGGCACCGAAATGTAGCCGACATTTCGGTGCTCTCTGGTTCCCCACAGATCCCTGCACTTTGGGGAATCAAAGTTCCCTGCGGTGAATTCAGCATTCACCACAGGGTCCCTGGAGTGCAGGAAAAACCCGCCGCAATCCCGCCGAACACCCCCCGGGAAAACCACGCTGGAAAAAGCCGACGAGCCGCTTATCACAGTGCAGACAAGCCGCCGGAAAAGAACAACAAGCTGATGAACGGGGTGAAAAAAAAAAAAACAGTACGCTTGAAAGTTTCAAAATTGAAACGCTGTTTGCAAAAAAACTACTGAACGAAAATACCTGGAATTTACATATAAGATCCAATGAATGATAATAAAAAGTTATGAAACTTGTTACGAAAAAAGAAGAACCATTATTAAAAACAAATTCCTGGAAAATGCCCAAAAGATCCTAAACAAAATCTATAAATAAAGAGATTTTTTAATGCAGAATAAAATAATAAAGTTCATTAGATATTGGATCAAAACGGGAAGATTTTTAACATTGAAGCCTATGGGATTCGCCTGAATAAACCTGCCGAATGAAAACACCGAACAGCAGGGCAGTTCGACAACTTTTCACTGCTGTTCAGTGTATCCGAATCGATTATCCATTGCTTCTCTATGGGGACTTTCAGTGTTGCCGAACAGGCACTGTACATGCAGGCAATTCACCAAAATTTTGAGACCCCGCACAGCCCACATGCCACCCCCCTCTACCTGGCTGAATGTATCTAATATATATAATTAAATACATTCAGCCAGGTAGAGAAAGAAAAAAAAGTTTTATTTTATGTTCCCGGGGACATTTAAAAATGTCCTCGGATTTTATTTTTTTTAGAAATGTGTCGCCTTACCCTAGCCTGGTGGTCAGTGGGGGCTCCCTGGATCCTGGTTGTGGGGGGGGGGTCTGCCGTGACCGCAGGTGCAGGCTCCCTCCCTGCGCTGCCTGTTTCTGCCACATGCACCTGGGCGGCTAGCCTGCACAGTCGCAGCTCTGTCATCCGGCGCCGCATGCTCCTCAAGGGGATCCTTGGGAGGCCCCAGCAGGCTGCCCTCTACAGTGCCTGATTAGAGGGCCGTGTCTGCCTGATGTTTTAGTAACAAGAATGTTTTATCCCATAGGCTTCAATGTTAAAAATATTCCCGTTTTAATTCAATATCTAATAAACCGTTCCTTATAATATTCTGCAGTAAAGAGTCTTTATTTCTAGATTTTTTAGTATTTTTAAAAAATTGATATCGGTCTATCCTAAGTCTAGATTTCAGCCTTCATCCTATGAGGGTGGGGAAACTATACATGTGATTTTGGGGTTTACCTTGCCGTGGAATGGTGAATAAAAATTTTGAAGGGTTATTCAGGGCACCGAAATGTAGCCGACATTTCGGTGCTCTCTGGTTCCCCACAGATCCCTGCACTTTGGGGAATCAAAGTTCCCTGCGGTGAATTCAGCATTCACCACAGGGTCCCTGGAGTGCAGGAAAAACCCGCCGCAATCCCGCCGAACACCCCCGGGAAACCACGCTGGAAAAAGCCGACGAGCCGCTTATCACAGTGCAGACAAGCCGCCGGAAAAGAACAACAAGCTGATGAACGGGGTGAAAAAAAAAAAAACAGTACGCTTGAAAGTTTCAAAATTGAAACGCTGTTTGCAAAAAAACTACTGAACGAAAATACCTGGAATTTACATATAAGATCCAATGAATGATAATAAAAAGTTATGAAACTTGTTACGAAAAAAGAAGAACCATTATTAAAAACAAATTCCTGGAAAATGCCCAAAAGATCCTAAACAAAATCTATAAATAAAGAGATTTTTTAATGCAGAATAAAATAATAAAGTTCATTAGATATTGGATCAAAACGGGAAGATTTTTAACATTGAAGCCTATGGGATTCGCCTGAATAAACCTGCCGAATGAAAACACCGAACAGCAGGGCAGTTCGACAACTTTTCACTGCTGTTCAGTGTATCCGAATCGATTATCCATTGCTTCTCTATGGGGACTTTCAGTGTTGCCGAACAGGCACTGTACATGCAGGCAATTCACCAAAATTTGGCGAACCGCATGCTCTCTGAATAGCAGAATGGCCCTGAAATGTCACTGTATGTGGAAATTCCCTTTTCGGTGCCATTTTGGGGCCAGATTGGCTCTCTCTGAATAACTGCTTTGGAATTAAAAAGTTTCAGACAGAACCAAAGAAGATTAACTAAGAAAAGTGTGTGGTGCAGAAAGTTGAATGAAATCACAACGAAAATTGAAATTTGATAAATTATACATAATAAACCATTTCATTATTTATAATTTATAATTTGAAATATACATTGTATTAGTTTTTTTTTATATGTTATATATACTATTTAAACCTAAATATAAATATATCTTTATATAATTCACAAACATTTTGTATGCCTAGCTCCTCCAGCCAGAGAGGAGGTCAGTCCTTTTGCCTCCAAGTGGGGATAGGAGGGTCAGGCCTTTCGCCTCCACATGAGGGATGAGGGTCAAGCCTTTCACTTCCAAGCGGGAGAGGAGGGTCTGGCTTTCCAGCTTCAAATAGAAAGGTGGATCAAGCCTCTCACTTCCAAGCAAGCAGGGGAGGAGGGTCAGGCTGCTCAGCTCCAAACAGGAATATGGGTTAAGCCTATCGCCTCCAAGCAGGGGGGAGGTTTTGGCTTCTTGCCCTCAAACAAAAGGGAGTAGGGTCAAGCCACTTGCCACAAAGCAAGGAAGGAGGGTTTAGCCTCTTGCCCTCATGTACAGAAAAGGAGGGCCAAACATCTTGCCACAAAAAAGGAGGAGTGTTTGGCGTCTTGCCCCCAAACATGGGGAGGAGGATCAAGCCTCTCACCCCATAGCAGGGGAGGAGGGTCTGGCTACAAAACCTCCAAAGAGGGAGGATGGTTAAGCCTCTCACTTCAAAGTAGGGGAAGGAGGGACAGGCTTTTCACCTCCAAGCAGGGGAAGAGGGTCAAACCTATCGCCTCCAAGCAAGGAAGGAGGGTCAGGCATCATGTCCCCAGCCTTGAAGACTCTTATTCCAAATTAGAAAATACATTTTTAAAAAAACTGAACATTTTGATTAGACTATTTACGTAAAATGTTTTTTATAACATTAAAGTTTTAAATAGGTATATTTTTAAGAACCTCCTACAGATCTTTATAATTAATTTTAAATATTTTATATCTCTGGACTCACGGAGAGTCATCCATCACCACTCAGGATAAAAACATTTTTTTTTGGGGAAACCTCTGGGGAACCATGGCATGAAGGATTACCCTTCCCTCTGGGCATTAAGAGATGAAGATAGAAGCTATTAATATTTCCATTAACCCTTGGTATGGTACTACACTGTCCGGCCACTTTATTAGGTACACTCTAGATGAATACTAATGGGAAAGGACAAAGCTCTAACATACTTATTCGTTCCACGCCCACAACTCTGTCAAATGTTCAGGAACTGCGGGCTGCACTCATGTCTGCATGGTGCACAATACCTCAACAACACGTTCAGCACCTTGTTGAATCAATGCCTTGACAAATTCAGGCTGGCTCAAAGGCTAATGGAGGCTCAAGACACTACTAAGTAAACATGTGCAAGCCAAGAAATTAAGGTTAGAAATTAGGGTTAGAAACAAGGGTTAGATATTCATGTTAGAAAATAGGATTAGAAATTAGGGTTAGAGTCTAGGTGTTACATCCTCAGCCCCTGCTGTGCTGCCTGGGCATGGTTTGGTGCCACTGGCTGGACAATTGCCAGCATGTTGTAATGGCCAAGTGGCCTCTGAGGGGGCGGGCCTGGCGTGATCACGAGGAGCCGCAGAGTTTAAAGCAGTGCGCGAGGAGTTGCCTCGTCGCCCTGAAGTGGAGTCCTGTTCCCGCATCGCTAAATTTATTCTCATTGCTGATTTAGTTGCGACTCATTTCTGTCTACGATTCCCGCTCCTGATTTTGACCCGGCTTGTTTCTGACCATTCTGTTGCTTCCACCATTAGCAATCGCTTGTATTGGGTATTGGTGGATTAACCCTATGTTTGCTGCTGGGGCTTTCACTCGCTACATGGGATTATTCCCATCTTGCTCTGGGGTATTTTTTGTGGCCTTATCTGGTTACTATTTAAGACCCAAGGTGTATATTTCATTGCTAAGAGCATATGTGCAAATCGCGGTAAAGAAATACTGTTTAAATACTACATACGATCATTGCATCCTAACCTCTAAATATACCCAGGTCTGTACCAACTGTATACCCGCATGTGTGTCAGCCACCTCTCATAATTGGTATAAAAAGGGAATATAGGTAAAACAAATGGAAAGATTTAGGGTAATATTCCCACACGCCAAAGTGTTAGCGTATAAAATAAACGCACACGAAACATATCATCATATGTCCCATAGAACTACTTAATATTATTCACCTGAACCCACCAAATGGTGGTATACAATTAGGAGAGATGACACAATGAATAACCACAGTGGTAAAGTAAAAAAAATGTATTACTCACACTTAGAGAATAAAAACAATGCAGCCAATAGGAGTTCAAATTGGGTGTGTGTAAAAAGGCTCATCGCGTTTCGTCCCCTCTAGGGACTTCCTGAGGAGAGAATTTAGTGTGATGGGCTTTAAAGCTAGGCTACAATTTATATAGAAAAGGCCCCCCGGGAAATAAGCCTTCAATTAAGGGGCAGATCAATGATAATTGATTATCTTCACGTGCGGCCGCCGCCATCTTTGTTCTCACTGCGCATGCGTCAATCCCCTTCTCTCGCGGTGGTATCACTCCAAAAGTCTCAATTACTTCCTGGTTCCGGTCCTGCGGTATGAATTGTCCCCGCATCTCCAGTTCTCCATAGTTCCGCCGGATGCAATCCAATCTTCACCACACAAGAAAAAAACTCAGCCCATAGAGACCATCAAGGACTTCCTCTCCATAACGGCATGAAAAAAGAAAAAAAGGAGTGTGGAATATCAAACGGCCATCTCGATCAGCGCCATATTAAAAAGAAATTAACAAAAATAATCGTTAGCATTTACTAATCTACACACTAAGGGCAGTATTACAATGTTGGTGCTAACTTAACCAGAGCTGTTGTAAACTGAAAACCTCCATAGACTATAATGGCTCTGGGAAGTTTACAACAGCTCTGGTTAAGTTAGCACCAACTATGTAATATGGCCCTAACAGTCTCATTGTGCGATAAAAGACAACATATATATTTAAAATTAGTATTTAAAATGTTTCAAGTGAAAAAGATGTTTAAAACCAAGTACATGCCGGCAGAGACATAATTCTCTCTAGAGTACTATCACAATATGGCAAAATTATTTAAGAAAACAGGCTAGATCTATAACCACGCTCAAACCCCCTGGTTGGAGGGTTATTAATTTGTGGATCCAAAAAGTTTCCCTTTTGGACAGAGACAATATTCTGTCTCCTCGCCAATGGGGCTGAACAGCCTCTATACCAATAAATTAAAAAAAAATTACGGTCAAAGGAGGGGCACTGATTGAACATTCTTTCTGATATTATTCATAGGTTTTAAAATACGGCATTTTAATTTTCTAGTGGTGCGACCTACATATTGTTTACCACAAGAACACTGTAGAAGATAAATGACAAATGTAGTATGACATGTGATGTGCGATTTAATCTGAAAAGATTCTCCTGTGTTCTGACTCGAAAAGTGAGTATGAGTAGAAGGGATATATATATATTGTTCTGTTATATATGCGTTCTCGCATATCAGGAGAGGAGAGACAATATCGCCTCAGAAAAGGCCTTTGTTTCTATTGTGCTGACAGAGGGCATTTTCATTTACAATGCCCCAAGAGACCCGAGAGGTCTAACGTGTCACAAGCAAACCTGGTATCCCCTGAGAGACAGGTTCTAGGTACTACTGTAGTGTCTCTCATGTCTGATAAGAAAAGAAAGAAAAAATCTCGTGTGGTAGTGCCTGTGAACATTGGTTGGTAAAAGGTCAAGTTTGACACAGATGCATTACTGGATTCTGGGTCTGCAGGCAATTTTCTGGACTCTGGGTTTGCTGCAATCCACCAAGTACCTCTGGTTGAGAGAGAAGTGCCACTTCTCATTGAGAGTATTGATGGTAGGAAATTGACGAGACCCCATGTCACACATCAAACGGTTCCTGTATCTTTTTGTACTGGTGTTCTGCATAAAGAAAAAAATTCAGTTACAAATCATAGAATCACCTACTGTACCTATCATATTAGGTTAGCCATGGTTTGAAAAACAAACCCCGTTGTGAACTGGGGAAAAGGGGAGGTGAAATCTTGGAGATCAAAATGTTGGTCCAGATGTCTGGGTATGCCTACTACAGTAGGTAACTTGAATGTAGCCACTGGCTCCTCCACTCTCTACTGAAGTACCTAAGTGGTACAATGATTTGAAAGAAGTATTTGACAAGGGTAAATCCGACATCTTACCACCTCATAGGCCTTATGACTGTGCGATTGATTTGCTGCCAGGCACCATGCCTCCTAGGGGTCATGTTTACCCACTTTCACAAAAAGAGAACGACATCATGGAAGAATATATAAAAGAGAACCTAGCTAGAGGTTTCATTCGTCTTACTTCCTCTCCTGTGGGAGCAGGATTCTTTTTTGTATCTAAAAAGGAAGGGGATTTAAGACCTTGCATTAATTATAGAGGGTTAAACAGAATCACTATACGTAATGCTTATCCCATCCCACTAATATCCGAGTTGTTTGACCAATTGAGAGGTGCCAAGGTTTACACCAAGTTGGACCTTCGTGGTGCTTACAACTTGGTAAGGGTCAAGCAAGACCATGCATGGAAGACTGCTTTCAATACTAGGAGCAGTCATTATGAATATCTGGTCATGCCATTAGGCTTATGTAATGCGTCAGCAGTCTTCCAAGACCTGATCAATGATGTCCTGAGGGATTTTTTGCAAGTCTTTGTGATCGTCTATTTAGATGATATATTGATTTATTCTCCTGATTTTGAGACACACCATGTCCATGTGCAGACCGTGTTGCAAAGGTTGTTGGAGAACAAACTTTACTGCAAGTTGGAACAATGTCTGTTCGACATAACTTCAGTTCATTTCCTGGGGGGGTTTGAGATGGACCCAAAAAAGTTGTCTGCCATCAAGGAATGGCCACTACCTCAGGGCTTAAAAGCTATACAGAGATTCCTTGGTTTCACAAACTACTATAAGAGGTTCATTAAGGGTTTCTCTTCTGTTGTGTCTCCAATCACGGCCATGACCAAGACGGGTGCCCAAAACCAGGTATGGAGTGATCAAGCCATGCAGGCATTCGTCACGGCACCTATCCTACGGCATCCAGAACCAAGCTTGCCATTTCAGCTTGAGGTTGATGCGTCCGAGATAGGAATTGGTGCAGTTCTGTCTCACAGAGAGCGTCCTGAAGGACCTGTACACCCTTGTGGGTTTTTCTCCAGGAATATGACACCTGCAGAGAGAAACGATGACATAGGGAACAGAGAGTTACTAACAGTCATTGCAGCCCTCAAAGAATGGCGCTATTTGCTTGAAGGTACGAAAGATCCCATAATAATAATAACAGATCATAGGAACCTTGTTTACATGGGAGACGCGAAGCGTTTGAATTCCAGACAAGCCAGGTGGTCATTGTCCCTGTCCAGTTTCAACTTCTTGTTGACATAACATCCTGGTTCTAAGAATACCAAAGCTGACGCTCTGTCTAGACAGTTCGAGTCACATAAACAACATACGTTCGATCACAGTCCTATCATTCCTCAAGAGAGGATCTTGGGTACCACTGTCCTGACTGTATCTTCTCCACTGTTGGAAAGAATTCAGGCTGTCCAAGGTGTTGCTCCTCTTGAGAAACCTCTGGGCAAGGTCTTTGTACCTGAGGAGAGAACACAAATGATGATGATTTATCATGATTCCAAGCCCTATGGGCATACGGGGAATAGAAACATAGAAACATAGAAAAATGTCGGCAGATAAGAACCTTTTCGGCCCATCTAGTCTGCCCAATTACATGGATACTTTACCTGGATTTATCTTTTGTTTAGGATAGCCTTATGCCTATCCCATGCTTGCTTAAATTCAAACGAATAACGAAGACTCTAGCCACGATTGAAAAACAGTTCTGGTGGGCAGGTATGCGAAGGGATATAAAGGAATACATAGCCACATGTGAAGTGTGCTGTAGAAGCAAAAATCCCAGGTCCTTACCTGGTGGTCCTTTACAGCCGTTGCCAGTGCCAGTGCCAGAGAGACCATGGTCCCACCTTTCCATGGACTTTATCACGGATCTACCAATGTCCCAGGGTCATACGGTGATCCTTACCGTGGTAGACAGATTCTCTAAGATGGTACATTTCAAATTCATACCTCTGGTCAAGCTTCCTTCAGCCATTGAGCTGGTGCCAGTGTTCATACAAAATATTGTCAGACTTCATGGGGTTCCTCTGGGAATAGTATCCGACAGAGGAACCCAGTTTGTATCTTGTTTCTGGCGAGGGTTTTGTGAAAACCTCGGAATAGAGTTGAGCTTCTCCTCGGCTTATCATCCACAGACGAATGGGGCTGCAGAGAGGGCCAATCAAAGTGTTGAACAATATTTGCGATGCTTCATATCTGAAAAACAAAGTGAATGGGCAGATCTGTTACCCTGGGCTGAGGTTGCCTTAAATAACTCAGTGAGTGAAACAGGCCACTCACCTTTTCACACAGTTTATGGTTATGATCCTCCCATGCTCCGTTCTGTATTCCAAGTTACTGCTTTGCCAGCCTTGGATGAACATCTGAATTCCCTGAAAGAGACATGGGAGACGGTCAAAGAAGTCATGAAGGCCAATATTGAGAAGCAAAAAATAAAAGCAGACAGACGCAGATGTCCTGCACCGGTGTATACAGTTGGGGACAAGGTATGGCTGTTGACCAGAAACATCAAATTATTGGTGCCTTCTATGAAGATGGCTCCCAGGTTTATCGGTCTTTATAAAGCATTAAGAAGAATCAATCCTGTTTCTTATGCCCTGGCATTCCCTCCATATTTACGTATCCACAATGTATTTCATGTTAGCCTCCTGAAGCCTCTTACCTGTAATAGGTACACTCGAGTCACTGCTCCACCTCCGCCTATCAGGTCCCAGGGTGAGGAGGAGTACGAGGACCATGCCATCCTGAGGTCCCGTGTGGTCCGGTGTGTCCTCCAATACCTGGTGGATTGGGAGGGTTATGGTCCTGAGGATCGTTCTTGGCTGCCAGCTAGTGAGATCCATGCACCTCGTCTGGTTCGCTAACTTCATGTGGCTCATCCTGCAGTGCCTGGAGGTCGTTCTGAGCCCGACCGTAAGGAGGGGGTTCTGTTACGTCCTCAGCCCCTGCTGTGCTACCTGGGGGGCCTGGGCATGGTTCGGTGCCAATGGCTGGACAATTCCCAGCACGTTGTAATGGCCAAGCGGCCTCTGAGGGGGCGGGGCCTAGTGTGGTCACGAGGAGCCGCAGGGTTTAAAGCAGGGCACGAGGAGTTGCCTCGTCGCCCTGACGTGGAGTCCTGTTCCCGCATCGCTAAGCTTATTCTCATTGCTGATTTAGTTGCCGACTCATTTCAGTCTACGATTCCCGCTCCTGATTTTGATCCAGCTTGTTTCTGACCATTCTGTTGCTTCCACCATTAGCAATCGCTTGTATTGGGCATTGGTGGATTAACCCTATGTTTGCTGCTGGGGCTTTCACTCGTTATATGGGATTATTCCCATCTTGTGCTGGGGTATCTTTTGTGGCCTTATCTGGTTACTATTTAAGACCCAAGGTGTATGTTTCATTGCCAAGAGCATATGTGCAAATCGTGGTAAAGAAATACTGTTTAAATACCGCATATGATCATTGCATCCTAACCGCTAAATATACCCAGGTGTGTACCAACTGTATACCCACATGTGTGTCAGCCACCTCTGATAATTGTAAGGTACTTCTTTCTCGCTCAAGCTTATCAGATAACGCTAAATCTGTACATTTGTTCACTGCCCTGCATCCTCCACAATTCATTGACTGTCAAGAAAATCATTGTGTTACTGAAGGTGCTCTAAATTGTCTGTTGGTCTTGAAACCTTTGGAATTTAGTGGCAATCAGTTGTTCTTTGGTGCTCCTTGGCTTTGGAGTACAAGTCTGTTAATATCGAGTATTTGGTAAAAATCAAGCAGGTATTTCTGTCCAAAAAGATCTCAACCTCGCTACTCCTGTGTGAGCGCTACAGTGCCCGTTACACTAGGGTTGCAAACTAGGATTAAACATTTTGGTTAGATCAAAGGGTTAGAAATTTGTGTTAGAAACTAGGAGTAAAAAATATGGTGTGATATTGGATTTAGAGGCTAAGGTTAAAATAACGGTTAGTGATAGAAAGGGTTAGACCTAGATAGGGTTAGATGCTAGGGATAGAAATTTACGTTAGACACCAGAGTTCAAAGCCAGGATTATATATTAGTGTTAGACATTTAGATAGAAGGTAAAAATAGAAATTAGGGCTAGGTGCACAGGATGCATATTACAGTTAGAAATTAGGGTTAGATATTAGAGTTAGAAGCTAAAATTAAGCGTTAGATATTAGGATTAGATAATAGGTTTAGGAGCTAGGGTTAGATACTAGTTAAAGGATCTTTAATAAAAAAAACATAGAATCGATCGACAGAATTATCGTATCGGCAGAATTATCGTATCGGCAGAATTATCGTATCGATACGATAGAAAATAATATCGGATCCGAAAAACAAACCAACAAAATAATTAATATATAATTAAATTTTATAAAGTACTATTTTATTTTATTAATAATTTAATATTAATTATTATTTTATTATATTTTATATTATTTAGTTTATAATATTAAAAACAATTTAGTAGTATGTATGTACTATAGTAAACTATGTGTGTAGTACTTTTGTTTACGTCAAAACGAATAGACACAGCAGTCAGTCACTGTGATGAAACGAGGAGAACAGACGTTCCGAAAACACGAACAAAAAGTCCATACAAAAAACGAGCAGACCCGAAATCTCGAAAAGGACCGATATTCCGAAAAAAAGTTGATACGAAAAAACGAAACCGAAACATAAATCTACCGAAACGAGCCGAGACGATAATTTTTAAAAATCGAACCGAAAAAAAAAAAAAAGGTGCACACGTCTACTTAGATGTTAGGGTTAGAAATTGAGATTAGATATTTGGGTTAAAAATTATGGTTAAATAAGGGTTAGAAATTAGGGTTAGAAATTAGGGTTAGCAATAAAGGTTAGAAATTAGGGTTAAAAGCTAGGAAGCAATTTAGGATTGGATATTACTTAGGGTTATTAATTTATTAAATTAGGGTTTGAAAACGGTATTAAAAACTATGGTTCAATTTTATGGCTAGAAGCTCGGTTAGATATTAGGGTTAAAAAATAAGATTAGAAATTACAGTTATATTAAGGTTAGAAATTAAGGTTAAATGCTCTGGATAGACATTTAGTTTAGACACCAGGGTTTGAAGCCAGTATTAGATATTATTATTCTTTATTTATATAGCGCCAGCATATTCCTCAGTGCTGTACAATGGGCAACAGTATAGACAGGGTTACAATACATTGAACAACAATTTGACAAACCAGTACAGGAGGAAACGAGGGCCCTATTCCCATGGGAATTTACAATCTAGAAGGTATATTAGGATTAGATATTACGATTCGCAATGGCGGATAGAAAATAGGGTTAGAAATTTGCTTTAGAATTAAGGATCATAAACTAGGAGTAGAAAACATGGTTAGATATTAGTCTCAAAAGCTAGCATTAAAAATTAGGGTCAGATGCTAGCATTAAAAATGAGGGCTAGAAATTAGGGTTAGAAGCTAGGATTGAAATTTAGGGTTAGATAATAAGGTGTAGAATTTCGAGTTAGATGCTATGGATAGAAATTCAGGTTAAATATAAGGGTTTGAAGCAGTGGCGAATCTAGGAACAATATATAGGGGGGCACACAAGATACCAGTCAAAACGGGGGGGGGGGGGACGACTAATAATTTTCGCCTCTAAATCAAACCACCTAAATAAGTATATATAAAGAAGATTCCAAAATCCCAGAATAATGTGGTGCGATAATACATAAATTCAATATTTTATTTGCCGCAATTCATATTTTTTTGCCAACGTCCGATCAATAATTCGGAGATTCCAATTTTCGGAAACTACGGTGACCATTCGCTAAATAGGGATTTCACCATATTTTCGGCAAAAGTGATTCCCCGAAATGTGTCAAAAAGCAAAGGATCTAAAGATGAATTGACGCTTTAGAGTCTAACTTTCATAATAACCTCTAAAATTCCATTAACCCCTTAGTGACCGGGCGGTTTTACACAAATCCGTCCTTTAGTGACCGCTGCTGTTTTTACGTTTCTGCGCTGCTCGTGTTTAGATCAAATTTTCCTCTTACTCGTTTATTCAACCCACACATATTATACACCCTTTTTCCCGCCATTAAATGGACTTTCTATAAATACCATTATTTCCATCATATCCAATAATTTAATATAAAAAAAATATGAAATATGATGAAAAAAATGGTAAAAACACACTTTTTCGTAATTTAATCCCCTAAAGCTATAACCACCAATAAAGACCCCGGCTAAATAGTTTCCAAATTTTATCCCGAGAATAGAAATACCCAATTTTTACATGTTTTTACCTTTTAACCCTTTCACTGCTGAGCCAGTTCACCTATGTGCGCTGCGCTCATTCTGACCATTTTGTGCTAATTATTTTTAGATGACAGCCTAGGTCCTATTTAATTAAACTCCCCCCAGACAAAAAAAAAACAACATTTTTTTATTTAATTTAATTTTTTTATTATTTTTTTTATTATTTAATTTTTTTTTTACATTTTTTTTTAAAACCAAACCTGGTCATGTTTGGTATCATTTGAAAGGCCATAATCAGGCCTTTCAAATTATGGCAAATATGACCATCTAGCTGCCATGGATCGGGAGATAAAGGGATCCTTAGGATCCCCTTATCTCTACATGGCAGCTAGAGGGTTAACTGGCCCACTGACATCCTCACACATATGGTGAGGTTGTCAGTGGGTGGGGGGGACCTGGAGGCTTGGCTGACATCCAAGATGTCAGCCCCCCTCCAGGTTTGAATCACGTTTTGGCGCCAGTTGGCGCCGCAACGTGATCCGGCGGCGAAATGGTTAATGCCATACACCGCTGGAAAGGGGAGGCTCTCCCCTCTCCAGCGTGCAAACGGCATCTCCCTAGCTTCAATGGTTGGGGAGATAGAGGGCTCCGAAGGAGCCCCCCCCTCCCCTCCATTGAAACACATGGGGGCACCTTCTGATGACGTCACCACGCAGCGTGGCGACGTCATCAGCCTCGCCTGCCCATGTAAATCACATGGGCAGGCTTCCTCCCTGTCAGATCGCCGTGGGATCCGACGAGGGAGGTGAGTATCGGGCGGGAGGGGGATTTGGCGCCGCTGACGTACCCTGTACGTCATCGGGTCTAAGGGAGACCCGAACACAGGACGTACAGGGTACGTCAGCGGTCGGGAAGGGGTTAAAGCAGGGAAATACAATAAAAATAATAAACGGTGTGGCATGTAGCCTACCCATTAACCCTAAAATGCCATTAATCAAGGGAAAACATTAAATTAATACACTGTGACGCATGTAGCCTACCCATTAACCCGTAAACTGCCATTAATCAAATTAAATCATTAAATGAGTAGACTGTGAGTGTTCCTGAACCGTGCCTTTGGCAGTCCTCTTCAAGTATTGTGCACCTGATTTGTGCCTGCACTTGAGGGCAGCTTAATGCAGCTTGATTCCTGTGTTGCTAATTTCCAGCGCTGAGATCCAGCACTTATTCAGTTAAAACGGAAAAAGGAATAACCTAGGGGGGCAATTGACCCCCCTCCCCCCCCCGAGACACCTATGGTTCGAAGCCAGGATTTAGAAATTAGGGTTAGATGCTAGGTTACATGCTAGGATTAGAATTTTGTGTTAGATAAAATAGTTATATATTAGGGTTAGAAGCTAAGGTTAAAAATTAGTGTTAGAAGTTTGGGTTAGAAGGTATGGTTAGATATCAGGGTTAGAAGCTAGGATTAAAAATTAGGGTTAGCTATCTAGGTTAGAAATAGATTAGAAAATAGGGCTAGATGCTCCTGGACCTTCGTGCCGGCGTTTCGGAGTCCACAGGGGCTAGGTTGCTGTGGTGGCTCCGCTCTCTGTTCTCGGCTCAGCTTCCTCTTATAGGCTAGAGGGGAGGAATTACAGGTGAGGGAGGGGTTCACCTGTCCATAGGTGTGTTCCTTTATGTTTTAGGCTTGGTAACCTGTCCATAAGTAGGATTGAAGAAGAACCCATCGGTACTGCCGCCAGATGTCTGGAAAAATATGGCTAGATATTAGGTTTTCGATATTAGAGTTAGAAGCTAGGGTTAAAATAAGGGTTAGATATTAGGATTAGAAATTAAAGTTAGATGGATTGAAATTTAGGTTAGAACAATATATAGACTAAGGCTAGGGTCAGAGTGGGGCAGTCGGAACGCGCGTGCAGGCGCACTAAATCACGGCGGCAGTAGCAGCACATAACGGCCAATGACGGCCAATATACGCAGTACGTGCGTACAAAAGTGCGCCGACACACGCAACCGGCAAATGAACGCATTTTTCTCAGAACGTGAAACCGCTGCTACAGACGTACAGAGTGCGCTGCGGCCGCATAGCAGCGTGTGTGCGTGATTAGGAGACGTCAGACGCTGCTAGTGTGCGGCCTACATAACGTTCAAACAGCCGGATTTCCCTAGAATTGCGTTGGTGAGTACCTGCGACTGTGCGACTGTGGTCGTCTGACCACTTAAGCGTACTCCGTGAAAAAATGCGTGCGCACGCATCGACGTACATTTTGACGGTGGCCGCAGAAAATGCGCTCATCTGTCCCTAGCCTTAGAGGCACACCATAGATAAATAAAAATAAAACTTTATTGAAAAACACAAATGTACAGCACCAGTAAATTAACTGCATCAGTAAAAAAAAAAAACCTCATATAAATATCACACATGCCAGTAAAGAAAAAGAAAGAATATATTAGGCATATCAACAATGCAGAAAATACTCACAAAATATATACTAAGCCCACAAGAAACACACCAGGCTCCACCAACTGGTCAGTACGTACAAATAGTGCCAATTATCACTGAGGAAAAATCAATAGCCCCGGAAAGCAGTCAGATAATATTACACACATGTGTACCTGCACAAAAGCACTAGCTATAGCCAACAAAAGGAAAAAAAATCAAACCAAGGGGAACCTGCAGTACAGCAAGACAGCAGAAAGCGAACAATCCGACGTTTTGGTCAAACGACCTTTCTCAAACCCTTTGACCTTTTTATTATTATTCATAGCACATTTTTTATTTTTTTCATGCATTTTCTTTTGTTTTACATGCCTTTTAAAAATTGTGTTTTTTTTTAAACCCCTGTTCTGCGGCTGGTCAGCTTTTTTGCCGCTGATCCGCGGCGTTCGTCGGCTGCGTTTGGCGTATTCGGTGGTTTATCGGATGCGTTCAGCGGACCCATTCGGTGCACTTCGTGGACCCTGCGGTGAATGCTGGATTCACCGCAGGGTGGGCGTATTGAACTTGCCAAATCGCACACCCTAGTGCACCGAACAATAGAGAACCAAATAACTCTTTGAACAACTCCTTTAGTTTTGTTCTAAGGCAGAAGCACTGTCCTCTTTTCACATATAAAGTGAACAATGCTGCCGCCATTACTCTACACTGACTCCCTGTCTCCTATAGAATCCAAATCAAAATCTTTGTGCTCACATATAAAGCTCTCCATAACCGCGCCCCTGCCTACATCTCCTCCCTTATTAACAGGTACATCCCATCCTGGCCACTTGACTTTGCCAATGATCTGATGTTATCAGCTCCATGTACCCACACCCCCAACTCTCGCCCCAATTTAGGACTTCTCCTGTGCTGCCCTCTTTCTATGGAAGTCCCTCCCCCGCACCATCAGACTCTCCCCGTCTCTCCAGTCCTTCAAGAAGTCTCTGAAAACACATTACTTTAGATAAGCCTATCAGCTCACTCCATAATCCCCCACTGTTCATTTCATGCTCCATCTTCTCAAAGAGCGCTCATGCGCCCCCCTACTTGATATACTCTATTAACCCTCACTTGGTGTGTCACCCCTCTCCTCTTAGGTTGTAAGCTTTCAAGCAGGGTCCTCCCTCCTACTGTTCTGCGTGTTGAACCTGTATGTATAGTTGTTATTCTGCCTCCCATTTACAGTGTTACGGAACTTGTTAGCGCTTTATAAAAACTTGTAACTGTACATTTCCCTTGTGTCTCTGCCCAGCTAATGTGGCTGAGCATCATGGGAGACTGTAACATGCTTTTGCTGTACCTGCTGTGGATTCTACACTGCTGTTCGCACCTCCCGCCACTAGAGGACGCTGTGACCAGATTCTGGGGAGCCTGCTGTGGTTTATACGCCGCGCTTCGCTCCTCCCGGCGCTAGAGGTCGCTGTAGACCAAGCGCTTTCCACTGCGAGCCATTACCACTCTATCCACGGAGCCCTCCACTCGCTAGGTGTCGCTGTTCACCCTTCCCGCCGCTCCCTGCGTCTCGCTGGTCGCCCTCTCCCGCCTCCTCCTTCTGCATCTCGCTGCGGCTGTGTGTGGGCGCCGCGCTGCTCCCGGGGCCTCCGTCATGTTCCGCAAGATCCGGCGGGTGAACCTGAGGAAGCGCAATGACTCCGAGGAGGACGACAAGGAGGCCGATCGCCCTTTCTGCGGGCCGGCGGAGGACACCGCCACTCCGCCTGCCGCCGCCGCCGAACCGCTGTGCGTGGCCCTCCCCCCTTTCCTCTCAGAGCCCCCCTTGCAGCAGAGAGACAACGGGCTCCTGGGGCCCCCCGCAAAGCCGCCCCGCAGGGAGAACAGGGACCCCACCGGAGCCAAAGCCAGCCTGCTCAGCTTCCAGGATGACGACGACGATGAAGGTAGCTGCCTGCTGCCTGAGTGTCATGACGGCCCTGGTGCCAAGTGATGGCCGAGGCGCACATTCTCCCCTCAGAGCCCTGCGGCCTTCCCAGAACACATCCCACTGGCAGCACATGACTAGTGATGCCCTGCATTACCCAGGATGCTCTGGGGGGGGGGGTAGTGTCACACACTATTTTACCGAAATTGAACATTTTCTTAAGATAATTTATCTCCTGTTCTCACAGAGGGGAAAAAAGAGAAGTCCGCAGACTTCTCCCGGCCCGACCTAAAGGCACCGCAGGGGTCAAAAAAATCAGGCTCCTCAAATCTGAGTGTCTGAGCATCATGGGACGTGTAGTTTCAAAACTTCCGGAGGGGCCAGGGGGTTGCCGACCCCCCCCCCCATGTTTAAAGGGACGCTTGGGTTTACAATTGGCAGTAGCAGTTGATTGTCAGGCCCCGTGCTGTCTGGACCCCCACCCCGATGTTATCGACACCAATAGATGCCGCTACTCCTGTAACGCATGTGCGGGGATCGGCTCTGCCGATGGGTAGCAGCTGGAAAGGGATGCCTTGCACACTGACTTCAGGATACCGCTTCGTCCCCACATTTGAAGTGCTAGGTCAGTGGTCATTAACCCTCGGCCCTCCTGAGGTTTTCGAATAACCTCTTCTATGAGTCTCGTGTGTAACCTAATATTTGGCTGAGCATAATGGGAGATGTAGTTCCAAAACGTCCAGAGGGCCAAGGTTGCCGAGCTCTGATTTTAGGCTGGGGTCAGACGAACGCAGTGTTAACGTCCGTGTAGCCGCACTTTAGTACGTCCGTGGTAGCAGAGAATCCTGACCAATGAAGGCCCACACACGAAGTACAGACGCGGCAAACGGACGCAGGTTAGGCAAGAACGTCAAACCGCTAGGACGGACGTGCAGAGTGCGCCACTTCAGCATAGCTTTGTGTGTGAGTGATGGAGCGTGGTCAGACGGACTGCATTTATACGTCCAGCATTTTTCACGCACAATGTTTATTCATTGTAATTTATTTTCCCTCCTACATCCGTCAAAAATAACGTCAGTGAAAAACGGACTGTGGCCACTACTGCGTCTTCCGTCAAAAAGTGCGTCCGTACTGCACAGGCTCACAGTCCGTAGAAAAGGCGCTCGTCTGACCCTAGCCTTAAAGGAACACTCGTGTTTAAAGGGAAAAAGGGAGGGTTAAATCTTATCCCTGCCTGTGCTGGCCGGACCCCTCACTTGTTTCTTGACACCAGAAAGGGGTTAGTTTCGGGTGTTTCCATAACTCTGTACTATTCTATCCAGTCGCTGGGCTCCCTTCTGCCGATGGGCAGCAGTTGAAAAGAGATGCCGTGTCAAAGTGGCTTGTTCCAAGCTGAATATTTAAAGCAGGGCTGTCAAAATTTTGCCCCATCCTCCAGATGTATCTGAACTACAAATCCCATGATTCCCTGGCCACCTAGTACGTTGGATCATTTCTGGGAATTGTAGTCCTCAACTTCTGGGAGCCGTAAGTTTGACAGCCCTGACATAGTCTTGTGCCAAGCGTAAGCAACCTTGATCCTCTTAATGTTTTGGAACTACATTTCCCATGATGCTCAGTCTACCAAAAAAAGTGGTTGAGCATCACAGGAGATGTAGTTCCAAAACATCCGAGGCCTGTTCAATACCTCAGCAGCTGCTGAATTGCTGCAGCAGTGTCGTTGAACCCTTTGGAATGCAAATTTTGAATCCAAAATGGCCGATTTCTTAATGAAAAATTCAGATTGTTTTTCGGATCACTCGGACAAAATATGATAATAAGCAGTCAGCACAATTCCGTTTTGTACGCACACACCACAAATGATGGTTTTTAATGAATAAACGTTATGTTTACTTCTGAAACAATATATAAATTGAACTGTAATATATGTCTATGTGCAGGAGTAAATAATAAATATTTTGTGCTTTGGTGAACATAAACCTCAAAATTAACATTGCCGTACGGAATTATTACTTGCTTCGAGGCGGCGGCCATCTTGCTGTACGGCATTGTTGCTTTCTTCATGGCGGCGGCCATCTTTATAACGTCACACTCAGCTACACGCAGTATCTCCTCGGGTCGCTGCAAGTGCTAGGTTAGCACTGCTGAGCGGTTGAACGGCGTTCAATGGCAAGTTGCTAACTTAGCACTTGCAGCGGCTGAGGTATTGAACGCGGCTCAGGATGGCCAAGGCTGCTGACCCCCTGCCTTCTGTATTGCTGGTGGCGCTTTTTGTGTTTAGTGTGTTGTGGTGACCTGCTTAGTAGCTACAAAGATGCAATGCATCTTGCAATTGTTGCCATAGCTTTTCGTGTTTGCATACAGTCGCCCGTGTGTGTTTGTGGTCTTCATGCATTTTTTTTTTGGGGGGGGGGGGTCATTCTATACTAGAAGTATATAACTTCTATATCTAGCAAGGGGTTACAGCGTGTGTTCATGTTTCTGTATACTGACCTCATGAAATATTTTGCTTGGTGCGGTCACCTTAACAATGAGCGAGTATACCCAGATACATCACTCCGCCGCATGAAAAGTGATGCTCTGCACCACGTGGCATTCCTATTCGGCAGAATGGTTTAGTGCCTGGCTGCATCGTTTTTCACAGATTTCCCCATCACCCTGTGGGCATGCAATGGATTTATGTGTGTTGTGCAGGGTGTGGAAATTCTAAAAAAAAATCTACTTGTCCGACGGACTAAACCATTAGCCCCATCTACTTGTCCGACGGACTAAACCATTAGCCCCATCTACTTGTCCGACGGACTAAACCATTAGCCCCATCTACTTGTCCGACGGACTAAACCATTAGCCTCATCTACTTGTCCGACGGACTAAACCATTAGCCTCATCTACTTGTCCGACGGACTAAACCATTAGCCCCATCTACTTGTCCGACGGACTAAACCATTAGCCCCATCTACTTGTCCGGACTAAACCATTAGCCCCATCTACTTGTCCGACGGACTGAACCATTAGCACCATCTACTTGTCCGACGGACTGAACCATTGGCCCCATCTACTTGTCCGACGGACTGAACCATTGGCCCCATCTACTTGTCCGACGGACTGAACCATTAGCCCCATCTGCTTGTCTGACAGACTGAACCTTTGGCCCCATCTGCTTGTCCGGGCTGGCCGAACTATTGGCCCCATCTGCTTGTCCGGGCGGGCCGAACCATTGGCCCCATCTGCTTGTCCGGGCGGGCCGAACCATTGGCCCCATCTGCTTGTCCGGGCGGGCCGAACCATTGGCCCCATCTGCTTGTCCGGGCGGGCCGAACCATTGGCCCCATCTGCTTGTCCGGGCGGGCCGAACCATTGGCCCCATCTGCTTGTCCGGGCGGGCCGAACCATTGGCCCCATCGGCTTGTCCGGGCGGGCCGAACCATTGGCCCCATCGGCTTGTCCGGGCGGGCCGAACCATTGGCCCCATCGGCTTGTCCGGGCGGGCGAACCATTGGCCCCATCGGCTTGTCCGGGCGGGCCGAACCATTGGCCCCATCGGCTTGTCCGGGCGGGCCGAACCATTGGCCCCATCGGCTTGTCCGGGCGGGCCGAACCATTGGCCCCATCGGCTTGTCCGGGCGGGCCGAACCATTGGCCCCATCGGCTTGTCCGGGCGGGCCGAACCATTGGCCCCATCGGCTTGTCCGGGCGGGCCGAACCATTGGCCCCATCGGCTTGTCCGGGCGGGCCGAACCATTGGCTTGTCCGGGCGGGCGCTGAGACATTTCTTTTGTTTTCCATTTGAGATATGGCAGCGCGGTAACACTGAAAAACACCGGCACCTAGTGAATAATCCTCATCTGTCTGCATTTGGATAACTGTGCTCCTCTGCACACATGCCAACAGCCCTGGTTTCTGTGGGACAGTCTTGATTTCTCCAAGACCTGCATGAGTGAGATCCAGTAACATCTGCTCTCAAAGTTAACACAGGACACACGAAAACGCATTGCCTCACAAATATCCAAATCGTTTCATCGTGTAGAGATTAAATGTTGGTGTTATAGGACAAATGTGTCCGTGACCTCATCTTTTTGTACAAAAGATTTATTTATAGAGGATTTTACCAGGTTGGATTCATTAAAATTTCTCTCGTTTTCAAGTATGTCCTGGGTTCAAGAGCATTGAGTTGTTACAGAAATACAAAATAGTAAAATGCAAGATATTAACACAAAACCAAATATACAGATTAACAGAAAATAAATATGTAGGAAATCTAGTCATTATGTTACATGTTTACAGGTACGTTCTGTATCTAGGTATGTTAATAGGGAATTCTTAAGGGTCTTTAGACTGGGGGAAGATTTGATGGCGTCTGGGAGGTTATTACATAATTGCTCTGTAGGAAAATGAGGATCGAGCCACTTTCTTTTTGTATTGCAAGTAAGGTGCAGGTCCTGGATCGGAGGTTATAGGATGAGGGAGCTGCTGGGGGAAGCAGCCTATTCAGGTAGGGTGGTAGCTTCCCAGAAAAGCTCTTAAACACCAGGTTGGAGAGGTGCGTCTAGGACAGGGGTTCTTTGGTTTTTATATATATCAAAAATTTACGCTTGCAATTAAAAACCAGAATATTCCTTAAAGATTTGTAGCAAATTTTAATATTTATATCTTGTATGCAAGATGTAGCTTTCATTGTTGCGGATCAGAACATACAGAAACAAATACAAATGTCAAGAAATAAAGAAAATCGTACCAAAATCTCTTATCAAAGGAATTAGCGAAATTAACTATTTACTTGAAGGCCGCAGCTTGAAGGTAGTAATGTGCGCCAGCAGAAGGAGCCACTGCAAACATTCGTGGTGGAGCAGTCACCTAGATTTTGCTGCAAATATAGTGTAACCCCTCAAGGCAATTTTACTAGTTTGGAACAATTATAAAAGTAAAATTTCAGCTATTCGCCTGTTCAACCATAACGTCTTTCATATTAAGTGCACCCACCCTTATTATATATCATTTTGTTCACGAGAAATAGGGCTTTCATTTCGCATCAAAGTTTTATATATAAAATATATTTTAAATCTAAAAGCTGAGAAAATAGGAAATGTTGCAATTTTCAAAGGGGTAAAAAAAAAAGTTATCCCCCCCCCCCCACACTTTTAAAAGGAAGGTGATTCACTACGAAGCGGTACTGCCCCTTTGGGAATTATGCTATTTTATTTTACTCCTGGACCTTCAGTGTATGATTTAACCTCCCTGGCGGTTTTCCCAAGTCTGGCTCGGGGTTAAATTTCACTGCTGAAAGTGGTAACCCCGAGCCACACTCGGGCTGGATACATACCTGTACTTGCGCTCCCTCAATGACCGCCCGCATTTGCATTCTCCTCCGTGTGATCGCGGCGTCCTGGTTCCCTTTGCGATCGACCAGAGGAAGAATATGATTGCAGGGGACAGCGAGAGAGTACAGGTATGTATCCAGCCCAAGTGTGGCGCGGGGGTTACCGCTTTCAGCAGTGAAAGTAGTACTAATAGGAGCTTAAATGAATAAAAATAATAAAAATGTCTGTTACAAAATAAAGTCGGAAAAAAATATAGCGATGGTAGACACCAGCTACCTAATCACACTTTATTTGGTGTACAATGATGCGTGACGCATGTCGTGGCGTGGGCTGGCCAAATTAGTGGCTTTGCGGCAAGGCGTACCTGTACACCTTGCCGGCGTTAACCCCTGCCCGAGGGGGTTTAATAAACAAAACTAAAAGATTTTTTATATTTGAATCCTATGGGAGTCGCCTTTTTAAATCTGTCGAATTGAAAATCGAAAATTGGGTAATTTCACTGGAATTTTGTTGCAATTCGTAGTTTAAGGGGTTATTCAGGGAGACTAATTGGCCCCGAAATTGCACCGTACAGTGCAATTTCAGAGCCATTCGGCTGTTCAAAAGCTGTCAGTTTGCCAAATTACTGATGAAATATGGTGCCTGTTCGGCAGTGAAATCCCCCCATAGAGAAGCAATCTATTAACAGCAGAGAAATGTCGGTGAAATTCCCTGCTGTTCGGTGGTTTAATTCGACAGGTTTATTCAGGCGAATCCCATAGGTTCCAATGTTAAAAATATTCCCGTTTTTATTAAATATTTATTCAACCGTTTATTTTTATTTTTTTTAATCTGCAGCAAAAAGACTCTACATTTTCTACAGTATTTTTTTTCAAACAACTTTTAAAAGTTGCAGTCCTTCTTTTTTTTTTTTCTTCACCCTGTTCGTCGGCTTGTCGGTTTTTTCCAGCAGCTGGTCGGCACTCTGTTCGGCTGATCATCTTTTTCGGACACATTTGGCGAGGTTTTGGCAGCTTATTGGATACGATAATTTTGGTGCTTCTGCGGTGGATTTTCCTGCACTCCTCTGACCCTGCAGTGACTACTGAATTCGCTGCAGTGTTGGGGAATTTGATTCCCCGAAGTGCGAGGAACGTAAGAGCACCGACATGTCAGTGACATTTCAGTGCTCTGTGAATAAACCCTTTAGTGAATAACCCCTTTAGTGAATAACCTCTTTAACGTTTTGTGTAAAAAGTCTTCAGATTCCTTTTGTGTGACGGATCTGAGGTTCGTGACTGGGTTCGATGTTCCTCTGCCTTCAAATCATTCCAGCTTCCTGTTACCCATGTGTTGACTGGACTAATGTCTTCTGTCTCTAATCAAAGGTTTTTATGTTTTTTTTTTTTTTTTATCCCAGCAGAGGAAGAGGCTTTTAAAGTGAAGAAATCCTATCACAGCAAGAAAATAGTCAAACTCCTGAAAAAGGAATATAAAGAGGACCAGGAGAAGACGAGGCCTAGAGGGGAATTTCTTTATATGACAGAAGGTAAGCCGGCCATCCACACGCAACGTCTAAATCTGGAATGAACACAGACACTACTGTTTACACACCAGCACCACTATCCAGATTATTAAGTGCCAACACATTCCGCAGCGCTGTACAATGAGTAAAGACAAGACAATCAGGCAAGTCATTATTTCGCCAACAGATGCAGGAGGAGATGAGGGCCCTATTCCTGTGGGAATTTACAATCTCAGTGGGTGAGGAACAGGAGGGAGAGGACTGCAAGGATGAGAGCTGTTAATGAGATGAGGGGCCGTTTTTGGGTCGGTCGGATGTCTTAGCGTTAGTGAGGACAGGTAGTGAGGGGCGGCGTTAGGGAGGACAGGTAGTGAGGGGCGGCGTTAGGGAGGACAGGTAGTGAGGGGCGGCGTTAGGGAGGACAGGTAGTGAGGGGCGGCGTTAGGGAGGACAGGTAGTGAGGGGCGGCGTTAGGGAGGACAGGTAGTGAGGGGCGGCGTTAGGGAGGACAGGTAGTGAGGGGCGGCGTTAGGGAGGACAGGTAGTGAGGGGCGGCGTTAGGGAGGACAGGTAGTGAGGGGCGGCGTTAGGGAGGACAGGTAGTGAGGGGCGGCGTTAGGGAGGACAGGTAGTGAGGGGCGGCGTTAGGGAGGACAGGTAGTGAGGGGCGGCGTTAGGAGGACAGGTAGTGAGGGGCGGCGTTAGGGAGGACAGGTAGTGAGGGGCGGCGTTAGGGAGGACAGGTAGTGAGGGGCGGCGTTAGGGAGGACAGGTAGTGAGGGGCGGCGTTGGGGAGGACAGGTAGAGGGGCGGCGTTGGGGAGGACAGGTAGTGAGGGGCGGCGTTGGGGAGGACAGGTAGTGAGGGGCGGCGTTGGGGAGGACAGGTAGTGAGGGGCGGCGTTGGGGAGGACAGGTAGTGAGGGGCGGCGTTGGGGAGGACAGGTAGTGAGGGGCGGTGTTGGGGAGGACAGGTAGTGAGGGGCGGCGTTGGGGAGGACAGGTAGTGAGGGGCGGCGTTGGGGAGGACAGGTAGTGAGGGGCGGCGTTGGGGAGGACAGGTAGTGAGGGGCGGCGTTGGGGAGGACAGGTAGTGGTTTGGCAGGTCAGGGTGAGTAGTTTGAATTTGATTCTGCTGTGGATGTGGAGCCAGTGTAGAGAATCGCAGAGAAGACAGCGCGTTGGGTGAGATGGATAAGCCGGGCTGATGTGTTTAGGATGGACTGCAGGGTGGAGAGGCGGGAGATAGGAAGGCCAATCAGAAAACTGTTGCAGTAATCTAGGAGATTATTGGGGAGTTGATAAATTGCTTGGCGGTGTCACGTTATCTGTACATAGAGAGGATCGGACACTCAAGCCTTTTCTCCTAGGGCAGGTTTATTGTAAGTGCATCTGCAAGCAATGTTTCAGCTCCTCACCAGCCTTTTACCCGCCTGGAAAATGCTTTTGAGGAGCCAAAACAAAGCCAAAGGTAGAGAAGGTTACTGTGGGCTACTTGCTTGGTTGGAGTCTGGACTGCTGGCATGTAAATTCGGCTGCTGATGGGTAGGTGGCTGCTGCAATGGGAGGGGGTAACTTCGGCCTGGATGGTAGATTTTAACTTGTCTCTCTGCAGTAGTTAAAGGTTATAATGTTAAAACAGCACACAGTGCGACGCATACATTGCCAGCTTGTCAGGTTTGCTTATATAGAACACTAAATTGTGTTGTGTAAAATCAACATCACTGTCTGGGGCCCGTCTCCACTGCTCTATTTATTTATGCTTTTACATCCGACAGTACGGCAATAAAACCTTAATTGAAAACCAAAAAAACAGGAGCGTAGCAGCTGGAAAGTTTTAGCAAGAGCTTACGTGTTCTATATCCTAATTTTCAGCATTCTGTGTAATTACGTCCCTCCGGAAATACCGTACGGGTTGAGTAGCTCTTACCTGGAATTCTGATAGTCGAAATGTTCTTAAATCTCCCCCAAATGTTTTTGACCACCGACCGTAATCTAAAAGTGGGAAATTTCTGCCCTTGCCTCATGTGACGGGGAGAAAATGATTAAAAATGTTGCATAAAATGCTCTTCACGCTGTGTGTTTAAGGTGCGTAATAAATAGGGATGCACCGACATTATCAGCTAAAAATGGTGCTTTTGGGCGAAAGGAAAAAACGGCCGGGGGAAAAAAAAATCAGTCATCCGAACCTGGAGGCCCGGCCGTGGTTCGCATAACTATTTTTGGTCAGGTATGTAGTAGGGCTGTGCAATTAATTGCAATCGCAATCGAATCGCGATTTCCGACCATGCAGTTTCTAAATCGCATAAGGCTGCAATTTTCGGCTCCCTGTTAACTTCCGGCCGCATGGTGCTTTGGGCGCTCGCAGGGGGAACCACGTGACGAGCCACGTTCTCGCGGCTCGTCACATGGTTCCCCCAGGCGAGCGCCCAAGCTCCATGCCGCCAGAAGTTAACAGGGAGCCGAACACGTGGCGCACAGAGGTGAGCTGGGGCAGTATATCCATGTGCTGGGGCAGTATATCCATGTGCTGGGGCAGTATATCCATGTGCTGGGGCAGTATATCCATGTGCTGGGGCAGTATATCCATGAGCTGGGGCAGTATATCCATGTGCTGAATACTGAATACATTTAGAATGTATGTAGCATGTTTGAAAAAGCAAAAACAATTGGCTAAATCGCAAATAAAATCGCAATCGCAATATTCATTCAAGAAATCGCAATATGATTATTTTGTCAATATTGCACAGCCCTAGTATGTAGGTTGCTCCTCAACCCTCCTCAACGCAATCTTCATCTAATCACAGTGTCACCCACAAAATCAGTCTTCTGAACCTGGGCCAGCTAAACTGGGGACTCAGGTCCAGATGGCTGATTTTCAATCTCGGTTTTCGGCCGACCTCAGCCACCGGCATTTCGGTGCATCACCAGTATGAAATACATTTCATGTTCGGACTTGGGTCCCATCCCCAAGATATTTCATTATGCAAATATTTCAAAAAACCCAAATCCAGAAAGCGTCTGGTCCTAGGCTTTCAGACGAGGGCTATTCGATATGTGTGACATTCACGCTGATGCGTTAGATTGTGTAAATAAATTCCTATGAGTCTGAACGTGTCAAAAACTTCCTAATCTGTGAATCCATGTTTCTATTTGATAATCTGAAGAGTAATTGTGCTGAATGCGGAGCTCTGCTCCCGATTACACCCCATGCGCTTGAATCGAAAGTTTGACTTTTTGTAGACCAAACATTTGTGGAAGGAAATGTACGGTTAGGTTAATGTTTTTATAATTCAGAGTTAATAATTTCTTTGCAGATGATAACTACATCCACAAAATGCTGGCCCCAAGGGATGGCAACCAGGAGGAGGTGGCACATGGCAGTGACCTGGGAGAGGAGGAGATGGAGGTTGAAAGTGAGAAAGAAGAAGAAAAGCCTAAGGGCAGCTCCTTTACAAACCCGATATCAACTTTAAATGTTCTCCGCCCAGGTACTGACAACAAACGTGTGGTTGATGTCAAGTGACTAGATACATTATGTTCCAAATCTTTTCCCGGTGTAGAATCTATGAAACAGAAACCTGACGTTGCCAAATGTTGATAGTCAGGGGGTAACCCTTTAAATCGTCCAAAATCAAGAGAATTAAAAACCCAGGTTGTAATCATCAGGATAAGGCTGGCTGTCCACTGGCACCATATTTGTGCGATGGTGCGATCATACAATATCGTCTGAAGTCGTCTGACTGATCCTACAACATGCAAGTGAATCAGCCCTCCTCCACTGCATCCGACCACCGGCGGACAATTTCAGACGATTTAAAGCGATTACAACAGATGAGCGATCCTACAATTTTCATGGGACCACACCAGATGAAATTGGATGATCTGGTACAAGTTTACATGAAAAAGATGAATTGTAGTGCCGGCTGGGTGGAGTAGAGGTAACATCACTGCTTTGTGTGGAGAGAGCCTGTGGAGTTATGGGTTCGATCCCAGCAAGAGCACCTCTCCAGTAAGTGTCCTTGGGCAAGACACCTAACGGTACATACTCGCCACCCAGGACGTACTTGAAAACGAGAGAAATCTCAATGTATCCTTCCTGGTAAAATCCTTTTATAAAAAAAAATAAAAAAAATTGTATAGTTAAACGTCTGTGCTTCGGGTGTGTGCAGGGGAAACGTGAAAAAATAGATTGTATAGGAATACTGCCATTCGCGAAGCCCCCAGGATTCAATGGAAAAATATTCTCCTTTTTATTCAACTGTTTAATTTTTTTTTAATCCGCAGCAAAAGCCTTTTTATTTGTTGATAGTGTAGGATATTTTTTCCCCCTCCCTCTTGCAGCCTGGCTAGCTTTTGTCCCCCCCCCCCCCCCACGAGCCGGCCTCGCTGGACAGGGGCAGACCATTCAATGAGTTTCAGCATCAAAGACCCCCCCCCCCCACCCCCTGCAATGGGTTTGCCTGTTTCACTTGGCGGCCTGTCCATCGGCCAATCTGGGTCGTCCACAGATGCTTCTAGTGGACGCCACTGATCGGTCGATGGCATTGTCCATAGTAGGGTGGCCAAGTCGGTCGCCCGACTACGGTGCCAGTGGACGGCCAGCCTAAACCTTGGTAAGGCAGGCCGGATCTAAGTTTTTACACCATCTTCATCAGATAGAATGGTCTGAGCATGGTGTAAAAACGTACTATTCTCACCAGACTGTTAAACCTTGGTACGGCAGACCAGATCTATCCTGTTGATTACAACCTGGGCTTTTTCTTCTCTTGATCCTGTGTAGAACCTCTTGTATTGCGTAGAGAGAAACTATAGGGTCTATTCACAAAGCTCTGGAATTGTGTGCAATTTCATTGCTTTGCTTTTCGGGTGATTCCACTTTACCGAAAATTCGGTGAATTCCCTACTTATCAAATGATCACCTTATTTTGATGAAATTGGAGTCGCTGACGCAGTCATTGGATGTCAGCAAAACCCGCTGAATTGGTATCAGAGAATTCCACCAAACGGAGGGGGGGGGGAGGTGTAGGGAGGAAGTCTCCTAATCGGAGAGTAAATCAATAAAAATGTGTCTAAATAATAATAAAAAAAGGATAAAGCGTTTTTTTTTTTTTTGTTTTTTTTTAAAGAAATCAGAAAAAAAGTTTTTTTGCAAAAAATAAAGTCTTTAAAAATGATACCATAGATGTCAATGGAATAAATGGAATTTGCCTGTTTAACCCCTAAAGGACAAAGGGTCTTTAAAGTCAATGCATTTGAACAGTTCCCTCATTGGTCCTTAAAGGGATAAACCTGTCAAATTGAAATACCGAAAATCCAGGTAATTTCACCCCAATTTCAGAGCATTTCAGCTTTCTATTAATAGAAGACACATTAGGATTCTATGGGACAATTTCAGTGGCGGCAAATTGCACTGTATTTTGCTGTCAATTCGCCTGTATTTGGCGAATTTACAGCTTTTTTGATAGGCGAATTGCTCAGATATTGCACCTATGGTGACATTTCAGGTGGCAATTCGGAGGTTAGTGAATAACCCCTTTATATCTAAATATGGCTAATAGATCCTAGCATGTTAAGAGGTGTGTGTGTGTTTGTTCTGAGATGCAAGCGATCCTTTCCAGCGCGCAGTCACCTGATGTTGTAGAATTGTTCTGATCCGCACTTTGCTTAATTCCAGGGGAAATCCCAGACGCAGCATTTATCCACGCGGCCCGTAAAAAGAGGCAAATGGCCCGCGAGCTCGGGGACATCCCATCTATTGAGACGGAGGGTGGAAAAGGCAGATTGGTTCGCGAAGATGAAAATGACGCCAGTGACGACGACGATGATGATGAGAAAAGACGCATTGTTTTCTCTGTTCGAGAGAAATCTCAAAGGCAGAAGATAGCAGAGGAAATAGGTGAGTGTTCAGTCTGTGTAAAATATAGAATGTATGTGTTATATTGCATCAAATTTGAATACAGATTGTAATCTCAAAACCGTGTAACACAGGGGTCGCCAAACCCGGGTGCCAGGGTCGCCATGGCAACAAGAAATGCTGTCCTGGCACCTGGGTTTGTATACATAGCCTCCCTTTCTGGCAGACCCACTGCTGGGTCCTTCACCCGTCGGACATGAAGCCTTTTACAAGGCTTTGCCCGCTCGGGGAAAGCCATGTGCACGACGCGATTTGTATCGGCACCGTGCACACTTAATTGCCGGTCAGCGCGTGTCTGTCTGGGGTTATAAATCAGACCCGTGACAGACTCCCACACACCAGCTGCTGGCCCGGCCCCCCCATCTTCTCTACTGCTGCTGGCCCGCCCACTTCCTCTCTCCACTACAGAGTGGAGGGAGGAGCAGTAGCGCTCAACTCCAATGCTGCGGGTCATGTTCACAGCATGCATGCCACTCACAGCCCGGCCACCTAAGAAAAAAGGGCACACGGGGGGGTACACAGCTCACCCAGCTGTATGTAAGAGATTGAGGATAAGACAGAGGTGTGTTTTTATCTGACCATACATTTCAATATTATGATAAATTGTACAGGCTCTCAGCAAAATCCTAAAATATTTATTGGAAAGCGTCACATGACATTAAATAAACGTACCTTGAATCTTTAGTTGTTACGCTGGTGTCAGACGAGCGTTTTGCAGAGCGGCAGGAATGTCCGTGAGAATGGACATTCCTTCCACTCTGACGCCCGTCTGGCCACCTCGCTGAGCACAGTTAGTGCATTTAGTACTGCAAGACTCGATCCTCCTAGGGAGGATCGTGCTTTGCAGTCCCTTCAATGTGTGTCTAGCGTTTCGACAGGGAGGTTTTGTGCGTGCGCTCAAGCGTGTGACCAGCCCCGTTGCAGCGTCACAACGCTGCAACGAACGCCGGTAGGCACGTCCGTACGGGTGCATCTTCTGTGCTCGTCTGACACCGGCCTTAGTCTGAAAAAAAAACCTGGCTCCTAACTTTTATGAGCACATTGGGGTGGAGAGTGCTGTGAACTGCAGTAGTTTCTTATCTTTGGGTTATATATCTTCACTTTTTTTTATATCATCCTAACTTTTGCAGCTGGCTCCTAGATTCAAAGCAAATTTGTCAAGCCCTGGTGTAACATATGTCTAAATTTGTATATGTTAGAATTAATTTCTATGCTTTATATTGTACACTTGTAGAACAGTGTTGATCAAATGGAGAATTGTGGATTATTGACAAGGACCCAAATACTCCAGCTTTGCTATTTTCACCCAGTCATTGTTCCCGTTTTAGTGGTCATTTAATGGGGCGCTGTAACAGCTTAGACCTAGTCAACGTCAGACTTTTTGCTCAGCACATCTTTCGAATTGTTTTGGGTAGGGCTGAAACAACTAATCGACTATTAAATTAGTTGTCAACTATTTCCATTATCGATTAATCGGTGTCGATTTAGGCTAGGGTCAGACGAACGCAGTTTTAACGTGCGTTTAGCCGCACGAAATCACGGCCGTACTAGCAGCAAATGACGTCCAATGCCGGGGAACACACGAAGTACGGCCGCACGAAAGTTCGTCCGCGCAACGCAAGTGGCAAACGAACGCATTTTTTCGAGAACGTCAAACCGCTACTACTGACGTACAGAGTGCGCTGCGGCCGCATAGCGGCGTGTTTGCGTGATTGGGAGACTTCAGACGCTGCTAATGTCCGGCCAACATAACGTCCAGACGCAAAAAGTGTTTTATTGTTGATCCGTACAAAATCACGGACGAAAAGGCGCATCGTATGACCGCTATCGCGTATTCCGTGAAAAAATATGTCCGTTCGTTCGACCGCACTTTTCCACGGTCGACGCGAAAAATGCGTTCGTCTGACCCTAGCCTAAATCGTCCTGTGTGCAGCACACACGGTTTAGAGTCAGACTGAGTTAAACGTAAATAACCTCAGCTTCGGAGCTGATTGGAGAAGACGCGCCGCTGCTTTACTAGGTATGATTTAGTTCTAGGGTTATGTCAGACACAACCAGTTTGTTTTTATTCCGTTTACAACAGTAGCAGAACTATAACACAAACAATAGGATACTGCCACTGCGTGAAGGCACTGTATGCATGTGTTTTATCCTTACTTGAAGCTGGACTCCTGTGCCACCACCCCACCCTCCATTCCACCCTCCATTCCACACCCTCTTTGGTTGGGAACTGCCATTCCCTCCCTTTGGTCTGGTCCCTTTCCCCCAACTCACTCCCACTCTCAGATCCGGTCTTTTGCCCATACCCATTCCCTCTCACACTTGGGTCAAGTCACTTGAGCAAAGTCACTCCCTTCCATCTCCAGTCCCTCCTCCCACTCAGTTTGTTCACAAAATTATTTAAAAAGGGACATTCTACGCATCCTGACCACTTCAGCTTATTAACCCCGATTTCATGCTGACATCATCCATGACCAAGTGCTTGTAGCTGCGTTCATTTGAGAAAGCAAACATGGGCTTAAGCTGCACATGCAGCATCAACCCATCACTCTGACCGAGCACTCACATACCTTGTGTGAAAAGTACGCAAGATAGGCAATTTGCATATGTACGTACGAAAGTTACGTACATTACGCAAATTGCTTATGGAAAAGGGGGAGGGGTTGTGGTTATTTTCTAAAAAAATTTTTTTATCCCAATTAATCGATTATGGGAATAATCGTTAGTTGCAGCCCTAGTTTTGGGATTATTTATTTTTCCTTTCTTCCTATTCGGTTTTCTCTTTGCATGTGTCCGTGCACTTGCAATGTATTCCATATATTTTCACCAAATTCAGACTTTATCACAATTGGTAATCATTAACCTTGAATCGAAGGCTAAAGTTTGGTGACGGATGCTGGTTGACCGGTCTCGCCATTTCTTTTTCTTTTCTTTTTCTCCTTTTCATAATTTCATTTCTACATTGTTTTCCTTAATTTTCCGTTGTCATTTTTCCTTCCAGGTATTGAAGGAAGCGATGATGAAGCCTTAGCAGGCGGGGAACAAGATGAAGAGGTCACCCGCTGGGAACAGGAACAGCTGAGAAAGGGCATCAGTATACCTCAGGTACGTACATGCGATAACTACATTGCTACTTCAGGTCGAAAATATGTCTGTTTTCTGTCTGTCTAAATATGATCTAGGCTAAGGCCCTATTTCAACCTTTATGAGAGCCATTATAGCCTATGCATTTAAGTTTACTCCAGCGTTGGCAGAGAGCCCCTCTGCTTTGTTGGCCTTTTGTTACTGTAATGATTTTTTTTTATATTTTTTTTTTTGCTGAATTCTTCTCTGACACCACATCAAAGGATGCCTGCTTTCCTGTGGAAGCTGTTTTAACCCTGTAATAACAGCAAAACGCATTGAAAACTAGCGGCTGAGTGTAATACTATCACTGACAGCCACATGCAACCCTTTGATTTTAATCCATTGTATCTACTTATATCACCATGATTTTATAACCATATACAATCATTAGATTGAAACAGTTTCACCCAGCCATCTCTTCAAGCCCATATACAAGGGGTCTCAAACTCAACTTGCCCAGTGGCCCTCGGATAATTTTTCATATCCCATGGGGGCAGTGTGCAAAATTTCGAACTCGTTTGAAAACCATTATATTAAGCTATATTGAATTAAAAGAATTATATAAACAAAATATAGAAATATATTTAAATTTAATACACAATTATTCTATTAATTTTTATGGAAAAAAAAAAATGCAGCTGCATTGGTAATTTTATAAAGGGGGGGGGGGAGAACTGCCCCTGTTTTTAGAACTAAAATATCATATTCTCATTCTCATTGTAAGAGTCTGGCCTCTCCAATGACACTCCAACCGTCCCTCTAGCCCTTACGGATACGGAGATACAGGCGTCTAAATGACCCCTGCACCTCCTGTACTACTGGGCAGGGGGAATCCCAGAGGGTGACGTCATCACGCTCACAACATGAAAGGGGGGGAGGCACGTCCCACGGCAATGGCTGATGTCAGCTCGCTGTGGCTGAAACCCCTGCTTGGTGCCAGATCTGCACCGAGCAGGGCCCAACAGAAGGGGCGTGGCACGTCCTGCGCGCTTGGGACGCGCTAGATTGTAAGTTCCCACGGGAATAGGGCCGACGTTTTCCTCCTTTACTGGTTTGTCAAAATGTTGTTCAATGTATTGTAACCATGTCTGTGTTGTGCCCATTGTACAGCATGCTGGCGCTTCATAAATTAATAATAAAAATCCCCATGGCGCTCCACCTATGTCCAGTAATGCATATCCGGACTGCCCCCCCCCCCCCCAAATCTGGGCCCTCGGGCAGTGACAGAGTGCCCGATGGGTCAATCCGGCCCTATCTGCGGGCCATTTGTAACTGGTCTGCGGGCCACAAATGGCCCACGGGCCTATACTTTGAAACCCCTGCCATATACACTCCTGGAAGCGAATTCATAAATTTTCCTATTAACATGACGGAAAGTTTAAATTCTAATAATGACTCGGAGGTGAGTATTTGCATTTCTCCCTTTTATTGCACCAACAGCAGCAAAGGGTTAACTTTGGAAAAAGATGTAACCGAAGAAAACAAACAACCCCTCCCCAGCATGGGGAGGCCCTCTCCTAGTCCTTGTCCCACCCCAATCCCTCGTTCAAGTAAGCACTGCGGGAGCATCCACTTCCTCTTCCAAGCCTGCGACAAGGCAACAAAAGCCAACTAGGACGGACCATCTTCAACAATTAACGGGAACCGGTTCCGAAGGCAACAGGCGCAACCAGAAGACGTAAATCCACTTGGGACGCTGAAAGACAGGAAGGGACACGGAATGGAATTAGAGGCGGAGCCGTAACAGGGTGTATACACCAACACGGCACGCCCAATAACAGACACCCACACAAACAGACACACCGACAGCAGCGCCAAGTGTATGAATAAAGACACTACGCATGAACAGTGTGTGAAATTTAATAACATAATCGTAAATGTTAATATCATAGGCGGGTGTGTGTAGGACAGGAACAGGGAGGGAAGGGTGGGAAATACTCGCCTCCGAGTCATTATTAGAATTTAAACTTTCCGTAATGTTAATAGGAAAATTTATGAATTTTAAGACCTGTACTCGGAGGCTCCTATTTGCAAGTTCAACGCCGTCCTAACACAGCATCCGACATTGCCGCAATAGGTTTTAAATGGAAAGTGGATTCTCTAGACCAGTCGGCAGCCCACATGATGTCCTCAAGTCGACAGCCCACAGACACTGCCCTGGAGGCCACAGCACTACGTACTGAGCGAGCTCCAAAGCAGGTAACGTTGACTCCCGCAAACTCCATAAGCCAGCGTGCAAGAGTAGCAGAAACCACCGGTCGATGGGGAGGACAAAAAGATAAAAACAGGGGCGAGTCTGGCAAGGAACGGAAAGGGGCCGTACGGGCCTCGTAGGCCCGGAGACAACGTACCGGACACGAGGGGTTCGGCGGAAAAAGGACAAAGGTCAGGGAAGTCTTTGTGCGGTGCAATACGAAATCGCACACCCTCAGGCACAAAAGACCGAGCCCCAAAATCCAGAGCGCGAACATCACTAACGCGTTTACAAGCGACTAAACAAAACTTGGCGAAAAGAGCCCTGAGGGATAACCGGTCATTATCTTGCCAGGGACAGAACTAAAGTAACATCTTTAGTAACATCTAAAGTAACGTCTAGCAAGACACATGCTGCGTAAAAGTCGACAAACCAACGGGTGGTTCCCAATAGGCACCCCCGAAAGGCCCGCATGGCCAGCCGAAAGGCCAAATGAATTACGTTGACCGTCCGGTAGGCCTTCCCCCTCATCGAACTGAACGGTGAGAAAATCCAGGACCACGTTCAGAGGGGCTGTAAAGGGATCCCAACTTCTCCCCAGACACCAAGCAGTCCATTTGTCCCAGGCTGCGCGGTAAGATGATCGGGGCCCAGGATTGGAGGAGGAGGTCTGCAGTGCGGTCCGAAACGCCTGTGGGTCCACGGGGTTGCCAGAGATCAACCATGCCAATAGCTGCAGCCTGTCCACCACGATTAACGGGTGTGGTTGGTCTGACGGATCTAGGAGGAGGGTCCGGGATAGCGGTAGCAACCGCGGGGTATCCATCGCCATGCTGAGCAGGGTGGGAAACCACGACTGCGACGTCCAATACGGGGTGATGAGGACCATCTGAACTTGATGACGTCGAACGTGAAGGAGACAGCGGGCAATCATGGAAAACGGGGGAAACCCGTACGGACGGGCAGTCGACCACGTTTGCAGGAAGGCGTCCGTCGCCAGGGCTTCTGGATCCGGGCGCCAACTGAAGAATACCGGGAGGTGAGTGTTGAGGCGGGAGGCGAAGAGGTCCATGTCGAACGGACCCCAGGTGCCGGAAAGCACAGAGAAGACGGATGGATGTAGCCGCCAGTCTCCGGAGTCCGAGAGTTGTCTCGAGTTCCAATCTGCCACTTGATTCAGGAGGCTGGGGAGGAACTGGGCCTGTACAGATATGTTCATGCGGAGGCAGAACTCCCAAAAACTCTGGGCGAGGGATGTCCGTTTCGATGATCGTGGGCCTCCGAGTCCATTGACGTAACGTACTGCGGACACGTTGTCCATCCTCAGAAGAACGCTGTCTGGCCGACGTTGCTTCGTGAAGCACTGGAGGGCGAACAGACCGGCCAGGAGTTCCAAAGCATTGATGTGATATCCTGCTTCTTCTGGTGACCAATGAAAGCCCGTTTCCTCTGAGCCGCAGCGGGCACCCCAACCGGTCTTGCTGGCGTCGGAGTCCACCACCATGGAGGGAGGTGGCGAACGGATCGGCTTTCCGTTACAGCGGACTATGTTGAGGAGCCACCATCGGAGATCTACAACCGCGTCCGGAGTGAGGGTGATTCTGTCAGGGTAGTCCCGGCCGGACTGGAGCGAACGGGCCTTCAGGAATTGGAGGGCCCTGTAGTGAAGCGGACCCAGGGGAATTGCTAATCTTGCCGCTGCCAGGAGTCCGACCATACGGGCCAGAGAGCGTAGGGAGCAATGGCCCACCCGCAGGAGAGATCAAATCTCCTTCTTGATGGAAACTACTTTGGAATTTGGTAGACGTAATGACATTTGAGCTGAATCCACCAGGAATCCCAGGAACTCCAGGTGGCGCGAGGGAACTAGGATAGATTTTTCCTTGTTTATTAGGAACCCTAGGTCCTGGAGGAGAGTTATCGTCCAGGAGAGATGTAGTAATAGGGACCCGCGGGAGGGGGACATCAAAAGTATGTAGTCTAGATAGATAATTGTACACCCCCGGGCGCAGAGGTGGTGCACCACCGGTTTTAGTAGTTTGGTGAAGCACCACGGGGCGGATGACAGGCCAAAGGGTAGGCATGTAAACCGCCAGGTGTGAGGGTCCCACGTGAACTTGAGGAAGTCGTAATGCGCTTGGTCGATCGGGACCGAAAGGTAGGCGTCCTTTAGATCGAGCTTGACCACCAATCGTTTTGGGATAGAGTCCCTGAGGGTGTGGATGCCCTCCATCTTGAAATGATGGTAGACCACCCACTCGTTCAAGGACCGGAGGTTGATGACGGGACGCCTGCCGCCCCCTTTTTTCGCTACGAGAAAAGGGTTGCTGAGGAACCCAGGTGGAGCGGGGGATGCGAGCTCTATAGTGCCTTTCTTGTGGAGCGCGTGTACTTCCTCTTGAACCAGAGCCATCTGGTCCTGCGCAAAACGAAGAGGCAGTGGGAGGGAATCTTGTACTGGAGGGGATACGAACTCTAGGAGGAGTCCTGAGACTACCTGAAGGACCCACGGGTCCGATGATATGTGTCACCAAGCGCTGGAAAAAAGACTGAGGCGGCCCCCCACTTGTACTTGGGAACAATGAATAATTTGATAAGGACATACCTGCTCCTCGTCGGTAGTAGGAGGAACCTCTGCCGCCTCGGTAACCTCTGCCACGCCAGGGACCGGCTCTCGTGTATGGGACCGGACCAGCAGAACCGGTGTTATTAGAGGAGGTGTTTGCAGCAGCGGGGCCTTGAGCATTGCGGGAGGCGTTATAGCCCGCTCGGCTGGCAGCACGACCCCTATAGCTGCCGGCTCTACCGAAAACTCGCTTCTTGTTGGCGAAGATGCGTTTCATGGTTGATTCAGACTTGTCAATGGACTGGAAAGCCTGTGTGTATTCGCCCATATCTTTTAAGAAAGGTTTGCCAAAGAGCATGCCCTGGGCCTTTGCACCCAAATCATTGGTGGCCAGGTCAACCAGACCGGAATAAACTTTTAATAGGATACTTTTCCTGCGTTCAGCAGAAATAGTGGCTTTGGCGTTCCCCAGGAGGCAAAACACACGCTGCAGCCACTCGCCCACTTGCTTGGGGTCTAAGAACAGATCTTGAGTCTTGGCCTCCTCCACCAACTCAAATATGAGGACCATAGGGCCTGCAACATCCAGCACTTTGTCCTGACAACTTTTCAGGACGCTGTCAATGCCTTTTTTGGCTGACCAACCGCGCCTGCCGGTGTTTTTTGGAAACTCTTATCCACCACGGGGGTTAGGCACGTTTTACCCGTGGTGGTTGGTCTAGGGCATTCCGCCCGTAGTCTCGCACGGTCCACTTTCTCGAGTGGCCGGCGCATAGGCATCAACCCATTGCTCGACATGCGCAGCGGGACACCAGGCTGTGGACCTTGAATGTTTGAGGTCCTCTGGCTCGAACAGTGGATTGCCCTGTGGGTCAAGAATGACCAAGCTTTTGGAGCGGACAGCTCGGGCAGGAACCACTGCGGCCATGAGGGCGTGATCCTCTGGAGCATGGATCTCCAGGACCTCATCCTCGTCAGTCATCGGATCCTCATATTCATCAGTGTCCGAATACTCTGTCAGCGCAGGTGTCGCCTGGCGTTGTCTTTTTGGAGGTGACCGCTCGAGGGGCCCCGCGGTCGAGGGCTCTCTTACGAGGAACCAGCTGGGTATTGGGACCCGGCAGTGAGGTGGGGTTGCCATCCCCGCGGCTGCTGATCGCAGCGTGCACGTCCATAGACGGCACATAATCGCCTCCCCAGGGGATCAGGCGCCGGCTCATTAGAGGGGCCTGGCACAGAACTGCGTCTAGAGCCTTGTGACCGAATAGGGGTAGCTGGTACCTGAGCTTGCAGCATCGCTGTCAGTGATCTTTCCCATGTGTCAGACAGTGAGGAGACAGCAGAACGGACAGCTGTGGACATGGAGGCCTGAATGGAAGCCTCTAGCCGTTGGAGACGCATCTCAGTTCGTGACATCCGTTTGTGAGATTCATGATCCACAGAGTGTGTACGCACTGAGCTGGATTCGGAGACATTATCAGACCGTGTGGGGCTGGATGCGCTCTGTTTGGAGAGAGACATGGTGCCTGGAATGGAGCTGAGCTGCAAACGTGTGGAGCTCGTGAGGGCAGTGAGCGCACGCAGAATTCACCAAGATGGCGGCCGTGACTCGTGTGAGATTCGGATACGTGAGGGGGTGGAGTTACAGCCCGGCTGAACGCTGAGCGGCGAGCTGAGCGGGCGGCTGGGGAAAACTGAAAGACGGAGCTGGGTATAATTGAGCGGTAGCAGGACAGCGCGACATACACAAAAGATTAGGTGAAGAGGCCACCCCCGACGGCAGGTAACGGCCCGCCGCCGAAGGGGAGGGGAAAAAAAAAGGTCCCCGTCCGCGGCTATGACCGGGAGCAGGGACCCCGAGTAAAGTAAAACAGTAATAGGTTTGATAAAAATAGGAAACAAGGGACAGACAAGTGATTCAGCGCGAGCACCGGTATACTTATCTAATCCACGATGTTGCCGCTGCGGGAGCAGCAAAGGAAGAGGAAGTGGATGCTCCCGCAGTGCTTACTTGAATGTGGGATTGGGGCGGGACAAGGACTATGGGAGGGCCTCCCCGTGCTGGGGAGGGGTTGTTTGTTTTCTTCTGTTACATTTTTTTCCAAAGTTAACCCTTTGCTGCTGTTGGTGCAATAAAGGGAGAAATGCAAATAGGAGCCTCCGAGTACATGTCTTAGAATTTGTTGCACTGCAGGCTAGGTGTCTCCATATCCTGCACTGCTTATCCTATTTTTTTTTTTCACTTTTGGCTTGCAGCAGGGACATTTGTGGAGACTTTGTATCATATCTGATTTTAACACTTCTTTTGCCTTCTGATTGGCTGTTAAGTCTGTTCAGTCAAGGTGACGTATTGTAGAGAAGTAGCACTTTATTGTCATGGTCTCAAATGAGAAAATAAAATCCCAGTAATGTTTCTGTCGTGCAAAGGAGGCGCATGTTGGGCATCCCATAGCCGAAATTCTAAAATGTTCCAAAATTTCTATAAAAAACTAATTCCACCCCTGACCTCATGTGGTGCGGCAAAAATGATTAAAAATTTTGTATAAATTTGAGTTGTTCCATTCCAGGCAAAACATTGACGTGTTCTATTTTACTTTTCAGGTTCAAGCTCCCCAGCTTCCCGACGCCAATAACTTGTTCTATCCAAGCACATACCATGGAATGCCTTACAGCTCTTCATATGGAGTTCCGTACACATACTCTGCCTATGGATCCAGCGAATTAAAGTCCCACAAACCAGATAATTCAGTCTCTTTCAAAACTCCCAGTAATGAGATGACTCCTGTTACTATTGATTTGGTAAAGAAACAGCTTAAAGACAGGTAGGGCAGATACATCTTCTTCTTTTTGGGGAGTTCCAAAGCAATCCGCCTTCTTTCTGTTCCTCCCCTGGCTCTTGTAATGTGGGGTCGGGGACGTAAAGCCGCTGCATAGCATCAAAGAACTCTTTTTGAAGAACATGGACGGAGCCAAGAAATTTGAGGAAATTGCCATGGAAAACCCCCTCCCCCCAAAACAACCTATTAAAAGCGAGAGAGCGCGCGTTTCATTCTTTTGCGAGAAGCACAGGGCTGTGTTAGTACCACTTTCTGGACAATTAAAAGGCCAATAATGTGTGATGGAAAGCTGACAGGTACCCAGGTGCACATGAAGTGTGTTTTTTTTTTTTTTTTTTTCCTTTAATTTAAAATAGATTCAAAACCACTTAACAATTTATGAGAAAACCTTTAATATTAGTCACCCCTTTGTCATCAGATCTCATTTCTGTTGGTCCGAATAAGAACTGGTAAAGCTGTCAGGGTGTGCTCTGCTGGATAAGTCAATCTGTTGTGAATTTTGCATATTTAAGCACACAGAGAATAATCGAACAATGCAGCAGGCCGTTTTTCTAATGTCTATTAGTGATAGAATGTAGACCAGGGGGGTCAGCACACAGCCTTGGCCCTCCAGATGTTTCGGAACTACATTCTCATTGGGTTCAGCCAATCTAATGATGACTCAAGCATCATGGGAGATGTGGTTGAGGACCAAGGTTGTTGAACCCCCTCATATGGACCTTTAAATCTTACCTTGGAAATCACCCATTTAGGCTAATGTCAGACGAGCGCATTCTGAGCACACTGTGCGTGCGTGCACAACTGACGTACTTTCTGACTGACGATACTGTAGACGCCACACGGCCCTTTTTTTTATTTTTTATTTTACCTTTTTTTTGACTGATGTAGATGGGAAATAAAATTTAATATGTAAAATGAATAAATTGATACATGATATGAAAAAACCTTTTGTCCGTCAAAAATGCTGGACGTCAAAAATGCAGTCCGTTTGACTACGTTCCATCACTCTCACACAAAGCTACACGGACGTGGCTCACTCTGTGCGTCTGTCCTAGCGGTTTGACGTTCTTGCCTAAATTGCGTCCGGTGCCGCGTCCGTTGTGCATCCGCACTTCTGTGTGGACGTACTTTGTGTGTGGGTCTATTGATCATAATTTTATGCTGCAATGGACGTTAAAATGTGCGGCAACACAGACGTGATCACTGCGCTCGTCTGACACGGGCCTAAACCATTCGATTAAAAAGTGGGATCTGCACTCAAAAACAATCAAATGAAACTAGAAAGCCGGGTGTGCGCGGAACGCGTGATGCCACCCACAATAACAAGGCACTCCAGAGAAGTATGTGGCTTTTAATTGCAGAAGATGCAATGTTTGAGGACTTTCTCAAGTGCTTGATCACGTTCCCAGGAGAGGACTGAAATGTATGTTTTCCACTAGTATCTCCTTTTAATATAAATTCATAACCGTGATGAACGTCAGTAATTCTGAGTATTAGGCCCCATTCACACTGTGCGATTTATCACAAGGATTTTGCCGCGCTATGTAGCATCTCCAATGCATTTCAATGGAGCTGTTCATTTTTTAAATTTTCTTTTTTTGAGAAAGGATATTAGCAGGAAGGATACATTGAGATTTCTCTTGTTTTCATGTATGTCCTGGGTGGCGAGGTATGTACCCTTGGGTGTCTTGCCCAAGGACACTTACTGGAGAGGTGCTCGATCGAACCCATGACTCCACAGGCTCTCTCCACGCAGAGCAGTGATGTTACCTCTACTTTACTCAGCCGGTATCTTGCCGCGCGACGTCACACGTCACGGTAGCATGTCGCTGGTACATGAGCCTTTTTTTGGTGTTTTGCGATTTCCATTGGTGGTGTGTTGCAAAATCGGGACGTTGCGTAACGTCGCAAATATGAAAAACTTGCGATTTTCAAATCGCAGAGTGTGAACTTAATACCCCCTTTGTGAAGCCCATTTGGACAGCTTGTTGAAGATGCAGTCCCATACTCGTTCCCAATTAAGGGATATATTATATAAAGCGTCCAATAGACCCCGCACACTGAATAAAGATTTACTAAATCCTGCTGAAAATATGTATATACATCCAAGCAATCCAGACGCACAGCGAAAGCTTATATTATTCAGAATTTTTTGTAATTTATATTTAATTTGTTGCATAAATTGATGTTTCAGAGCAGAGTGGGACTTTTCGAAAGCCTCGGTCTAGAGAAAAGTCCCGGACAGGTCTGAAACGTTGATTCATGCAATAAATGAAATCTATTCAGCATGTTCGTAATATGTAAGCCTTCGTAGCGAGTCTGGATTCCTCGAATGTGCATGTGTATAATATATATATTTTTTTTAAATGAGATGATTTTTCCTATAACGCTCCTTTTTTATGTGCGATGTGTAGGTTGGGCGCAATGAAAGAAACGCATAAAGCAAATTGCGAACTGTACGAAAAACACCATCAAAGCAGTGACGATTCCACCAGTTCTATAAGTCGACTGGAAGGCTGTTCGGGGGGCAATGCTGAACGCTACAAATTTTTGCAAGAAATGCGTGGGTATGTCCAAGACTTGCTTGAGTGTTTCCGCGAAAAGGTAAGAATGCAGTAATCTCAATCTATCATGTTACGGGAAAGGTGCAGCATTTGTTTTTCCCCCTTTTCTTCTGTTTACTCCTCCATGCGGCCCCCTGTCAGTTATACCTTGGCTCACTTTACCAGTTTCCCACCCCCCAATTTTGTACTGGATACATAAGATGTACACGTGGAGCAAGTGTTTTGTAACTGCAACACACTTTAAAAACCATAAAGGGGTTATTTTTTTTGGGGAGGGGGGTAATACCTTAAACACCATCACCCTCAGGGCCTTATCACCTCCTTAAGGCTAGCACTCCCATAAATGAGCATTAGCGTTGGGTTAATTGAGGTGATCCCATCCCGTTCACTAATGGGTTGAAAAGCCCATTATCGAATCGGTATTAGAGCCTTTATAGCGCCAGCTTACTTTACTTTGCGCTTTCCATGTTAAGTATAGGGAGAGCAGAGAGTAATTAGCGTTAGGATCAAAAAGTCCTAACGCTATTTACAAACGGATGTCGCTAACTAACGTTTGCTACAGCTTGGAGCTGGTGTTAACGGATTCCGCTGCTGCAGAATTGGTCCCGGGGGGGAGAGAGTCTCCCAACGCGATCACTCCGCCGACCTGCAGGATCCCAAAGAGGAGGAGAGATCCTGCAGGTCATGTGACCCGGCAGCAGAAGCCTCCGTGGAGTCCTATGGAGATTAGCAAACAAATTTTTCCCCTTGGCGTCCCCGTTTTAGCTCAAGGCACGTGATCGTGCCCTCCGTGTGTAGAGTCTCAGGTCCATTAAGTATCTGAAATGACGGCCCAGGACAGTCTCATGCTCGTGTCCACTTAGGCTGGGTGCACACGGAACGTTTTCTTTAACGCACAGTACGTGGGCTAAAGAAAACTCTAACCCCGCCTGCCCCCCCCTTCAGCGCTGAAAAGCGTGATCGCTCAGCCCCGTCGACACGCATCATCACCGTCGATGTGCTAGGATGCGCGTCGACGGGGTTGCGCGATTCTCCTGGGCTCAACAAGTGCGCATGCGCAATGTATTTGACGCCCGACGTCGTGTCAATTTTAGTGCTACAGCCTTTGTTTTCTGAAGACTGACGTCTTCAGCACGCGTTAGGCGTAGCGGGCGTTATGCGTGTGCGCATGCGGATCCCGCCTAATGAGTCGCAGCGACACGCGTCAGTGCGCTTAAAAAAATGTCCCGTGTGCACCCGGGTCTTAGCGTTCAATCTGAAGGTGTAATGCAGGAATGTCACTGATTCCAATAGTTAATCTGGTTGGTTTGAAGGTATTGTTTTGTTTTTAAAGAATAATATTTACTAAAATCTAGTCTTCTCTCGGCAAATCCACAGCAATATGTTCTTGATGGGATTTATTTTGGGGAAACTATACCCTCATCCCCAGCATAGTTTTACATTGTATTCTTATGTCGTCTTCCAGCATATATAGACATTTTATGTTATCCCTGCGCACCTGCTCTCGCTCTCAGTTGGCAGGAAAATTAAAAGTTTTAAATATTTTGCACAGTCTGTTTTATTAATAGGTAAAAAAAAATCTGTTTTTAATACGAAAGACCAAAAAACTGCCAAAGTCAGCCGTATGCCTGCAACAAGAAGCCGCAGACTCACGCAGTGTTTGATTGGAATATCATGCATGGCAGGCTAAGCAACCTTGATCCTATTGATGTTTCGGAACTACATCTCCCATGATGCTCAGCCAACCTAATAAATGGGTATCTTGGGAGATGTAGTTCCAAAACACAGAGGGGCAGAGGTTGCCGACACCTGATGGTATGGGCCTAGTTGAGACTTAGACGCCATGGACTTTGCATTGATGTTCTCTTGGAACGTGAACTTGCAAGAATTCTACGTATGACGTCCATTCAGGTATCTGCAGATAATAAAAACGGTTTAAAATAACCGGTTTCAGCTTCATGTCGACAGTTTTCAGATCTTTAGACCCATGTGTTTATTGTTTGTGTTTTCATCTTGCTTTTCTCCTCCCCAGTTTGTGTGACGTACATTCCAGCTTGGAATGCTTATTAAGGGAGTGCACAAAACAATGCTTAACGTGACTTTTATTCACCGGATATCTTCGTTTTTATTCTATTTCACTGGAATGAGCTGTCCCGTGAATTTACGCACCCGCAGCCCGTGGTATTATGAGCTGTATTGTATTCTTTCAGGTGCCTCTGATAAACGAACTTGAGTCGGCAATGCACCAGCTGTACAGACAGCGAGCCGCCCGCCTTGTCCAAAGACGACAAGATGATATTAAAGATGAATCTTCGGAGTTTTCGATCCATTCAAGTCAGTCCATCTTGAAGGTTTTTATTATTCATTAAACACCCTTGTTTGCTGAAAAACATCTGAAATGTGATGTTAATGTGTCTTTTGGGGGGGCGATAGGCTTTGGGTATTTTGATCCTGCTCCCTTCTACAGACTTCAGTTAAAGATCTTGTCATTCCTGGTGTAAAACGTACCTCAATTTAATCATTTCTTGGCACATTGTGTTTATTTTGTGATTGCATAAGCACATGGCTAGTTTATAATGATGCCGGTTTGCATACAATTTATATCTTACACATTTCACTGCTTTTATACGGTTTTCATTTACTGTTCTATCCAAATTGATTTGAACAGCTACAGAAAACCTGTCCTGAACAGGGTGAAACCCCTTTATGATCTCAAATCAAGAGGGAAAAGTATTGGATGGAAAGACCCAAAAATATGTCATGTCTTTCACAGGACCATTTGTGTGTACGTTTTGTTTCGTATGTGGTTTTCTTCGCTTAATAAGATGTTTGTGAAGCTATTGTAGTGTTTTTCTTTAGAAATGCATCAAATTCGGATGTTTTTTTTTCTTTTTCGTAGGACTTGGCCGATATTCGCCCGATATTAACCATTTACTGAAATAGTGTCGGTACACGTTTTAAAAAAAAAAATACACTCCGATTCGTCCACGGCTGAACTCCGAGCATTCACAGCATTCCAATTCGGTCGAGGGCAATTTTTTTTTTTATAAGGCACGACTACCAGTATCTGCAAGATGGACCGATCACAATATTTCATTTATATGGTTAATTTCGGCTGAATATCATTCCATTCCTAATTTTTTCGCATTCACCTGGTCATCTCAGTCCCAAAAGCAGCAGGAATCCAGCGATGTCATGGTGGGTAAGCCAGCGATGTCATGGTGGTGCTCAGCTCTTACGTATACTGGTTGGCTTGTGGAAAAATTTGTCACTTTTACACCAACTAGTAGGAGACAGAATTTATTTTCTTTTAAAGCGTCTCTACCACCAAAAAATGCAATCTCCTTATTGTGTTATATGTGCTTTGTTTTTCTCTTGTATGTTTAAGAAAATATTTACTCTGTGTGTCACTGGGTGCATCCATTGTGTGATATTTTTCTGTCACTGGGTGCATCCATTGTGTGATATTTTTCTGTCTCTGGGTGCATCCATTGTGTGATATTTTTCTGTCACTGGGTGCATCCATTGTGTGATATTTTTCTGTCTCTGGGTGCATCCATTGTGTGATATTTTTCTGTGTCACTGGGTGCATCCATTGTGTGATATTTTTCTGTCACTGGGTGCATCCATTGTGTGATATTTTTCTGTGTCTCTGGGTGCATCCATTGTGTGATATTTTTCTGTGTCTCTGGGTGCATCCATTGTGTGATATTTTCCTCTATACGTGTTACTGGGTGCATCCATTGTGTGATATTTTCCGCTGTAAACTGCCCCCCCCCCCCCCGTATCTTTCCATCACTTGCTCCTCACTATGTGGCTTTGGTCATAGAATGTAGTGAATGGTTCAGTTACCGACTCATGTCATTGTATTGTGTGGGATGTATTCAAATGGCGTCACCAGGGGGTAGATTAGAAGGCTTTAAGCTCCCTGGTTCATCTCCTTCAGCTGCCAGCTCTTTTCTCAGCCAGAACAATAGCCTTCAGCCGCCTTATCTAAACAATCCCTCCTCCACCTCATTAACTGTTAGTAATACAGTATTTACAGTATTTATTAAATAAACAGCAGTAAAGTTTAGCTTTTGCACAGATTTTAGTAAATGTTGCATCATGGGAAAAATCCACAATGAAAACAGGAGATGAGAAAAAATATTTTTTTTCCTTTTTATATGAAATTACTTCAAAGAAAATAAAAACCAGCGGCGTGCGTGTTTATAAGGCGATTTTGTTTGTAATTCAGAAGTATTGTAGTTACAGATTCTGTTAGTGGTCGTGTCCCTTTTAAACAAGTGTTTCCCAAACCTGTCCTCGGTCGGGACCCACTGACAGGCCAGGTTTGCAGGATTTGTGAAGCACCGCACAGGTGATATGATTTGCTGCTCAGTGATTGCAGGATTCAGTCTGCATTTCCTCAAGGTGATCTGCAAAATCTGGCCTGTTAGAGGGACCCGAGGACAGGTTTGGGAAACACTGCTTTAAAGCAAACCCTTTCAGAAGCACAAACCTTAGCAATGTATTTCAGTGCTACACACCACAGTCGTGTGTGCAATGCGTTTCAGTGCGACACTCCAGTCCTGTGTGTGTGTGTGTGCGCAATGCGTTTCAGTGCGACACTCCAGTCGTGTGTGTGTGTGTGTGTGTGCAATGCGTTTCAGTGCTACACTCCAGTCCCGTGTGTGTGCAATGCGTTTCAGTGCGACACTCCAGTCCTGTGTGCAATGCGTTTCAGTGCTACACTCCAGTCCTGTGTGTGTGTGTGCGCAATGCGTTTCAGTGCGACACTCCAGTCGTGTGTGTGTGTGTGTGTGTGCAATGCGTTTCAGTGCTACACTCCAGTCCTGTGTGTGTGTGTGCGCAATGCGTTTCAGTGCTACACTCCAGTCCCGTGTGTGTGCAATGCGTTTCAGTGCGACACTCCAGTCCTGTGTGCAATGCGTTTCAGTGCGACACTCCAGTCCCGTGTGTGTGTGCAATGCGTTTCAGTGGTACACTCCAGTCCTGTGTGTGTGTGCGCGCAATGCGTTTCAGTGCGACACTCCAGTCCTGTGTGTGCAATGCGTTTCAGTGCTACACTCCAGTCCCGTGTGTGTGTGCAATGCGTTTCAGTGGTACACTCCACAGTCCTGTGTGTGTGTGCGCGCAATGCGTTTCAGTGCTACACTCCAGTCCCGTGTGTGTGTGCAATGCGTTTCAGTGCTACACTCCAGTCCCGTGTGTGCGTGCAATGCGTTTCAGTGCTACACTCCAGTCCCGTGTGTGCGTGCAATGCGTTTCAGTGCTACACTCCAGTCCTGTGTGTGTGTGTAATGCGTTTCAGTGCGACACTCCAGTCCTGTGTGTGTGTATGCAATGCGTTTCAGTGCGACACTCCAGTCCTGTGTGTGTGCAATGCGTTTCAGTGCTACACTCCAGTCCCGTGTGTGTGCAATGCGTTTCAGTGCTACACTCCAGTCCCGTGTGTGTGTGTGTGCAATGCGTTTCAGTGGTACACTCCACAGTCCTGTGTGTGTGTGCGCGCAATGCGTTTCAGTGCTACACTCCAGTCCCGTGTGTGTGTGCAATGCGTTTCAGTGCTACACTCCAGTCCCGTGTGTGTGTGCAATGCGTTTCAGTGCTACACTCCAGTCCTGTGTGTGTGTGTAATGCGTTTCAGTGCGACACTCCAGTCCTGTGTGTGTGTATGCAATGCGTTTCAGTGCGACACTCCAGTCCTGTGTGTGTGCAATGCGTTTCAGTGCTACACTCCAGTCCCGTGTGTGTGCAATGCGTTTCAGTGCTACACTCCAGTCCCGTGTGTGTGTGTGCAATGCGTTTCAGTGGTACACTCCACAGTCCTGTGTGTGTGTGCGCGCAATGCGTTTCAGTGCTACACTCCAGTCCCGTGTGTGTGTGTGCAATGCGTTTCAGTGCTACACTCCAGTCCTGTGTGTGTGTGCGCAATGCGTTTCAGTGCTACACTCCACAGTCCTGTGTGTGTGTGCGCGCAATGCGTTTCAGTGCTACACTCCAGTCCTGTGTGTGTGTGCGCAATGCGTTTCAGTGCTACACTCCAGTCCTGTGTGTGTGTGTAATGCGTTTCAGTGCGACACTCCAGTCCTGTGTGCGTGTGCGCAATGCGTTTCAGTGCTACACTCCAGTCCTGTGTGTGTGCGCAATGCGTTTCAGTGCTACACTCCAGTCGTGTGTGTGTGTGTGCAATGCGTTTTAGTGCGACACTCCAGTCCTGTGTGTGTGTGTGCAATGCGTTTCAGTGCCACACTCCAGTCCTGTGTGTGTGTGCAATGCGTTTCAGTGCGACACTCCAGTCCGTGTGTGTGTGTGTGCAATGCGTTTCAGTGCGACACTCCAGTCCTGTGTGTGTGTGTAATGCGTTTCAGTGCGACACTCCAGTCCTGTGTGTGTGTGTGTGCAATGCGTTTCAGTGCCACACTCCAGTCCTGTGTGTGTGTGCAATGCGTTTCAGTGCGACACTCCAGTCCTGTGTGTGTGTGTATGCAATGCGTTTCAGTGCGACACTCCAGTCCTGTGTGTGTGTGTAATGCGTTTCAGTGCGACACTCCAGTCCTGTGTGTGTGTATGCAATGCGTTTCAGTGCGACACTCCAGTCCTGTGTGTGTGTGCAATGCGTTTCAGTGCTACACTCCAGTCCCGTGTGTGTGCAATGCGTTTCAGTGCTACACTCCAGTCCCGTGTGTGTGTGTGTGCAATGCGTTTCAGTGGTACACTCCACAGTCCTGTGTGTGTGTGCGCGCAATGCGTTTCAGTGCTACACTCCAGTCCCGTGTGTGTGTGCAATGCGTTTCAGTGCTACACTCCAGTCCCGTGTGTGTGTGCAATGCGTTTCAGTGCTACACTCCAGTCCTGTGTGTGTGTGCAATGCGTTTCAGTGCGACACTCCAGTCCTGTGTGTGTGTGTATGCAATGCGTTTCAGTGCGACACTCCAGTCCTGTGTGTGTGTGTATGCAATGCGTTTCAGTGCGACACTCCAGTCCTGTGTGTGTGTGTGTGTGTGTGTGTGTGTTGTGTGTGTGTGCAATGCGTTTCAGTGCTACACTCCAGTCCCGTGTGTGTGTGCAATGCGTTTCAGTGCTACACTCCAGTCCTGTGTGTGTGTGTAATGCGTTTCAGTGCGACACTCCAGTCCTGTGTGTGTGTATGCAATGCGTTTCAGTGCGACACTCCAGTCCTGTGTGTGTGCAATGTGTTTCAGTGCTACACTCCAGTCCCGTGTGTGTGCAATGCGTTTCAGTGCTACACTCCAGTCCCGTGTGTGTGTGCAATGCGTTTCAGTGGTACACTCCACAGTCCTGTGTGTGTGTGCGCGCAATGCGTTTCAGTGCTACACTCCAGTCCCGTGTGTGTGTGTGCAATGCGTTTCAGTGCTACACTCCAGTCCTGTGTGTGTGTGTGCGCAATGCGTTTCAGTGCTACACTCCACAGTCCTGTGTGTGTGTGCGCGCAATGCGTTTCAGTGCTACACTCCAGTCCTGTGTGTGTGTGCGCAATGCGTTTCAGTGCCTCACTCCAGTCCTGTGTGTGTGTGTAATGCGTTTCAGTGCGACACTCCAGTCCTGTGTGCGTGTGCGCAATGCGTTTCAGTGCTACACTCCAGTCCTGTGTGTGTGCGCAATGCGTTTCAGTGCTACACTCCAGTCGTGTGTGTGTGTGTGCAATGCGTTTTAGTGCGACACTCCAGTCCTGTGTGTGTGTGTGTGCAATGCGTTTCAGTGCCACACTCCAGTCCTGTGTGTGTGTGCAATGCGTTTCAGTGCGACACTCCAGTCCTGTGTGTGTGTGTATGCAATGCGTTTCAGTGCGACACTCCAGTCCTGTGTGTGTGTGTAATGCGTTTCAGTGCGACACTCCAGTCCTGTTGTGTGTGTGTGCAATGCGTTTCAGTGCCACACTCCAGTCCTGTGTGTGTGCAATGCGTTTCAGTGCGACACTCCAGTCCTGTGTGTGTGTGTATGCAATGCGTTTCAGTGCGACACTCCAGTCCTGTGTGTGTGTGTAATGCGTTTCAGTGCGACACTCCAGTCCTGTGTGTGTGTGTGTATGCAATGCGTTTCAGTGCGACACTCCAGTCCTGTGTGTGTGTGTGTGTGTGTGTGTGTGTGTGTGTGTGTGTGTGCAATGCGTTTCAGTGCTACACTCCAGTCCCGTGTGTGTGTGCAATGCGTTTCAGTGCGACACTCCAGTCCTGTGTGCAATGCGTTTCAGTGCGACACTCCAGTCCCGTGTGTGCGCGATGCGTTTCAGTGCTAGTCGTGTGTGTGTGTGTGTCTCCAGAAGTGAATTCTTGAAGACCTGGAATGTACAGGACTTATATTACCTATTGTGCGTACTAACAAATATGTTACCATTCATATTTTCCCCCCCAAGAAGACCGCAACAAAGCTGAAGAAAAACGTTTATATATCGTGAAATCTCCCCACAACAGGAGATTGTAGATATTTGTGTCCTTCACCTAAATCAATCCAGCGTGTTGAAACCAATTCCTTGTCCCATTTATTTCACACCTATCCTTAGTTTTTCTTCTAAAATCCCAATAAATAACTTCTCCCTCCTGACTATAGGCTCTTCGATTATCACCTGATTCTGGCGCGCTTCTATGCAAGCCACGTCGTTTCTGGCTGTTTACAGGTTTACTTTTTGTCCTCCGAGGCGCAGAAACAACGTACAAGTAAAGCCGGTGCAATTGGGTCAGGAGGTGGAAATCTAGGATTTAAATAGGCACAGCTCACTATAGGTGAGACACAATCCTTGTTTTAACACGCTGAATTGGTTTAGGGAAAGCTTAATTTAAAAACACACTATTATGTCCCCCTTTTTTTATTTATTTATTTCTAAAAAAAGTGATCATTTTATACTTTTTTTTTTTTTTTTTAAATTTATTAAAAAAAAATTGTTATGGATTTATTACACAATTTAAATGCATCACACTTTCCCGAAATCCACCAATAAGAGCAGAAGTCGGCAGCCTTAGCCTTCTAAATGTTTTAGAACTGCATTTCCCATGAGGCGCAGTCAAGCTAATGAGTTCGTGAGCATCATGGTAGATGTAGTTTCAAAACATCTGAAGGACCAAGGATGCTGACCTCTATTGTGTAAGCGTAAAATGATGCAATTCGCTGCAGATTCATCTGCTATCAGAAAAGTGGGACGATAGATTGTTGAGGGGACAATTGGGGTGAGTTTTAGATCCTAATAAAATGCTAGCACTATGCTGCGAGGCAATAAAATGACAAAATAATTATCGCTCATACCTTTGCTTCCAATGACCTGCAATATACATAGAAGTGAGCTGCAAAAGCATGTTTGCCGGTGTTTTGTTTTTTTCTTTCTATTTTTCTTTTTTTCTATTTGTCTTTTTGCCGGTTTTTTCATTCTTTCTTTTCTATTTTTCTTTTCATTTCATTTTCTGTTTTTTTTTTTTTATTTTTTTTATTCTTATTTCTTTTTCTGTTTTTCTTTTGTCCTCACGGTCTGCAGATCAGCAGGCAATAAGCTGGATCTTTCCTGTGTGCTGCTATGGGGAGACTAGATTCTTCCTAATGAAATCTCTTTATAGGACAGCTACATGTTGTTTGCGCAAATGCAACTGTGCCTATCTACATTGGGGACTAGATCATCTTGAATACCCGGCAACCGTTAAATTACAATGAACAGAGTAAAGGAACATGCTTTGTTAAATGTCCCTGGTATATCCGTACAGGCTGTGCACCCCTTACCCAGAATTCTAAAATCCGGACATCTCAAATTCCTGAACCTCACTCTTACTTACCTGTCTGCTGCTCCGGATTGGTCCTGCTACTGAGATGCAGCCCCAGCATGTGACATGCTGGCTCGCTAAAACAAACGTCCCCCGCAAAGGGCTGCACAGTGTCTCCTAGTGCATGTAAATGCTGAAGGGGATCGAGTCTCCTTTCCTGTCTGACGAGGTGGCCGAGGGGTTGAGGAGGTGGACTGCTAATCCATTATGCTCTGCACCCATGGGTTCAATCCCATCTTCGTGGTGTTTTCCTCCACTAGAAATTTACTAGGTGGAATTTGTGCTTTCTAAATTGTTTCATTCGAAACTTATCAAACTTAGATTGTTTTTAACCCATATCTTATAAAATGTAACCCCATTCCAAAACTCTAATCAGGATTCCGATAGACTACAATTTCGAGAAGGGCTACTAAAATGCTGTACGGCTTGAAGGAGGAAAGTTACCAGGAAAGGGTTAATGATCTTAACATGTACAGCTTGGAAAAAAGACGAGACAGAGGAGATATGATAGAAACATTTAAATACGTAAAGGGAATCCACAAGGTAGAGGAAGGGAGTATATTTAAAAGGAAACAAAGTAGCAAAACAAGAGGACATAGTCTTAGATTAGAGGGGCAAAGGTTTAAAAATAACATCAGGAAGCATTATTTTACTGAGCGGGTGGTGGATACATGGAACAGTCTTCCAGTAGAAGTGGTAGAGGCCAAAACAGTAATTGAATTTAAGCAAGCATGGGATAGACATAAGGCTATCCTAAACAAAAGATAAATCCAGGTAAAGTATCCATGTAATTGGGCGACTAGATGGGCCGAAAGGTTCTTATCTGCCGACATTTTCTATGGTTCCATTCTGAAATCCGGTAGAACCCAAAATCTGGACTAGTCAAGGTCCTAAGCCTTCTGTATGAGGGGTGCTCAACCTGCAATACCATTGGCTGGTTTTAATGAGTTGTCTGGTGTTCTAACCATTGGTAGTGACAGTGACCAGTTCACCGCGGGTCTGTAATGTTGTACATTGATGGTCTGCGCATTTGGTGCCTGAGAATCAATCCCTGAAATTTCACATTATCGATTTTCATCATAGGTTTACAAACAAAGTATTATTTATCACTCTCTAGATTAAAGACTGTAACACCTTTTATATCATTATATTTAATAAGTGTTTTGTGACCTCCCTCTAATCAAACATGATTTTGTGTAAAACGGCATGGCAATATTCTGGTATATGTGCATCTGGGGAATCCACTATTTGATCTATACAGGTTGAGCATCCCTTAGCCGACATGCTCAAAACTAGACATGTTTTGGATTATTTATGTATAATAATGATATATATTTTGGACACGGGACCCGAGCCTAAACATGAAAGTCGTTTGTTTCACATACACCTGATACAATCTTTATAATAATGCTGACACCGTCACACGAGGTCAGTGCACAGGTAATTACACCCAATCTGTGTCAGTATAACGCTATGTAGGTGTCTTTTGTCTTCTATTTTCAGTGCACTTCCATTATTTTGTGAAATTCAGTGCACAAAACAGTCTGAATTTTGGAATATTTTAGAATTCCAGATAAGGGATGCTCACCCTGTACAGCAGCGATGTACAAACTCCACCCCTCCAGATGTTCCTGAACTACAACTCCCATGTGTCTCCGTCTAATGCAGAGATTTCTGGGAGTTGTAGTTCAGGAACATCTGGGGACCGGAGTTTGGACATGCCTGCTGTACAGTGTAATCCTCAAGTTACACATTCCCAACATGCTTAACGCAACAGTTTATGAATATGTTCTCCAGGGAATTGTCGTTTTAATGTGTATCTTTTGGTTTGTGCGTGCAGCAGGTCTTCCTCGGTGCAGAGCGTCCATTGCCGTTCACACGTGTTCCTTGAACAATATATTGATTGTTTGTGACTGTTTCATTGCTTTCATGTGATTTTTATCTGTCAACATAAAATTGTATGCAAACTGGAACCTGGGGAAGACCCGAGGGGAGGGGGGGGGGTGCACGGTGTATCTGTAGAGTTTTTTTGGTCATTTTAATTTTTTTTGTAGCAGGAAGTGAATCCCCGTTTAGCTATAAAGTGCTAATTATGTAAAATAAAGAGCATTTACTTACTCTTCAAACCACAGTAAAATGTATGATTTTTATTCAGACCCGCCCAGTCATATATATATATATCGGACAAAGTGCCTCTAGTTCATCAGATGTTCCTTTGGTCAGATTTTTAGACTGTTTTGTGTTTATTTTTAGTTATGGGTAAATCGATAGGAAGAAGTCGCTTTCACATTATATAATCGTCTGTTTGGGCCAGATTTTTAGTGTTTCCGCCCGCTTTGAGCACCGCTGACACATGTAAATGTTACCATGTATTGATGTGAAACGTTTTCTAATCTGATTAGAAAAAGCTGAACACGGGCTTGAATGACGCCCCTTCAGTTCAATGTGTGAATAAGATATGTACGTGGGTTACATGCTCGATGTTGGGTGCAAGGAGCATCACGCTGGACTCCCTGTGATCGTCTCCCGTTCATATCACTGTATTTGCATCGTTTAGCTCCCAGTAAATCCTTGTCTTCGTTTTATAATTGGTTCTTCGCTGATAAGTTGTGAATTGTGTGCGTTGTGTGCTTTGCCTGACTTTGGACTATGTTGTGTGTGTTTCTGCAGGTAAAGCAGTGATGGCTCCGAATCTGGACAGCTTCGGCCGAGACCGAGCACTGTATCAAGAACATGCCAAACAGAGGCGAATAGCCGAGCGAGAAGCCAGGCGGTAAGTGTGGGATAAATGTGCAATACTCGGGACCCCAGCACTCTGAATTTCAGGTTCTTCTGGATCTCAAAATCCAGGAGAATGTGATGTCTGAGAGGAAGGGGTCCTGATCCCCCACCTCCTGCATCTCTGAAAAAATGTGGATTTCAGAATCTTCCCGATTTAAAGATGCCCAACCTTTTATTTCCGTATTGTTGGTTCACTTGAGGCCATGGACAAGACCTGCACTGACGCCAACAAGTGCTACTCACGTGAATCTCAGAATTGTACTTGTCAGCACCAGCTATAGGAATGGCGTAAGGAAATGTCTACTAAGGCCGGGGTCAGACGAGCACACTTAGTGCGCACGTACTGACCCGCCTCCCAACGTCCGTTGTGACGTTTCGACTGGGTGGGCCACACGGTTGCGCAAGCTACACCGGACCTGCTGAAAACACTCCCCATCGAAACGCTACGATGCGCGTTTGTGGCTGTAAAGCGTGATCCTCCACCGGAGTATCGAGCTTTGCAGCACTGAGCACGAACTGCGCTCAGCGAGGTGGCTACACGGGCGTCAGAGTGGAAGAAACGTCCTCTCTCACGGACGTTCCTTCTGCTCTGAAGTGCGCACGTAAGACCCTGGCATCAGTTTCAACGGACGCACTGTGCGCAATCCGTGCTCTCGTCTGACCGCAGCCTAAATCCGAAGCATTATGCAATGTTTCCTTACACTGTAAGTCGAACGAAACAGACAATTGCCTGCATTAAAATGCTCGTAAATGCACAGCTTGTTGGCAGTTCTTATTCAGAAAGGGTTTTATTTCCCGACGATGCACTTTTCAAAAGTCTAAGCAGCCACGAGAAGCTGCGCAGGGATTCTCACAATGTGGCTGTTTGGATATTTCCTTTTGAGAATTGGCAACGTTGCAGCAGTGACCATTTTTGTCTTTGTTGTTTGCAACATCGCCACTTTCTGTATAACCCTGATAGGTCTCCATTGTGTATATACTCAATCTTTGGATGCAATCTTAAATTCCCCACCCTCCCTGCATAATCCATGACTTGTGTGCTAGGCATTCTGGAATTGGCTCTTGCAGGTTTGCGTCCCAGTCTGTTAACATGGCCCTAGGCTGGTTTTTCTTATTTATGGTGTAAGCTCCGTTTCATTAGCAAATAATATTCTAGATTCTCATTGACGCTTTACCGTTTTCAAGGGGAAACTCTCTTTGTGTTACAGAGCACGCAGGCGGCAAGCTAGGGAGGTGAAGGGTAAGATGGCAGAGCATCTCGAAGGCTTTTCCAGTGACGATGAAGAAACCTCAACGGATATCACCAACTTCAACATGGAGAAAGGTCTGCCTTTATATTAATCTGTCCTGCTAAAAAGAGTGGCCTCAAACACTAGACGTCCGGCACTTTAATACATTACAGCATCCCTGTGACCATTGGAATAGGAAGCTTCGGAGAACCTAAACCAGGGTGCTCCTAATTGGCCCTTCAGATGTTTTGCAACTGCGTCTCACTCAAGGCTATGTCGACCTAATGAGTGACTGAGCATCATGGGAGATGTACTTCCAAAACATCCCGAGGGCCAGAATTGAGCATCCCCTGGTCGAAAACAGCCAATTTGCAGATTCTTCTGTCAAACTTTGTGTCTGTGATTGCAGACAAACATAAGGGGTATATTCAAAGAAAGCCGAACTTGCCACCGAATTGCACCGAATGGTGTACGGTGCAATTTCGTGGCAATTCGGCTATTCACAAAGCTAGCAAGTCGTCAAATATTGGCAAATTGCCAACGAAATACAGTGCCTGTTCGACAGCAGTGAAATTCCCCATAGAGAAGTAATGGTTAATCTATTCAGAGAACACCGAACAGAAGGGGAAAGATGGTGAACTGCCCGGATTTTCGGTGGTTTCATTGGACAGGTTTAAACAGGCGAATCCCCCGTTTTTATAAAAATCATTCAACCATTTATTTTTTTCATATTTTTTTTTTTTAATTTAGCTAAATTATTGATTGCATTTTTTTTTTTTTTTTTATGTACCCCTGTTCGGCGACTGGTCGGAGTCGTTCGGCAGTCTGTTTGATCAATCCAGTGGGTCAATTCAGGGACCCTGAGTTGAATGCTGAATTCACCGGAGGGTCAGCGAATTGAACTCGCCAAAGTGCTCTGAACGAGAGACCGACGTTTCGGGGCTCTCTGAATAACCTCTATAGAGGCGTGTTCCAGTGGGGCTCTTAGCTTTAACAAGTGAGCTGTTAAGTGGAGCGGCCCCACAGATTTCATAAAAGTTAACTGCTTCTGTCTTACTCCAACTGCTGTTTAGCTTCTATGCAAGTTGGTGTACGTTTACTGGTTATACTTCGTATAGGAAGCTCAAATTCACTGTGAACTTTGGACTTTCTAACTGCAATGCAATTGTTGGTAAATTCCCAAGTTACCGGCTCCCAAAACCTGGTGTTAAGGGATTTTGCCAGTATTCACAATCTCTCTCTCTCCCCCCCCCGCCTTCTCTCGCCATAAATTGAAGGACACAGATCAAATAGTTCTGTCTTCTTCCACCAGCATGGTGTGTGTGTCACCATGGAGTCATATGGACTTGGAGGTGGCTCACAATGCAGCGCAAGAGTTAATCTTGTTTTTTTCTCAGTCGTACGGAATATTTTTATGGAACATTCTACACATTCTGACCACCTTATTTTTTTCAAGTGGTCAAGGTGTGAGGTGTTCTCTCCCCCCCCCCCCCCGGTTAAAAAGCTGGGTAAAGTGGCGGAGTTCCTTCCTCCCTACCCAGCGTCACCAGCAGCCGGGGAATTAGCATTTCCGGGCTGACGGCTACTAGTTCGGTCACAATCTCTGAGACCAATTGTCTTATCTATCGCTCTGAGGCAGCGAAGGATCTGAGCTGTGCAAGGGCGCAGCTACGATCCATCATTCTGCACAGGCGCTCTGGAACTTGTGTATGTAAAGGTCGCAAGTCCCGTCGCGGTATACGTTATGTGTTTCCTACGCAAGTAGCGCAAATTGCACAGAAAAGCCTCAGGGACTTTCAGGTTTGGGAGGAGGAGCTTGCGCAGCGAGGGACAAAAGGTGAATAATGCCACCAAAAATAATTGTGGGGGAGGCGGTCAGCAGAGTCTGGCCAATTATTTAAGGGCAGTGAAAGGGACACACTACTTTTCAGTAGTGTTTCTTTAACCCCTTAAGGACCAATGACATAACTGTTACATCATAAATGCATTGACTTTAAAGACCCTTGGTGCTTAAGGCTGAGATCAGACGAACGTTTTGAGGAGCGGAAGGAACGGCTGTGAGAGTTGACGTTCCTTCCTCTCTGACGCCCGTCTGGCCACCTCACTGAGTGCAGTTACTGCACTCAGCGCTGCGAGGCTCGATCCTCCTATGGAGTATCGCTCTTTGCAGCCCCATCGAACGCGTGTTGTAGTGCTTCTACGGGGAGGTTTCCAGAACGTCCGCAGCGTGCCCGCTGTAGCGTATGGCCGGCCCTGTCGAAGTGTCGCAACACGGCGACAGGCGCACATAGTGCGCTCGTCTGGCCCCAGCCTATGTGGTTAAAGCTGTTTTTTTTTTTTTTTTTTTTGCATTAATTTTGGAGATATGGAGGGAACCTTAAATCTGCCTGCCATCGTGACAGACGTTGAGTGCCACCGTACCCATTAAATATTGTTTGTGCTTCTAGATCGGATTTTGAAAGAGTCGAGTAAAGTTTTTGAAGACACCTTGGACAGTTTTCACTCCATCGAATGCATCCGATCTCAGTTTGAAACCTGGCGTTCAAGTTACTATGACTCATATAAAGATGCGTACATCGGTCTGTGTTTACCAAAACTACTGAATCCTCTAGTGCGACTTCAAATGGTCGCATGGAATCCGCTGGAGGTAGGTTGTGTTTGCCATACAGTGTGTGGACAGTGTTCAGCCCTTTAGGATGTTCTGGAACGCATTTCCTGTTAGCCTTTTTCAGACTTGCCGAAGCCAGATACATGTTTAATGTTACAGGGACACTCTACGAGTCCTGACCTCTTTGGCCCATTAAAGTGGCCAGGTTGTGCGGCGCGCTCTGTGCTGGCGTCATCCTGTTCTCGAATGCTTGCAGCAGTCAGCGTTCTGGGAGATGGCAGTCGAGGACCGGTGCTGTTTGTACGCGCATTAGTAGAACATCGTTCTGCGCAGGCGCTGCATAACTTGCATACAAAATTAAGGGTTAAAGTGGGGAGTAAGTTCTTTAGAGGGTTCCTTGAAAAGACATATGTTTGCATTTATCTGGATTAATACATTTTCAGCTGCACAGGTCTAAAGAAATGGCATGTTTCATACAGATGTCTGTCTCCCTTTTTAGTGGACACTGTGAAAACTACAAGAAATAAAACCAAATGTTCAAAATATGCATAAACAAAGTCCTTTACAAGTCATGCAAAATGAACACGTCTTTCCAACAGAAATATGAGAAATCCAGTTACATCAATAACAGATCACATCGTCCATGTAAAGTGATATAAAACCTAATATAAACAAATACATAGGTAAATTGCCGTGTGCGCCTCTTGGACCACATGCAGATAAAGTTCTTATGTGGAGTGATCACACTGAGCTGTCTCTCCTCCAGCAACAGCTTTGAAACAGGAAGTAACTAGTTCCCATGCTCTGAAAGGACTGGATGCTAGAGTCAGTACTACCCACTACATAACCAAGCCCACTTAAATGAACTCTTGTCTTTAAACATGCAAGGGGCTAAAAGTCACTAAAAAAAAAAAAGAGTCCCTTGACAGTTACATTATTCTCATAAATTGCTGGCTAACGTTTTTAGATCTTTTATAGTAACATTTTATTACTTTCCGTGTGATGCAAAAATGGTGCATACATTTTTAACTGCCGTGCACGTACCTTAACCCCTTTAAGGACAGAGGCAGTTTTACAGGTACGGATCACTTCTAAAAGTAGGAATTCAGCTATTCGCCTGTTCAACCATAATTTACCTCTTTCATAATAAGTGTTCAGGAGAAATGGGGCTTTCATTTCGTATCAAAGATTTATATATAAAATATATTTTTATATGAAAAATAAATCAAAAACTGAAAATTCAGTACTAAAAGGGTTTAAAAAAAAACAAACCTTTTTTTTTCTACTTGACTCTTAAATCTCCAATTCTTTCTCCCTCCCCTCAGATCGAAGTGAGAGGTGAAGACAATGTCTCAACTAATGTTACAAACGTTGGTTGTGACACTGACAAGCTGTCACGTGACCCAGGTTGCTGACAGGGGACTGCCTGTGTTGCCAGGCAGCCCCTCAGCTGGTGATCTGTATGCTGGCAAGGGAGACGGGCTGTTTGCCGATCAAACGCTACGGGATGTTCTATGCCGGCCCGCTTGCTGCAGGACGGCATAGAACGCTCCGGTTTGGCAACAGGTTAAGCCTCCTTATGTTGAAAACTTTGTATATTTGGTGTTGCATGCGCCCTTTGTGGGGAAGAATATGGCCCCCACCCCCTCATTTTTCATGCCATACTCCATTGCACATTCTCTAAAGATGAAAATCCAGAGTGTGTAACCTACAACATATTGTGACAGTAATCTGCGTACATCACAAAGCCACTTAGTAGTTGGGGTCCATGGACCGGCTGATGCGATGCAGCTGACACTGGTCACCGCTGGACTGGCTTTTTACTTTTCCGTTGGTATTAGGGGGTTTTTCACTAATCACCCTCGTTTATTGTTCTTCATATGAGACTCTTGAGAGGGAAATTCAAACCATGGCAGTGAATGACCCTCCCTTAGTGTTTTGCCGGAGAACATGTTGCCTTTTTCCTTTATGATCACTGAATGCTGTAAAATTCTTCCTTAGGCGCAGTGTGGTGATTTTGAAGGCCTGGAATGGTTTGAAACTCTGCTTTATTATGGCTGGGATGAACACGAGAACGACAGAGACGACCCTGATATTGCGTTACTACCATCCATTGCTGAAAAGGTTATTCTCCCAAAACTTACAGGTATGTCATTACTTTTTTTTTATGGATTTCTTGGGATCTTCTTGATCTGTGTGATCTAGGCCAAGGTCAGACGAGCGTTTTTAAGAGCAGAAGGAACGTCTGTGACAGTGGATGTTCCTTCCACTTTGACGCCCGTCTGGCCACCTCACTGAGTGTAGCTATTGCGCTCAGCGCTGCAAAGCTCGCTCCTTCTATGGAGGATCCCGCTTCGCAGCCCGTCGAACGCGCGTTGTAGCACCTCGACGGGGAGGCTTTCAGAACGTCTGCTGTAACACTTTTTCTTGCGCGTGTTACAGCGTGTGGCCGACCCCGTCGAAGCGTCACAAAACTGCGGCGGACACCGGGAGGCACTTCAGTCTGGGCGCACATAGTGTGCTTGTCTGATCATCCTGATCACTTTGTTTAAAGTGGCTAGGATCTGAGTGCCTCCCTTCTCTCCCCACCCCCCTCCTTTCTGCCCCAATCAAGTGTGATTGCTGGGTGAAGTGGAGGAGTTTCCTCCACCACACTCAGCGCCACCAGCCGCCGTGATTTTGGATTTTCTGGCGCCCGATCGCAGTGATGTCAGTACGCAGAGAGCATGCCAACGTCATCCTCAGAGACTGTGATAGCGAGCAGTCTCATAGAGGCAGCGATGTATTGGATCTGTGTATGCTGCAAGTCCGATCCATCACTCTGTGCAGGTGCTACTCCCTTTTTTATGTACTTTTATTTTGTAACTGACCTTTTTATTTTACTTTTTTCTTTTTGATATTTTTACATTTTTGTTGATTTAAGCTCTTCTTATTAGGAGAATAAGACCTTTATTTATTTTTTCTCGGCGAAATGGAATGGCCAAAATGCAAAGCGCTGAAATTTCATTCAATTCAGTTTTTTTGTGAATAGACCCCTGTGTATTTTTCATTATGGTTTGGTACATCGTGCACAAAATAAACGTACGTAGGCGAGCAGCTTATCTTAATCACTTGCATATATACATTATCCTGACACTCCGCATTTCAGAAGGAGTATCACAATAAAATTATTTTGGGAGTGCGATACCATTTACTAAAATAACAGACATGAGAGCCTATATGGGGCTCCACAAATCTTCGGCGTATGGGCAGCGAACATGCCGCCCATCAACCTTCATCCCAGTATTTGCCATAAATCAGATCCTCAAAATGAAACAGACATATACAGGGTTATTCAGAGAGAGCCCAACTGGCCCCGAAATTGCACCGAACTCTGAATTTCCCCATACGGTACACTTTCATGGCCATTCGGCTATTCAAAACCTGGCAACTTGCCAAATATTGGCGAATTGCCAGCAAAATATGGTGCCTGTTTAGGGGGGATTTCACTGCCACCAGAGAAGCAATGGTTAATCTATTCAGACACCGAACAGCAGAGAAATGTCAGTGAAATGCCCTGCTGTTAGCTGGTTTCATTCAGCAGGTTTATTCAGGCGAATCCCATAGGTTTCAATATTAAAAATATTCCCGTTTTAATCCAATATCTAATACATTTATTTTAATTTGCATCAAATAGTCTCTTTATTTTTCTATAATTTTTTTTTTAAGGATATTTAAGCTTTTCTTTTTTTTTTTTTTTTTTTTTTTTGTGTTAATTTCTTTCCCCCGTATTTATTTTATTTTTCCCCTGGCCGACACTGTGTTTGGATCGTCGGCTTTTTTCGGACGTGTTCGGCGGGTTTGCAGTGGCATTTTGGATTGTATTGATGAATTTTCAGATCCATTTGGCCACTTTTCCAAACACTTCTGGGACCCTGCAGTGAATAATGAATTCACCGTGGGGTCAGGAAATTTGATTCGCCGAAGTGCGGGGAACGAGAGCGCACGTTTTGGGGGAACGAGAGCGCACGTTTCGGTGCTCTTTGAATAACCCCTATAATGCACACTAAATGATAACAAGGCAGCCAGTAACAGGATGCCTGAGGATTTCTGCTCACGTGCAGCTTAGCCCATATATCGGCATGATTTTTCAGCCCGTAAATTGTTCTTCATATGGCACAACTTCAAAGAAAGCCACTCTGGGCTCCAGCGGTTTGGGTGTAGCATAAAAACATTTATTCAAATAAAAGCCAAAACCTATTTTGCCGTTACATTGAAGGTCGTCTTTGCCTGTTTGGATGATACAGCTTTAAATTCAGAGCGTGTCTCGTCTTTGAATTCGATGTTGGTAACAAAAATGTTAATGGATCTTATTTTAGCCAAACTTACGCCATCAATAAGTTTAGTTAAAGCTAGTAATTGTTAATTAACCCTTCTTCACATGTCTGTTTGTTGCTTCTTAAAGCCTTTGCTGAAAACCTATGGGACCCCTTTTCCACGACGCAGACAAATCGTTTTGTCGCGTTGTTTCAGAGGCTCTTGAATGGCTATCCTACAGTGGTAAATTCAGAAAACAAAAGCACAGAGGTAAGCGCAGTGCCGGGTTTATTTCAAATGCCCTGATCTCTTGCTCCTACATTCATAATTTAACCCCTTCAATACAAATTGATTTTGCAAAAATCCACTGTCAAGAGCCAGTGTGGTTTTGGAAAATATTTTTTCATTATTTATACAGTAAGAAGTATTTGTGAACTGTAGATACTCGAGTATAACACGACCCGAATATAACGCGATGGATAGAGATTCATTATGGAAATGAGAAAATACTCAAGACTCGAATATAACGCGAGGAGCAACATTTTACCTTACCGTTAAATAATTAAAATCCTTCCAGGTTCTCTTTACACAGTCAGGCTCCCCCTCAGGCCAGGGTGCTCTGCTCTAGAATGATTGCAGTTGTTACGAAGTATGAAGCCGCCGGCCACCCGTCTTTCTTTACTAGCGATTAGATGGCCGGCGGAGGTGAGCGAGGTGAATGACTGGCTTAAACCGAGCGTGCCCTCTGACCGTGATGGATCCCACCTCTCCCGAATCCAGGAGTTCCTGAAGTGTTTGCAAGCATCAGGGAGCCCGCATTCACTTCAGCGAGACTACCGGAACTTCCGGGATACTTTGGATCCATAGCAAGGCAAGTTTTTTTTTTTTTGTACACGCGATGCAGATGTATCGACTATAACGCGACCCCTCCAATTTTAAGGTAGATTTTTGCCACCAGATTCTAGCGGTATACTCGAGTATCTATCTATTCCTTACAGTGACCTATTCGGCAGGTAGATGTCACCATCATCTCATGGCTCCCATCGGCTGGGGAAAGCCCAATATATCAGAGCATCGGCTAGCCAATTTGGAAATATATTTTTTTTATTAGCACATTTTACAGTTTTAGCACCTTCGGCATCATGCCCACAGAACACAAATGAGCCGAAAACGAGGGGGACTCCTATAAACCAACGGGAGAAGATCCTGCAATAAAGATTCGGCTTAAATTCCAATGCAAACACAAAAATGAAGCAAAGGAAAAAATGCAGATGTGAAAACGTGACATAACTTTTATTAGTAAATCCTATGAATCAAAATACATCATAATGAACACAGTAGACCCTAATAACTCCTAAGTGAAGCCACAATATCGCAATAAAGGATTCGATAAACCAGACAAAAGAACAGGCTTACGTTCACTATATATAAATCACTTTATTATTTTTATTATTTTGATATAGCTTTGTGATAGTTTTACAAAAACGCCTTTTTTTTTTTTTATCGATGCTACAAACCTGTTATTCAAATGTTTGTAAAATTAATTTTCATTTATTTTACAGTTGCAGATCATTATTTTTTTTCTTCTTTTTTAGGCACTCCTAAAGGCTTTGCTGTACAGAATGCGAAGGACGCTGGATGATGATGTTTTCATGCCGTTGTATCCCAAAAAGTAAGTGTTTTGAAATCCGATTCTGATGATTCGTTTAACTGTCCTTCATGAAGTAGGAATCCATTTAGGTCCTCCCGCCCTCCCTCCCCCCCTCCCTCCCGCCCTCCCTCCCGCCCTTCCTCCCAGCCAATGGATAGGCTGCACAATTGCTGGAGTGGCCACATGGCATGCTGTGGCTTCCTGCAAGCTGGCAGCATGTCACGTGGGTATATATATATATATATATCACGTGCCTAAACGTAAATCTATGAATACACGTATTGATATTAAAGGAATGTGTAGTAAAATATTCAAAGAGCCTAAAAGGGTCCCGGCTCTGGGTGTAAATGCCTCCGGCTACATAGAGCGTGGCACTGCCCTTCTTTGATCAGCAATGGTCACTAGGTGAATTAAACAATCAGAAGACGTCACCCCCATAGCATAATATTGTAAAACATTGGGAAATGATGTATTCAGAAATACACTCACCAATCCAGGATTCTCTCCTGATTCTGTTTAATACGTATGATGCGTTTAAGGCCGGGGTCAGACGAGCGTCATTGGAGAGCGGAAGGAACGTCTGTGTGAGTGGACATTCCTTCCACTCGACGCCTGCCTGACCACCTCGCTGACCGCAGTCGGTGCGCTCAACGCTGCAAGGCTCGATCCTCCTATGGAGAATCGCGCTTTGCAGCTCCGTCAATGCGCGTCCTAGTGCTTTGACGGAGAGTCTTTCTAGACAGCCGCTGTTGCGCGTGCAATTCATGCGCAGACAACAGCGTGTGGCTGGCCCTGTCGCAGTGTCACAACGCTGCACCGGAAGCCACGTCTTTTCAGGTGCACCTATTGCGCTCATCTGACGCCAGCCTTATATGTGTTTGTTTGTAAATATGAGGTTTATCTTTATAAGAGTAAAAAGTGTGAATTCCTTTCTGAGAAATAAGGCAGCTCTTACTATGAGCTTATCGTACAGGAAACGTTTCTACAGAAATATATTCACACCACTGACCACCCCTAACCACCTCTTGTAAAACAATGTACAGTCAGTCTCTAAAGTCAATGTTATTTTATTTATTTTTTAGTGTCATCGAAAATAAGAATTCGGGACCCTGTGTGTTTTTCCAGCGGCAGTTTTGGTCTTCAGTAAAGGTAGCGGCATTTTGTCATTATACTGCGGGGTCTTTGCTTCAGTAGGCTGGAGATCGGGTGAGCTTAGACCAGAAAACATAGAGGGTCATCTCTTTGGGCGTCCCTCAAATACATCCATTAGCGACGCTGTAGGTTATTCACAAAGCACCGCAAATTGTATTCCATTTCGGTGCTTTTCGTTTCAGTCCATTTCGCCGCGATTTGGCAAAAGTATGGTGCATTCACTATTTACCAAATGGTCACCCTATTGCGCCCAAAAAAGGAGTCGCCAAAGTCGTTACCGAAAAGCGCCAATGACCTCGGGGAATTCCACCGAACTGGAAAGAAAAACAGCCGATACATTTTTATTGGAAATACAATATGAAAGGGTGCTGTGACAGCAAAATCACCGCACAACTACAGGTCTATACGGCAGCTAATTCCAAACAAGGGCTTCCCCCTACATAAACCCTGAGCACGGTAACATATTCAGGAATAGAATAGGAAAGCGCCTATGTATGTCCCATAGGATGAGGTGAAGACTAGATAATATGGGCCAAAAGGGAACTTGTGTGTATACAACAATGAAATATCCCAGGTATCAACACCCAAGCAAGTGCACACACATATAATATTACCAAAATTCAGTAATACGATGCTTCTGTTCAACATGTGACTTGGTGCCAAAATTCTTGGGTACATGTAAAAAACCACATTGGAAATACAATAATGCAGACATGAACACAGCATAACCCAATACAAAATAAACGATTAACCACTCACATGGACCAGAGCCTAATGAGTTAAGGCTCAGTACTTCCGCGGTGGGTCCCTGCAGGGATGACCCCGTCCCATATCCACAAATTTTCGCACAAGTACGTATATGGAAAAGACCTCAAAAGACCATAGCGTGACTCTGTAGGACTGCAAGGGAGTAAATCAGATGTAACCAATGTAAACTCACGTAGTTCAGAGCCTGTGGGACTGGCACTGGCTCGGTCGACGGGCTTTAGATGTGAATATAGGGCACATCAATCCCCCTTTCCCCGGAAGGATGTCTCTCTCACTTTTTTAATCCACACATAAAGACTTGATACACGTTTCGCTGCTCACAGCTTCATCGGTCAGTCTATCTCCATTTCTATTGATTTTAAGAATTTGTATCCGTACGGGCTATTAAAAAATAATAAACGTTTTTGAGAAAATAACGAAAAAAAATCTTTTACAAACGAATGTTGTTACGGCTTTCTGTCATCACATATTCGATTCGCCTGATTAAACCTATCGAATTGAAAACGGACATTTCAATGCAATTTGGTGTTGTGTGAAAAGACGAATAGTTGGTTCTCTATGGGACAGTATTGGTGCCACCGAGTCGAATTTCGGCAAAATGCACCGTATTTCGCTGTCAATTTGCCTATATTTGGCAAAAAAAAGGTTGTGTTTTTTTTTTTTTTTTAGACAAATTGCCCTGAAATCGCAGATATGGTGAAATTCACCAACTTCCCCATTCGGTGCTTCGTGGATAACTCTCAAAAGGGGTTATGCCAAGACAGCCAAATTCGCCACCGAATTGCACTGAATGGTGAAATGGTGCAATTTCGTGGCCATTCGGCTGTTCAAAAAAGCTGGCGATTCATCAAATATTAGTGACTTGCCAGTGAAATACGGTGCAATTCAGCAGCAGTGAATCCCCCACAGAGAACACCAAACGGCACCGAAAAGTTGGCTAAATGCCCTGATTTCCGGTGGTTTCGTTTGACAGGTTTTAACAATTCAATCCCATAGGTTTCAATAAAAGAAAAAATCCTTATATTAAATAATTCAACAGTTTCTTTTCATTTGCAGCAAAATGTCTTTTTATTAATTTCTTCGGCATTTTTCTGGCAACAGTTTTTTTTTTTTTTTTCATATTCTGTAACAGACCTTTTTATTGTTGTTCATAGGACCTTATATATTCCATGCATTTTCATGCATTATTTTCGTTTAAAACACCTTTTAAAAGCTGCCGCGATCTGTTCGGCAGGTCGTTTCAGGAATTTTTCGGCAGGTCGTTTCGGGGACCCTGTGGTGAATGCTGAATTCACTGCAGGGTTGGCAAATCGAGCTCGGTGAATGAAATGCACCGTAATTTCGTTGCTTTTTGAATAACCCCTATAGTATTCCCCACCCCCCCCTTTACTTTTTCCAAGATATACATTCTCTTTTGTCTTCAATATCTGCGCTGCAGGTCTGCAAAGCTTTCAGGGCTGCCTACGGCCACTGGATCTGTAGTTGTGCGACCGACTTAGTCGTCAGACTAGGAGCGATATCGGTCATGCGACTTGGTCTGCCGAGGGTCGTCCACTGCATGAGACTAGCGATCAGCGACTAGGGACCCAAAAAACAGTTTACTATTGTTTTCTTTTTTCTGAGACTATTGCATATTGCATTCTGCTTTTGGAAACACTGCAGCCCTTTGTGGGCGAAAATGGATATGAAGGAGCTGGATGCGCTAGATCAGTGTGTGAATTTTAATCCCTTTGCGCAGCTGAAAAAGGACCTAAAATTCATTCACCCTGTACCCTATCCAAGCATGGCTAGCCCCACCCATCCCCCACACACAAAATATACATTTAAATATCAAAACCTTGAATATAATAGCATTTTTAACTCCCCATATCAACTTCTCAGCATCCATGTCCTTCCCTGATCGTCTGGCTGTCTGCATTGCTTGTGCGAGATTTCCAAAATTTTTGGTCTGATCACTAGTCTGCAGCAGACTTCAAAAATCGCTAGAAGTCACAAGTCTGACGCAATTGACGGTACATTCTCAGTAGTGTTGTTGGATTGGTCTGACGACACGGACGACTTTGTGTGATGTCATTGTCACACGAATACGGATCCAGTGGACGCCCAAAGGGTGCAAATTGGAAAATATAGATTTATAATATATATATATATCTAAAGACACGAGCTACAATAATGTAATAATACTGACGTTTGCATCATTTCATAAAACTAGCATCATTTTTTCTGTTTCACCAGCTACTTGGGAATTTCCTGAAGTGGCACGGGGTCCTGTCCAACAAGACGTTGCAGGAACTGGCGTTGGATGGGCTGCTGAACAGATACATCCTGATGGCTTTCCAGAACACCGAAAATGGAGAAGATGGCATCAAAAAAGCCCACAGTGTAAGCGTCTTGCTGTTAAACTTTTTAAGGTCGTAACACCGTAACCCACCACTTGTATTAACTTACACCATCAGTAAGGAATTGGCACCTTTTAACCACTTCACTGCAAAGTGGTTTTCCATAAAACCACCAGAGGTGAAACCAAGTCATTGTTTTGCAAGTCTTTGGGCCATATTACAATCTTCGCCCAAACGTAAGCGCAAAAAAACGTTAACGCGAGGGGTAAAACCCTTTGCGCTGAACGTCGTATTACATTGTCAGCGCAACAAACGTGCGTAATCGTCTATCGCGGGTGAACCTGTGCGAACCCTGCGCGAGCGTACTTGACTGCGCGCGTCCTATACTTAACATTGTGAGCACAAACGCGAATGAACGCTGGTATGCGGATGGTATTACAATCTATGCGCAGGAATTAACGCATAGCTTTTGCGTGCATAATTTTAGCAATTCCTAAAAGCTGGAGTTAATGGCAAAAATGAACAACCTGGCCGAAACCAAATACACCAGGGCAAAAAAAAATACACAGCAAAGTATAGTTACACATTCTACTCATACCAAACCAATAAATTTGAGAAGTTGTGTGTGTTTTTTTTCATTGATGCAGCATATATGCGCAGATTGACTTTGACAGGCGCAAAAATTTAACGTGAGACAATTGTGGTTCTTAATTCTGATTGGCTGAATCGCGTGAAAAAAAAATCTGCATACTGATTTCTGCACGCAACGTTGCTGCACGAGCCTTTGTACGCGTCCGTTTTACACGCATTATTGCTCGACGGATGAAAAATCCTCCTGTGCGAGGATTGTAATTCCAGCGTTGATTAACGCGCGTTAAACGCTTGGTGCACAAATTCACACTTTGCGCGAGCGTTTTAACGCGAAGATTGTAATTTGGCCCTTTGTGTTTAAGTCCTGAGTCAAGACAGACAGGTTTAGGTCAGGTCCTCAGCTTTAAGCTTCAGGTGTTCAACCAGTCATTATGCTCTATGCATAATTATAGAATTTAGCTAAGTATGACGATAAGTTAGAATTTTAATAATAAGACTCTGAGGCGAGTATTGCTTCTCTTTCTTGCTTTTATTAACATAGTAGCAAGTGGCAACTAGCAAGAACTTTGAAATATGAAGCTTTTTATATTGAATAAAGAGAAAACATAACAGTAAACAGGTATATGGTATCTTCCAACACCCCTTCCACTCCTTTGGATCTGTCCTCTTTCCTGTTCAGTGGCCATCAAAACCGATCCACGCCCCTCCTACTTCCTCTTTCTTTGCCATACGAGGTGATCATTGTAGGTAGATAGGGACAACCAAAGGACAATCCATCCAGAACCAGAAAAATCCTTCATGAAGCTGAGGAAAGAAAAAATATCAGAGTGGAAGACATTGGATCCGCAGACCCAGGAAACAACCAAAAACCACAATAGCGGCGGGAGTGGTGGGCAATACTCGCCTCAGAGTCTTATTATTAAAATTCTAACTTATCGTCATACTTAGCTAAATTCTATAATTTTAATACATCGACTCTGAGGCTCCTATTGCTTGTTCAAAGCTGACCCACAACTGCGGATGACCAATGAACAACAGGCTTGAAATAGAATGAGCGGAAGGTGGACTCTCTGGACCAATCAGCTGATCGCAACAAGTCCTCCAACCGACAACCTGCCGACACCGCGGAAGAGAAGCAACGGCGCTACGCACCGAATGAGCTCCGAAAACGGAGGTATCTACACCTGCTAACACCAAGAGCCAACGAAGCCAGCGCGCAAGCGTAGTTGTACCTACCGAAGCGAAGGGAGACTTAAATGAAATAAAGAGAGGTGAAATCTCCGTGCCTCGGAGGGTTGTAGTCCGAGATTCGTATTCCTGAAGACAAAGGACCGGGCATAAAGCTGGACGTGAAGGGAACGCCGGGTAGAAGGCGGTCGAAATGGACGTCTTAGTACGGCGGGAGATGTCAAAGCGCACGCCTTCTGGTATGAACGAGCGAGCTTTGAAGTCTAACGCCCTGACATCAGCCACCCGTTTGCAAGAAATCATGCAAAGGAGGGCCAATAATTTTGCCGATAGTTGGCGTAGGGTAAATCCTTGTTCAAGGGCCACTGTTCCAAAAAATCAAGGAGGATATGCACGTCCCAAGTTGTCGTATATCTAGGCAACGGAGGACGGTCAGATCTGATACTCTTAAGCAAACGACATACCAACGGATGTTTGCCTAAAGGTGTCCCCTGAAAACCCACATGGTAAGCTGATAAAGCTGATCTATACACATTGAGAGTGCGGTATGCTTTTCCCTGATCGAAGATCTCCGTAAGGAAATCTAAGACACAGTTCAAAGGAGCCTGGAAGGGATCTTGATCCCTTGACAGACACCAATTATGCCAGGTGAGCCACGCTGATTTGTAGCAGGATCGAGTACCCGGGGCCCACGCCTGGCGTAGGAGCGTAGTAGTCCGGTCCGAAATCTCTCCGGCTCTCCCGGGCGCCCCGAAACCAGTGAGGCCAATAACCGACTGGATCCTGGAGACAGGAGAGGGTGAGGTTGCCCGGAGGCGTCTTTCAGGAGATCCGGGAGAGCCGGAAGAGAAAGGGGATATCCATGAGGAGATCCAATAGTACCGGGAACCAAGATTGGTTCTGCCAGAAGGGGGTGATGATCACAATCTGTGCCTGCTGTGTCCTGACCTGACGCAGTGTGCGAGCTATCAGTTGAAATGGCGGGAAGGCGTACTGGCGGGCCCCGGACCAATCCTGAAAGAAAGCGTCCGTTGCCTCCGCCAGTGGGTCTGGTCGCCAACTGAAGAAGATCGGAAGATGGGCGTTGAGTCGGCTGGCAAAAAGATCCGCGTGAAAAGGTCCCCAAAGGGATAACACGTCGGAGAAAGCTGCCGAGTTCAGACGCCAATCTCCGGAGTCCTCTGTATGTCTCGAGCTCCAATCTGCGAATTGGTTCGAGATTCCCGGAATGAATTGCGCTTGGACCTCGATCCGCGGTCTGAAAACACCATTCCCAAAGACGGGAAGCCATTGTTGTCAGCAGCAGGGATCGAGGGCCGCCCAGCGAGTTGATATATCGAACTGCTGGGAAGTTGTCCATCCGGAGGAGGACCGAACGATGAGTGCCGTCTTTGAGGAAACTCTGAAGTGCAAAAAGCCCTGCCAGGAGCTCCAGACCGTTCATGTGCAATTGACGTTCCTGCATGGACCATTGACCTCCTGTGGAGGTACCGTCGCAATAAGCCCCCAGCCTGACCCACAAGCGTCTGAGTCGATTGTAAGCGTCGGGGGTGGCACCAGGATAGGCCTGCCGTTGCAGGCGTGGAGGTGATCGATCCACCATTCCAAATCCAGTCTGGCCTCTCCCGAGAGAGAGATCGGAGCGGAGTAAGGGAGACCCTTCCTGAGAAAAAGGGCCTTCAGGCGTTGGAGGGCCCGATAGTGTAACGGGGCTGGTTTGACAGCTAGCCGTGTGGCCGCTAGGAGACCTATCACGCGAGCCAGGTCCCTCAAGGATGGGGTGTGAACCTCCAAAAGGGACCGAACCTCGCGCAGGATAGATCGACACTTCGGCAGAGGGACCGTGATAGTCATCATGACACTGTTCACCCCGAATCCCAGAAATTCCAGGGTCTGAGATGGAGAGAGAACTGATTTCTCTTGGTTCACCAGAAATCCCAGAGATTGGAAAAGATTGATCGTCCAACATACGTGGAGACGTAGCTGATTTTCCGAAGAGGCCATCAGCAACACGTCGTCCAAATATATGATGAGACGGACCCCTTTTGCGCGTAGCCATGCCACGACCGGTTTCAGCATCTTGGTAAAGCACCAAGGAGCCGAAGAGAGGCCGAATGGTAGGCAGCGGAAGCGCCATAGATCGGGACCCCAACGGAACTGAAGGAAATCCCGTGATTCCTTGGCAATCGGGATGGTCAGGTAAGCATCCTTGAGATCCACTTTTGCCAACCAATCGCGGGGTTTCAATAAATCCTTGAGCATGTGCATGCCTTCCATCTGGAAGTGGCGGTAGACCACTGAGCCATTCAACTCCTTGAGGTTGATTACTGGACGAACACCTCCTCCCTTCTTGGGGACCAAGAATAGATTGCTTAGGAAACCCGAGGGTCCCTGTGGAGCCCGCTCTATGGCTCCTTTCTGGAATAATTCTAAAATCTCCCGCTCCACCAACGCTTGACCGTCCCCTGAAAAGGGGAGAGGGGAAGGAATCTGTAGTTGGAGCGGGGGAGAAGAGAACTCCAGAACAAACCCTAGCACAGTATTGAGGACCCAAGGGTCCGACGTAATGCGACACCATGCTGTGTGAAATAATTTTAAACGACCTCCTACTTTGGTCGTAGACGGGTGAATAAGGTGCATAGGTACCTGTATGTCTGAAGGTTGAGGAGGTATGTCCGCCTCTGGAACCCCGGAATCCTCTGCCCCTCCATGGTCGGGAACGGGAAGGGAAGAACGGGGACGGCGCGGGAGCTGTTGCAGTGGAGGGGTTGCCTCCTGTGGGACCTGAAGTGAAGGGTTTTCCACGGCCGGTAGCTCGGCCCCGATATCCACCGGCCCGTGGAAAAACCCCGGAGAATACTTTTTTAAGCGAGTTGGAAACTCGTTCCATGGTGTTGAATGCTCCAGAGTACTCATTCATATCCTTCAGGAAGGATTTCCCAAATAGAGCGCCATTGGCCGCAGCGCCTAATTCGTTGTCCGCCACGCCTGCCAGTTGGCGATCCATCTTTAATAGGATACATTTACGTCTTTCTGACGCTAAGGCCGTGTTGGCGTTGCCCAAGAAACTTAAGGACCGTTGGGTCCAGTTAGTGATCTGGACTGGGTCCAGGGGTTCGCCAGAAAGCTTGGCTTGTTCTGCCGTATCTAGCAGTTTTATCAGAGGGCCCACGGTGTCCAGTAACTTATCCTGGCACACCTTAAAGGCATGGTCTATGCCCTTGCTGGGCGACCATCCTTTAGGGGTGACAAAGTCCACGAACGCCTTATCCACTTCTGGAGTGAGGCATGTTTTCCCGTTCGTGGTAGGGCGAGGGCATTCCGCTTTCATGCGGTTCCGTGTGTTTTTATCCAGGGCTTTACGCACCTGTGCATCGACCCACTGTTCTCGTGGGGTAATGGGGACCAATCTGCCGACCTTGGGTGAGACAGGTCTTCTGGGCAGAAAAGGGGGTTCCCCAGAGGATCGTAGATAATGCCCGGACGGGCAGTCGTATCCACCTCTACGGTGTCCTCAGTGAAGTCCTCATCCGAGGCATAAACGTCTATGACATCGCTAGTGTCATCCTCCTCCGAATCAGGGGTAGGATCCTGAAGCGGGGCAGGGACAATAGCGGTGTCAGGGTTGGAGACTGCTGGTAATTTAAACCTCTTGGAGTGAGGTATGGTAATATGTGCAGAAGCCCGTTTACGGGGTGCAATAGTGGGGGAGGGGTGCACGTGCCCCGGCATTGTTGCGGGTATGCCAGTCCCTCCAGTCATGTGGCGTGCTGTCTTCACAGACTGTTTCCCCGTGTTGTGCAGGGGGAGCTCGGGGGGCCTCACCGCGGTGAGTGTACTGCCCGTGTCATAGACCGCTGGTGGCGGGGGAATATCGGGTTGGCGATTTTCAGCCATGATTTCTTTTAAAGAGCGGGTAAAATCCGCAGACAGCACTGAGACCGCTTTAAAAACCGCAGAATCGATTGAAGCCTGCGTGTAAGGGTCTAAAGTGGGAGTCTGGGAAGGAGCCATCTGCGCCTGTACGAGTACGGGAGGTTGGGACTGCTCACCCATACTCTCGTCGGAGGATTGCGCCGAAATCTCTGCAGGGGAAGCTGCGCGTTGTGGGGTCTTCCCACGAGGCATGGTGCTGTCAGAATCCGGGAGAATGTCCGGAATTGTCCCCGCGTGCGCAGACCTATCGGGCACACTCCGCCCACCTAGCCAGCGAGCGCGTGCGGCGCCTCGGAAAGGCAGGCAGACGGGGTCACACCGCGGTCACCAGGAGGATCAAAGGAAAATAACTTGGAGGAAAATAATGCGAACGCCGCGGTTAAAGCCGGGCGCTCGCTAGAGTAAACACTTGGTAATATAAACCTCTATTTATAGATAAATCACTAGACCATAGGTAAAAACAGAATATCGTTGAGAGAATAGATATATGTACTTATCTAGTCGCCGAGTAGCTAAGAAAGAGGAAGTAGGAGGGGCGTGGATCGGTTTTGATGGCCACTGAACAGGAAAGAGGACAGATCCAAAGGAGTGGAAGGGGTGTTGGAAGATACCATATACCTGTTTACTGTTATGTTTTCTCTTTATTCAATATAAGAAGCTTCATATTTCAAAGTTCTTGCTAGTTGCCACTTGCTACTATGTTAATAAAAGCAAGAAAGAGAAGCAATAGGAGCCTCAGAGTCGATGTATTAAAATTGATAATTTTCCTAAGTATGACGGGAAGTTAGAATTTTAAGAAAGACTCGGAGGCGAGTATTTTGCATCTCTTTCTTAGCATTTATTAAACAGCAGCATAGAAAAACTTTAACAGAAACTAGCTCCTCCCTTCCCACAGTCCATTGCAACAAGCACCCTCCCCTCCCTATAAACAGGTTCTTCCCGCCAAAATGATCCTCTTTCTTGCGTGTGAGTCATCATCCAACGGGCAGAAGAACCAAACAACGAGGAAACCATCCAATCGAGACTGGAGAAAATCAGGAGGCTGTGGGAAGAAGAGGGATAATAAGAAAACCATGAACCGGCGAGCCTACGCCCAAGCCGCGTAACAAAAAACCCAGGGTGGGACTGGGCGGGAAAATACTCGCCTCCGAGTCTTTCTTAAAATTCTAACTTCCCGTCATACTTAGGAAAATTATCAATTTTAATTCATGACTCGGAGGCTCCTATTTTGCATATTCAAAGCCTGTCTAGGACCGCAGCCGACCAATGATCGACAGGCTTCAAATAGAACGTCCGGAAGGTCGATTCCCTGGACCAGTCCGCCGCCTCATGAGATCCTCTAACCGGCAGCCTGACAGCACCGCTGAGGAAGCCATGGCGCTGCGCGTAGAATGCGCGCCAAACGTGGAGACGTCCACACCGGCCGATGCCATCACCCAACGCACCCATCGGGCTAGCGAAGTGGATGACACCGGGCGGTGGGGAACCACGTAGGAGAGAAATAAAGGCGCAATGTCCAGAGGGCGCCAAGCAGTCGTGCGAGTTTCGTAAGCGCGCAGGCAGCGAACCGGGCAAAGCCGCGGGCGATCAGGTAACCCAGGGTAGAAAACCGAGGTAATGGCCGTTTTTGTACGGCGCGAGACATCAAAGCGTATACCATCGTGTAGAAAGGAGCGTGCCCCAAAATCCAGTGCGCGAACGTCGCTGACCCGTTTACATGAAAGCAAGCAAAATAACATCACCAATTTTGCGGACAGTTGGCGTAGGGATAGATCGTCATTATCCGGCCACGCTGTTAGAAAGTTAAGGACCACGGAGACGTCCCATGTGGAAGAATATCGGGGGCGCGGGGGACGCGATATAAGCGAACGGCGCGCAGTAAGCGACAGACCAGGGGATGACGTCCCGCCGGGACCCCCTGGAATCCGAGGTGGCCTGCCGAAATCGCCGAGCGAAATGAATTAACCGTACGGTATGCTAATCCCCGTTCGAAGAGATCCGTGAGGAAATCTAGCACGGCCGTCACAGGGGCTGAAAGGGAATCCAGACCCCCATCCATACACCAGCGAATCCACCGGGACCAAGCCGTGCCGTAGACTGCTCGGTACCGGGAGCCCATGCGCGTTGGAGCAAGGCGTCAGTGCGTTCCGAAACTCCAACGACAAAGCCGGGTCCCCGGACACCAACCATGCAGTCAACGGACAGTGAGACGTGATAAGGGGGTGTGGTTTGCCGTCCGGATCCGTGATGAGATCCGGAGGGCAAGGCAACACCCTCGGTCGATCTATGGCCATCTCCAGGAGGGCCGGAAACCAAGATTGGCTCCGCCAGAGGGGCGCCACCAAGACCAGGGTCGCTGTTTGTGACCGGACCCTGGCGAGGGTGCGAGCCACCATGGCGAAAGGGGGGGAAGGCGTAGAGCCGTCCCCGGGACCAAGGTTGTAGGAACGCATCCGTTGCTCTCGCCTCAGGGTCTGGACGCCAGCTGTAAAACTTCGGAAGTTGGCGGTTCAGACGCGAGGCGAACAGATCGGTCGTGAACGGACCCCAGAGATTCGAAAGACGAGCGAAGATTGCGGGTAGCAGCCTCCAATCGCCCGAATCCAGCGTGTGTCTGGAGTTCCAATCCGCTACCACATTGTCGAGACCTGGGAGGAACTGTGCCTGAATGCGAGCCCCGACGCGAAGCAATGTGCCCAAAACCGCTGAGCTAGCAGTGTGAGCATGGGGGACCTGGGGCCCCAGGGCGTTGATGTTGCGGACCGCCGGGAAATTGTCCATGCGCAGGAGGATGGTGCAATCCCGGAGTCCCTTGGCGAAGCACTGGATTGCAAACAAGCCTGCAAGCAGCTCTAGGCAATTGATGTGGAGGAGAGTCTCCTCCGCCGACCAACCGCCCCCTGTCTCCAGAGGGCCACAGCGAGCTCCCCAACCGGAGCGGCAAGCATCCGACTCTATTGTGAGGCAAGGGGGGGCCGGAAGGATCGCTTTCCCGTTCCAGGACCGGAGGTCCGTCATCCACCACGTGAGATCGTGGCGAGCTTCGTCCGAGAGGGTTATCATCCCAGTATAAGGTACTCCCTCCCGGAGGAAACGGGCCATCAGGCGTTGGAGGGCTCGATAGTGCAGGGGAGCGGGGGGTATTGCCAGCCTGGTGGCCGAGAGGAGGCCTACCATGCGAGCAAGAGCTCTCAGGGAACAAGGAACGTCTCTCAGAAGAGAGCGCGCCTCTTTTCTATTGTGTAAAGCTTGTCGGCTGGAAGAGTGAGCCGCATGGATGTCGAATCCACTATTAGGCCCAAGAATTCCAGCCGCAAGGTCGGTTGCAGAACCGATTTTTCCGTATTCACCACGAAACCCAGTTCCTGCAGGAGGGAGAGGGTCCACTGCAAGTGCAGAGAAAGTAACCCTTTCGTGGATGCCAGGAGCAGGATGTCGTCTAGGTAGACGATGAGGCGAACACCTCGTTCTCGCAAATTCGCCATCACCGGCCTCAGCAGTTTGGTGAAGCACCAAGGTGCTGAGGAGAGCCCGAAGGGAAGACTGGAGAAACGCCAGAGCTCCCCCTGCCAATGAAACTGCAGGAAGTCTCTGTGTTCGGTTGTCACGGGAACGGATAGATAGGCGTCCTTTAGGTCCACCTTTGCTAGCCAATCCCCCGGCAGGAGAAGGGGAGGAAGGTCTTTCATGCCTTCCATTTTGAAGTGGCGATACACTATGAAGGAGTTTAGTTCCTTTAGATTTATGACGGGCCGGGAGCCCCCGCCTTTCTTGGCCACTAGGAATAGATTGCTCACAAACCCTAGTGTGTGTGACTGAACTCGTTCTATAGCACCCTTCCGAGCCAGGCTCCGAACCTCCTCGTCCACCATCGTGGAGCACTCTGAGGAGAATCGGAGGGGTGTAGGAAGGGTCATTTGTGTCGGAACAGATTCGAAGTCTAGGCGGAAGCCTGTGACTGTTTGTAGGACCAAGGGGTCCAAAGTCAGGGTTTTCCATTTGGAAAGAAAGCGCGTTATGCGTCCCCCCACCCGTGGTAAAGTCTGCGAGCGCAACTGGAGTCTTACCTGGTGGGCGACGGGAGTTGAAGGACCCTCGGGAGCCACGGAAGCCTCTACCGCGCCAGCCGCGGGTACGCAAGGGGAAGAATCCCGTGTTATAATACGGTGTTTCACTGCTGTGCGTTTGCGGGGCAGTGGGAGTGGAGAAGGATTGGGCCGTGTTGGTACCCGGCCCTGGGCGGCCGGTAAAGTTTCCCCTAGCTCTACCGGCCTTGCCAAAAACACGTCCTTTGAACACTTTTTTCATGGAGGTCGAGACCTTGTCAAGGGAGGTGAATGTATTGGCGTATTTGCCCAGGTCTCGGACGAATTTTTCGCCAAATAATAGCCCTTGGGCTTCACTGCCGAGATCAGTGTCAGCTTTCTCTGTTAGTTGGTTGTCCACCTTAAGCAGAATAGATCTGCGTCTCTCAGCCGAGATGGCGGAATTGGCGTTAGCCAAAAAACAGATGGACCGTTGGAGCCAGCCTCTCACCATGAGGGATCCAGGGTGTCCCCTTGGGCTTGGCCCCTTCTGCAATGTCAAACAATTTTATTAAGGGGCCTACAGTGTCTAGGAGACGATCCTGGCATTTTTTAAAAGCTTGGTCAATGCCTGCTTTTGCAGACCAGCCATGGTGGGTGACATACTTCTGGAAGTCCTTGTCCACTAAGGGAGTCAGACAGGTCTTTCCCATAGTGGTGGGACGTGGGCATTCAGCTCGCATCCTGTCTCGTGTGGCCTTGTCTAACGGGCGCCGCATGCGGTCGTCCAGCCACTTCTCCACGTGGGGCCTTGGTGACCAGGCAGAAGATCGGGGGTGAGACAGATCTTCAGGGTAGAAGAGGGGATCCCCTTGCGGGTCACAAACTATCGCCTTATCCCCAGTAGGGGCATAGGTCACCGTGTCCCTCATATCAAATATCTCATCATAGGGAGCGTGGAGCACCACTTCATCATCCCCGGCCGACAGACCATCGGGATCATCTGAGTGAGAATCCTCGTCCTCACCATCCGCCTCCTCTGGAGGGGATTTATCCACCTGTTTGGGTCTTTTAGCAGCAGTAGCTGCTGGCGTTTGGGTAACTGGTGCCCTTTTACGAGGGGTGTTACATCAGGTGGTGGCAGTGCTGCAGGGATGCCAGCCCCTCGAGTCAAGTGCTTTGCCTTCCGCACTGACTTTTTGCCCACCCCATCGGGGGCAAAACCACTGCCGGGCTGGAAGACGGGCCCTCCGCAGGGCTAGAGCCCGGGGATGCGGGTATGGCAGATTTTTGCAATGCCTGGACAGCTGTCAGAACCTCTAGGAGGGAGCTGGAGAAGGTGGAGGATAGGTTAGCTACTTCCGCTTTTACTGCCGAGGCAATAGAGGTCTGTATGTCTGAGGATAGAGACAGGGAAGGGGGGGTCGGGTCTCCCGTGGGAGAATGAGTGACCTGATCAGCATCGCTGTCCCCCGAACATTCGGACTCCACCGAGGGAGGAGGTGATTTGCCGCCGCGAGAGAAAGTAGATCCGGCCGTAATGTAAAATCGCGTCGTAACCAGCGGTTGTGAAAATACATGGGCGAAGCGCAATAGTCGATACTCGGCCGGCGCCCGTGTTATAACCGGGACGCCGGGACCAAATACCGACCAGATTGAGGAGCGCTGCGCAGAGTACTTATCTGGTCACGAGCAGCTAAGAAAGAGGATCATTTTGGCGGGAAGAACCTGTTTATAGGGAGGGGAGGGTGCTTGTTGCAATGGACTGTGGGAAGGGAGGAGCTAGTTTCTGTTAAAGTTTTTCTATGCTGCTGTTTAATAAATGCTAAGAAAGAGATGCAAAATGGGAGCCTCCGAGTCATGAATTAAAATTTATACTTTCCGAGCATTAATTACTCAGGAAGGTTTTTAAAATCTGTTTCTTTTCTCACTTCAATTTCACGTGAGATTAAAAATGTGAAATTGTGACATACACTTAGTAAGGACAAACCGTGAAAAAACTATTTATTATTAAATTAGAATAACAAAATTATAATAAAAAAAAATAACACAACTGCCAAGAACACGGGTGAATGAGAAATGCTCTGCTGTCATACTGAGTGAGGGAATGAGAAATGCTCTGCTGTCATACTGAGTGAGGGAATGAGAAATGCTCTGCTGTCATACTGAGTGAGGGAATAAGAAATGCTCTGCTCTCGTACTGAGTGAGGGAATAAGAAATGCTCTGCTCTCATACTGAGAGAATAAGAAATGCTCTGCTCTCATACTGAGAGAATAAGAAATGCTCTGCTCTCATACTGAGAGAATAAGCAATGCTCTGCTCTCATACTGAGAGAATAAGCAATGCTCTGCTCTCATACTGAGAGAATAAGAAATGCTCTGCTCTCATACTGAGAGAATAAGAAATGCTCTGCTCTCATACTGAGAGAATAAGAAATGCTCTGCTCTCCTCCTGAGTGAGGGACTGAAAAATGCTCTGCTGTCATCCCGAGTGAGGGAATGACCAATGCTCTGCTCTCATACTGAGTGAGGGAATAAATGCTCTGCTGTCATACGGAGTGAGAGGCTGAGAAATGCTCTGTTGTCATACTGGGTGAGGGACTGAGAAATGCTCTGCCATCATACTGGGTGAGGGACTGAGATGCTCTGCTGTCATACTGAGGGATTGAGAAATGCTCTGTTGTGTCATACTGGGTGAGGGACTGAGATGCTCTGCTGTCATACTGAGGGATTGAGAAATGCTCTGCTGTCATACTGAGGGAATGAGAAATGCTCTGCTGGCATACTGAGGGAATGAGCAATGCTCTGCTGTCATACATTGTTATAGTCTCCAGTCTTCCAAGAAGTCTCTGAAAACACATTACTTTAGAGAAGCCTATCAGCTCACAACATGATTCCCCTGCTGTTCATTTCTTGCGCCATCTCCCACCCATGCACGCCGCTACTTTGGGTTATCTATTTACCCTCACCTAGTGTGTCAACCCTCTCCTCTTAGATTGTAAGCTCTTGAGCAGGGTCCTCTCCTATTGTTCTGTGTTTAACATATGTTATTCTGTCTCACCCATTGTACAGCGCCATGGAACTCGTTGGCGCTTTATAAATACTTGTGTCTGTAGTAATGCTAGCAGAATGTAAATCCCTGGAATAATGCCAGGATACAGTATCGTTACACCATGGAGCCTGCCATCTGCTCGGAGCCCTGTCTCCTCTACTCTCCATGGATCCAAGACATTGCTAATGAAATTTGACCCTCAAAGGTTACTGTACTGCTGACAGAGGGACAGGATTTTACCCTGGCCCAGACCTCTCCTTCTCTGTATGGCCAGAGAATCCCTCTTTGGTACAGCGGGAGGGGGGGGGGTGCTTATTGGGGTCTTTGTTTCATAGGGCAAAACATGAAATATAAACGGGGGAAGGGGATCTGTCTGTGTAAGCACAGGCGACCTCCACAAATCCAATTACCTTTGAATGCAGAAAGTCTAAAATCGAATTATATAGCCGGGATTCATACTGATGTGTGGGCGCGCTGCATTGCGTGACTGTTTGACCTCTGTATGTACTTCCTCCCAGCGAGTCGCTGTAAGCGTTTATCGAGATCACATCTCATTTAAATGAAACTCCTTTTTATGCAATGAAATAAGATTCACCCTCTGGAGCAGATGCTCCGTCTCAGACGAGGCTTCTGCAGAGAGTTATTTACATTCTTGTTTCTCTAATCGGTTTCAGGTAATCGTTTGCTTCCCTCGACAATGGTTTTCAAACCTCAAGGGAGGCAAGACCATTCCTCAGTTGGAGAACCTTGTTCGGTATCTCACTCACCTGGCTGGCATCATCTACAGAAATAACATGGGCTGCTCCGATGTGGAGAAACGAAACGCTAGGTAATGTTTGAATCTTTTCCTTAGAAACCCCACACAGCCTTTTAAAGGGACACTACCGCTTACATAAGTGGCAACTAGATTACGTGCGTTTTATAAGGTGTAATGCACGTGCTGCTCTGTTTATTTTCTTTTTCTGAAGTAATGTAAAAAAGGGATTTTTATCTCCAGTTTCCATTTTATGGATTTTTCCCATGATGCAACATTTCCCTAGATCTTCTAGTTTTACTTTGTGGCTGTGCTTTTTCTTATACAGTATTTAACCATTAATGAGGTGGAGGAGGGAATGTGTAGATAAGGCAACGGGGCTATTGTCCTGCCCCTGCTACCTGAGATAAGAGCTGCCTCCCAAACGGCTGAAGCTACAAAAAAAGGAAGGTACCGCTGGAAAGGGGAGAGTCTGCCCTTTTCAGCGGTACCACTCTTTAACACCTTAGGTGCCGGTTCGCAATGACGTCATCCCTGTGCATGATGTCATCGCCTGGCGCCCCCCCCCCGCAACTCAGGGGGGAATGTCAAAAGGGGGGCTCTCAAACGGCTCCACGTAGGAGAAAGAGTGGCACCACTGAAGAGGGCAGGGTCTGCCCTTTTCAGCGGTGCCTCTCTCTAACCCCTTAGGTGCCGGATCGCGATTCAGTGCTGAATCGCGATTCAAACTTGGAAGTGGCTGACATCTTGGATGTCAGCCAAGCCTCCGGGTCACCCCCTCACCCACTGACGTCGTTGCCGTGTGTGTGCGATGACATCAGTCGGCCAGTTAACCCCCTAGCTGCCAAGTGGAGCTAGGGGGATCCTTTGGGGGTTTTTCCTGTGGGTTTAGTCATAAGGGTTTAGTCATAAGGCGTTATTCAGAGAACACCGAAATGTCACCGTCATCTCTGTGCTCTCTCGTTGCTGCACTCTTAAGTCCAATTTGCCAACCCGGCGGTGAACTCGGCAGTCACCACAGGGCTCCCAAAGTGTTGAAAATCGACCAGCTGATGACCTGCCAAACAAAACTGACCAGGGGTAAAAAAAAAACTGCAACTTTTAAAAAGCGTTTTAAAAAATCTAGTGCATGAAAATGCCTGGAAATTCTATATAAGGTTCTATGAATAAGGATAAAAAGTCTGCTAAAGAGAAAAAAAAAACATTAAAAAAATCAGGGGGAGGGATTAATCAGGGGCGGAGATTCGCTGGAAAAAGCCTGAAAAACACCTTTTTTTAAAAAAAAAATAGACTGCTGCAAATGAAAAGTATAAACAGTTGAATAAATAAGAAATACGGGGAATATTTTTAACATTGAAACCTATGGGATTCGCCTGATTAAACCTGCCGAATGAAAACACCGAACATCAGGGCATTTCACTGACATTTCGGTGTCCCTGACTAGGTTAACCATTACCTCTCTATGGGGACTTTCACTGTCGCCAAAGATCTCACCGTATTTCGCCAATTGCCAGCTTTTTGAATAGCCACGAAATGTCACTGTACGGGGAAATTCACTGTTCGGTGCAATTCCGTGGACAGCTCGGCTCTTTGAATAATTACCACTTTTAGTTTTGAGGTTGGTCTTGGTTTTAAATGTTACTTTTAGGGCTAGCTTCAGGGTTAACAATAGGATGAAACGTTAGGTTAGGGTTTTAAAATTTTAAATATTTAATAAAATAATTATTTTACACTTTTTTTTTTCTTTAAATTTTTGATACCTGTGGCATCTTTTTATTATTTAGATCTTTCGCTCACATTCATGAGACAACTTTGTGACAACCAGAGTCTCAATGGGAATCCCCAGAAATTGTTTGTACTATACCGAGGGACTTATCAATTCTGTGTCTGTATGGGGGAGGGGGTGATCTGATCCAGGTGTATAGATGGATGCTGTCCATAGATTTTTCCCTTTTAATCCTGTTAATTTTTGTGCTATCTAAAGAACCCTTATATACACGTTATGGTGTTGCGTTCACTAAGCTGAACCCTGGTGGATACTCGAGTTAGTTGTGGATCTTGTGCAAAACCAATGGAGCTGGAAAGATGTATACGATCCAGCCCAGGGCTCAAAATTTCAGGTCCTGAGCTAGTCGCCATCAGTTAGCCTACCTAACCCAGACCTCCAACCAGGTTAGTTAGTGCTAGGGCTGCACATCTTCACTGGTATCACGATTTGATTACGATGATCAGGTCAACAATTCGTTGATGCATCACGATTGCTGCCCAATGTGCCCATGGTTTAGACTCAGATTCACGCACTCGCTGATACAGACACACACAGATTCCAACATATACACACATACAACATATGCTCAGATTCACTCACACTCACTGATTATTAATGGTCTCCCCTTCTGTGCACCTTCTTTCCCTCTCTGTCCATTGTCTTCCTCTAGTCTCTACTCCTTTCACCCCCCTCCTTTTCATTTCCCCCTCCTTTCATGTTTATTTCACCCCCCTCTTATGTACATTTTACTCCTTTTCATTTCCATCTCCTTTAATGTTCATTTACACCCCCCTCCTTTTTCTAGTTCCCCCTCCTTTTTCCAGTTCCCCCTCCTTTTTCCAGTTCCCCCTCCTTTTTCCAGTTCCCCCTCCTTTTCCAGTTCCCCCTCCTTTTTCCAGTTCCCCCCCTTTTTCCAGTTCCCCCTCCTTTTTCCAGTTCCCCCTCCTTTTTCCAGTTCCCCTCCTTTTTCCAGTTCCCCTCCTTTTTCCAGTTCCCCCTCCTTTTTCCAGTTCCCCCTCCTTTTTCCAGTTCCCCCTCCTTTTTCCAGTTCCCCCTCCTTTTCGTGTTCATTTCACCTTTTAGTTTTAACCTGTGAGCAGACAGCAGGGCTTTGCTTTGATCCGACCGCACGTGCATGCCATGGAGCGTTCAGAGGAAGTGACGTTATATGACCACTTCCTCCCAGCGCTGCTGTGGCCCGAGTAATGTGACAGGCTGGGAGGATGCAGGGTCCTGTGGCTGTGCTCTGACAATGGCGGAGGTGCGGCCACTAAATCGATGATGAGAGGCAATGCATTGAGTCAGCGTTGAGGACAGCAGCATCGCACTGCCGCTTATATTTGACAGCCCTGGTTAGTGGTAGTGTCGGCATGGAGCCGATGCCAGCACCTGAAAGGGAATGCCAGTGTCAGCTTCATACCGACGCTAGCATTCTAATTACAGCTCAATTTCTACTCGCCCTCTCCCAATTTCTACTCGCCCTCTCCCAATTTCTACTCGCCCTCTCCCAATTTCTACTCGCCCTCTCCCAATTTCTACTCGCCCTCTCCCAATTTCTACTCGCCCTCTCCCATTTCTACTCGCCCTCTCCCAATTTCTACTCGCCCTCTCCCAATTTCTACTCGCCCTCTCCAATTTCTACTCGCCCTCTCCCAATTTCTACTCGCCCTCTCCCAATTTCTACTCGCCCTCTCCCATTTCTACTCGCCCTCTCCCAATTTCTACTCGCCCTCTCCCAATTTCTACTCGCCCTCTCCCAATTTCTACTCGCCCTCTCCCAATTTCTACTCGCCCTCTCCCAATTTCTACTCGCCCTCTCCCAATTTCTACTCGCCCTCTCCCAATTTCTACTCGCCCTCTCCCAATTTCTACTCGCCCTCTCCAATTTCTACTCGCCCTCTCCCAATTTCTACTCGCCTCTCCCAATTTCTACTCGCCCTCTCCCAATTTCTACTCGCCCTCTCCCAATTTCTACTCGCCCTCTCCCAATTTCTACTCGCCCTCTCCCAATTTCTACTCGCCCTCTCCCAATTTCTACTCGCCCTCTCCCAATTTCTACTCGCCCTCTCCCAATTTCTACTCGCCCTCTCCCAATTTCTACTCGCCCTCTCCCAATTCTACTCGCCCTCTCCCAATTTCTACTCGCCCTCTCCCAATTTCTACTCGCGCCTCTCCCAATTTCTACTCGCCCTCTCCAATTTCTACTCGCCCTCTCCCAATTTCTACTCGCCCTCTCCCAATTTCTACTCGCCCTCTCCCAATTTCTACTCGCCCTCTCCCAATTTCTACTCGCCCTCTCCCAATTTCTACTCGCCCTCTCCCAATTTCTACTCGCCCCTCCCAATTTCTACTCGCCCTCTCCCAATTTCTACTCGCCCTCTCCCAATTTCTACTCGCCCTCTCCCAATTTCTACTCGCCCTCTCCCAATTTCTACTCGCCCTCTCCCAATTTCTACTCGCCCTCTCCCAATTTCTACTCGCCCTCTCCAATTTCTACTCGCCCTCTCCCAATTTCTACTCGCCCTCTCCCAATTTCTACTCTCCCTCTCCCAATTTCTACTCGCCCTCTCCCAATTTCTACTCGCCCTCTCCCAATTTCTACTCGCCCTCTCCCAATTTCTACTCGCCCTCTCCCAATTTCTACTCGCCCTCTCCCAATTTCTACTCGCCCTCTCCCAATTTCTACTCGCCCTCTCCCAATTTCTACTCGCCCTCTCCCAATTTCTACTCGCCCTCTCCCAATTTCTACTCGCCCTCTCCCAATTTCTACTCGCCCTCTCCCAATTTCTACTCGCCCTCTCCCAATTTCTACTCGCCAATTGCGAGCGGGCGAGTGGAAATTTCGAGCCCTGATCCAGCCCTTTATCCACGTCTCATTTATCCACAATCTGCCTTTTACTGAACATCGGGCAGATATGTCCCCTAATCCAGTTACCAGAGCGTCGGCATGAGCAGGAGCTCTGTAAATACATTATCTGTTTCTTTTTATTATTGATCACTGCTCTTTTTATAATTTAATATTTTTTTTTCTTTTACAGGGATCAAATCAGACAGATCGTGAAATTATTAGCAAATATCCGAGCTCTGGAAAACGCCATCTCGCTGGCCAATGAGTACAATGTCAGAGACTCCAGATCTCAAACGGAAACCAAATAAGGATGAATGCATTCAAAACGGGGAGGGAAGGGGGAGTGGTCTTTTTTTTTCTTTTTTTTACCTTGTACATTATGTAAAGTTTCGTAAAAACCGTAAAGAGAGCCTGAGTGGTACGGAATGTTACAAAAAAATAAAATGAATAAAAACGCCGAGAACTACTGATGTTATTTTAATTATTTATATATTAAAATTTAAAAAAAAAAAACACCAAAAAAAAAAAAACCCTTAATAGATGTAAAATAGCTAAAGGACACCTGGTTCACATTTACGCTAAGTCCATCATGGGTAGATGATAAAATAAAGATTCTAATTTTAAAATGTGTGTAGAACAGTCTCTTTATTAAATGTACATATTATGTACGTGCATGAACCGTGATGTCACCGAACACATCATGACATCAGTCAGATAACCTTGAGGTTTCACACCCTGTTGGTGGGGGGGGGGGAGAGAAACAAGTCGCACCCATTATAAATCCACCTCGCACATGCTTTTTGAAAAATTTGGTTATGAAAACTTTTATACCTCCCAAATCAATTGGCATTTAGGCTGGTGTCAGATGAGTGCACTCGGTGCACCCGTACTGACGCGGCGACGGGGCCGGCCACACATGTCCATGCAGCAGGCCTCTGTCAAAGCGCTAGGACACGCATTGACGGAGCTGCAGAGCGCGATACTCCATAGGAGGATCGAGCCTTGCAGCGCTGAGGTGGCCAGACGGGCGTCGAGGGGACGGAACGTCCACTCTCACGAATGTTCCTTCCGCTCTTCAAAGTGCTTGTCTGACCCCGGCCTTAAGCAGTGTGTCACAACTTGTACCAGTTATGAGCAGGCGCTGTTGTCGGCGTGCCACAGTCGGGCTCTGTAGCTGTGAGGATTGTGTATATATAGATGGGGTTGGGGTCAGGAGTCATTCTGCGTGAATCCGAGCTCAGATTCATGCAGCCGTGACCATATTAACCCTGTAAAGCGACGTTTCTGCAGTGAGGGTTGTTAAATCTCACACACTGATCATAGAGATGGCCTTCAGCGGTCAGAAAACTTGGCCCTCCAGATGTTATGAAACTACATTTCCCATGATGCTCAGCTACTCAATAAATTGGAAGTGGCTTGAGGGAAATGTAGTTCTACATCCATTGATCCAAGGTTTCTGATCCCTGCCTTACATGGAGTGAGTGAGAGGGTTGTCCGCCGGCAGGTGTAAAGTGTTTCCTGCCATCTCGATAAACACTTGCGGTGTAGTTTCGGGAAGTAACGGGTGAATAACGCATGTTTCTCCAGAACGGGATAGGTTTCTATTTTTTTTCCTTTGCATAAAGCCGTGCGTGTGGTTTCTCCACTTACTCATTTCCTGGAAGAAGATAATAAAATACTGTTTTTTTAAGTTTTCTGTAACACTGCTTTAACAGGGTTTATTACATTGTATCCCCTCCCCCCATGCTTATCTAGTTTTCTTTTTGTATTGTGTACAGTCGGTAATTTAATGATGCATTATGTACAGCGACAGCTTTAATCTACTCGTTTGAAAAATTCTTGTATATTTTCTGAAAGTGTAACAAGACCTTGAATAAATTCTTTTTTTTTTTTTTGTAGAAGTTTGTATTTTTTTTTCCCCCTTATTTGGAGTTTTTCATTGCAATAAAACGTGAAGTATGTAAGCAATAAAATTAAAATTTATGATGAAGATGATTTAGGCAATAAAACTATTTCAAGAGCAATTTACAGTAATTATGACAGCCTGCAGCATCCAGAGGAGTCGTAACTGGTAGGAGAGGATAATGAGTATTCAGGTTGAGTAGATCTGGTCTGAAATATCAGGGACCAAAAGTTATATACTGTATGCATTATCCCTCTGAGAGACCCCCCCCCCCCCGAGGGGTAGAGGAGGGGGTAGTAGCAGACTCTGGTCACTGTGACCATTCAACCTGAATGATCACAGTGCCTTGTGTGCCCATTTAAATGTAGCATAAGGCCGGGGGTCTTTGAGAGCGGAAGGAACATCCAGGAGAGTGGACGTTCCTTCCACTCGGACGCCTGTCTGGCCACCTCGCTGAGTGCAGTTAGTTAGTTTTTTTTTTTTTTAGCTGCCCCATGAAGGATCGCGCTTTGCAGCGCTGTCGGCGCGCGTCTAGCATTTTGACGTGGCAGACTTTCTGCTCGGACGCGTGTAGTGTCTGCAATTCGTGTGCGCGCTACAGCGTGTGACCACCCCCATTGTAACGACAGAACTCTGCGATGGACGCCGGGAGGCACGTCAGGACGGGCGCTTGTAGAAATCCATTTTAGGCCGGGACAGACAACAATAATACAAACATGTATATCGGGATCGCAGGTATGCAATGTTACATCATACGTCATACATCATATATATATCTTCACGCAATCTTCCTTCTGAAATAGGCAGAGTCTTGGGTGGAATTCAGATAAATCCAAAAGTTATACTGTGATGCCTATAATAAAGCACAAATAATGATTGCTCAGTATTGTTGATCTATGGTGGATATTCCACAATTTTAGGTTTATAAGGAATATCACTCCTAAATGAAGAGCCTTTAGGCTTGTTTTGATTGGAGGAGCCCCCGATGCAATCAATACGGTATTGCCAACAGTATGGGTGAAGACTATCTTCTTATTGCTTGTGTAACTCGCCGAAAAGATTATTTATATATATAGTGCAATATCTCGAGCGACCTTTAATATTCTATATTCATAAAATGATCTACTCACGTGTCCCAGAGCCTCCCGATATGAGTGACGCTGTACGATCCCTTTGGACCGCTTTCAATTTGCGGGGGTGGGGTTCCTATCCCTCTTGTATGAATTTTCTCCTCTCCAATCTCAAATTAAGTGAAGATGGAACACATTCTCTGCAATTTATTGGTCAAAAAGTAAAAATCTTTTATAAAAAGAATAGGGCTATACCGAAACGCGCTTCTGCTTATCTGCAGGTTTCATCAGTCGGATGGGTCCGTCATCAGCTGGTTCATTCACTTATCACATCTTGATTACTGCAACTCGCTCCTTATTGGTCCCCCCAATGCCTGTATTGCCCTTTTGCAATCTGTAATAAATGCAGGTACCAGGGTTATTTTTCTCACCAGGTGCACCTCACGTACCAACCCCTCCATTGGCTTCCTGTACGTTTCAGGATACAGTTTGAAAAACTGACGCTCATGTTCAAATTGCTCAAAAAACGTGGCGACTGCTGACATGTCTTCATTACTCTGCAAGCACGTCCCATCTAGACAACTCCAGTCAGTGGGTGACCTCCACCTGTCCTCCGTCTACACTCGCACGGCCAACTCTCGCCTCCAAGACTTCTCAAGGGCAGCTCTTATTGAATGGCTTACCTCACCCTATCAAACGCTCCCCTAATCATCAGGCCTTCGAGTACCACATCACTGATGCAACTCATCCCTCTGCTCACCTACTCACACATGATTGAAGCCGCTTCTATGGCCCCACCATTCCCAAACCACTGGCACCAATGATCCTGCCGTCCAGTAAAATTCCCCTTTTCTTCCTCAACCCCCAATCCTTCTAGACCAGTGGTTCCCAACCGTGGTCCTCAAGTACCCCCACCAGGCCAGGTTTAAAGGATTTCCTTGGGGAAATGCAGACTTGGGCCGGGTGCACACTAGCGTTTTCTTCTGCGCACTAGCGCGCGTTCTGACGCTCTTAATGACGTGTGTTGTAGCATATAATTACGCGGATAGAGAAGAACACAATTAGTACACGCGCAATGCATAACGCGAGCTGAAGATGTCTGCCATGGAAACACCAAGGCTTTTTGCGCTAGGATTGACGCGATGTTGGCCGCGTGTTGAACGTCAAAATGTCAAAAGCCCAGCGCTTTTTTTATTTTTCCATTCAACTCAGTTTTTACGACGTGCGTCAAAATTAACGCATCGTCTGCGTCTACCTATCTCTTCCATCATAAAGTGCCTCCTTTTTAACGCACGCTAGTGCGCCGAGGAAAACGCTAGTGTGCACCCGGCCTGAATCCGGCAATCACTGAGCAGCGAATCATATCCCCTGTGCTTCACATATCCTGCAAACCTGACCTGTTAGGAGGACTTGAGGACTGCGGTTGGGAACCACTGCTCTAGACTGTAAGCTCCTGTGAGCAGGGCCCTCTCCACCTCTTGATTCCATCCTACGCCCGTTTATCGTCTCGTTCCCTTTGGTTATTGTAAAGCGGCTGCAAAAACTGTTGGCGCTATATAAATGATGATAATAATACCTGTGCTGTGCTTCACATATCTGGCAAACCTGACCTGTTAGAGCATTGTTTCCCTAGTCCTCAGGTCCCCCTAAGAGCAAATGTGCACCATCATATGAGGGGTAAAAGGGGAAGATGCCAGAATCAAAGATGGCGGGCCGCAGCGTACGTCACGCACGCTCACGCCGTGACGAGCCCGGCGAAGATGACAGAAGGGACCGGAGGGCGTGGCCTTGGGAAGGCTGTGGGTGGGGTCGAGCTGCTTCCGCAACCCCGCGAGTGCGCGTCTCCGGAGCAGCCAGCAGTAGCAGCAGCAGCGACCAGGGACCGTCACCGGAGGCTGAGGCGCAGCACGGCGGGCAGGTGAGCGCTGCTCTTCACCCGCGGCATCCTCCTCCTTCTCGGTGGGCCTGTCTGCCTGCTCTGGGAGGCATCACGGGGGGAGGGGCGAGCTGTCACAGGGCAGGTATATCCCTCACACGGTGCCAGGCCCCGGGTATGTGCAGGGGGCACCCTGTGTCTCTCTGTGCCGTGTACCCAGGCTGGGATCCGTCCTGTACTGCCGGCTGGGCATTATGGGAAATGTAGTCAGCCATTCCCTGAGGTCAGGACCTTCCAGCAGTGGATAGCGCCTCTCCAGCAGCCTGTGCCTCCATCACCAGCGCCATGACTGGCAGCACCTGGGCCCAATGGAGGGGCATGAGGGACAGGCATTACAGCTCAGGACAGGCTGGCACAGCATGGCAGAGGGTTGTGGGCAGACATTGCCATTCTGTGCCAGCCTGTCCTGAGCATCACAGCCTGACCACAACCCTCTGCCATGCTGTGCCAGCCTGTCCTGAGCATCACTGCCTGACCATAACCCTCTGCCATGCTGTGCCAGCCTGTCCTGAGCATCACTGCCTGACCAAAACCCTCTGCCATGCTGTGCCAGCCTGTCCTGAGCATCACTGCCTGACCATAACCCTCTGCCATGCTGTGCCAGCCTGTCCTGAGCATCACTGCCTGACCACAACCCTCTGCCATGCTGTGCCAGCCTGTCCTGAGCTGCAATGCCTGACCAAAACCCTCTGCCATGCTGTGCCAGCCTGTCCTGAGCATCACTGCCTGACCACAACCCTCTGCCATGCTAACCCTCTGCCATGCTGTGCCAGCCTGTCCTGAGCATCACTGCCTGACCACAATCCTCTGCCATGCTGTGCCAGTTTGTCCTGGGCTGCATAGGGTTGTGGTCAGGCAGTGCTGCTCAGAGCAGGCTGGCACAGCATGGCAGAGGGTTGTGGTCAGGCATTGCATGACAGGCTGGCACAGCATGGCATAGGGTTGTGGTCTGGCATTGCGGCCCAGGACAGGCTGGCACAGCATGGCAGAGTGTTGTGGTCAGGTATTGGTGCTCATGGCAGAGGGCATCCTTAATGAGATAAAAGGCGTTGTTACCCATGGCATGTGGGCTCAATATGGCATAAAGCAGACATTGCTGCTCAGGGCAGGCTGGCACAGCATGGCACAGAGCTGACTTGTCCCTTTTGCCCCTTATTCCACCAAGGTTAGCTTGGTGCCATGTATCTGTGTGCCACTTCCTCTTTGGAGGGCTCCACAGACACTGTATTTTATATTTGGGCATTATGTGGAGAAAACTCTGCCCGGCTCTTGCCTTCCAGCATTATTCAATGGAAGTCAAGGTTTATGCTCCCGGCGCTGCGTTCCGTGGCTCCCGGCGCTGCGTTCCGTGGCTCCCGGCGCTGCGTTCCGTGGCTCCCGGCGCTGCGTTCCGTGGCTCCCGGCTCTGCGTTCCGTGGCTCCCGGCGCTGCGTGCCGTGGCTCCCGGCGCTTCGTGCCGTGGCTCCTGGCGCTGCGTGCCGTGGCTCCCGTGTTTTTGTGAGTTTGAGGCTAGGGACAGATGAGCGCATTTTCTGCGGCCACCGTCAAAATGTACGTCGATGCGTGCGCACGCATTTTTTCACGGAATACGCTTAAGTGGTCAGACGACCACAGTCGCACAGTCGCAGGTACTCACCAACGCAATTCTAGGGAAATCCGGCTGTTTGAACGTTATGTAGGCCGCACACTAGCAGCGTCTGACGTCTCCTAATCACGCACACACGCTGCCATGCGGCCGCAGCGCACTCTGTACGTCTGTAGCAGCGGTTTCACGTTCTGAGAAAAATGCGTTCATTTGCCGGTTGCGTGGTGTCGGCGCACTTTTGTACGCACGTACTGCGTATATTGGCCGTCATTGGCCGTTATGTGCTGCTACTGCCGCCGTGATTTAGTGCGCCTGCACGCGCGTTCCGACTGCCCCACTCTGACCCTAGCCTGATGGACACATGTCGGTGCGTCGCTGTTATTCATGCAGCGCTTCACATCTCTCGGGATCCTTCCCAAAAAGTGACAAAACAAGCAAAAAAAATAATACATTTCTGCTAAACCTTCGGAACTGGCCACGGAAGCCGCGTTTAAGTTGTTTTTTGCGTCAGGTGGCATGTTGGTTGTTACTGGGGCCAGTTCTCCTGTTTTTGGGTGTTTGTGGACGCGGCTCCTGTTTGTGAGGAGAGCTGTATTGGCAGTTGTCGGATGCTGATGCCGAGCACCGCCGGGCACTGTGAATTATTTATGTCCTCCTTCCTGTATCACAAGTGTTGGATTGCAAGCTCTGCAGACAGCGGTAACCTAAGAAAACCATTTGTATATCTCCATCCAGTCATAGTGTACCAGCGTATCTTTTCCTTTTTATCAGCTTTACTAAACGGAGGACAAAGACCTCTACATGCACCTCTGTGATCCCGGAGTGTGACATGCCACGCCGTGTGTGTATTCGATTGGATAAGCCGTGTTGGTCCCGATGCCAAATCTCCAAACGTTACAGTCACTCTCCAGAGCTTTGTCTTTTAGGCTGGGGTCAGACCAGCGCACTTTTAACGTGCGTTCTGGCGCACATAATTACGGCCGCACTAGCAGCAGATGACGGGCAATGACTGCCAATATACGAAGTACGGCCGCACAAAAGTCCGGCCGTGCAACGCAAGTGGAATTTGAACGCATTTTTCTGAGAACGCAGAACCGCTAGTACTGACGTACTGAGTGCGCAGCTGCGGCATAGCGGCGTGTTTGCGTGATTAGGAGATGTCAGACGCTGCTAATGTCCAGCCTACATAACGTCCAGACGCAAAAAGAGTTTTATTGCCGATCCGGACAAAATCACGCCCGAAAATGCGCGTTGTCTGACCGTTTTTGCGCATTCCGTGAAAAAATACGTCAATGCGTTCGGACGCACTTTTTCACATTCGCGGGGAAAAATGCTTTCGTCTGACCCTAGCCTAAAATGTATTGCTCTTCTTCAGGTCTTGAAGCTATACTGAGCAAAATCATAGAATTGAACGATAAAGATCCAAGCAGAAAGGGGGGGGGGTTAGAATGGGTGTCGTAAATACTAATAGTGGAATAGAAGGGTATAGAGAGATAAGCATCAGGGTGAGCATCTAATGATGGTGCTGCAGAGGAAGACGTCAATGGCACAACTACAAAAAAAACAAGAGAAAACGTATAAACCACATACAATGCTGAATGTTGCGTGACTTTACGATGCGGTAAAAACCCATCAGGAAAATACTGTACCCCGGTGAGAGATCACATTAATGTGACAGGCGACTCCATCCACAGCCTCAGGATTAAAATCCTCAAAGGAAATTTTAAAGACTCTCTTGAACGTAGGGCATGCAAAATAAAAATGAACACCATAAAGGAAGGACTCAATGTAGACTCTGGCTTTTTAACACACTATCATCATGTCACCCAACATTCAGCATTTAACCTGGTTCAAATGTTTTTTTTCTTTTCTTGTTTTTTTTTAAGTTGTGACACTGACGACTTCTTCCTCTTGGGCACCAACTTCAGATGCTCACCATGATGCTTATTTCTGTTGTTTTATGGGCTTATGATCTGTCCCCTCTGTTTATCCTTCTTGACCATACTATTCCACTATTAGTATTTACGACACCCATCCTAACCCCGCCCCCCCCTTCTGCTCGGCTCTTTATTGTTCCTCTATCGGGGTTATTCAGAGAGAGGTGAAAAGCAGGAGAATGGCTGGAGAATGGAAAATTCTAGGTCAAAATAGCCAATTTGGAAAGTAAGATAAATGGGCGAATTTTTCTGGTTTGGCTATTTTGACCTAGAATTTTCCATTCTCCAGTCATTCTCCTGCTTTTCACCTCTCTCTGAATAACCCTGTATGACTTCGCTTCGTATATCTTCCAGACCCGAAGAAGTTATACTCTCCAAAGCTTCTCTTTTAAATGCAATGTTAGTCCAATAAAAAAGGTATCACTAAGCGCTGCTACACTCCTGGTTATATACATACATACAGGCCCAAAAAATGTATACACACTTCAACATGAAAACTATATGCATGAAAATACTAGATTTATATAAATATCAAAGAGAAGCTGTAAGTCATTTTTCTATTCTACAATCACATTAGGTGCTTGAATGTGGTCACCATTAACCTCCCTGGTGTTCCGATTCTGACATACATTTTATATGTCAGAATCGGTACACTTATTCAGCCCCCTAGCGGTTTTCCCGAGTGTGGCTCCGGGTTAAATTTCATTGCTGAAAGCTGTAACCCCGAGCCACACTCGGGCTGGATACATACCTGCGCTCCCTCGCTGTCCCCTGCAGTCACCACCTCCTGGCTCCCTTCTCACGAGAAGGGAAGCAGGACGCCGCAATTGCACGCAGGAGAGTGCGATGACAGCGAGGGAGCGCAGGGACTGGTAATGTATCCAGCCCAAGTCTGGCTCGGGGTTACCGCCTTCAGCAATGAAATTTAACCCGTAGCCACACTCGGAAAAAAAACCGCCCTGGAGGATAACATCAACACTTTGATTTTGGCGCACTACTGCATGAACAACATTGACTAGAGTGTCCTCAGGGATTGCTCTACGTGATATTTCTTCATGTAGTGCAGGCAGTGTATTTTAGTTTTCTACGGTATACCACATTCTTTAGTGTTCCCCACAGATAGACATCGAGGGGTGTTAATTCCAGGGAACATGGAGAGAATTCAACCGCACCTCTGCGTCCTACCCCACGTCCTGGCAGAATGTCATCTAGAGGCTCTTGCGTTTCTTCAAAAAAAGTATGGTCCCATTTAGGGCCGCAACTAACAATTATTCTCTTAATCGATTAGTTGGCCGATTTATTTATTTATTTTTATTTTTTTCTATTTATTATTTCGATTAATCGATTCATCGGATAAAAGGAAAAAAAAATGTTTACTTAACCACAACCTCTCCCCCTTTTTTCAGAAGTAATTTGTGTATTGCACGTAACTTTCGTACGTACATACGCAAGTTGCGTATCTTGTGTACTTTTCACACAAGGTATGCGAGTGCTTGGTCAGAGGGATGGGTTGATGCTGCATGCGCAGCTTAAAGGGATACTCTAGGCAACATGACCACCTAAGCTTTTATAGGTGGTCATGATGCCCGGAGTATCCTGCCCTCTGTCCCCCCTCCCTCCACTCGGCAGTTCAGTAGAAAAAGCTGAAAACAGCTGAGAGACGCGGAGGACTTTACTCCGCCCTCCCAGCTGTCAGTCAGCAGAGCGGGATTCATATTTCCCGCTTCTGCCGAATATTGCCGAGTAGGAGATGTCATTGCGCTTTCAGCGCGATGACGTCTCCAACTCGCCGCAGTAGCTGGCGGCAGCGGCTGAGGGTTAAACTTGCGCGCAACACTAATCCTCAGAGGGAGCCGGGAGGAAGCCTGTCGATTGACTGGCTTACGTGAGAGGCGCGCATGCGCGCTTCTCACGTAAACCAGAAGGCAAGAAGGACGGGAGCGGAAGAGGAGGGAGGTGAGTATAAAAAAAAAAATTAAAAAAACGCCGCTGGAAACAAGTAGATTTTAGGGTAAGTATTACAGTTACAAAGAAAAAAAAAAACACCCTAACGATTTATTAAGGGAATAGGGATAGATTAAGATAAAAAAACAGGGGGGGTTATTTTTGAGTAGAGTGTTCCTTTAAGCCCATTTTGCTTTCTCAAATTAACTCAGCTACAAGCACTTGATCATGGATGATGTCAGCATGAAATCGGGGTTAATAAACTGAAGTGGTCAGGATGCGTAGAATGTCCCTTTTTAAATAATTTCGTGAACAAACTGAGTGGGAGGAGGGACTGGAGGAGGATGGGAGTGACTTTGCTCAAGTGACTTGACCCGAGTGTGAGAGGGAGTGGCTATGGACGAAAAAGACCAGCTCTGAGGGTGGGAGTGAGTTTGCGTAAAGGGACCAGACCAAAGGGAGGGAATGGCAGTTCCTGACCAAAGAGGGTGTGGCAGAGAGGGTGGGGTGGTGGCACAGGTCTCCAGCTTCAAGTAAGGATAAAACACAGGCATACAGCTCCTTCACCCAGTGGCAGTATCCTATTGTTTGTGTTATAGGTCTACTGTTGTAAACTGAATAAAAACAAACTGATTGTGTCTGACATAGCCCTAGAACTAAATCATATTTATTTATTTATTTATTTATAAAGGATTTTACCAGGAAGGATACATTGAGATTTCTCTCGTTTTCAAGCATAGCTAGTAAAGCAGCGGCGTGTCTTCTCCAATCAGCCCCGAAGCTGAGGTTATTTACGTTTAACTCCGTCTAACTCTAAACAGTGTGTGCTGCACACATGACGATTAATCGATAATGGAAATAGTTGACAACTATTTTAATCATCGATTAGTTGTCGATTTAATTGATTAGTTGTTTCAGCCCTAGTCCCATTAAACCTTTGGATGACAGTCCAGCACCAGACATTGAGTTCCGGTAAATTGACTGCTTTGTCCACGTAAATGTGAGGATTTTCTGGTTTCCAATAAACACAATTCTGACTGTTTACTGTACCATTTGGTTTAAACTGGGCTTCATCAGACCAAACCATTTTCTGTACAAAGTCTTCATCTTCACAAACCATTTGTGGAAACCACTCGCAGTCTCCATTCTCCGATCCGGGTCATCTTCAGTCATGGCGTGTAACAGTCTGGGGATGTAACCATTCCAAAGTGCTCTCGTCAGAATACGTTGTATGCTCGATCTGCTAATTCCTGTCTTACATTGACAGACTTTTGTGGTGAGCGTGTAAACTGTTGCAACACCGTATCTGAGGAAACAGGACTTTTTGCTGTGCGACGCCTCCCAGATCTTTGTGCACATCACAGACAGCGCCATCAGTGTCGAACGTATCATGAATCTGTGAGATTGTTAGTCGTGTAGGAGGTTCTTTTCCAAACTCGCGTCGCCATTGTCGTTTAACTTCACACGCGTTTTCAAATTTTCAACAGTACTCCAAAATGGTCTTGCGTTGGTCAAAAGTCAAGCGCCTCTCTGCCTTTATCTTTTGATTCTCTCCTGACGGTCACATAAGATCAGAAAAAACGTGGCTCACAGGAGGGACTCGCCAATGCAGAGTCGGTGTCGGGGTGCTACACAGTCTGGGATCCGCAATCCACTCCGTACATGTTATTGAAATCAATGGGCTACACCAGGAACTCAACGTTGTAAAAATATATATTTAACCCCTTAACGCCGCAGGACGTACATTTACGTCCTGCATTAGGCGGGCTTTGCCGCCGCAGGACGTAAATGTACGTCCTCGGCGTTTAGAGCCCCCCCGGGAGATACTCACCTTCTCCGGTCGCTTCCCACGCTGTTCTGACTCCCCCGGAGTCAGATCAGTGTGATCCCTCCTCCGGCGTTGTGACGTCATCGCGCCGGTGGCGCGATGACGTCAGTTTCAGGCGTCCCCCCCCCCCCCCCCGCCAGAGCAGGGGAAGCGCCTGGAGGGGAGGGGAGGGATCCTTCGGATCCCTCTATCTCCCGATCGCTTGGTCCCCGGCGGCTGTGGCCAGCATCGCTGGAAGGGTCACAGCCTGACCTTCCCAGCGATGTATGGGGGGTTAACCCCTTAGCTGCCAGGTCGCGACCGGGCACTAATTTGTGCCCGATCGCGGCCTATTTCCGGTGGGGGCCGCCATCTTGGATGGCAGCCCCCACCTCTGGGTCACCCCCCGGTCAACTGACTCATCGCGCCATGCGCGATGATGTCAGTTAACCGGGGAACCCCCTAGCTGCAAAGGGATTTCCCATGGAAATCCCTTGCAGGAGATAGGGGGGTTCTTTGAACCCCTTTATCTCCTGATCGGTGGCAGCTAGGGGGTCATGTATGATATTGCTGGAAAGGCCAGAGCATGGCCTTTCCAATGATATCAAACATGACCATGGTAAAAGTGAAATAAAAGTGTAAAAAAAGTAAAAATAAAAATAATAAAAAAATAATAAATTAAATAATAAAAAAATAATAAATATAATAATAAAATTTTTTTTAGTTTTTTTAATGCAGCACTATTGTTCACATTTCAATTATAATGTGAACAATGATGCTTCACTAATGATTTTTTTTTTGGGGGGTTTAGCTAAAATCACGCAATTTCTCCCCAAAAAAAAAAATGGGTTCACCGTTCTAATTTTTTTAACAAATCTACCCAATAGAATATGACCGCAGAGCCTCGGATAATAAAATTAAAAAAAAAAAAAAACACTTTACACACTGTGGAAGATTGAAATTTTATTGAAAATTCAAATTTTTTTACATTTTTTGTTATAGCATTTTGGCAGGGCATGACATATACATATAATAATGATATATTATTAATCTGCCGAGTCTGCCGGAAAGAACGATATATAATTTGTCTGGGTGGTATAAGAATACGTGACTTAAAAATGGTCAAAATGAGCTCAGCAAACTTCTACTTCCGAAACAGTGCCGAAGTTGTAAAATTACTCCCGTCCTTAAGGGGTTAAGACATGTTCGTGTTTGGAGATGTATCGATGATGTTTTTGGCATATGGGGGGGGGCCCGTTGGAGGATCTGGTGCAGTTTCATGGGGAGATAAATAGGGTACATCCCTCAGCTTTACCATGGAACTGAATGAGAAAACCATCCATTATTTGGATCTTCAATCGAGTCATGCAAAATCAAGAGCGGTCTGTACGATTAAATCCGCAGATCGAAATAGTTTATTAAATGTTTCCATCCAGAGAAGATGAAAAATCTCTCTAGGAGCCAGTTCACGAGAGTTGTACCAAATGTCTCGGCTTTGGATACACTTCAAATTCAACTTGATATGCAGAAAAACATTTGCTAACAGGGCATATCCAAATAATCTATTAGTGGAAGAGAAGGTGAGGGCAATGAGCTTAAATCGTAAAGAATTGATTTAATTCAGGGCTCGACAAATCCCAGGCGCCATGTCGACTAGAAATTGCATCCTGGCACCTGGGCTTTTGTCAGCCCATTCACTGTTGGCATAGGCTAGGGTCAGACTGAGGCAGTGCGAACGCGCGTGCAGCCGCACTTAATCACGGCCGCACTAGCAGCAAGTGCCGGGCAATGACGGCCAATATACGAAGTACGGTCGCACAAAAGTGCGGCAGCGCAACGCAAGTGGAAAATGAACGCATTTTTTCGAGAACGTGAAACCGCAGGTACTGACGTACAGAGTGCGCTGTGTCCGCTAGCGGCGTGTGTGTGTGTGATTAGGAGACGTCAGACGCTGCTAATGTCCGGCCAACATAACGTCCAGACACAAAAAGAGTTTTATTGATGATCCGTACAAAATCACGGACGAAAATGCACATAGTATGACCGCTATCACGTATTCTGTGAAAAAATGCGTCCATTCGTTCGAACGCACTTTTTCACAGACAACATAAAAATGCGTTCGTCTGACCCTAGCCTTAAGTGTAAGAAATCTTTATTGCAGTTCTGCGCAGCATCTGCCTAGCAGCTCTGCGGGGGGATCCGTTTCAGGCTGTCGCCGATTGCCAGGGGGCCAGCTTCCCCCACTGCTCCTCCACTACAGACATCACACAGATATGAATGCTCAGCACCGCACACCTTCTCTTATGTTGCTCTGATGCACAGCGCAGGTTTACACACCGTTGCTCCTCTCAGCTTTTGCCTAATAACCTTCTTAGGATCCAAACTTCGTACATTTCAAACTGTAATAGCCGCGACAGATGCAGAGACTGGAGACCATCGCTCACTTATTACCATAAAAAATAAATGGCTCCTAACTTTTTTTATCTGGCTCCTAGATTCACAGCAAATTTGTCAAGCCCTGGATAATTCTAGGAGTGCGAATAACAACAAACAAATCTTTTCCTGCTAGGTTCCCCTGTGTTACTAAATTCACTAGTGTTGGAATTAATGCAATTATTCGTTCATTTTGGGGATTGTTACATCGAGGCTTTCCAGACAGATACCGCTGTTAATTTCATATAAAAGGAACAAAAATTTAACCCCTTAGTGACCAGTTGTTTTTACAATTGTCTCTCCAAAAGTGCCCACTGCTGGTTTTTACATTTCTGTGCGGTTTGTGTTTAGGTCTAGTTTTCCTCTTACTCGTTTATGGAATCCCGCACATATTATATACTGTTTTTCTCGCCATTAAGGCCGGGGTCAGACGAGCGCACGATGTGAGCCCATACCGACGTGCCTCCCGGCGTCCATCACAGCGTTATGACGCTTCGGGGCCAGCCACATGCTGTAGCGCGCATGAATTGCGCAGGTGTGCTGCGGACTTCTGAAAGCCGCTACGACGAGTGTTCGACGGGGCTGCAAAGCGTGATACTTCATAGGAGAATTGAGCCTTGCAGCGCTGAGCTTAGACAAAAGGGAACCCAACTAGGGTACCCTGAAAGGAGGGATTCTTATCACCGGTGGTTAGAGTACATGATAAGGGGGTCACCCTAGACACATAGCCTACGAAGTCGGCCAGACATGCGTCAGAATGGAAGGAACATTCACTCTCACAGACGTTCCTTCCGCTCTGCAAAACGCTCGTCTGACCCCCGACCTAAGGGGATACTTTTGTACACCCACACTCAGATCACACATTTAAAATCAACCAGATTTACACGTGTGATAGGCACTTAATCAAAACCTACAACATGTGTACTATGTGGGGGAGACAACTAAGAAGATGAGTGCCGGCTGGGTGGAGTAGAGGTTACATCACTGCTCTATATAACCGTGGAGAGAGACTGTGGAGACACGTGTTCGATCCCTGTAAGAGCACCTCTCCAGTAAGTGTCTTTGGGCAAGATACCTAACGGTACATACTCGCCACCCAGGACATACTTGAAAACGAGAGAAATCTCAATGTATCCTTCCTGGTAAAACACTTTCTCAAAAAAAAGGATTAAAGACTGGATCACTCAACATAAATCGACAATTCGTACAATAAAAAGTTGATCTTCTTATTCCAGATCATTTTATTGGGAAAATTCATTGCTTTGTATATATGTATGTAAGAGTGTTGTGGGAGTTGACCTACTAAGCATGATTAAGGCTTTCTAGCCGAAACGTCGCTGTATTTTGTGCCCGTTACAGGCATTAATACAGCACCAGCGTATTCCATAGCGCTTTACAAAGGAGGAGCACAAACAGGAGATGTACATGATACATGATGAAAAGACAACCCTGCCCGTAGGATAGCTGTCTAGGTAGTACAGCACTTTAACAAAGTGCTCAGCCAGACATCCCGTGAGCTTACAATCGAAGGGACGGGGTTAAGGGAAACAAATGGGAGCAGAGAGAAGGTGAAGCTGGTGACCTGAAAAAGTATAGCCGGGCTAGGGAAGGACCAGTTAGTAAGAGCAATTTGAGAGAGAAGTGGAAACAGCTGGAAAGGAGAGCTGAAATTAGGGACCAGGCCTGGGTGCGGCCGGCCGCAGAGGGATGGAGATGCAGGTCGGTCTGTGTGTATGCTGTAAGGAAAGAATGAGGTTTGGTGAAGGTGCCCAGATTGTTAACCATTTCATTTACTACATAGGGGGAGGAGGGAGATTTAAAAGACTACTGGTCAGCCAGAGATTAAAAAAAACGCACACATCAAATACAATTGCAATAATATAGCAATCTGGAATATAGTATTGGACACCATGTTGATTGCTGGATACCTCAATGCTTGGTTCAGGGCGCAGAGGAAAGAGATGCAGGCCGTCCTTAAATAAATAAATAAATATACAGGGTGTCCATAAAGTCTCTTAATAATTTCAAGAATGTATTACAAAGGCAAGTGAAAAGACATAAGTGACAATTATTACAAAATGAGACGTGTGTGTGTATATATATATATATATAATTTATTTTTTTTGCCTCATTTAATACACCTCTATATGGGCACCATTAGTTGCACGAAGCACATCAAGACCGTACTCGATTTCTTGCCATGTTGGCTGTAGCATCCCCTCATCAACGGTGACATGGCATCAGTGATCCTCTGCTTTAGATGAATGTGTGGTGTGGGATCATGTGCAATCGAATCATTGGTCCGTTTTTCTTCGGCGAGACATCAATTTCTGCAAATGTTTACCTTTACCATTTGACTGAACTACATGACCTTCAAGCAACCATAATTTTCCAGCAAGATGGTGCACCACCACATTGGGGACTGCATGTTCGTGGGTTGCTAAGGCTAGGGTCAGACGAATGCATTTTTCGCATTGTCCGTGAAAAAGTGCGGTCGAACGAATGGACGCATTTTTTCATGGAATACGCGATAGTGGTCATACGATGCGCATTTCCGTCCGTGATTTTGTACGGATCATCAATAAAACACTTTTTGCGTCTGGACGTTATGTTGGCCGGACATTAGCAGCGTCTGACATCTCCTAATCACGCACACACGCCGCTAGTGGACGCAGTGCACTCTGTACGTCAGTACTAGCGGTTCTACGTTCTTGCAAAAATGCGTTCGTTTGCCACTTGCGCTGCCACTTTTGTGCGGCCGTTCTTCGTATGCTGCCCAGCATTGGACGTAATTTGCTGCTAGCGCGGCTGTGATTTAGTGCGGCTAAACGCACGTTAATACTGCGTTGGTCTGACCCTAGCCTAAATTAAACATTTCCAGATCGTTGGATAGGAAGGGGTGGCCCAATTCCCTGGCCACCTCGTTCACCAGATATTACCCCCTCCACTTCTTTCTATGGGCTTATGTTAAAGATATGGTGTATGGTACAAAAGTACATCACTAATCTAAAGCAGAGGATCACCGATGCCATTGTCACCATTGATGAGGGGATGCTACAGCCAACATGGCAAGAAATCCAGTACCGTCTTGATGTGCTTCATGCAACTAATGGTGCCCATATAGAGGTGTATTAAATGAGGCAAAAAAACCTTAAATATATACGTCTCACTTTGTAATAATCTTCACTTATCTTTTCATTTGCCTTTTGTAATAAATTTTTTAAACTGTAAAGGGACTGTATGGACACCCTGTATATTTTTACAACATTGAGTTCCTGGTGTATTCCACTGATTTCAAGCACATGTACTGAAGGTCACATGATGATATCCACAGTGTTGCAACTCCTATCTTTTTTTTTTTTAAAGGAATCGTAATACTACACATTGCTGCCAGAATTCAATATGGGTTTTTAGAAAGAGGATAGAGAACACCTGTTACCGTGTGTATACATGTTTTTAGGCCCCTCTGTATAATTGGTGTGGTATGATGTGCTTCACGTGAACCCGCTCATACTTTAGTTATTTCCTGGAGCACATCAGGCTTAGTTCAAACTCTTTCATCTTTCTGACATCAATTAAATGAGGATATTTATAAAGGATTTTACCAGGAAGGATACATTCAGATTTCTCTCGTTTTCAAGTACGTCCTGGGGTCAAGAGCATTGAATTGTTACAGAAATACAAAGTAATAAATGCAAGATATTAAAAACAACACAAATATACAAATTAACACAACACAAAATAAATATGTACGAAATATAGTCACTGTTACATGTTTACAGGTGCATTCTGTATATAGTTGCATGTTTACAGGTGCATTCTGTATATAGTTGCATGTTTACAGGTGCATTCTGTATATAGTTACTGTGTTGCATGTTTACAGGTGCATTCTGTATATAGTTACTGTGTTGCATGTTTACAGGTGCATTCTGTATATAGTTACTGTGTTGCATGTTTACAGGTGCATTCTGTATATAGTTGCATGTTTACAGGTGCATTCTGTATATAGTTGCATGTTTACAGGTGCATTCTGTATATAGTTGCATGTTTACAGGTGCATTCTGTATATAGTTGCATGTTTACAGGTGCATTCTGTATATAGTTGCATGTTTACAGGTGCATTCTGTATAGTTGCATGTTTACAGGTGCATTCTGTATATAGTTGCATGTTTACAGGTGCATTCTGTATATAGTTACTGTGTTGCATGTTTACAGGTGTATTCTGTATATAGTCACGATGTTACATGTTTACAGGTGCATTCTGTATAGAGGTATGTTAATAGGGAGCTCTTAAGTGACTTTAGACTGGGGGAAGATTTGATGGCGTCTGGGAGGTTATTCCATAATTGCGGTGCTCTGTAGGAAAATGAGGATCGAGACACTTTCTTTTTGTATTGTGCTATTGCAAATAAGGTGCAGGTCCTGGATCGGAGGTTATAGGATGAGGGAACTGGTGGGGGAAGCGGTCTATTCAGGTAAGGTGGCAGCTTCCTAGAAAAGCTCTTAAACGCCAGGTTGGAAAGGTGAAGGGTGCGTCTAGATTCCAGCGATTGCCAGTTTAGCTCTTTTAACATGTCACAATGGTGGGTCCTGTAGTTACATTGTAGCACAAAGCTGCAGAATGAGTTATACAATGTAGTACCTCAAGGCATTACAAGGAAATAGACGAAATCTATTCTTTCTGTATCCTTCTTGGAAAACACAGGGTTATTCAGAGAGGTGAAAACCAGGAGAATGACTGGAGAAGTGAAAATTCCTGGTCAAAATAGCCAAACCAGAAAAAGTCTCCCATTTATCTGACTTTCCAAATCGGCTATTTGGTCTAGATTGTTCTTTCTCCTGGCAATTCTCCTGGTTTTCACCTCTCTGAATAACGGTGTTAGTCTTGTTTATATATCTCTTGCATCTTTTTCCTGTGAAAATTATTTGCATCCTCTCTTTATTCCAGGTTCCATTTCCGCAGAGCAGCATGGCGTTTAGTAAGGGATACCGCATCTTTCACAAACTGGATCCTCCTCCGTTCAGTGTGATGGTGGAGGCCAGGAACAAGGAGGAATGTTTGATGTTTGAGTCCGGGGCCGTGGCTGTGCTGTGTAAGTCACGTACACCTTACACTTTTCTTTTTCTTTCTTTTTATTGTCTTCCTTGTTGATTTTTGCATAAACGTATAAACTTGTGAAATTCTTGCATTGATACTAGGGATATACCGATACTAGTATCAGTATCGGGGCCGATATTACCGTTTGCACGAGTACTTGTTACTCGTGCAAACGGCCCGATACATCCCGCCAATACCGGAAGCCGGCGCTGGGCCGGCTTGCTGGTATCCGTGGGGCTGGGGAAGCTGGCCACGTGCTTGAAAAGCACGCGGCCAGCGTTCCCCTCCGACGCGGCGCATACTCACCCATCCTGAAGGTCCGGTCGCTTGGCAGTGATGCGTTCCCGCGGCCACTGGGCACTCCCGTGACGCTGCCTCTCGGCTGGAGGCAGCGTCACAGATGCGCCCGGCGGCCACGTGATAGCATCACTGCCAAGCGACCGGACCTTCAGGATGGGTGAGTATCGCGGCGCAACGGAGGGGGAAGGCTGGCCGCGTGCTTTTCATGCACACGGCCAGCTTCCCCAGTGTTTGAGCTGGGGGCAAATCCATGTGAGCTCGGGGCAAATCCATGTGAGCTGGGGGCAACATGTATCAATTAGGGATTCACCGATACCACGTTTTTAAGACCGAGTACCGATACTTTTTAAAAGTACTCAACGATACTTTTATTTAATGTCATGTGACGCTTTCCAATAAGAACAGACCTCATATAAAAATGCCCCCAGCTCACAAGTCTATATCCCCCCGAGATATAGATATATACACACACAGAATAGCCCCCATATTATCCCCCAGCTCACATGCATACGAGCTGGGGGATATTCTGTGTGTGTATATATCTATATCTCGGGGGGATATATACTTGTGAGCTGGGGGCATTTTTATATGAGGTCTGTTCTTATTGGAAAGCGTCACATGACATTAAATAAAAGTATCGGTACTCGGTCTTAAAAAAGTGGTGTCAGTGAATCCCTAATTGATACATGTTGATAAAGTCTCCTGCAGAGCCAAAACGTTGCCAGTGACTTCAAAGTAAACTTAAAGCTGTCATTCTGGAGCCAGAGTGCCCGCTCCTCTTTTGTTCTTGCATGGTGTTATGGGAGTTGGCCTCACCAGGGCTTGGTGCACTGCTCTTTTCTTTACAGGTGGCGCGCTGATCCCACGTCATATCTCTTTGGTAATAACGTTTTTTTGTGTATTTTTCCCTTTTTTCTTTACCTGATAACCTATATAAAATCCCTCTGACACCTGTAACGTATGAACAGTGTATGTCGGGCAAGATGAACTGCTCTGCATAGTTTTGAGTTACAAGTACTTATACAGCGCCAACAGATTTCGTAGCGCTTTACAATGGGGAAGCACAAACAGGAGATGTACATGATACAAGAGGAAAGACGACCCTACCCGTAGGATAACTGTCCAGGTAATACAGAACTTTAAACAAAGTGCTCAGGCAGACATCCCGTGATCTTACAATCTAAGGGACAAGGGTAACTGAAACAAATGGGAGCAGAGGGAAGGTGGAACTGGTGGCAAGAAGAATATCGTAGGGATTGCATGGGAAGGACCAGAAGTTTGGGCTTAGTAAGAGTAATTAGAAAGAGAAGTGGAGACAGCTAGAACGGAGAGCTGAAATTGGAGACCAGCCCTGGGTGGGCAGGAGGGTTGGGACAGCAGAGGGAAGAGAGATGGAGTGGAGTCTGTGAGTATGCTGTGGAAAGAGAATGAGATTGGTGAAAATGCACAGATAGCTACTATTTACAATGTGTGAGGGGAGGAGGGGGGAGAAACAGATTTTTTTTTTCTAAGAGAATTGGAGGGAGATTTAAACGATGACTAGTCGGCAAGAGATTTAAAAAATGCAGACAAAAAATACAATTGCAAGATTATGGCAGCCAGGAATATAGTGTTGGACGCCATGTTGAGTGGTAGATACCATGATGCTTGTTTCAGGGCGCTGAGGGAAGAGAGATGGAGGGGAGTCTGAGAGTATGCTGTGGAAAGATTTGGAACTACATCTCCCATGAGGCTCAGCGACGCTAATCAGTGACAGCGTGTCAAAGGAGTCGTAGTTCGGAAACATCTGGAAGGCCAAGATTGCTGACCCCTGGTATACTATAAAGTCACGATTTAGTTGGTAAAGGTCAGAATTTGTCTCGCTATAGCAATTGGAGCACTTACTGGTTCAAGCACGAGTATGAAACCGATTCCTTTGATTGTGTTAATGTTGTCCTATCTGAACAGAGACTTCTTTTTTTCCCCCACATGTTCCTTTGTTCACGCTCAGTCACTGGTCCCTCGCATGGAATGATGGGATATCTGGTCATATGGTATGCCAGGATGTGCCCTTTTTTATTCTTGTGTTTTGACCAAATCTGAATAAAACTGATCAGACGCCAGATAGGGCTGGGTGGTTTTATTAACCCCTTAACGCTGCAGGATGTACCATTACCTCCTGCATTAGGTGGGCTTTAATGCCGCAGGACGTAACAGTACGTCCACAGCGTTTGCAGCCCCCCTCCGGCCGATACTCCCCTCCTTCGGCGGATCCCTCGCTGATCTGACTTCGGAGTCAGATTGGCGGTTTTGACTCCTCCTCCCGGCGCACTGACGTCATTGTGCCCGGCGCACTGACGTCATTGTGCCCGGCGCAATGACGTCAGTTTTAGGCGCCCCTCCGCCGGAGCAGGGGCAGCGCCTGAAGGGGAGGGGGGATCCTTTGGATCCCTCTATCTCCCCATCGCTGGGGGCTAGCGGCTAATGCCAGGCATCCCTGAAAAGGGCACAGCCTGGCCTTTTCAGGGATGTATGGCATTAACCCCTTGCTGGCAAGGCCGTGATCCAGAAAACCAATCAGTTCCAGATCACAGCCTTTTTCCGGTGGGGGGCCGCCATCTTGGATGGCAGCCCCACCTCCGGGACTCTCCACATCCACTGACGTCATCAGGCGTGGCACGATGACATCAGTTAACCAGGGAACCCCTAGCTGCCAAGGGATTGCCTAAGGAAATTCCATGGTGGAGATAAGGGGGTTCTTTGAACCCCTTTATCTCCTGATCGGTGGGGGTCATGTAGAGTATCGTTTGAAAGGCCTGATCATGGCCTTTCGAATGATCTCAAACATGACCATGTTAAAAGTAAAATTAAAGGTGTTAAAAAATAAAAATAAAAAAAATAATAAAAAAGACGTTCTTTTTTATTTTTTAATGCAGCACTATTGTTCACATTTAAATTATAATGTAAACAATGATGCTTCACTAATGAGATTTTTTTTGGGGGGGTTTAGCTAAAATCACGTAATTTCTCCCAAAAAAAAAAAAATGGGTTCCCTGTTCAAATTTTTTTAACAAGTCTACCCCATAGAAAATAACCGCAAAGGCTTGGGTAATAAAATGCAGGGGGAAAAAACTTCACACACTGTGGATGATTGAAAATTCACTTTTTATTTCATTATTTGTTATGGCATTCTGGCAGGGCATGACGTATACATCTAATAATGATATATTATTAATCTGTTGAAAAGAACGATATATAATTGGTCTGGGTGGTATAATAATACGTGACATAAAACCGCGTTTAAAAACTGTCAAAATGAGCTCAGCAAACTTCTACTTCCCAAACTGCGCCGAAGTTGTAAAATTGCTCCCGTCCTTAAGGGGTTAAGGTATATGGATTTTTTTCCTATTTATTTTTTTTAGCGGACGAGTTGGGACGGCTGATCTGCTGATGCTCGGACGGATGCACCGCCACTTAAAAAATACTGAATTCTCAATTTTCATACGGTCAAGATTGAGGTGGACCTTTTTAAGCTTGATTTTAATTGTGAATGTTGCCCACCCCTAGCTAGGATCTCCCTGTGATTTAGGCTACTAAAAGGTGCCCTTTTTGCTCTGAAGCTGAGTCCTCGTGCTTAACATACTAATGATGCTGCTAGTAGCCACCGGGCTTTATTATGGCTTGCCAAAGACCAAAGTGACGTACTTCTTTTTTTTTTTTCCTTTTTTTTTCGTTATGCCAATAACAACTTGCAGAAAATGTTAGTGCGTTACAGACCTTATTTATGATGGAGCTATAAACTGCTAATATGTCCAGTGAGTGCAAGCTTATCTGCCAACCTCAAGACATAACTTTAGGGTGGAACGTATGTTAACACACGTGTTCACTTTTCCTTTTTTTTTTTTCCAGGGGGGGATTTGGAGCTTGTTCAAAATCACTTGCATTGCAGATGTGCGATCTGATCGTACCTTTCATTAGGTTGTGTTAGCTTTGTTTGTAGCAGGTGAATCCGTTTTCCATGTGTTTTAAACTGTAGATTTGTGTTTTTGTTGGCTGCGTCTCATTAACGCTGTTCTACCTCCAGATTCGATGTCTTAAAGTTATTTAAAGTCATGTGACGGAAATTATATATATATATATATATTTTTTTTTTATAATTGCAGAAGCCACTTGCACATCACAGCAATTCTATGAATTACATCCCAGAGCTCCTGTGCCACTTTCCCCATATGCAGCAAGGAATTCTGGGTAGGATATGCAAACGACATCTGTCTCACTTTTATGTATCCTGGGTCTGTTATTACACAGAGCCCTAAAATCAATGTTATGCCACACCGTGGCTTTGTAGCAGAGATAAGGTTATGCAACTGGTCAAAGCCACTTCTAGGACAGCGCTGTTTCGGGTTTGTTGGACCCTCATCAGCAGGAGCTAGGCATGATGACCAGTTGCATTGGATGCTTGGACCGTAGGGGTAAATTAGTGCTTACAAGGCTGGTGGTGGAGGACTAGCTGAGGGTCCAACAAACCCGAAACCGCGCTGTCCTAGGAGTGGTTTTGACCAGTTGTATAAACCTTATCTCTGCTAGAAAGTCACAGTGTGGCATAGCATTGATTTTAGGGTTCTGTGTAATAACAGATCTAGGATGCATAAAAGTGAGACAGAAGTCATTTGCATATCCTACCCAGAATTCCTTGCTTTTTGGAGAAAATAAGGTCAGACAGACCATCAATGTTTGTCTCGCAGGGCCAGACAACATAGTCTCTCGGTAATCGTATGAAACATAAAAGGTGTCCCCAATACAACAGCAAAAGGGTCAGCAATATTATATAGGGGGGGGGGAGAAAATCAGAGCCAAAAACAAAAATCAGAAGTACTCGGGGGGGGGGGGGGGAGAGAGAAAAATGTCTCTAAGAAAATAAAAAGTCTCAGCATAGGAGGGGAAAATAACAAACGAGGGGAGGTGGGAAGGGTAGCACAAAAACCCCCCCCAAAAAAAACAGTCATCGATAGCAGTCAAAAAAAGGCCAAGAGTCATCGAAAAATGCAAGAAGTCGTCCAGGCGGTGGTCATCAACAAGGTGTCGTACGGTGAAGGACAAAAGGGTTCGCTCAGCCAGCATCACGGAATGGCAGGAGCTGCTCCCCAGGTAGGAAGACATATGGGGAGCTAGTCCAGTCGACAATCCCAAGCCCGGCGCAGAAAGATGTGACCGGCCGGTCCAGCGAGATCTCGTCGGCAGCTCCCCCGACATCTTGGGTCAGGGCCGCTGGCGGCGCTGCGATGGGGGATAGCAGGGGAGGTCCAGGCGGCTTTGTCCTCAAACTCCGTGAAGGAGAACTCAACAGTCATCGGGCTCCGATCTGCACCCGCAGACGCTTCCAGCACTCCTGTCGGCTCCTTCCAAACAGATGACGTTCCGCAGACAGGCGCCCCCGGGATGTCCGCATACTCGGCTCCAACACATCTGTCAGCTTTCTCCGGACCAGCAGCACCACCGGATAAGATCTCCTCCCACACTACAGGACATAGAGCTGGGGCACTTCTACAGCCCCGCAAAATGGCCATCCTTTGGCGCCAAGTCCCCTTCGTGAGGGGGGGCTCAGGTCATCCCCCTCCAATAGTGCCATACAGGCTTCAAGGCCTGCGATCACGGCCATCTTCTCTGCAGGGGGGGTAATCCGGCGCCCGATCTCACCAACATCGTCCGCTTCCTTCGGCCCTTCTCCAGCAGCAGGTGGGAGACGGGAGCCCTCCGTCTCCGCAGGCGGCAGCAGCAGGAGCCCAGCTAGCAGTGAGTCGAGGGGACACAGCAGGAAGTCTGCAGAAGTTGCAGGGTAGGCCCAAGATGGCCGCCAGCAGCACCCGTCTGCTTGAAAAACAGCTGGTAAACATCCACAGCAAGTCTGGGGAGGGGGCAGAACGGACCCCGGACAGCACTCCTTCGATGGCCAGCCGCACTGGGTTCCCTGGTAGGAAAAAACAACGGCTAAAGGTGTCTAGAGTCCCCATAGAAGGAAGGAAGGGTCGGACCTCCAGAGACACACGTCCACCCTCATCTGCAGCCGGCCACGCCCCCCCTCATAGTGTGGAGGCTTTTTTATCTCCCTTTTAGTCCTCCACCACAACCATTGTAAGATATAGATCTATATCTAATAAATAAAATCAGACGTGCACAAACATGTTTGCATTTTTTTTTCGGCAGTAACATTTAGTTGAAAAATTGGAGTAATGCGCTGTTAAAATTTGTCTGTCGGTCACATGACCGTGGCATGCCGCAGGAAGAGTGACAGCTTGGGGGGCGGCCGGGCGGGGGAGTCGTCCTACAAGTCAGCCCTCTACCACCTTGGTGCAGCTGAATGAGTCTTTGTGCGTCAAGTGCCAGTTCTGCAAGTTGGTCTCACTGGGGAAGTCAATCCCAGCGTGCCCGCAGGGGGAAACCTTGCAGCAGCCAGCCCTGCAACATTTACTAAGGGGTTAAGATTGCATCGATCTTTAAGACCAGTGGGATATCTGTCCCCTGATGACATGTCACAGGACAAGAGCACCTGGCTCCTTTTGAAGTGACCCTAATGCTCTCTGAAGCAGGGTGCCTCCATACGGCTGCTGGTCCTGCGCCTTGATTGGATACATTATTATCCTTAAATTGCTGAATGTTTGCTCCAGCAAATTTCATCACAAGGCTGGGGTCAGACGAGCGTCATTGGAGAGCGGAAGGAATGTCCGTGAGAGTGGATGTTCCTTACACTCGACGCCCGTCTGGCAGCTGTGTGAAGCTGGCCCCCTTACAATCGGCACAAATAAAAAATCCACTGTGCTTGGTTAGTGCTACGTTTGTGCTGTTTTGTGCTGCTTTTATTTTTGAGATATTGGCAATTGGTTTTTCCAGACCATGAGACTGAGTAAAGGTCACTCAGCCCCCCTACAACACCCACCCAAGTCACGAAAACGGGCTTGTTTGATTAGTGCTGTGTTTGTGCTGCAGAAATGAACGTTTGTGCCAGTTTGGTTTCCAAGATATTGTGCATTATATTTGATGAACCCCCGCCCACTTTGCGCCCCACTTTATCAAATTTTAAGAACAAACCTACCATTTTAATTGTGCTGCGTTTGTGCTGCAAAAATGAACATTTGTGCCGGTTTGGTTTGGAAGATTTTTGCCATTTGTATTCAATCAAACCCCGCCCACTGTGCACCCCATGATGTTAAAAACATACCATTAGTTTGTGCTGCGTTTGTGTCACAATTATATTTTTTTAACCTCCCTTGTGGTTTTCCCGAGTGTGACTCGGGGTTAAATTTCAATGCTGAAAGCGGTAACACCGAGCCACACTCGGGCTGATGCATACCTGTCCCTGCGCTCCCTCGCTGACCTCCCGCAGTCACCTCCATCTGGCTGGCTCCGTTGCAGCGTCGCAACACTGCGGACGCCGGAAGCCACGTCTGTATGGGCGCACCTGCCACTTGTCTGCCACTGGCCTAAATCGAATCTCAGCTCTGCTCTACCAGGAATCGGACAGGCAGACAGACCAACGTTCTAAACCAATCTAGATTCCTCCAGCCCTTCACTCCACCCAATTGTTGGTTCTCACCTATGTTTTATCGTATGTTTCTATGGCTGGGTTTGGTTGATCTAGGGATCTGACAGCCACGCGCTCCTAGAAACAAGGTGTACAAGTCTAAGTATCTTTACTGGTTGGGGATTGCCTCGCTCGCTGGCATGTCCCTGCATACACGAGCAGATCACTCGATGAATCCTAGGTTTTATACTAGGCATGTCCTGCGTTGCCAGTTTCAGCCCTCAAATTCAATCTGGGTCGTGTGGTTCTGGATCCGCTAATGCAAAGTCCTGATCCAATACCTCATGTTACACCTCCAGATCGGAGGCTCCAAGTGCAAAGGGAATACTGGAGTCTGTGTTGTCACTCGCAGCATACACTTGCAACTGTACAAACCATTGGGATGTCTCGATCCGATCCCTAGGATGAGGCCCGGGACCTGATCTCTTCAGCGTTTTTCAGGGATCAGCTTTATCAAGCCGATGGGTCAGAGTGACGTCAGGTAGTATGCCTCCCAGCTGCAATCCCGGAGCCCATGCGTTGATTCGCGGTGTCTTCCCTGCCTGCTCCTGCGTCCTGGAAGAGAGGAATCTCTGGGATTCCAGCTGGGAGGCATGCTACCGGACGTCACCTCGGCTTGATAAAGCTGATCCCTGAAAAATTCAGAGATCAAGTTCTGGTCCTCATCCTAGGGATCGGATCGAGACCTCTCTAGGGTTTGTGCAGTTGCAAGTGTAAGAACACACAGTGACAGTGTGCCGAAGGAAAGGGACACAATGACTTTTTGAAGATTGTGCTGAAGCATGTCCTGCCCTCTCCTACATCCCGTGGCACTACCAGGCACTGGGCATATCATTTGAGAAGTGTGAGAAGTCCTCTACGAAATGAAACTGGTGTGAATACTATTCATGAGATCCACTTAAACATACATTACAACATAGCAACCCTTAAGCGGCTAAATGAAATGGAACATTTTAATTATTCATTGGGGGAACGGCGGCGCTATAACGTGCTTAAAGGGTATTTACTCCCCAGCTTCTGCAACCGCTAACCTCTCTCCCGGAGGAGGAATGGACTCCGATCCTGGGCTGATTGATGAGTGACCACTTTGTAAACTAAGTGATGGATATGTGACGGTCCTAATTCACTTAACCGTCAGGAAGGATTTCTAAATCTGTTTGCACTAACAGCTTTGACTTATGCATTTATTTATTTTTTGTTCCATCGTCTTTCAGTATGTTCTTGGCAGTATTGATTGTTTAATCCCAGCTCTTAAACCGAGCCCTTTCACTCTCAGAAACACACTCGTTTTTCTTTATGTTGTTGTTGTTTTCTTGCATTGTAGTACAATAAAGACCAAATATTCGCACATATATCCATTATTGCAAAATTAATGTGACCCCTGAGGACCAACATTTGGCTATTTCACCCTGTATTACTGTAATTAAGCTGCAAGGAGCAGCCCCCTGCCCCACCCTCACTAAAAAACTCAACTTTACAGCAGCCAGGGAGAGCTCTGGGGTCACTCACTGCTATTCAATGACTGAAAATCCCTGTCCATTAGACTTATTAGGATTTTACAGGAAGGATACATTGAGATTTCTCTCGTTTTCAAATATGTCCTGGGTTCAAGAACATGGTTACAGAAATACAAAGTAGTAAAATGCAAGAAATTAACACAAAACAAATATAAAGATTAACAGAAAATAAATATGTAGGAAATATAGTCCCTGTGTTACATGTTTACAGGTGCATTCTGTATATAGTCACTGTGTTACATGTTTACAGGTGCATTCCGTATTGAGGTATGTTAATAGGGAGCTCTTAAGGGACTTTAGACTGGGGGAAGATTTGATGGCGTCTGGGAGATTATTCCATAATTGTGGTGCTCTGTAGGAAAATGAGGATCGAGACACTTTCTTTTTGTATTGTGGTATTGCAAGTAAGGTGCAGGTCCTGGATCGGAGGTTATAGGATGAGGGAACTGCTAGGGGAAGCAGTCTATTCAGGTAGGGTGGTAGCTTCCCCGAAAGGCTCTTAAACACCAGGTTGGAAAGGTGAAGGGTGCGTCTAGATTCCAGCAACGGCCAGTTTAGTTCTTTATAACATGTCACAATGGTGGGTCATGTAGTTACATTGTAGCGCAAAGCGGCAGAATGAGTTATACAATGTAGTAAGCTTCTGGAGGTGTGTTTGCGGGGCGGCTGCATACACTAAATCTCTGTATTCAATGGCTGGCATAAGCATTTGTTGTACAATCTGCTTTCTTACTGCGGGGCTCAGGCAGGATTTGTTTCTGTACAGGGCACCTAGTTTGGGGTTAAGTTTAGATTAAATTTTTTCGATGTGGGGCCAAAGGATAGATTTGGGTCTAACCACATACCTAGATATTTGAGAGAAGTGACTGTGGTCAGCGTGCCATTTGATTTTGACCTGACACATAGATGGATTCACTGTGTTCCTGTGATTCCCATACACAGGCATTACTAGGTTTTGCTTTTTCTTCTATGTCCTGCTTGTTTATCACAGGGGAAATCTGATAAATTGGTTTGTTATGGAATCGAGCAGGAATTAGGTTTTATTTATTTTTCCTTTTTTATGCCTCTTTGATTAACCCTAAACAGTTGGTGTTTACCCCTCCCCCCATCTATTTAGAGATGCCACCTGTAGATAGAGATAAATGGTTGTGCATAAAAAATGTAAACTTTAGGTTTCCTAGGTTTTATATTTTATTTTTTTTGCTCGATGTGCCTAGAGGGGTTTCAGCTACACCTTCCTGACGAGGCCATGCAAGCCCAAAATGACCATTGTGGGTTGTGGGACCTCTTATGCAGAGGAGGCTTCCTTGGCATTTGGTTTTTCTCTCGTCCAGCTCTTACAGGGCTATTCACTACCCTCCAAAATTGCCAATGAATTTCACCATTCGGTGCAATTTCAGGCCGATTCATCAAATATTGACCGCAAATTACGATGCAATTTGTCTGCAGCGAAATTATCCCAAAGAAGACTATTATATCTTCTATTAACAGAACGCCGAAATTCCAGCGATTTATTACCGTAGATAGTAAAGTGTAGCGCGACCCGAATATAACGCGATGGATAGAGAATTATTGTGGAAATGAGAGAATACTCAAGACTCGAATATAACGCGAGGAGCAAAATTATGAAAGTATGCTGTACCGGTAAACCATTTAAAATTCTTCGAGCTTCTCGTAACACAGTCAGGCTCCCCTCAGGCCAGGGTGCTCTGCTCTAGAATGATTGCAGTTATTACTAAGTATGAAGCTGCCTGCCCCCCCCCCCCAGTCTTCTTTACTTGCAATAAGATGGCCGGCGGAGTGAGTGACACATTGAATCATTCACCAATAGCCAGTACGCCGGGAGGTGTCGTTTTCTCACCTCTAGCAGGCAGGCTCAACGACTGCATCGTGGAGCGAGTATGCATGCTCGGTTTTAAGCTTAAATGATTGGCTTAATCTGAACGTGCCCGCTGACTGTGATGGATCCCACCTCTCCCGTATCTAGGAGTTCCTGAAGTGTTTGCGGGCGTCAGGGAGCCCACAATCAATTCAAGGAGACTACCGGAACTTCTGGGAGACTTGGGATCCCTGAGCAAGTCAATTTTTTTTTTTTTTTTTTACACGCGGTGCAGATGTCTCGCATATAGCACGACCCCTCCAATTTTAAGGTAAATTTTTGTCACCAAAATCTAGCGGTATACTCTAGTATCTACATGATTTTTGGGGTTTCAGTTGAACAGGTTTAAACAGGCGACTCCCGTAAAGTCAATGTAAAATATATATATATATATATGCCTTTTATTCTTTTCGCATTCAGAAAACCGTCTTTTTATTTTTTCGGAATATTTTTTTTAAAGTTTATTTTCATCAAAAAGCCTTTTTATTTTTCTTAGAAATCCTTTTTTTGTTCCCTAATTTTTTTTTTAAAAGGCGTTTTTATTTTGTAACAGACCTATTCTATTTTTAAAGGATCCTTTTTATTATTTGGACACATTTAAATACATTTTTATTGATTTAAACACTTATTGGGAGTGATAACTTTTCAGGTTGGAGTTCGTCAATGCTAATTAGCTGCAGTTCTATGGTTTTCACCGATGCCAGCTGGGTGGAGTAGAGGTAACATCACTGTTCTGCATGGAGAGAGCCTGTGGAGTCATGGGTTCGATCCCGATGAGCACCTCTCCAGTAAGTGTCCTTGGGCAAGACACCTAACGGTACATACTCGCCACCCAGGACATACTTGAAACGAGAGGAATCTCAATGTATCCTTCCTGGTAAAATACTTTCTCAAACTGTTTCGGCGACTCCACTTTTGGCAAAATAAAGTGGCCAAACAGTGAATTCTAAATGAAAACGACAAAGTGTGGTGAACTTGGCCGAAATGCGAAGCACCAAAAATGCAAGCAATTTCGGTGCTTTGTGAATCGACCCTATATCTCAGCCTGGAGAACATCAGCCGCCTTATCTAAACGTTCCCTCCTTTTCATTAACAGTTAAATACTGTAGATTAAACAAACAGCAGTAAAAAAAAAAGCTTTTGCACAGATTTTGGTAAATGTTGCATCATGGGAAAAATCCACAAAACTGAAACAGATTTAAAAAATTACCTTATTTTGCTTGCGCTAAGGAATTTGGCGCTTTATAAATACATGTAACTGTAACTTTTATGCAATTACTTCAAAGAGAAAAACTGGCAGCATATGTTTTTTATAAGGTGGTTTTGGTTGTAATCTAGTTACAGTTTATGGAAGTGCTCGTGTCCTTTTAACGTAAGCCCAGGCTTCCCTGCAGTTTCTAGCTGAAGAACTGTATCCAACGAAGCTGAAACATTTTATACAAGAGTAGCCCGAGAATAGACAAAGTTCACATCTTTTTATTGCAGAATAATTGTGGGACTTCTGTTCAGCATTATTTGCAGCAGCTTCCTCTGCCGTGGTTGGCGTTTCCCTTTTTCGGACGGCCAAAGTTCACCACAGATGCAAAAACTGATCTGATTTTTAGCACTATTTGCAGCGACGGTTAACTTCGGTGAAATAATGGTACTCTGTGAATAACACTTTGAAGGACCACTGTATTGAAAAATTGTTTTGTGTTTTTTGCACTTAAATAATTGGGCTGTAGACAGTGTGTATATATATGTGTGTGTGTGTATGTATGTGTATGTATGTATGTATGTATGTATGTATGTATGTATATATATTATTAGGGCTGTGCAATTAATTGCAATCGCGATTTCTGACCCTGCAATTTTCTGCTCCCTGTTAACTTCCGGCGGCATGGTGCTTTGGGCGCTCGCAGGGGGAACCACGTGACGAGCTGCGTTCTCGCGGCTCGTCACATGGTTCCCCCAGGCGAGCGCCGGAGGTTAACAGGGAGCCAAACACGTGGCGCACAGAGGTGAGCTGGGGCAGTACATCCATGTGCTGAATACTGAATACATTTAGAATGTATGTAGCATGTTTGAAAAAGCAAAAACAATTGGCTAAATCGCAAATAAAATCGCAATATGATTATTTTGTCAATATTGCACAGCCCTAATATATATATATATATATAATTTCACCTTTTTGTCCCTGTATGCTGCTGCTACTCCTCTTTAGCTCAGGGTTTCCCGAGCAGAGGTGTCCCTCGAAACCAGATCACCCTGAAGCTTTTTCTGTGCAATCTACTTGTGTAGCGTAGGAACCGCAAATTGCACAGCGCAATGGGACTACAGTTACTGAGCAGGGGGACATCTGCGTGCTCTCGGTGTGCTGGTGTCACTTGTGACCGATCTAATGACCGGGAAATTAAAAAAATCCTGGCTGCTGGTGACTCTGGGTGGGATGGAGGAAACTCCTCCACTTCACCCAGTGTTTTCTCCAGATGGGTGGAGCTGTGTGGGGGGTGGCGGTCCCCACATCCTTACCACTCTACTCACCCTGACCATTTTACATTTTATAGAGTACCTTTTTAAACCGTTTAATTTCCTATGTTTAACACATATTTATACCTCTCGGATTTCCCATTGGTTCGTTGGCTTTGCGGTACCTGCACATCTGTCCTTTTATCTAGTATTGATGAGGGTACAGGTCAACCTGGCCTTCTTGGTATGTGGCTACATTCCCGTGTCCTCACTGGCACGTCCTGATTTTCTGTTTGAAGTTGTCGGCGTGTTCACTATGTCTATTTCACAACTTCTTGCGTAGCTTCACTGCTGCATGACACTTTGTCTAATTCTGACAATATTTCATTAACCAGGCAGCATTTACTAGATATGTGCATAACTATCACTAGGATTGGGACCCAATCTTGGCAGTTTTTGGCAATTGGCTTTTTTAGGCCAATCAGATACATGTCATGCTGTGAGACATCCAGTCATCCAGGTGGAGTTCCAAAGCCTTGGCAGTGAGTCTCGGCATCTTCCCTGCCTGCTCTCGACTCATTGAGGAAAAAGGGAAGGTGCTGTGTGCCTCCCAGCTGGACTGCAGGGCCTCTCCGACCATTCCTCGCCTGCTCTATGACCCATGAGTGATTTAAATAATAATTTCCCTGTTCTATCGATATAAAACAGTGTTTCCCAAACCTCTCCTTGGGACCCTCAATCAGGCCAGATTTTGCAGATCCCCTTGGGGAAACGCAGACTGAATCCTGCAATCCCTGAGCAGCAAATCCTATCGCCTGTGCTGTGCTTCAGATATCCTGCAAACCTGGTGAGGTGGAGGGTCCTGAGGACAGGTTTGGGAAACACTGATATAAAAGGTTATCGCAATATACCACTTAGTTAATAATCTCTTTTCTTTAATGTAATGGTAGACTACTTGTTGTAGAAAGTCTCAGGAATATGGGATGAAATTACTTAGAAAGTTCCCGCTCCCCTTTCTATGACCATAACACTTGAATCTGGGCATAAAGAATGTCTTTGTCTAAACCTAAGTGTTAAGTGTAAAGCCTATATGGTAACAGTGCTAACCATGCTAATTATCTGTGACGTTGAGAATATCCTATTGGCTTGTAAATCTGAGATTTTCTGTATGTCCTAACAAAGGAATTCCAGATATTCGAAGAATGAACTCTGCGTCTGTTGTCTTCATTTATCTCCACTAGCGTTGCACCACGTCATGCCTTACATGATGGAAATAAGAGAATACAGAAATCTTGTTGCATGACTTGCTAAAAATGAATATTAATTTATAACGGAGAGCAGACCGGGAACACGCCACAAGTGAATGGCCAGGCCCTGGGATACCCTTGCAGGGTTTCTCAACTCCAGTCCTCAGGACCCAATACAGGCCAGGTTTGCAGGATATCTGCAGCACACAGGTGATATGATTTGCTGCTCAGTGATTGCCATATTCAGTCTGCATTCCCCAAGGTGATCCTTAAAATCTGGCCTGTTAGTGGGTCCTGAGGACTGGAGTTGAGAAACACTGGAGCCGCTCGTCATGCAGTATCGATTTGGACCTCTATCGCCCGATCCTGGATACCGCACCACCTGGATTGGATCGGCCAAAAATAGTGATTGTGTGTCTGTCTCTGTGTTTGTGTCTCTGTGTTTGTGTCTCTGTGTTTGTCTCTGTGTGTGCGTGTGTCTCTGTGTGTGCGTGTGTCTCTGTGTGTGCGTGTGTCTCTGTGTGTGCGTGTGTCTCTGTGTGTGCGTGTGTCTCTGTGTGTGCGTGTGTCTCTGTGTGTGCGTGTCTCTCTGTGTGTGTGCGTGTGTCTCTGTGTGGTGCGTGTGTCTCTGTGTGTGCGTGTGTCTCTGTGTGTGCGTGTGTCTCTGTGTGCGTGTCTCTGTGTGTGCGTGTGTCTCTGTGTGTGTGCGTGTGTCTGTGTGTGCGTGTGTCTCTGTGCGTGCGTGTGTCTGCTGTGTGTACGTGTGTCTCTGTGTGTGCGTGTGTCTCTGTGTGCGTGCGTGTGTCTCTGTGTGTGCGTGTGTCTCTGTGTGTGCGTGTGTCTCTGTGTGTGCGTGTGTCTCTGTGTGCGTGTCTCTGTGTGTGCGTGTGTGCTGTGTGTCTGTGCGTGTGTCTCTGTGTGTGCGTGTGTCTCTGTGTGTGTCGTGTGTGCGTGTGGTCTGTGCGTGTGTCTCTCTGTGTGTGCGTGTGTGGCGTGGGTGTCTCTGTGTGTGCGTGTGTGCGTGTGTCTCTGTGTGTGTGTGCGTTGGTCTCTGTGTGTGCGTGTGTCTCTGTGCGTGTGTCCTCTGTGCGTGCGTCTCTGTGCGTGCGTGTGTCTCTGTGCGTGCGTGTGTCCTCTGTGGTGTGCGTGCGTGTGTCTCTGTGCGTGCGTGTGTCTCTGTGCGTGCGTGTGTCTCTGCGTGCGTGTGTCTCTGTGCGTGTGTCTCTGCGTGCGTGTGTCTCTGTGTGTGCGTGTGTCTCTGTGTGTGCGTGTGTCTCTGTGTGTGCGTGTGTCTCTGTGGTGTCGCGTGTGTCTCTTGTGTGTGCGTGTGTCTCTGTGTGTGCTGTGTGTCTCTGTGTGTGCGTGTGTCTCTGTGTGTGCGTGTGTCTCTGTGTGTGCGTGTGTCTCTGTGTGCGTGTGTCTCTGTGTGTGCGTGTGTCTCTGTGTGTGCGTGTGTCTGTGTGTGCGTGTGTCTGTGTGTGCGTGTGTGTTGTGTGCGTGTGTCTCTGTGTGTGCGTGTCTGTGTGTGCGTGTGTCTCTGTGTGCGTGTCTGTGTGTGCGTGTGTCTCTGTGCGTGCGTGTGTCTCTGTGCGTGCGTGTGTCTCTGTGCGTGCGTGTGTCTCTGTGCGTGCGTGTGTCTCTGCGTGCGTGTGTCTCTGCGTGCGTGTGTCTCTGCGTGCGTGTGTCTCTGCGTGCGTGTGTCTCTGCGTGCGTGTGTCTCTGTGCGTGCGTGTGTCTCTGTGCGTGCGTGTGTCTCTGTGCGTGCGTGTCTCTGTGTGCGTGCGTGTCTCTGTGCGTGCGTGTCTCTGTGCGTGCGTGTCTCTGTGCGTGTGTCTCTGTGTGTGCGTGTGTCTCTGTGTGTGCGTGTCTCTGTGTGTGCGTGTGTCTGTGCGTGTGTCCTGTGTGTGCGTGTGTCTGTGCGTGTGTCTCTGTGTGTGCGTGTGTCTCTGTGTGTGCGTGTGTCTCTGTGTGCGTGTGTCTCTGTGTGTGCGTGTGTCTCTGTGTGTGCGTGTGTCTCTGTGTGTGCGTGTGTCTCTGTGTGTGCGTGTGTCTCTGTGTGTGCGTGTGTCTGTGTGTGCGTGTGTCTGTGTGCGTGTGTCTGCTGTGTGTGCGTGTGTCTGTGTGTGCGTGTGTCTGTGTGTGCGTGTGTCTGTGTGTGCGTGTGTCTGTGTGTCTGTGTGTGCGTGTGTCCTGTGTGTGCGTGTGTCTCTGTGTGTGCGTGTGTGTGTGTGCGTGTGTCTCTGTGTGTGTCGTGTCTGTGTGTGCGTGTGTCTCTGTGTGTGCGTGTGTCTCTGTGTGTGCGTGTGCGTGTGTCTGTGCGTGTGTCTCTGTGCGTGTGTCTCTGTGCGTGTGTCTCTGTGCGTGTGTCTCTGTGTGCGTGTGTCTCTGTGTGCGTGTGTCTCTGTGTGCGTGTGTCTGTGTGTGTGCGTGTGTCTGTGTGTGTGCGTGTGTCTCTGTGCGTGTGTCTCTGTGTGTGCGTGTGTCTCTGTGTGTGCGTGTGTCTCTGTGTGCGTGTGTCTCTGTGTGCGTGTGTCTCTGTGCGTGCGTGTGTCTCTGTGCGTGCGTGTGTCTCTGTGCGTGCGTGTGTCTCTGTGCGTGCGTGTGTCTGTGCGTGCGTGTGTCTCTGTGCGTGCGTGTGTCTCTGTGCGTGCGTGTGTCTCTGTGCGTGCGTGTGTCTCTGTGCGTGCGTGTGTCTCTGTGCGTGCGTGTGTCTCTGTGCGTACGTGTGTCTCTGTGCGTGCGTGTGTCTCTGTGCGTGCGTGTGTCTCTGCGTGCGCGTGTCTCTGCGTGCGCGTGTCTCTGCGTGCGCGTGTGTCTGCGTGCGCGTGTGTCTGTGTGTGCGTGTGTCTGTGTGCGTGTGTCTGTGTGTGTGTCTGTGTGCGTGTGTCTGTGTGCGTGTGTCTGTGTGCGTGTGTCTGTGTGCGTGTGTCGTGTGTGCGTGTGTCTGTGTGCGTGTGTCTGTGTGTGCGTGTGTCTGTGTGTGCGTGTGTCTGTGTGCGTGTGTCTGTGTGTGCGTGTGTCTGTGTGTGCGTGTGTGTGCGTGTGTCTGTGTGTGCGTGTGTCTGTGTGTGCGTGTGTCTGTGTGTGCGTGTGTCTGTGTGTGCGTGTGTCTGTGTGTGCGTGTGTCTGTGTGTGCGTGTGTCTGTGTGTGCGTGTGTCTGTGCGTGCGTGTGTCTCTGCGTGCGTGTGTCTCTGCGTGCGTGTGTCTCTGCGTGCGTGTGTCTCTGCGTGCGTGTGTCTCTGCGTGCGTGTGTCTCTGCGTGCGTGTGTCTCTGCGTGCGTGTGTCTCTGCGTGCGTGTGTCTCTGTGCGTGCGTGTGTCTCTGTGCGTCCGTGTGTCTGTGTGTGCGTGTGTCTGTGTGTGCGTGTCTCTGTGTGTGCGTGTGTCTCTGTGTGTGCGTGTGTCTCTGTGCGTGCGTGTGTCTCTCTGCGTGCGTGTGTCTCTCTGCGTGCGTGTGTCTCTCTGCGTGCGTGTGTCTCTGTGCGTGCGTGTGTCTCTGTGTGTGCGTGTGTCTCTGTGTGTGCGTGTGTCTCTGTGTGTGCGTGTGTCTCTGTGTGTGCGTGTGTCTGTGTGTGCGTGTGTCTGTGTGTGCGTGTCTGTGTGTGCGTGTGTCTGTGCGTGCGTGTGTCTGTGCGTGCGTGTGTCTGTGCGTGCGTGTGTCTGTGCGTGCGTGTGTCTGTGCGTGTGTGTCTGTGCGTGCGTGTCTGTGCGTGCGTGTGTCCCTGCGCGTGCGTGTGTCCCTGCGCGTGCGTGTGTCCCTGCGCGTGCGTGCTGTGTCTCCGTGTCTGTGTGTGCGTAATATTTTATTCTTCACTCAGTAGTGATTTAAATTAGTTGCTTTGTCTACCATCACCCCAGACTTTAAGACACTTATTAAGAGCAAGAAGCATCCCCAGTTTTCCCTAAAGTTCTAATTTCATATGTTTCAATTACAGTTTATTTTGTTGCGTTTTTGCCTCAACAGAACTTTTTTTTTCACTAGTTCTGTGATTACTGCACTATCCATTTTGGAAAGAATCCTCGTTTGTTTTCAAAATTGTTTAAAAAGTGAATACATTGTAGAATATTGCACACGTAGTTTTGTGGAATAAATTATAATGTTTATGAAATTCAATTATTTTTGGGTCGGGACTTAATGACCAAGGACAACTGTGGGTTCTCGGGTTGAGAACCACTGCTTGAAAGGTAACCCCTGCTATATGCAGAAACCTGCCCGGAACGATCATTACTTACAGGAATAAAGTGTTATTTGTGGATAGTTGAGTTTTCCTTTTTATGGTTTCTTTCCTTTTTGCAGATTTGAAAGAATACTATAGGGTTAAAAAAAAAAAAGAACCATTAACCTCTCTGCATCCATTTCCCTGTTTTTACCCCTTTTTTAGTTTCCTTTAAAAACTTACCTGAATCCAGCGCTGGTCTCACTCTCTGAGCCCTGCAGGATATGACACGCTTACAGCTCCAGCAAGTCACGCAACTACAGGGGAAGGCTGGAAGTCAGAGCCATTGATGGGACCTAGTGCCTTAAAGTCCTGGAAGCTGGGCTCGGCACTCAGGTTCCTGATAGGATAAAGCCCCTCCTCAAGAAGTACTGAATTGGTCATCTCCTCTAGACCCTCAGAGGAGGGGAGAGGGCGCAGGGAGTTCAGGGCAGTGTGACCACTCGGATGAGGTTATGTGGTCACACCGGGTAGAGCAGGGCTGTCCGACTACCGGCCCCCAAAATGTTGATGCCTGCAATTCTTTGAATGCTATAGATGGTCAGGGAATCATGGGAGTTGTAGTCCAGAAACATCTGGGGGGCTGGAGTTTGCAGGACACTCTACACCAGGGCTGTCTTATATCTGTGCTCTTTGGTATCGTCCATTCTTCTGTTACTGTTCACCTTTTGCTGTTTTTTCATACAACCCTCCATCAAATCCCCGTGATGTAACAGTGCTGTATCGCGCGCCGCTCTCCCTCGCAGATTGTGTTCTTGGCTGGAGCCGTCGCTCTGAACGCATTCATGCTGTTCGGCGGGTTGCCCTTGTTCTTAATTTCATTTCTTTTTTTTCCCCTGCACATCTGTCTCGGCCAGGCTTTTTCAATATATACGCACCGCAGGGAATACTCCTATCATCCTCTGTAATACAATCCCTGCGATGCGCGGCCCCAGCCTGTAAACCTGCCTGTAATCTGACAGATTTAGAATATCCTTGGGTTTGCTTCCACCCCCCCCCCCCTCCAGCTTTTCAGTGGAGTGATTTTTCTGCAGTCTTCTCAGACACGCAGGGATTAACATACAGGGTGCGCGGCTGGGTATAATGTGCCGTACGTTATGCGTGATCCGCTGGCTTTCTGCCGTGTGGATCTGCATAGGGTCAGGTTTGACCTGGCTCCTTGACTTGTGCGTGAGATTATCTCCAGGTCACGTGACATCTGCTCTGTGCATCAGGTTTGTTAATTCCCCCTGCAGATACAATGTATCCAGACCATGCATCTATGAGGATACAAAGGCTTGTGCAACGCCCTGATTTCCAACCTGTCCTCTCGCGGCACGCCGATAAGGAGCGCACACCTGTCATGGCAGAACACCAGCCAGTAAAGGAAAAACGTGGCACGAGCCATTAACCAGTGGCACAGAGGTCGGCGACCTTCGCCCTCCAGATGCTTTCGTACTAAATTTCCCATAAAGCTCCACTGAGTGGGCATCATGGGAGATGTAGTTCTAAAACTTCTGGAGTGTCAAGGTTGCTGACCCCTCTATTGGGAATGAGCCCGCTGTATTATCATCAGTGCCGCGGCGCACAGTATCCCAAGGACTCTGTGCAGACCAGAGAGTGGCATCTGCGGGATCACTTGTACGTATTGTCACAGGACCGGTTTAAGGACGCTGCAAACTGTTTCCCCACTGTTGGCGTTGAGAGGCAGCAGCGGATCAGTCCGTCCTCTGCGTCATGCGACCAGAGTTGAGGGTTTGATCTTTTACTTTTTTGCAATTTATTTTTTTGTTTTATAGTCTATCAGCTGATTTATGTATTTTTTTTTCATTAGTGTCTTCCAGCAAGAATAAGGGACCTTGGAGTTGCTTGTTGTTCTCTGGCTGCCTGCAGAACACCTTTTTCCTATACGAAGTACAAGAAGTGTTAACACGCAGTAACCCATCGCTACAGCCGAGCTGCAAGAGAGCAGAGTTTGCTGCTCGGCTGAAATAGCAGGGGATCTATTGGCTTGAACAAGGGGGGCCGTTATACTTAACATCTTGCTTGGTTCGAATAGGACCACATTGTTTATAAACTGAATTCTATGCCCTGCAAACCCTCCCACCCCCATCTATTAAAATAACAATGGCTGCCATGATGATGCCTTCCCATCCGAAGATTGGCAAACCATCATGATAATAACCCGGGGTATCCCCCCCCCCACTCTTTATACTGCAGATATACTGTATATATACTACATTCTTCTATATATTCCAAGCTGATATGCTGGTATAGTCCCCTGAAAACGCATATATACGAGACGAAGCTGACATTCAGTGTCACGTTATGAGATTATCTTTTTATCTGTTGGTGTTTGAGCACAGAGGAAAATCGCACATTCATTATCTTTCTTCACGCTGAGACGCGGCTTTTCTTGAGGAACATCAGTGGGTACTGTCGGTGATTTTCATTCGGAACACGTTGACTTTCCCCTTTTTGAATCCATATTCCTGTCAGCGCGCAGCTGTTCGTTTAACACCGTGGCATCGGTGCCGTTTTTTTCAGAAAATCCTGTTCATCAGCGTGGTAAACCCATGTGCAACCTCCAGATGTTTTGGAATTACATCTCCCATGATGCCTGGCTACTCGTTAGGTTTACTGCGCCACGTGGGAAATGTAGATCCAAAGCATCTGGAGGGCCAAGGTTTCTGACCTCTAGAGTAAAAGGTCGGCTCTTTGTAAATGTTCTCCAGGTCTTGCTTGACAGAGGCTCCTAGATTTTATAGTTGGTGCCTAAATTGCTGGCTTATCCTTCATAAATCTATATACAAACTATGCCTGGCTCCTAAAAACGTGTGCTTAGCTCCTGCACGTTCCCACTAATACCTAATATTTATATACATTTCTTAAGTCTCAGCATATATTCTATTTTTCTGTCGCAAGTACCTGTACTTCTACCTAATGCAGGTTTTTATATGTATTAACACCTTCACGCCCCCAAAAATGCTTACATGGTTCCGCATAAAAAAAAAAAAAACAACAATCCAGAGAATAATTTAACCCGTAAAACAGCACTTTTCTACTTTCATCAGGCCTCTAACCTGTGACTCTGTATTGCACTGGAAAATCTGGAATGAAAAAACCCAAATTCTGACTGAATAAAAAAAAATGAATAAACTTTATTGCTCCATGACAACATCCAGGAAGTGGACAGACCTGATTGAGCGCTCTGGAGTCTTTGTACAGGGATAACATCCAGGTCGTGTTGTTATCCTACAGACAGGGTCGACTGTTCTTTATGTATCAATATTCATTATGTTTGTGCTTTCCCGTTGTAAAGCGCTGCAGAATCTGCCTGAATTTGGCAAAAAATAACAAGTGTCAAAAAGGTACGGGTCAGCAGAGGCTCTGTTAGGTTAGCCATCACTGACCAGTGCCGATACGGTCAGAACATTTGGGTCTAACACTCTTTCAACATATGCTTGTTCTTACTTAGAATTAATGCATGTTTTAATGACGATTCTGCTGAATAATTAGCATTGGGTGTGCCACGCGTGATGGATGGACTTGGCTACAATGTTACATGATACCTCTTCCCACACTCTCCGTCCTGACGCGCTGGGTTTGGTTTTTAATTTCTATATTCGATCATTAAGCAGCTCCCTTCTATCACACACTACTTATATTACTTGATTATTATACTAAAGGGCCCTCTAGGCTTTGCTGGCCGTCCAATGGGTCCGTATTCCTGCAATGGTGCGATCATCCGATATCGTCCGAAATAGTCTGACTGATCCTACAACATGCAGGTGAATCAGCCCTCTTCCACTGCACCCGACCACCGACAGACGATTTCATGCGATTACAACAGATGTGCGACCCTTTCAATTAAAATTGCGTTTCATCAGATGAAATCTGATAAATGACGGCCCGTAGGAATCAATGGAAAAAATATTCTCATTATTTATTGAACGGTTTATTTTCTTAATCTGCAGCAAAAAGCCTTTTTATTTATTGATATTTTAGGTATTCTGTTTTGTTTTTTTTACTTTCTGGTTCCTTTTTTGTTAAAAAAAAAAAATACTTTGTTCGCTCGTGTTTTTTTTTTTTTATTTTCCCCCCCCCCCCCCCCGTTTCAGCATCAAAGACAGTTTATTTTCACCCTGCAGCGTTTTTTTATCCTTTTTCATCTGGCTGTCTATCTGCCGATCTGGATTGTCCACAGATGCTTCCAGTGGATGACCCTGATCAACCAATGGCATTGTCTGTAATCAAAGGTCCTGGTGTGGTTTGGGAGTCAGCGCTTCCTTCAAAGCTTATAGTCAGATATAAAGGAAGCGCTGACTCCCAGACCACACTACCAGGACTTTTGCATTGGCATTTTTGGTGGATATGGGATATACCACACATGTGAAGGAGATAAGCTGCTGGACTCTTCATATGTGATACACAACATTGCAATATTTGCTGATTTTATTTGTACTGGTCACCTTGGGAAGAAAATTTAAGAGACCAAGTGTTTAATCCTAATTTTAATTTGTGTGTGTGTGTATATGTATTAGTATAGTAACAACGGTTGTGGTGGTGGATAAAAAGCCTCCACGCTAAAATTGGTTATGTTTATTATTGCAGAAGCCATTTGCACATCACAGCAATTCCATGAATTGCATCCCAGAGCTCCTGTGCTACATTCCCCATATGCAGCAAGGAACTCTGGTAGGATATGCAAATTACCTCTGTCTCACTTTTATTGCATCCTGGGTCTGTTTTTACACAGAACCCTTAAATCAATGCCATGCCATACTATGACTTTTTTTTAGCAGAGATCAGGTTTATGCAACTGGTCAAAGCCACTCCAAGGACAGCGCTGTTTCCGGGTCCAAGCATCCACTGCAACTGGTCGTGCCTAGCTCCTGCTGATGAGGGTCCAATAAACCCGAAGCAGCGCTGTCCAGGAGTGGCTTTGACCAGTTGCATAAACCTTATCTCTGCTAAAAGAAAAAAAGCCATAGTATGGCATGACATTGATTTAAGGGTTCTGTGTGAAAACACACCCAGGATGCAATAAAAGTGAGACAGAAGTCATTTGCATATCCTACCCAGAGTTCCCTGCTGCATATGGGGAATGTAGCCCAGGAGCTCTGGGATGCAGTTCATCGAATTGCTGTGATGTGCAAGTGGCTTCTACAATAATAAACCTAGCGAGATATAACTATATATAGATATAGATTTATTTATAGGCTTTAAAGGGAGAATTCTTGAGCCCACTAAGGGGCGCCATAATACAGATTCCCCCCCCCCCTTGCACAAGGTGAAGAAATCGGTCGCTTGATTACGGTGCCAGTGGACAGCCAGCCATGGATTACTTTCAGAAGGCAGGGATCGGGATAGGACCTGCCGAGATGGGGCAGAAAGAGCAACGAATGTCACCGTGCATGTTGCAGGGCGAGCTTTGAGTCTGTGTAAACGGGTCGTGTTTTCCATCTCTCGCCGGGCAATGTGCAGCCGCGGTGCCGGACGCGGCATGTTGATATGGTTCTAAACAGAACCTACTTAAATATTTAGGTGTTAGAAAAAAAACATTCCGACGAGGCCTTGGAGATTTTTCCACAAATAAAAGGACCAGAGACGGCCAGAATACTTAAATGATAAATATTTTCATGGATTATTATTTTTTTTTACAATAACGTCATGGAATGAAAACCAAGTCCTGAAAACATTTTTTTTTTTTTTTTAAATAAAAAAAATAAATAAAAACACATTTTCGAGCACTCTCGGGACGTTCAGGAATAACCGGGAGGTATGTGTAAAAAATTCATTACATTCTGTGACCGTCTGAGTAGAGGCTTGCACATTTTGGGTCACCATAACCAAGTCAGGACGTTTTAATGGACCACCCTGAATTCAGCACGAGTCTCTGTTTGAGAGAAAACAGACTTTTTAATGCATATTTATCACATTAAAACTTACAGCATATCTTGACTTGGGGTCATCCTGTAGAAAGCAGGGGGGGTCAGCAACCTTGGTCCTCCAGGTGTTTTTGAACTACATCTCCCATGATGCTCAGCCAACCAAACAAATGTCTGAGCATCTTTGGATTTATAGATCCAAAATATTTAATTGGGGTGGGGGGTTCCAAGGTTTCTGACCCCCCCCCCGCTCAAAAGACAAATACTTGTTTATACAAGAAGCACTTTTTACTCTTTACCATTTCTTAAAAATATAAATATTTATTATTCCTATTAGCTTTGGTACCCGCACTGTCCCCCCTATTCTAGACCCCTCTCCTCTTCTAGGATAACGTTTCCTGGTCATCGGCAGATCTTTTAATAAAGCGTGGATCCGCATGGTAATCCTTTCCGTTCTCTTACAGCCTCTGCAGAAAAGGAAGCCATTAAAAGCACATACAGCAAAGTGATGGATGCGTACGGCATTTTGGGGGTCCTGCGGCTAAACCTCGGTAAGATAGGAACATTTAATATGAAACCTTTCAATAAAATCTCTACTGTAAAGCATATATTTTTCTTCTTTTGTCACTGACTTTTCATACATCCTTTTAAATCCCCTTTTTACGCTTTATTAATCAGCCTGTTATAAAAAATGTCCTTATTGTGTTTATTTGATGTTGCTGATATCTTACATGTGCTTTCGTTTTTCTCTTGTATGTTTAATTAAGAAAATATTTTCCTCTATGTGTCACTGGGTGCATCCATTGTGTGATATTTTCCTCTGTGTCACTGGGTGCATCCATTGTGTGATATTTTCCTCTGTCACTGGGTGCATCCATTGTGTGATATTTTCCTCTGTGTCACTGGGTGCATCCATTGTGTGATATTTTCCTCTGTGTCACTGGGTGCATCCATTGTGTGATATTTTCCTCTGTCACTGGGTGCATCCATTGTGTGATATTTTCCTCTGTCACTGGGTGCATCCATTGTGTGATATTTTCCTCTATGTGTCACTGGGTGCATCCATTGTGTGATATTTTGTTGTAAACTGCCCCCCCCCCCCGTCCCGTATCTTCCCATCACTTGATCCTCGCTGTGTGGCTTTGGCCATAGAATGGAGTGAATGGGTCAGTCACCGACTCACATCGTTGTATTGTGTGGGATGTATTCAAAGAACATCACCAGGGGGTCGATTTAAAGTCTTCTAAGCTCCCTGTCTTGTCTCATTCAGCTGCCATCTCTTACCTCGGGTAGCCTGGATATCACAATAGACTTCCTGCAGCCTTATTTGAACATTCCCTTCTCCGCTCCACTGACTTAAAGTAAAACTTTTGCACAGATTTTGGTAACTGTTGCATCATGGGAAAAATCCACAAAATGGAAACGGGAGATTAAAAAAAACTAACTTTTATTTTTGCTTTTTACATGCAATTACTTCAATGGAGGAAAAAAAGCCCCAGCATGTGTTTTATTTATTTTTTAAAGTTTTATTTTGAATAAAAGTCACTTATACAGCAAATACGTTATGGTCAACCGGCATCACGTCCGGTGGCAGAAATTCTAACAAGGCATTTTTAGAAGGAATGTGAGACCGCAAGGCATTATCATACCAGCAACATCAGGAAACATTAAAATCAAGCAGGGGAGAAGCGGGATACATGGGCCCTCCTTCCCAAAAAAAATAAAAAAATTCCCCATATACGAATGGTGGGAGAAAGCCTCCAGTAAAGGAAAGGTGGTGCTCGGCGGCTCACCCCTAGCCCTCCGCAGAGTGGCAGGGGGCCACAGAGGGAACCACAGGCACGGGTCGCCACAGGGCCGAGCGGCAGTGAGAGCCTAGGTGACTGCCTCACGGCTCTCCCGTGGTCAAACCCTCTCTCCGCACCCATCTAGGGGTAAAAAAAAAAAGGGGGGGGGAATAAAAGCAAGATCAAGTCGGCAACAAAAAAGAAAAGAAAATGAGGCAAATGAGGGATAACCCCCCTATGACGGAATGGGATGTTGTTCCGCCTGCGGGTGTGCTCTATCTGCGTGGCCCCGTCGCTTACCGCTGGCCCGACTACCGAGTGACGCACACTCGGCGTCTCGTGCGGCCTGGCGTGGCCCTGGGGAAGGTTAGCGGGCGGTGGAGGGGACCCCTGCCTAGAACCAGCCCGACCACTGAGCCATACGGCACTCAGCGTCCCGAGCAGCTGGTTCACTGACCTTGTGGGTGTGGGACGTCTGTGGAGATCGGATCTGCCAGCCGCGGAGGAATCTTCGGATCTTATGTGGGAAACGTTTCGGATCTTATGCGGGAAACGTTTCCGATCCAGGTGCGGGTGAATCTTCGGATCTCAAGTGGAGGACTTTTCGGATCGGGGATGGATGAAGCTTCGGATCTTGCGGGATCTGCAAAGGATTCGGATCTTACCGCAATCCCTCGCAATACCGAAGCGCGGTACACGGCCGCGCTCTTCGGATCGGATCTCCGTCAAATATTCTGGGAACCGAACCTCATACACTGCGCCTCTGCCCTGATGCTCGATGCAGGTACAGAGCGCTCGGTTCGGTTCGGATCGTCTGGGACACCGTACCCTGAGACCGCGAGGGATTCTCAGAAGATGAAGCACGGCGGAGAAATAACCACATCAGACGAGGCTGGATGCACTGCTAAATCTGGCTTTATTATTTACAGCTCGAGCATTTATTAACTTTACACAAATTACAATACAATGGGAATCCCTGCCCGCCCTCCCAGGACCCATTGGCCCTTACCGATCGGGGAGTCGCCGATTCGGACCGGATGGTCCGAATCGGCCATTTTACGATTCGAACCGGATGGTTCGAATCGGCCATTTTACGAATCGAAGAATCTGAACTGCGCCACAAGGTGATCGGAAAATGGCGGCGGGCAAGGCAGACAAAGGGAAAATACATTTCGCAATAAACCAACGGGGACACTTCATTACACCACACATAATCACATCTAATAAAAAGTACTTTAAAAACTCTGTGCGTGCCACCGCACCCAACTGTTCATGGCCAATCAATGTCTGTGCGCACCGCCCCTGGCTGAGGGTGCTGGGCCATTCCGTGACACCCCCCCCCCCCCCCGTAATGTTGGTATTCGGCAAGTTAGTCCGGTGCACGGTGCCGCATCGCCTGCTGTGAAGGCGAAACGTCCTCAAGCTGGGGCGGCCGCCAGACCCAAACTCAGCAGGTGTACCCGTGCCGCCTCCATCATAGAAGCCGTTAAAGTCTCCGAGCCGTTATGAATAAGCAGGGATCCTGACACTCCCCAGCGATAACGGATAGCCCTATCCCGGAGAATCGCTGTGATGTCTCCAAACCGGCGTCAGGCCGCCAAGGCCAGAAACGGTAAGTCCCGGAAAATGGTGATCTCCATGTCCTCAAATCGAGTTGGGGGGGGGGGCGGACCGTCATGTCCAGCAGCCGGTCTCTGACACTGATATCCACCACAATCACATCTCTGGAAGAGGTCAGAGGAGCCATCTCTGCCTTCCTGACTCGGATCGCCGACTGCGCCGGATTCGGAGCGTCCCCGGTAAGGCCACTACCTTGCACACCAGGCGGTTAACGAGGGGTAGGAGCTCAGTCGGGGACAGAGTCCGGGATACCACGCAACTTGAGGTTCCGTTGTCTATGGCGGGTCTCTAGTACCAGTACCGCAGATTGCAGCCCGGCCACCTGAGCCTGGAGCGCCGCAACACTGGAGGAGGTAACAGCCTGCGTGTCCGCCAAGGCCTAGGCACGTGTTCAATATCCCCCATCTCTGAACAAAGGGATGTGAGGTCAGTACGCACCTCCGCCAGCCCCATGGCCCATGAGCATCGGGCGTCCCCAAGAGGGCACGGATGTCCTTTTTGGTTGCCGGTAGGTCCTCTGGGTCCGTTGAGGCAGGACGTTGCGCGGCCGGAGCAAGGTCAGCTGGGGTCAGAGTTTGGGCCAGTTTTCCCCGCAATCCAGATAGATGTCAGGGAGAGGAGGATCGTCCGCTGTTCCTATTTGCGCCCCCCCTCACCCCCCGAAAAATTTGTCAACTGTTGAAATGTGGGGGGAACACACTGTGCACTGGAACACACATACACACACAGCGGTGGGACACACACACTGTGCATGGGGGCCGCACACGGTCGTTCGGGGCCCATCTTACCCCTCCGCTGGTCGGGCTCGAGATCGGTCTCTGCTGCTTTCTTTCCTCTGCCCTCTGTGCATCTTTTTCTCTTTCTTTCTTTCGTGCCTCTTACATTTGCCTTTTCTTTCCTCTGCCTTTTTTTCTTTCATCTGCCTCTTTTTTCTTCCTCTCTTACTTTCTTACCTCTTCTTTTGTGCCTTTTCTTTTTTCTTTCTTCTGCCTCTTTTTTTCTTCTGCCTCTTTTTTTCTTCTGCCTCTTGTGGTGCCCGCATGTCATCTGGTGGTGCCTGGGCTTTACCGTAAGACACCCACCTTCTACGCCGCTAGCGGGGGTCTGCTTTGCAAGCCGCCACTGCCGGCTACACAAGCAATGTGGAAGGGGTACAATAATAGAATCCAGGTTGGGGCCGGTGGCACCCCTAGGTGGCAGTGCGCCCTAGGCGGTTGCCTAGTGGAAGCACTGGCCCTGGGCGTACCGCCAGCAATTCCACCAGGCCGGAGACTCTGCCAGTAACAGGCTAGCGTAAGTTGCAGGGGCTCAGTCGGTCCACTAACTCCAGCACCCGCTCCTGACTCAAGGCGCAGAACGGGGGGAAGCAGGGGTAGCAGAAAAGGCAAGAAATTCCCCAAGAAAGCAGGGAAATCCGCAGGAGCTGCTCGAGCGTGCGACCATTCACCTCCAGAGCCTAGCCATGCCTCATAATGTGTTTTATAAGGTGGTTTTGTTTGTAATGCACAAGTAATATAGTTACAGGTTATGTAAGTGGGTAGTGCCCCTTTTTAAGGCATGTGATTTCAGATCCTTTTCGTCTGGGTCACCTCTCAGCCTTCATATCTGATCTCGATATAACTTCAACTACATTCTCTCTTGGACTTTTCTCTGCACCTGGTGTTTTACAGCAGCAAACCCCTTCCTTTTAACCCTTTCACTACCAAAAAATTTGTTAACTTGATTTTGTATTGTTATACATTGAAAAGCAATCATTACCATATCAAACCCTATTGTCATACCTTTTAAAAGCAAGGTCAATGTGCCCTCTGTGGAGAAACTGAATTGTTTTATCTCTCTTCAGTCATCCTGTATTACTGTAACCAAGCTGCAAATAGCCGCTCCTAACCTCACCCTAAACAAAAAGTTCAACAAACTTTGATGCATTACGACAGGTCACTCACTGCTGTACTAGGATTCAGGATTGCTGAAATCCCTGTACATTACAGATACAAGATGTTACTGTAATTCCCATACACAGGCATTATGCAGCACATACAGATACAAGGTGTCGCTGTAATTGCCATACACAGGCATTAGGCAGCACATACAGATACAATGTGTTACTGTAATTGCCATACACAGGCATTATGCAGCACATACAGATACAAGGTGTTACTGTAATTGCCATACACAGGCATTATGCAGCACATACAGATACAAGGTGTTGCTGTAATTGCCATACACAGGCATTATGCAGCACATACAGATACAAGGTGTTACTGTAATTCCCATACACAGGCATTATGCAGCACATACAGATACAAGGTGTTAGGCTAGGTTCACACCACAGCGTAGCGCAATGCGTGCTTTTTTTTTACGCGCGTTCGCGCATTGCAGCGCGTTCGCGGCTATGATATGGCCGCGAACACGCAGCTATATGCCGAAAAGAAGCTCCCGGACTTCTTTTTGCGTCGGCCGTTTTAAAGCGCGTTCCTGCGCGCTTTAAAACGCTTAGGTGTGACATGCCCACATAGGCAATCATGGGATTTCATGTTTAAGCGTTTTACAGCGCGCAGGAGCGCGCTGTAAAACGCTTGGGTGTGAACCCAGCCTCACTGTAATTGCCATACACAGGCCTTATGCAGCACATACAGATACAAGGTGTTGCTGTAATTTCCATATACAGGCATTCTGCAGCACATACAGATACAAGGTGTTGCTGTAATTCCCATACACATGCATTATGCAGCACATACAGATACAAGGTGTTGCTGTAATTGCCATACACAGGCATTATGCAGCACATACAGATACAAGGTGTTACTGTAATTGCCATACACAGGCATTATGCAGCACATACAGATACAAGGTGTTGCTGTAATTGCCATACACAGGCATTATGCAGCACATACAGATACAAGGTGTTGCTGTAATTGCCATACACAGGCATTATGCAGCACATACAGATACAAGGTGTTGTTGTAATTTCCATACACAGGCATTATGCAGCACATACAGATACAAGGTGTTACTGTAATTGCCATACACAGGCATTATGCAGCACATACAGATACAAGGTGTTGCTGTAATTGCCATACACAGGCATTATGCAGCACATACAGATACAAGGTGTTACTGTAATTGCCATACACAGGCATTATGCAGCACATACAGATATTCAATTCTTTTGGCATATTCTTGGTTATCGGACCATTTCATTATCTGTCTGCAGCACATTTCCTTGCTTTGGCACGAAGGCTATATCTGCCTGTATGCTGATATTGCAGACCCTGTGTGAAATGGTGTTAGGTTAAAGAGGCCATCTAGAGTTTAGAACCTTTCATTCCAGCACTATTTCTATAAATAATAAAGGAATATATTAAAAATGAGCAAATTTACGTTATTGTAATTTACCTGTTGGAAAATTTATATTTTATCCAATATTCAACTTTGCGTTCAACTATATATTATGAAAAACTTTATCTCCAAAACTTACTTGGCACTGAAGGAGTTGAGAGGTTTTGTATATAGCTTTGCATAGAATAATCCAAAAATGTAGGAACCCATTACATATTACAGCTAGAATTTCAGCGTTTTAATGTGGAATAAACCTGTATTTTTGGTAATGCAGTTGTTAACCTGCCTATAAGCGCAATACTGGAAATATTCAATTAATCCTTTTAGCATTGAATAAACTTCCCCACCGAGGAAGAGTGGGTTTGTTTGTTATGGGCCCTTACACTTTCTTTCTTTTTTTTTTTTTCTCTCTACATCCCATAAAACAATTAAAGCTTCTTATAGAATAATGCATTAAATCAGCTGTTAAAATCGCATTAAAGGTCACTCCATGCTGGGTGTCTGTCATTCTTTTTTATCATGCATAATTCAGGCTGTCCTTGGATGCTTTAAAACATGGGATGGAAAAAGCGATGTGTGCATTCTGCCGATTCTGTTCCCAGCCAATCCCTGTGCTCCTAGCTGGCTCTTGTTTTCTTCTCCCGTGCAGTTCTTTGCTTTTCCATCATGGATCTGGAAATCTGCATGTTCAGCCATGTATGGAATGGTATAGTGTAGCGATGGCGAACATTGGCACCCCAGATGTTTTGTAACTACATATCCCATGATGCTTAGTCACCCCTAAACCTGGCTGAGAATTGGATGCACGAATACTGGTATCGGCGCTGATACCGGCATTTGCACGAGTACTTGATGCTCATGCAAATGCCCTGATACCTCTACAGAGACCTGAAAGCCAGCACTGATCGGAAGCGATCGCGTCACAGGCCGGCAACCACTCTGTGGAACGTGGCCAACCGTAGGGGAATGCTGTTAATGCATTCTGCCAGCAGCCCCAGTGTCTGAGGTCTGTGGTTATGTATGTGTCTGAGGTCTGGTGTGGGTATGCGTATGTGTCTGAGGTGTGTGTGTTGTCAGGGTGCTGTGCAGTGGGTAAATGGGGTGTCTGGCCATACATTTCAATATTAACATAAATTGAACAGGCTTTCAGCAAAATCCTAATTAATTTCATGTGACGCTTTCCAATAAATAAAAGTATCGGTACTTGGTCTTTAAAAAAAACCACGGTATTGGTGCATCCTTACTGAGAATCATGGGACGTATCGTTTGGAAACATCTGGGTTGCCATGGTTCGCCATCAGTGGTATAGAGGATGGCAGGGACACGATAAAGGGGAAGTAAATCTATTTTAATTTCTTTTTGCGTTTCTAGGATAAATCCCAATATATTGTCTTAGATGCTGAATGCAAGATTTTATTTTTTTTAATATGCCATCCTGTCAAATGTCAAGAACCCCAGACCCTAAAAAAAAACTGGATATGAACTGCTCCCAGGATCAATTATATGTCAATCCCTCCCTGATGTTGTTCTGTGTAATATTGACCTCCTCTATCCCCTCATATGTTCCAGGAGAGACCATGTCACATTATCTAGTGCTGGTCACTGGATGCATGTCCGTCGGGAAGATACAAGACTCCGAGGTATTTCGTGTGACCTCCACAGAGTTCATTTCCCTGAGAGCCGACCCGGATGAGGATCGCATGTCTGAAGTGCGCAAGGTTTTAAACTCCGGCAGTTTTTACTTCGCCTGGTCTTCCACCAGAGTCAGCTTGGATCTCAGCCTCAATGCTCATCGCAGCATGCAGGAGCAAAGGACCGACAACCGCTTCTTCTGGTGAGTCCCGGCAGCCTTATTGCAGGTCATTATAACCATGCGGATGTTACATTTTCTGGTGCCGGTGCACCTTCCGGTTCCTCTTTCTCGGCTCGTCTTTAAGCGAATACAGCTATCTCGCTACTTAGTTGCAGCCATCTTCCATTGCATCTTATGTCACACAAGCTTCTCTATATTGGGCAGCAGGAAAGCAATCCTCTCCTTTGCGATGGTGTGCTTTTTGAGTAGAAAGCTGTGAAGATTGTCATGGCAGAGCTTGTGCCGCCCTCCAGGCTGGGCACCTAGTTAGTGCAGCATCACAGTGTGCAAAAAGCTGCCTACACCGCTCTGATCTTTACAGAAATACTCGCTGTCTTACGTTACAACTTTATACCTTGCAAAAAGATTGAGCTCGAAAACCTAGACTTCTCTTAAGTTTCAAATCCTCCTGGTATGCACCTTTTAACCCCTTATTGACCAGATAGTTTTACGATTGTCTGAAAGTACCCACTGCTGGTTTTACATTTCTGCGCTGTTTGTGTTTAGGTCTAATTCTCCTCTTACTCGTTTATGCAACCCACACATATTATATACAATTTTTGTCGCCATTAAATGGACTTTCTAAAAGGTACCATTATTTCCATCATATCTTCTAATTTACTATAAAAAAAAATCGTGAAATATGATGGCATAATGGGGAAAAACACACTTTTTTGAACTTTAATCTTCAAAATCTACAACCGCCAAAAAAGACCCCGGCTAAACGGTTTCAAAAAGTTGTCCTGAAATTAGAAATACCCGATTTTTACATGTTTTTGCTTTTTAACACCTTCACTGCTGAGCCATTTCACCTCTGTGCACTGAGCTCATTTTGACTGTTTTTATGCCCATGTTTAAACGTCAACTGGAGTCAGTGGGTGGGGTGACCCGGAGGCGTGTCAGCCACTTCTGGGTTCGAATCGCGATTGGGTGCTGAATAGCGATCCGGCAGCTAAGGGGTTAAAGAGAGGCACCACTGAAAATGGCAGACTCGGCCCTTTCCAGCGGTACCTTCTTTTTTTTTTCTAACTCTAGCCGTTTGGGAGAGAGAGGCATCCAAAGGACCCCCCTTTTCAGGTTCCCCCTGCAGGTGCCTGAAAGTGACGTCATCACGACGGCTGGGGCAAATAAAACCATAAACTGACTTTAAAGAAAGTCAGTTCGACGTGGGACCCTGGCCAGCGGGGGGAAATATAGGGAGGGGGGGGGTTAAAGGACCATGACCTACATAGTACGTCCTTGGTCCTAGGGAATTTTTCCCTATGTACGTCAGCGGTCCTTATGGGGATTATGCCCGATGGAAGTTGGGCTCATTTGACACATCTATAGAAGAAATAAATTCTCGTTCAAAAAATTGGCTCAAGGCTGTCACTCAGAGAGTGACAGCAAAGGGCCTCCCTCACAGACTGTCCTCCGGCACTGCGCCAGCAGGATTGCATGCCAGCGTCGCCACTGGGGACCAGTTGTGCAAAGGTCTTCAGAAAGCTCTGCCTGTGGAGGCCCACGGCACTGGAATGGGGGGGGGGGTTAAGTAATGGCTGTGATATCACGCTGATCTTTAAGACCAATACAATACCCACCCCCTGATATGATATCACAGGGAAAGTGCCTCCAGTATCCGTTAAAACAGTAAGTAACCTGGATAAATTGTTCAGTGTTTGTTCCTTTTTTCTCCTTCTGCATCTTGGTTTATTGTGGTTTATTGTCCTTTTCTATTCCCTGCATTGCATGACCCGAACTGCCGGCTTTGCTCCTCATTCCTCCATAGGATTTATTCAAAGGCAAAAGAAGTGTATGGTTTCAGCTAATTCTCATGTGGACACCTCCTGTCTGCTCCGTCTAAAAGGAAAATCAGGGAGTGCCCGCACACAGCCGAATGCCATACAAAATAATATCCTGTACATAGTGCCAACTGGTGGGGGCACAGTGTGTCCCGGAGCAACCAACTCATCGGTAAATCAGGAAGGCGAACCGGTCACTATCGACTGTTTCAAGGCACATTTATTGGGGGTTGGGGGGGGGAGAAACGTTTTGGCTGCAAGTGAAGCCTTTCTCAAGTCTCGGCTGATCTTGCAGCCAAAATGTTGCCCTTTTTTCCCCCAAATAAGTGCTTTGAATCCTTTGCTAGTGACTGGTTCCCCTTTTGTTATCTACCTGTCTGTTCATTGTCATGGCTTGGGTTAAAGCTGTATATGATTTGGTTCATACCCTTTCGATTTATTATTTTTTTTTGTCGGTTTTTAACACAATAATTGTCATATTTTTTTGACATTTAAAACCTTTTCGGCAACATTTTCTAAACACTGTATGGGCCTTAACGCTAGCGCTCACGTGAAGGAGCTTTAGCGCTAGATTGAGGTGATAGCGTTACGAGCAGATCACCGAAAAAAAACACGGTAGCAAATTGGTATTGGTGCTTTTTAGCGCGACCTTACTGGACTTGGATCTCCCCATGTTAAGCATAGGGAGAGCAAAGAGTAAGCCACGTCCTAACTAAAAAAAGTTTGCTACAGCTTAGAGCTTCTGCGGAATCAGTAAGCAGCAGCTGGAACCCCCCCAAAAGAACCCCAATCCTACTCCCCTCTCATCCCGCGGCAAGAACAGTGGCCTGATCCACCACTTCTGGCCACTGGCAGCGGAGTGAGACTGGGGGAAACAGTCCCCAGTCTCCCTCTGATCACTCTGTGGACCTGCAGGATCTCGCGACAGACTAGATCCTGCCAGTCGTGTGACCTGACAGCAGAAGCCTCCATGGAGTCCTATGGAGCGTTGGCGCGGCCGCCACGGGGCAGGCTGCTGGATTCAGCGCTAGCCCCATAATCCACTTGTAAAATGGGGAGGCTAAGGGGAGATTTGCGAGTGCAAATTTTTCCCATTGGCGTCCCCGTTTTAGCTCAGGGCAGCTGATAGGGCTCTGAGAATAAAAAAACGTTTTTCTTTACAGGAAGCAGACTTTTTTTTTTTTTTTTTTTTTAATGTTCCCCACGTCTGTAAATCCAAGGTTTTAGTAACCAGATCGTTATCTGAACAGGAATCAGTCCTTGCATCTCCACCTGAAGCACTACGGCGTTAACTGCGACGACTGGCTCCTGCGTCTCATGTGCGGCGGCGTGGAGATCCGGACGATTTACGCCGCTCACAAGCAAGCCAAAGCCTGTATCATATCGCGACTGAGCTGCGAGAGAGCCGGAACCCGATTCAACGTGCGGGGAACAAACGACAACGGCCAAGTGGCCAACTTCGTGGAAACTGAACAGGTACCGCTCCTTCCTTTAGATGAGGCGACAGACTCTCTTAATTGGCAGTTTTGACCATTTCATTAATTTTCTCATTAGTGTTTGCGCTGCTGTGTTTTAAGCTGCTTGAGAGCGGATTCTCCTAATGACCTGGGGATTTTATTCACTTTCAGTTACTCGTATGCGAACGTTAATTACTGCATCCAGCGAGCCGGCCGAATTATAATGGCATAAATTATTTATCTCTTAGGTTTTTTGTGTTTTTTTTTTTTTTCCATCTATTTAGGTTTTCCTTTCATTGTATCAGTGCCAGTAAATTCAAGTGGAGTCATGGGGATTACTATTTAATATCAGCATTAAGGCTGGTGGGGAACTTTCATTTTCGCTGCTGTTCTTTAATATTTTTCCTTCACTTTTGGTATTTTGAGGCTTTTGATTAGGCATTCAGACCACCTCCAGCAGGGAGTGCCTTAAAGTGCACCAATTTTTATTTATTTATTTACAAAGGATTTTACCAGGAAGGATACATTGAGATTTCTCTCGTTTTCAAGTATGTCCTGGGTTGCAGCCAAAAGAACTTTATCTCGTTTGAAAGGTCTCCCAAATCTGCCTATACATTGCGTCAGCCAAACTGCTGACAGATGGAGCATTTTTTCAAAAAAACCTTGTAAAGAAATCTCCCCGAGCTTCCTGTTTGCACTCAGTACTGCGGCATGCCGCATGATGTGTTTCACTGGGGGAGGGATTTATGGCTCTCACAGCAGGAGATACTCCCCCTCCTAGAGCTGCTGCTGAACTAAAAATCCCTGCAGACACAGAGCAGTTGGCAAACGACTCACACACCTTCTGAACAGATAGCGACGCTGGATGCTCTGTACTTTTCAACTGTTAATCCTTCCCTACATCAGTGCTGTGATTCCCCCTGCGAGAGTCGACTAAAGAAATACGGAGGAAAGGTTGTAAATAAATATTCCTGTTTAAGTATGTGTGTGATTTTTGCACTAGAGATGAGCAGGGGGATGGGGGATCTTTTTTAGCATTTCTATCGGAACAATCCCTCCTCCTTGAGCCATCTCGAGTTGAGCTGTCAATCACACCGCTTAGATGATTAGCCCCCCCACAAAAAGAGAGGAAGCAAAAAACATGGCCACCTCCTGTAAGGGCAGGCAGATTAGGAGCTACAAAAACGCACAAAACTCCCACGGGAAGTTATAAAATAAAAAGGTTTACTGGATTAATTAACCCATTAAGGATCAACGATGTAACGGTTACGTCATAAATGCATTGACTTTCAAGTCTCTTGGTTGTTAAGGGGTTAAGCTACAATAAAACACATTTCAAAAATCTTTACCAGGCGGCTGGTGCGCGTTGAAGCTTCCTGCCAACGTTTGCGATCATTGATACGTTACAGTGAGTGTGATGGGCCGGAGTTTATTTTACATAAGATGTTTCTTGGTCCGTTACAATCAGGTTCTATTTATTTATTTTCTCCTCTCTGTTTAGGTGATCTACCTCGATGATTGCATCTCTTCATTTATTCAGATTCGTGGATCCGTTCCTCTCTTCTGGGAACAGCCTGGCTTGCAAGTAGGTTGGAGTGAATGTCGTATATTTTTATTTATAAGGTATAAATCAGAATATTTATAGAGTAGTTTAGTCGTAGTTTACGTGAGAAGTGCCAGGCCCCGTTTCATTTCCTAGTTTAGAGTAGCCTAGAATATGTTAGTAGTAACAATCTAGCTTAATACAAGACGAGAGGTTATTCATTGAGCGCCGGTGTTGCAAATACTGGCAGAATTCTGATATTGCAACGCTTACAAGCTGTGGCTTGTCACAAAACGAACATTCAAACCGCAACAGGAGAAGCTTTAAATTGAAGCTGCTCTTGTTAGTCTTTGGATTTTAGTTTTGCGAAATGCCGGCGTTTGTCAGTGGTGCAAAACCTGCAAACATCGGCGCTTTGTGAATAACCCCTGTAGTGTGGTAAACAGGGGCACATTTAGGCTTCATGCTGCCCGAGGCGCTCCAAATTCTGGCGCCACTCCTGCTTCACCTCATTTCATATTGCATATACATTTACATGAATGTAGACAATCACAACCTGTGACAGCCCTAAATGTCATTTGAAACAAAAGCAAGCTATCTTCTTTACACAAAGCGATTTATAACAACACTTAAAGGGTTAGAGCAACCATGACCCTCCAGATGTTTTGGAACTACATCTCCCATGAATCTCAACCACTCCTTAGGTTGGCAGAGCATCATGGGAGATGTAGTTCCGGAACATCCGAAAGGCCACAGTTGCTGACTTAGAAACTCCTCTCTAGGAATGTTATCCCTTTATGGTTCTGTTATACACACACACACTCCCCAGTGTTCAAGTCTGGACGGACCTGGGGTGGAGGGTTTAGGATGCTTGTGTAATATAAAAATTTCTGGTATTACACAGAAAATACCGCATTGTCGAGGCAGCTCAGAAAAATACGCCTGCAGAGCTGCCGGAGGTTTACGCCTCTCAGAATCCGAATGTTAATATGTTGCTGTTTATTTTTATTCTACCTGTATTGTAATCCACGTGTTCTGCGTGTCAGGTCGGATCTCACCGTGTAAGGATGTCCAGGGGATTTGAGGCCAACGCGCCAGCTTTTGATAGGTAAGAAACAAATGTTTTATGTTTATATAAGCTCTTACGTAAGACGCTGATACCTGGCTATGCTGTAGATCTTCAGTTTGTGTTTTTTGTTTGTGGAAAAAAAAAAAAAAAAAGTTTACGTTTTATGAAATCACAGAGACTGCACTTAAAATGGTGATAAATCATCAGATTAATAGTCTAAAACGAGATCGAGCATGAACTGTCACACCAATAAGGATCAGATTTTGTTGAAATAGTTTATATAGATCATTAAAAGAATAAGATCCACAGATTATAAGGTTTTAATAGAAGTGGAAGCTATGGGAGGTAGAAACTTGCTCGTCAGTCTGTAGAGACCAGAGCTGTATGTACAAGGAGTGCAGTATGTACCGATTAATGGAGCGACGCGGCGGTGTTTGCCTGTCAGATGTGTTAGTTACAAGACAATGAGGCCGGGGTCAGACAAGTGTTTTTCAGAGTGGAAGGAATATCCGTGAGAGTGTACGTTCCTTCCACCCTGACGCCCGTCTGGCCACCTCACTGAGTGCAGTTAGTGCGCTCAGCGCTGCAAGGCTCGATCCTCCTATGGCGGATCACCCTCGGCAGCCCCGTCAAACGTGTGTCTAGCAGTTTGATGGGTAGGATTTCAGCACGTCTGCTGTAGCGCGTGCAATTCGTGCGCGCGCTACAGCGTGTGACCGGCCCTGTCGAAACGTCACAACACTGCGACGGGCGTCGGAAGGCACGTCTGTACGGGCGCTCGTCTGACACTGACCTACAGTTGTGTTCAAAATTATTCAACCCCCAATGCTGTAAAGGGTTTTAGGGAATTTAGTGTACCTTTGTAATTGTATTCAGAATGAAATCCTACAAGGACTTTTTAAAGAACCATATGCAACTAAAATGACATCAATTGGTTTTGTAATACAGTAGTAAATGTTTCTTTTGTGAATTCTTCATTGACACAATTATTCAACCCCTTAAAGACTACCACTCTGAAGAACAGAGGTTCATTCAAGTGTTTTCAATCAGGTATTGAAAACACCTGTGGATGTCACGGAGCAGCAATAAAGCATAATAAGCACCAATTAGGCAGCTTTAAAATGACTGTGATACTCAGCTCCTTCTAGACATTTACTGGTGTGGTTACAAACATGGTGAAGTCAAGAGAATGGTCCAGGAAGACAAGAGAAGAGGTGATTACTCTTCACAGGAAGGCAATGGCTATAAGAAGATTGCAAAGATGTTAAACATACCAAGAGAGACCATAGGAAGCATCATTCGCAAATTCAAGGCAAAGGGCACTGTTGAAACGCTACCTGGTCGTGGCAGAAAGAAGATGCTGACTTCGACTGCTGTGCGCTAGCTGAAGCGTAGAGTGGAGAAAAGTCCCCGTGTGACTGCTGAGGAACTGAGAAAAGATTTGTCAGATGTGGGTACTGAAGTTTCAGCTTAGACAATACGGCGCACACTGCGTAATGAAGGCCTCCATGCCAGAACTCCCAGGCGCACCCCTTGCTGTCTCCAAAGAATAAGAAGAGTCGACTGCAGTATGCCAAAAGTCATGTGGACAAACCACAGAAGTTTTGGGATAGTGTTCTGTGGACTGATGAAACAAAATTAGAACTGTTTGGGCCCATGGATCAACGCTATGTTTGGAGGAGGAAGAACAAGGCCTATGAAGAAAAGAACACCTTGCCTACTGTGAAGCATGGCGGGGGGTCAATCATGCTTTGGGGCTGTTTTGCTTCTGCAGGTACAGGGAAGCTTCAGCGTGTGCAAGGTACCATGAATTCTCTTCAGTACCAGGAGATATTGGATGACAATGTGACGCAGTCCGTCACAAACCTGAGGCTTGGGAGACGTTGGACCTTTCAACAGGACAATGATCCCAAGCATACCTCCAAGTCCACTAGAGCATGGTTGCAGATTAAAGGCTGTAACATTTTGGAGTGGCCATCGCAGTCACCTGACTTAAATCCGATTGAGAACCTCTGGTGGGACTTAAAGAAAGCAGTTGCAGTGCGCAAGCCTAAGAATGTGACTGAACTGGAGGCTTTTGCCCATGACGAATGGGCGAAGATACCCGTAGATCGCTGCAAGACACTTGTGTCAAGCTATGCTTCACGTTTAAAAGCTGTTATAACTGTAAAAGGATGTTGTACTAAGTACTAAGATTGAATGTCACTTGGGGGTTGAATAAAATGGATAATGATGTAAGCACAGAAAAGACATTTGTGGTTATTTCATTATAAATGTTATGTTATATTTGTCTGACCTACACGTGCCTCTTTGATTTAATTGTAAGCAAGATGACTGAATGATCAAAATCAATGTCAAACTGGCCAAAACACTCAATTTCAGTGGGGGTTGAATAATTTTGAACACAACTGTAAGACGCACACAAGGAACGAAAAGGGGAAGGCACAGTCTTTCTGGTGCTTACACGCATGGAGCAGCCCAATTCCTCAATACATCAATCCAATACAGTGTACACGGCACACAGGAGCTCCCAAATTTGCAGATTCAAAAGATCGAACAGCATCCCTTCAGCCCTCCAGTGGGCTTTCTTTAAGATGTGAGGAATATTAATAAAAAAGATGAAGGAACCCAGCACTCCAATCTGTAAAAGACCGTTTCGGCTGGTGCAACTGCCTTTCTCAAGCTCGGTACTCAGGTGCTGAGCGCGAAAAAGGCTGTTGCATTTGCCAAGCATTTGCTGCTAGCCAATCAAACTGGGCTTTTACAGATTGGAGTGCTGGGTTCCTTCATCTTTTATATTGAATTTCACATGGAGTTCTGTCTGTCCGCTCCATGGTTCCTGAAGCTCCTGTCTGACCATGAACTGGTTAAACCTGTGTGTGCACAACCCTTCACATGCTCATTGAATTTTGTGTGTAATATAAAGTCTTTCATAGAGCATAGAGCATATTTTTTTTGTTTTCACTAATCGCCTTTATTGTAATGTCAATTGAGAGATATACAGTCAGGTCCAGAAATATTGGGACATCGACACAATTCTAACATCTTTGGCTCTATACACCACCACAATGGAGTTGGAATGAAACAAACACAATGCGCTTTAACTGCAGACTGTCAGCTTTAATTTGAGGGTATGTACATCCAACTCAGGTGAACGGTGTAGGACTTACAGCAGTTTACAGATGTGCCTCCCACTTGTTAAGGGACCAAAGGTAATGGGGCAGAATAATAATCATAAATCAAACTTTCCCTTCTTAATACTTGGTTACAAATCCTTGGCAGTCAATCACAGCCTGAAGTCTGGAACGCATAGACCTCACCAGACGCTGGGTTTCATCCCTGGTGATGCTCTGCCAGGCCTCTACTGCAACGGTCTTCAGTTCCTGCTTGTTCTTGGGGCATTTTCCCTTCAGTTTTGTCTTCAACAAGTGAAATGCATGCTCAATGGGATTCAGGTCAGGTGATTGACTTGGCCATTGCATAACATTCCACTTCTGTCCCTTCAAAAACTCTTTGGTTGCTTTTGCAGTATGCTTTGGTCATTGTCCATCTGCACTGTGAAGCACCGTCCAATGAGTTCTGCAGCATTTGGCTGAATGTGAGCAGATAATATTGCCCCAAACACTTCAGAATTCATCCTGCTGCTTTTGTCAGCAGTCACAGCATCAATAAATACAAGAGAACCAGTTCCATTGGCAGCCATACATGCCCACGCCATGACACTACCACCACCGTGCTTCACTGATGAGGTGGTATGCTTAGGATCCTGAGCAGTTCCTTTCCTTCTCCATACTCTTCTCTTCCCATCACTCTGGTACAAGTTGATCTTGGTCTCATCTGTCCATAGGATCTTGTTCCAGAACTGTGAAGGCTTTTGTAGGTGTTGTTTGGCAAACTCTAATCTGGCCTTCCTGTTTTTGAGGCTCACCAATGGTTTACATCTTGTGGTGAACCCTCTGTATTCACTCTGGTGAAGTTTTCACTTGATTGTTGACTTTGACACACATACACCTACCTCCTGGAGAGTGTTCTTGATCTGGCCAACTGTCGTGAAGGGTGTTTTCTTCAACAGGGAAAGAATTCTTCGGTCATCAACCACAGTTTTCCGTGGTCTCCCAGGTCTTTTGGTGTTGCTGAGCTCACCGGTGCGTTCCTTCTTTTTGAGAATGTTCCAAACAGTTGTTTTGGCCATGCCTAATATTCTTGCTATCTCTCTGATGGGTTTGTTTTGTTTCTTCAGCCTAATGATGGCTTGCTTCACTGATAAGATGAGATCCAAAGAGCTGTCACTGAGAGTTGACCGCAACAGATTCCAAATGCAAATAGCACACTTGAAATGAACTCTGGGCCTTTTATCTGCACATTGTAATTGGGGTAATGAGGGAATATCACACACCTGGCCATGGAACAGCTGAGAAGCCAATTGTCCCATTACCTTTGGTCCCTTAACAAGTGGGAGGCACATCTGCAAATTGCTGTAAGTCCTACACCGTTCACCTGAGTTGGATGTACATACCCTCAAATTAAAGCTGACAGTCTGCAGTTAAAGCACATTGTGTTTGTTTCATTCCAACTCCATTGTGGTGGTGTATAGAGCCAAAGATGTTAGAATTGTGTCGATGTCCCAATATTTCTGGACCTCACTGTATATACTATATATATCAAGTCTCAGGTTCTCGTTAGCATTATAATGGAAACCCAACTGATGGCTAAATAGCATCTTATAATCTGACATTGTAGCCATGCTGTCGGTTTTTAATGCTATCCATTTGACCTTTGGTTTCCTTCACCTTCAGACACTTTCAGACCCTGAAAAGACTGTATGGAAGGCAAGTAATAGTGAACTTGCTGGGGTCAAAAGAAGGAGAAACCATGCTAAGTAGAGCTTTCCAGGTCAGTTCAAATAAACTCAAGCCCACATATATACACGTTTTCTGTAGTTATTTCCAAAATAAGAAATTAAATTTACTAGAAAATGTATAATATTTTTTTGTGTGTGGCATCTGGACTAAAACCGCTTACCAAATCTACACTACTAGTGTGTGTGTCTCTGAAGTTATGGGAGGTTTTTACTAGCCTTCTCACTGGTCTCTGTTCACTCTATCCTCGAGTCTTTTCTTATTTTGTGACACTCTGATGCTTCGTCACCAGGCCTGCTGATCCCATTGGATGGGGCTTGGATCTCTCTACAATCATCCTCCTCCTCTTCAGCCTGCTTGTTTTTGTGCGTGGGTGGTCTTCCTGCGTGCCCCCATCTCTGTCGCTGGGCCTTCCTGCATGCTCCCGTCTCCGTCGCTGGGCCTTCCTGCGTGCTCCCGTCTCCGTCGCTGGGCCTTCCTGCGTGCTCCCGTCTCCGTCGCTGGGCCTTCCTGCGTGCTCCCGTCTCCGTCGCTGGGCCTTCCTGCGTGCTCCCGTCTCCGTCGCTGGGCCTTCCTGCGTGCTCCGTCTCCGTCGCTGGGCCTTCCTGCGTGCTCCCGTCTCCGTCGCTGGGCCTTCCTGCGTGCTCCCGTCTCCGTCGCTGGGCCTTCCTGCGTGCTCCCGTCTCCGTCGCTGGGCCTTCCTGCGTGCTCCCGTCTCCGTCGCTGGGCCTTCCTGCGTGCTCCCGTCTCCGTCGCTGGGCCTTCCTGCGTGCTCCCGTCTCCGTCGCTGGGCCTTCCTGCGTGCTCCCGTCTCCGTCGCTGGCCTTCCTGCGTGCTCCCGTCTCCGTCGCTGGGCCTTCCTGCGTGCTCCCGTCTCCGTCGCTGGCCTTCCTGCGTGCTCCCGTCTCCGTCGCTGGGCCTTCCTGCGTGCTCCCGTCTCCGTCGCTGGGCCTTCCTGCGTGCTCCCGTCTCCGTCGCTGGGCCTTCCTGCGTGCTCCCGTCTCCGTCGCTGGGCCTTCCTGCGTGCTCCCGTCTCCGTCGCTGGGCCTTCCTGCGTGCTCCCGTCTCCGTCGCTGGGCCTTCCTGCGTGCTCCCGTCTCCGTCGCTGGGCCTTCCTGCGTGCTCCCGTCTCCGTCGCTGGGCCTTCCTGCGTGCTCCCGTCTCCGTCGCTGGGCCTTCCTGCGTGCTCCCGTCTCCGTCGCTGGGCCTTCCTGCGTGCTCCCGTCTCCGTCGCTGGGCCTTCCTGCGTGCTCCCGTCTCCGTCGCTGGGCCTTCCTGCGTGCTCCCGTCTCCGTCGCTGGCCTTCCTGCGTGCTCCCGTCTCCGTCGCTGGGCCTTCCTGCGTGCTCCCGTCTCCGTCGCTGGGCCTTCCTGCGTGCTCCCGTCTCCGTCGCTGGGCCTTCCTGCGTGCTCCCGTCTCCGTCGCTGGGCCTTCCTGCGTGCTCCCGTCTCCGTCGCTGGGCCTTCCTGCGTGCTCCCGTCTCCGTCGCTGGGCCTTCCTGCGTGCTCCCGTCTCCGTCGCTGGGCCTTCCTGCGTGCTCCCGTCGCTGGGCCTTCCTGCGTGCTCCCGTCTCTGGGCCTTCCTGCGTGCTCCCGTCGCCGGGCCTTCCTGCGTGCTCCCGTCGCCGGGCCTTCCTGCGTGCTCCCGTCGCCGGGCCTTCCTGCGTGCTCCCGTCGCCGGGCCTTCCTGCGTGCTCCCGTCGCCGGGCCTTCCTGCGCTGGCATATTGAATACGTTTTGCCCTTTTTTTTTTTTTTCCTTTAATCACCTGCCTAACCGGACCATCAGTTTCTGGCGTTCCTCAACCTATTTTTCCCATTCAGAAACCTTTTATTAAACTGTGGCTATTGTTTATATATATATATAATTTTCTAAATCTTTTATGTGCGTTTATAATATTAATGCGCGCGTTCTCTGACCTGTTCTCTATTATTTACAGAGTCATTTAAAGGCGTCAGAGCATGTTGCGGACATCCTGATGGTGAACTTTGACTATCATCAGATGGTCAGAGGGGGCAAAGCTGAAAAACTCAACAGTGTCCTTAAACCTAAAGTCCACTCCTTTCTGGAGAATTGTGGATGCTTTTATCTGGATAAAAATGGCGTTCACAGGTTTGTGGGTTTTTGGGGGTTCTTTTTCCTCTTGTTTTCTTCATTCTTGTAGGTTTGCTATTTAATCCATTCTGAAAATTACCTGCTTCATCCCTTTCTCCCGCGCCAATGATACATGATGCTGCTGCCGTGTACAGGTTAATTTCTCATTAACCCTAAGCTCGCCAACACTTTAAGAGCAATTTATAAACAATTGGGGTTATTCAGAGGAAGGTGAAAACCAGGAGAAGTGAAAATACTAGGCCAAAATAGCCGATTTGGAAAGTGAGATAAATGGGAGAATTTTTCTGGTTTGGCTATTTTGACCCAGAATTTTCACTTCTCCAAAAGTTCTCCAGAGTTTCACCTTTCAGTGAATAACCCTGAATGCCTTTCTTCTTCTTCTCGATCGGTCGGTCTGATCAAACATTGAGGTATATTATTACTTTATTTCTTGTTTCTTATTTAGAACACAAAGTGGGACCATCAGAACCAACTGTCTGGATTGTCTGGACAGAACCAACAGTGTTCAGGCTTTCTTTGCTTTAGAGGTGAGGCTTGAAATCGCGTGTTCATTAGCTCGGTTACATTTTGGGACACCTTGACTATATCATGGTCAGTTTTAGGAGAGTGGTGTTTTCCACAGTAACGTTGGTCTTTTTCTATTTTTTTTTTTCTTAAGGCTTAATCATTCCCTTTTGTCCACTGAGAATCCTTTGATCGCTCTGTGGGGAGAAGAGTCAGAACAAGCTTCTAATCCTAGCATAGAACAGCGAAGGCCGGGGTCAGACGAGCGTTTTTACGAGCGGAAGGAACGTCCATGCGAGTGGACGTGCTTTCCATTCAACGCCGTCTGGCCACCTCGCTGAGTGCAGTGCAAGGCTCAACCTCCTATGGAGAATCACGTTTTTCAGCCCCGTCAAACGCGCATCGTAGACTATAATGTGTGTTGTGTTAGGCCCCGTTCACACCTGGGAGTTTTATAGCGCGTTCCTGTGCGCTGTAAAAAGCCTAAACACGGAAATCCCATGATTTCCTATGGGGCCTGTTCACACCTGGGCGTTTTACAGCACGTAGGAACGCGCCGTAAAACGTCCTATGCCCCAAAGAAGTATGGGAGCTTCTTTGGGGAATATTGCAGCGCGTTCACAGCCATAGACTGCAGCGTGAACGCGCTGCAATGCGCGTTCGCGTTTTTCACGTTTGCGTTATACGTGCGTCAAAAAATGCGTATATTACGTGAGTCAAAAAACGCTTAGGTGTGAACCCAGCCTTATAGTGTGTTGTGTTGTGTGTTTCATAACGTGGATTTATTTATATTGCACAAGTGATCTAGTTACAGCTTCTGGAAGTGCTAGTGTCCCTTTTAATATGGAACTTATCCTTGACCTACTGTAGCAAACATTTTCCATATCCCTTCGTCCCTCTGCTTTTCTGTATCCCTAGATCTCGAACTGTTAAACATGTATTTATAAAACAGTCTGTTTTTCTGGCGTTGTTTTACCTTCGTGTTCGTGCGCGCCGCTCTAGCAATGTTTAGTCTTTTTTTTGCCCCTGTTTCTTTTTAATGAATGATGAGGACAGGTAGTTTAAAAACATTTATGTTGAGATCCAGCGAAATCGAGCAGCAGTGAAGCCTCTCGCCTGGCACTGAAGGTGACCCTGCTTTAGCTCTGCTTCCAGTGTTTGCATACCAGCCCAGACACGCACGTAGGTAGAAATGTTTATTATTTTTAACCAGGTTTGGTTGGAAAGGTTTCTCTGACTCTCCAGGTCTGTTAAATACGAATCGGAGAGCTACAGAATGGGTAAAACGGGTTTTTATTGGGTTTTTGTCTCGTCAGAGCAAATGCAAAGCACGTACTGAAAGCCAGACTGCCAATAAAACAAGTGCTTTCATACGAACGAATAAAGATTAAAAATGTATTTCATAGGTGACACAATTTCATTAAGGCAACAGGAATAAAATGCTACATTAAAATAGAAATAAAGTGATCAGGAAGGAACGTTTTTCATTTGTGGCATGGAGGCAAAAGTTTGTTTATTTTTTCTAGAATTCTGTATTTAGTTGGAAAAAAACAAATTAAATCAACAACAATATGCACCAAGAAGCACAAAATATAAAAGAAAGTAGAGAAATTAAAAACAAACTCCCTGTCCGAGTAGGGCAAGAGACGAGAGGGGAAAGGTGAGAGGAAAAAAACCCTCAATTATTTAGAATGGCTATAAGATCATGCTCTCCACTCAGCCCACTCAAAGACTAAAGGGTCTATTCACAAAGAACCAAAACTGCGTGCAAGGTTTGGTGCTTTGCAACTCGGCCCATTTCGTCTCACTTCGGGGATTCCCTTTCAACTAAAATACAGTGAGTTTCCTAGTGTATTGTCATTGTATTTTGCCGAAATTGGAGTCGTCGAAGCAGTTATCGGATGTCGGTGAAAACGCTGAATTGGTGTCGGCAAATTCCACCAAACTGAACAAAAAGAAGTCTCCTATTCCCCCGAATCGGAGTTTCAATCAATAAAAAGGTGTCTAAATCCTTTATATTTTAGCAGGAAGGATACATTGAGATTTCTCTCGTTTTCAAGTACGTCCTGGGTTCAAGAACATTGAATTGTTACAGAAATACAAAGTAATAAAATGCAAGATATTAAAAATACACAAATATACAAATTAACACAGAAAATAAATATGTAGGAAATATAGTCACTATGTTACATGTTTACAGGTGCATTCTGTATATAGTCACTATGTTACATGTTTACAGGTGCATTCTGTATATAGTCACTGTTACATGTTTACAGGTGCATTCTGTATATAGTCACTATGTTTCATGTTTACAGGTGCATTCTGTATATAGTCACTGTTACATGTTTACAGGTGCATTCTGTATATAGTCACTGTTACATGTTTACAGGCGCATTCTGTATTGAGGTATGTTAATGGGGAGCTCTTGAGTGACTTTAGACTGGAGGAAGATTTGATGGCGTCTGGGAGGTTATTCCATATTTGCGGTGCTCTGTAGGAAAATGAGGATCGAGCCACTTTTTTTTTGTACTGTTGTAGTAGGTACAGGTCCTGGATCGGATGTTATAGGATGAGGGAACTGCTGGGGGAAGCAGCCTATTCAGATAGGGTGGCAGCTTCCCAGAAAAGCTCTCCAACACCAGGTTGGAAAGGTGAAGGGTGCGTCTAGATTCCAGCGACGGCAAGTTTAGCTCTTTTAACATGTCACAATGGTGGGTCATGTAGTTACATTGTAGCACAAAGTGACAGTTATACAATGTAGTAAGTTTATTAAGGTGTGTTTGCGGGGCCACTGCATACACTACATCTCGGTATTCAATAGCTGGCCTAATAAAAAAGTCCTTTAATAAGTAATAGAAGGGTCTGTTACAAATTAATAAGTCATCTAAAAAATGAGGTCTTTTAATGGTTTTAGCAAAAAAACCTGTAAAGACAACAAAAAACAAGATATTCCCTTTATCACATTGAAACCTACGAGATTCACCTGTTTAAACCAGTCGAATTGAAACAACGAAATACAGGACATTTTGGTGCAATTGGGTGTTCTGTGAATACAGGACCCGAGAGTTTTCTATGGGACAATTTCAGTGTGGCGAATTGCATTGTATTTTGCTTTCAATTTGCCTGTGTTTGGGGAACTGACACCTTGATGAATAGACCAATTGCCTGAGATTACACCAAATGAGGAAATTCACAGTTCGGTGCATTTTGGGGCCAATTTGGAGGTTGGTGAATAACCCCTTAAGGGTTAAAATTTTCACAAGTCACAAATTTAACAAAAGGACTGTAGAAGTCAGGATCTCAACCCCCCCCCCCCCCCCGATGTTTCTAAACTACAGCTCCCATGATTCTCTTGCCAGTAATTGCATTCAGAGAATTCTAGGAATTGTAGGCAAAAAACATCTGAGATCTCGGACATAGGATCAGGGACAATAGCTGACAATTGGGGAAAGTTGTATGATCCGTTTCAGCGATGGTAAATTTTCCTCTCCCCTACGTCTAATTTATACATTATCCCTTTAATAAAACGAAGGAAATGGGAAAAAGAAAAAAAAAAACAATAAAGCATAAAGGAAGCAAAAGAAAACTCAAGAGGCCAAGGGGAACAAAGACAAGAAAATAATGATTTACATCAGGTATCTCAAACTCTGGCCTCCCCCAGATGTTTCTCAACTACAACTCCCATGATTCCCTGACCATCAAATGCCATCAAAAAACATTCAGGGTACATCGTAAACAGGAAAATAAAACAAATGTAAATCAAACTTTAGTTAGACTCCTTTATGTGGAGTCTAACTAAACATTCAGTATTCCTGACCATACTATTGGGTGGCTAAGCCGCTTACCAGTCAGGGAAAATAGAATGTACTATCCGTTTGGCTTCAGAATTTCGCTTCCTTCTCTGCTGCACCCAGCACCAGCCCTCAGAGGGAACCACATCTCCTGTAAGGGCAGGGCAGTCCTAATTAGGAATTGACTGTGAGTTAACCCTATAGGGGAAAAGGGCGTTCTCCATTTGCCTGCCAATAAACCTGTGGTCTATTACCCTGCCCCTAATCACACTGTCTCGCAGGCTTCATCTCTTGCTTGGGATCTGACATGACATATAAATGTGTGTCCTAGTTTCTAATCATTTCTATGCCTGTCTTGATGGCTTCCTGTAGATGTTGATAAAGCAGCTGGAAGACCTGGGCTTGGCCGAAAAACCCCAAATGGTCACTCGCTTCCAGGAAGTCTTCCGCTCCATGTGGTCTACAAATGGCGACTCCATAAGTAAGATTTATGCCGGCACCGGAGCCCTCGAAGGAAAGGCCAAGGTATGGCATGGATGATCTTGCGACAAGTCTGCGTGGCTTTGCAAAGCGCTTGTTTTATTTCAAAGTAATTATTTTTTTTCTTACCGTAAACAAATTCTGGCTGCGGCAAAAGGTTTCCCCGTATCTACCAACATAAAGGACTCCAGGGAAAGTTGCATGGGTTTGATGGTGTTGACCCGGAAAGTCTTGTGTGATGCATAATGCCTGCAGAGTTTTGGGGTGATCAGACCAAGGTTATTGATTTTGGTATGGTCTGTAATGTAACATGATCCAAGTAATTGTACACGCTGTCATCTTTCAGTAACACCAATTAAAAGCCTCTCGTATGGTATGCCGGGTATATTCCTTCATTCGTAAAGAATCGCGGACTATCCTCAATCGAGTTACCCTTTCGCTACCAAGTGACTTTCCAAAAAATAAAACCACTGTCAGGAGCCATTGTTTTTTTTTTAATAACGTTCATTTCATTACACAATAAGGAATACTTTGAGAATATTCCCAAATATTTCTCACAGCAGGGATCTCAAATTCCAGCCCCCAGATGTTTATAAACTACAGCTCCCATGATCTCTGGCCAACTATTCCATTCAAAGAATTCTGTGGATTGTAGGCAGTAAACATCTGGGGGGCTGGAGTTTGGGATCCCTGCCTTACAGTAATTTGGCAAGTAGATGTCTCCATCTGCTGGCCAAAAGCAGTTACTGCAGTTCAGGGCTCTGTGCATGATCCGCTGGGGAGATGTCCAATAGAGGCAATCCCCAACAGGTTTTAAAAAGGGTTGGCACCTCAGGCACCGTGCCCAGGGTGCTAAAACTTTGGGGGCATCTTCTTGAAACCAAATACAATTTGTTTTGCAACAAATTTTATTTGCAGTGATGCAACACGGCTCAAGCTCCTGTTAACACCACCGCAGGCTGCTGTGTCTGCTACCGCAGATCATGTGTACACACTCATGGTAGAGATGGGAATAATGGCACATAAGAATTCACTGACTGCCATTCTTCTCCTAATGTAGCAAACGTCCGTTAAGAATCACTGTTGTTGCAACTACAGATAAACTTTGATCCAGGAAAATGTAACAACGTCATGCGATGTTCCTGCAAACAATGGTGAACCACAATACCACTTATTTTTCTGCAAAATGTGTAAACTGCGGCTATTTTCAATTTGTTGAGGGTCCACCTTGGTTTGCAACACCGATGACTATATTTTGGCGTGTTTTCTTTCTTTTTTTAAAAAAGCGGGGATCTCCATTGAATTCTAATAGAAACTCTAAAAACCCTACACCGCTTAGACTGAAACACCGGTGGGAATTAAAGCAGGGAATGGAAGATTTAAGTTATGAGGAAAGACTAACAAGCTTTAAACCTGTTTAGTTTAGAGAAAAGGCGCCTTTAGAGGGGACCTGATAACTTTATATAAATATATACTGGGCCTTAGAGGGGATCTGATAACTTTATATAAATATATACGGGGCCATTATAAACCATTGTCTGGAAACCTATTCATTAACAGGACTATACACAGGACACGAGGTCATCCATTTACACTGGACGAAAGGAAATTCAGCCTAAAGCATAGGAAGGGTTATTTTACGGTGAGAACAATAAAGCTGTGGAATTCTCTGCCTGTTGAGGTGGTTGGGGCAGAGACTGTACAGACTTTTAAGCAATGACTGGATGACTTCCTGCAGACACATAATATTAAGGGTCATAATATTTAATATGTGGATAAAAGCTTCTTGATCCAAGGAGAAAACTGACGCCATTCTGGGGTCAAGAATTTTTTCCCTAGTATGCTGCATTTTGGCGAGCGCTTCAGACTGGGGTTTTTCCTTCTTTTGGATCAACCGCAGTAGGTGATGTGTGAAAGGCTGAACCCGATGGACGCATGACTTTTTTTCCAGCCTATGTAATTACAGTGAAATCTGATTTAAACATCGACAGATATTACTAGAATACTATTAGAATCACCAGTAGATACCTAGAAAAATACGCTGAGAGCTATGCTGGACAACTCCGGCTGAAATAAAGGTGAAAAATACTGAACTCCGGTGTCAGTTGCCTAAACTAGAATGGTGAGTTTGCCTTGTTTGATCCGCCGGAGCTCACTGAAGTACAGTTGTGTTCAAAATTATTCAACCCCCAATGCTGTAAAGGTTTTTAGGGAATTTAGTGTACATTTGTAATTGTATTCAGAATGAAATCCTACAAGGACTTTTTAAAGAACCATATGCAACTAAAATGACATCAATTGGTTTTGTAATACAGTAGTAAATGTTTCTTTTGTGAATTCTTCATTGACACAATTATTCAACCCCTTAAAGACTACCACTCTGAAGAACAGAGGTTCATTCAAGTGTTTTCAATCAGGTATTGAAAACACCTGTGGATGTCACGGAGCAGCAATAAAGCATAATAAGCACCAATTAGGCAGCTTTAAAATGACTGTGATACTCAGCTCCTTCTAGACATTTACTGGTGTGGTTACAAACATGGTGAAGTCAAGAGAATGGTCCAGGAAGACAAGAGAAGAGGTGATTACTCTTCACAGGAAGGGCAATGGCTATAAGAAGATTGCAAAGATGTTAAACCTACCAAGAGAGACCATAGGAAGCATCATTCGCAAATTCAAGGCAAAGGGCACTGTTGAAATTCTACCTGGTCGTGGCAGAAAGAAGATGCACTCTTCGACTGCTGTGCGCTACCTGAAGCGTAGAGTGGAGAAAAGTCCCCGTGTGACTGCTGAGGAACTGAGAAAAGATTTGTCAGATGTGGGTACTGAAGTTTCAACTCCGACAATACAGCGCACACTGCGTAATGAAGGCCTCCATGCCAGAACTCCCAGGCGCACCTCCTTGCTGTCTCCAAAGAATAAGAAGAGTCGACTGCAGTATGCCAAAAGTCATGTGGACAAACCACAGAAGTTTTGGGATAGTGTTCTGTGGACTGATGAAACAAAATTAGAACTGTTTGGGCCCATGGATCAACGCTATGTTTGGAGGAGGAAGAACAAGGCCTATGAAGAAAAGAACACCTTGCCTACTGTGAAGCATGGCGGGGGGTCAATCATGCTTTGGGGCTGTTTTGCTTCTGCAGGTACAGGGAAGCTTCAGCGTGTGCAAGGTACCATGAATTCTCTTCAGTACCAGGAGATATTGGATGACAATGTGATGCAGTCCGTCACAAACCTGAGGCTTGGGAGACGTTGGACCTTTCAACAGGACAATGATCCCAAGCATACCTCCAAGTCCACTAGAGCATGGTTGCAGAATAAAGGCTGGAACATTTTGGAGTGGCCATCGCAGTCACCTGACTTAAATCCGATTGAGAACCTCTGGTGGGACTTAAAGAATGCAGTTGCAGTGCACAAGCCCAAGAATGTGACTGAACTGGAGGCTTTTACCCATGACGAATGGGCGAAGATGCCCGTAGATCGCTGCAAGACACTTGTGTCAAGCTATGCTTCACGTTTAAAAGCTAAGTACTAAGATTGAATGTCACTTGGGGGTTGAATAAAACTGATAATGATGTGAGCACAGAAAAGACATTTGTGGTTATTTCATTATAAATGTTATGTTATATTTGTCTGACCTACACGTGCCTCTTTGATTTAATTGTAAGCAAGATGACTGAATGATCAAAATCAATGTCAAACTGGCCAAAACACTCAATTTCAGTGGGGGTTGAATAATTTTGAACACAACTGTAGATCCATCGTTCTTGCGGTAAAGGAACGCTGCTTGTAGAATCACCCCCGCAGTGTCTGACACTCACGTAGTTTGCACCACTGGTATTGATTTCTAAGCAGATCATGTTGTGCTTTCGCAGAACCTTGTGTTGACGTTATTGAACTCTGTATCAGATGCATAAACTCCTTTTACAAGAATCTCTTGGGTTTTCAGACCGGCGAGGCAAAATATGCCTTTTTATAATAATAATCCAGAAAAAACATTTATTCTCTTGTTCTTCTCAACCTGACGTTGTTATTTCACTGCTCTTTTCCTCCTCTCCTCTTGTGTATGGAATGAAATAGAACCTTTCTAACATCTTATCTTTCTGCTGCTTTCCTTCTGCCTTCTCTTGGGTCCCGTTGAATTGTATGTGTGGTGAGTATTTGATACCTCGGGCCGGTGTTGCATGGCAGCCACATAAGGCGGCTGGTGAAAAGTAGAATATTAGGGTGCTGACACATAGGCGGAATGGACCTGATATCCTGTATAAATATGAAAAATCACCTGATCGAAGACATGGTGTTTGTTTGGCCTCTTCGTTGTGTGATGTCTAAGTAACGGCTTTTGTGTAGGTTGCAGAGATTAGAAATCCCCTTCTTCAGTCTCTTTATGCACACAAGGGGACACGATTAACGGCACGCGCCTAGTGCACATACTTATTGGAATATAACACTCTTGTGTCTTGAACACACAAGCTTTTCATGTTTTATTGTATCCTTGTCCCAGGCTGGAAAGCTAAAAGACGGAGCGAGATCAGTGACCAGAACAATCCAGAGCAACTTTTTTGATGGCTCGAAGCAAGAAGCGATAGACGTCCTGCTTCTGGGAAATACCCTGAACAGTGACTTGGCTGATAAAGCAAGAGCCCTGCTGACAACCGGTAGTTTACATGGTACGTACGATTTGTTTGGACTGTCCAATGGGCGCGGAACAGGCCTAGAAATCCTGGACTATGTTCCGAGACCGCTGTAAACTGAAACAAGGCTCTGCTAAACCTACCAACTGCACAGACTTTAGTGGCTTTGCCAAATCTACCAGAGCCTGGGTTAGGTTTACGCCTGACGTCGATTCTAAGCCATAGTGCCCAGCATGTGGAGATAAAAATAATAGACGTCTGAGGTCATTAGACATAAAGAGAGCACACCAAACATCACGTTCAAACAATACAAAAGAAACAGCAGCTAAATTCATTTAAACAGAGATTTTACCAGATTTAACCCTTTGAATGCTTACAAATAATTATCCCCTTCAGAATCACTGCAGTTCTTAACCCTTTCAAGATTTTCACAAGGTTTTTAATGCTGAGCTCTGTTGAAAAATGGTGGAAATGTAGTTTGCAATGAATTGCGTAAGCCTGCCAACAGCGACGGGTGGAATACTGAGCTCAGCATTAAAAACCTTGTAAAAAATCTTGACAGGGTTAAGAACTGCAGTGATTCTGAAGGGGATAAGAGTTGTTTGTAAGCATTCAAAGGGTTAAATCTGGTAAAATCTCTGTTTAAATGAATTTAGCTGCTGTTGTTGTTTCTTTTGTATAGTTTGAACATGTATGGTGTGTTCTCTTCCTAGTTTGTTGTATCATATGGTCTTGAGATGCACCCGCACTGAAAGTGTAGTAAAGGTTGAGTGCTGCCCCTCTCGTGTATTTTGTGTGTAATAATAGATACTTTTGGCAATATAGTGTATTTGCTCACCCATCCATATGCGAGCAAAGGCAGGTGAGCGAATACTTTTGGCAATATAGTGTATATATATATATCGCACAGAAGTGAGTACATTCCTTGAGCTCAGGTGTGTAATTTGTATACTTTTGTCAAGTTTTTGCTGAAGTTTCAGATTTTGGAACATTTTGAATAAGGGACAATCAAGCTGTGGGTATAATTTGTGCATTAACAGGTGTTACCTGATATTCTGTCCGATTTACTATTAACCGTCTGTCTGTCCTTTCTCCTCTGCTGCGTCATCAGTCTCTGAGCTCATGTTACAATCAGGTACAGTCATTTCAAATCTTGTGAGCAATGTAAATACATTTTACCATTTCCTCATATCTCTGTACGTCCGATTAACCTGTTGCTGCTCAGGGAAGTATAAACTGCAGATATGCTGCAAACCTAAGGGTTAATGGATGCTATGCGCATTACTGTTTGTTTTTATGTATTTTTTCGGCAAATCATCAAGTCACCAGGACCTCATCGGGTGTATTTATATGGATTATTACTGACTAATCGGCTGTATTTTTTTATTTTTTTTCTTATTTCTCCTAGCTTCACCGAGAGTTTTACGGAGCATGTGCGAAAATTACTACAGATATTCCAAACCCAGGAAGATCCGCATCTGCGTCGGGACCTGGAACGTCAACGGTGGGAAGCAGTTCCGTAGTATTGCCTTTAAAAATCAAACGCTAACGGACTGGCTGCTGGATGCTCCCAAGATTGCCGGGATTCAGGAATTCCAAGGTAAAAACGAGCCCTGTGTCTGCCCTTATGGATAGAGCACTCATAGGGGAATGACTGCGCGACACGGTAACATTTGTGGATTCTTTTTCTGATACGTCTCAAAAGCATTTCACATTGGCTGCCATGCTCAAAATGTTGCATAGCTGACAGGCGACCCCTGGAGGCGATTTTTATTCTGCTGCCTGTATCACCCAACTCTACTCTCTGTTCTGATGTTCCTGGTTCAGGTCGTTAAACCATTTCCCGTCTTAGGCTGGGGTCAGACCAGTGCACTTTTAACGTGCGTTCTGGCGCACATAATGACGGCCGCACTAGCAGCAGATGACGGGCAATGACGGCCAATATACGATGCACGGCCGCACAAAAGTCCGGCCGTGCAACGCAAGTGGAATTTGAACGCATTTTTCTGAGAACGCTGAACCGCTAGTACTGACGTACAGAGTGCGCTGAGTCCGCTAGCGGCGTGTTTGCGTGATTAGGAGATGTCAGACGCTGCTAATGTCCAGCCTACATAACGTCCAGACGCAAAAAGAGTTTTATTGATGATCCGTACAAAATCACGCCCGAAAATGCGCGTCGTCTGACCGTTTTTGCGCATTACGTGAACAAATACGTCAATGCGTTCGGACGCACTTTTTCACGTTCGCGGGGAAAAATGCTTTCGTCTGACCCTAGCCTTATTATTAGAAACATAGGTTCTTATCTGCCGACATTTTCTTTCGGCCCATCTAGTCTGCCCAATTATTGTCTCACTGTTTGAAGGCAACTCCAATAACAATCTTATCCGTTGGTCGCTCCCCAGTTATTGATGTTAGAAGTTCTGCTTTGAAACGGAAGCTGTTGGGTATTTTATTTTGCAACTACTGTATTGTCGTTCTATTAAAGGGCCACTACCACGAAAAAAAGAAACATCCTTATTGTGTTTATTTGATGTTGCTGATATCTTACATGTGCTTTGTTTTTCTCTTGTATGTTTAGTTAAGAATATATTTTCCTCTCTGTGTCACTGGGTGCATCCATTGTGTGATATTTTCCTCTGTGTCACTTTGTGCATCCATTGTGTGATATTTTCCTCTGTCACTGGGAGCATCCATTGTGTGATATTTTCCTCTGTCACTGGGTGCATCCATTGTGTGATATTTTCCTCTGTGTCACTGGGTGCATCCATTGTGTGATATTTTCCTCTGTGTCACTGGGTGCATCCATTGTGTGATATTTTCCTCTGTCACTTTGTGCATCCATTGTGTGATATTTTCCTCTGTGTCACTGGGTGCATCCATTGTGTGATATTTTCCTCTCTGTGTCACTGGGTACATCCATTGTGTGATATTTTCCTCTGTGTCACTGGGAGCATCAATTGTGTGATATTTTGTGTTGTAAACTGTCCACCCCCCACAGTATCTTTCCATCACTTGCTCCTCACTGTGTGGCTTTGGCCATAGAATGTAGTGAATGGGTCAGTCACCGACTCACATCATTGTATTGTGTGGGATGTACTCAAAGGACATCACCAGGGGGGTAGATTGGAAGTCTGTTAAGCTCCCTGTTTTATCTCACTCAGCCGTCCTCTTATCGGGAGTATTCTGGAGAACAATACACCCCCTGCTGCATTATCTAAACATTTGCTCCTCCACCTTATTGATTGTTAAATCCTATAGACTAGATAAACCACAGAAGTAAAGAAAAGCTTTTGTGCACATTTTGGTAAACGTTGTCTCTTGAGGAAAAATCTACAAAATGGAATCGGGAGAGAACTTTTTTTTTTTTTCCCCCTTTTTAAATACAATTTCTTGAAACAAACAGCAGCGTGCGTTTTATTATGTGTTTCATTTGTATTGCACAAGTAATCTAGTTATAGCTTATGTTTAGGGATGCACCGATACCACTTTTTTAAGACCGAGTACAGATACTTTTGTTCAAGTACTCACCGATACGAGTACCGATACTTTTATCTTATGTCATGTGACCGCTTTCCAATAAGAACAGACCTCATGGATATGCCCCCCAGCTCATGGATATGCCCCAGCTCATGGATACTGCCCCCCAGCTCGTGGATATTGCCCCCCCCAGCTCGTGGAAATGCCTCCCAGCTCGTGGAAATGCCCCCAGCTCATGGAAATGCCTCCCAGCTCATGGAAATGCCTCCCAGCTCATGGAAATGCCTCCCAGCTCATGGAAATGCCTCCCAGCTCATGGATAATGCCTCCCAGCTCATGGATAATGCCCCCCCAGCTCATGGAAATGCCCCAGCTCATGGATACTGCCCCCCAGCTCGTGGATATTGCCCCCCCCCCCCAGCTCGTGGAAATGCCTCCCAGCTCGTGGAAATGCCTCCCAGCTCGTGGAAATGCCTCCCAGCTCGTGGAAATGCCTCCCAGCTCGTGGAATGCCTCCCAGCTCATGGATAATGCCCCCCCAGCTCATGGATAATGCCCCCCCAGCTCATGGAAATGCCCCCCCAGCACATGGAAATGCCCCCCAGCACATGGAAATGCCCCCAGCACATGGAAATGCCCCCCAGCACATGGAAATGCCCCCCAGCACATGGAAATGCCCCCCAGCACATGGAAATGCCCCCCAGCACATGGAAATGCCCCCCAGCACATGGAAATGCCCCCCAGCACATGGAAATGCCCCCCAGCACATGGAAATGCCCCCCAGCACATGGATTTGCCCCCCAGCTCATGGATATGCCTCCCCAGGACATGGATATGCCCCCCAGCTCACTCTCCGCTCATACTTACCTTCCTTTAGCGACGCCGGAAAGTCTTCGCGCGCGCGCTCCTTGGAAGGTCCCCAGCCGCGACCACGTGGGACCATGTGATCGCGGCTGGGGTCCTTCCACCGAGCGCACTCGCGGAAACTTTCCCGGCGTCGCTAAAGGAAGGTAAGTATAAACAAAGTGGGGTGAGCAGCTGCAGGGCCTGTCCGAATGCCGATAGGGGCTTGAGCGGCTGTCCGAATGCTCTAAGATGCTGGCAAGCCGGCTCAATGCCGACTTCCGGTATCGGAAAAAAATATCAGGGTACTGCACGAGTACCAAGTACTCCTGCAGTACCCGGTATCGGCACCGATATCGATACTAGTATCGGTATCGGTGCAACCCTACTTATGTTGGTGGCAGTGTCCCTTTTAGATGTTGTTTAACCCCTTACAACGTCTGTACCCCTAAGCACAATGAGGCACATGGGTAACGTACAGTGCTGAGAAGATGGAAATCCTGAGTGTAAGGGACAGAGGAGCATTAAAATGTAGAAGAGTCTTCCTGAGAGCGCGTTAAAGGAAGAATAGTTGGGAGGGGAGATCACCTGCTTGCTTGTCTAAATCTGTGTGGATTGAATAAAAAATGTCGCCCGTTTTCAATAAAAAATAAATCTGTGTAGGTTTTAATTTATAAAACAAGAGGGAGAGTAGGGGCCGTGGAATGGAAAGGCAGTGAAGCAGCGGTTTCCACCTCCTCCTTTCCTCGCGTAATGTGGGGTCAAAGATGCATTAGTCGGGGATAAATTAATCTTAACATGAAGAGATGGGATTGGAGGGACTTCATGGTGGTCAGGAGATTGGAGACATTTTAAAGGACCGTGGTAATATGGGGAGATAATAACAAGTCAATTGCCTTAATCCTATCTGAAGCACATTAACCCCTTCTGTACCAAGTGATTTTCCAAAAGTCCACTGTCAGGAACCAGTGATTGTTTTTTTTTTTTTGTTTTTTTTTTTTTTGGATAATCGTTAATAATTATACAGTAAGAAATATTTGGAATATTCCCAGTGTATTCCTTACTGAAATAACCTATTTAGCATGGAGATGTCACCAGCTACTAGTCAAATAGAGCTGCAGTAGCTCTATTTGACCAGTAGCTGGTAGAACTGCAGCTCGTGTCAACGTGCGTCGGGTACGGGAAAGCCCGATATGTCAGGACATTCCCCAGTCGGTTGTTTTTTTGGTTTAACCATCTTTAGCACCGTGGGCATTATGACCTCTAAGCTAAAACTATGAAGGCACCTTCTGGAGCCCAAAAGCCAGCGGGATTAGTTTGTTGCAAATTAATTCAGTTTGCCGTCGGGCTCCAGAAGGTGCCCTCAAACTAGGATCTAAACCTTTTTATTCAGCGCTGAGGAATATGCTGGCGCTATATAAAGTATATAATAGTGCACAGATACTATCTGCTCTCATATTCGATCCAGTAAGTATCTGAAGAATTTGCCGTAGTTAAATTGTTTTTGTTTACATCCCGTATATTTACAAGTACTGTATTAGATTTGTGCATCGTCGTGGTTCTCTGTAATGTACGTTGCTTTACTGAGCATTCTGTAAATATATCTCCTGTCTCTTTTCCCTTTTTAGATAGACGAAGCAAACCAACGGATATCTTTGCTATAGGATTTGAGGAGATGGTCGAATTAAATGCAGGAAACATTGTAAATGCCAGGTCAGCATTTATATCAGAACACAAGTCTAACGGATTATTCACTCGGCACCAAACACGCCACCGAATTGCACCAAACTGTGAATGTCTGTGTACGCTGCAATTTCGTTACAATTCGTCTATTCACTAAACTGTTGATTCGCAAAATATGTTGCAGTTTGCTGATATTCGGCGGCAGTGAAATTGTCCCATAGAGAAGTAATGGTTAATCTATTCAGAGAAAGACGAACTGCACCGAAATGTCATTGAAATTGCTTTATTTTCAGTGATTCAGTTCGACAGATTTAAACAGGCGAATTCCATAGCATTAAATGAAAAAGATATTATAGTTTTTTTTCAATTTTATTATTTTTTTATTAAACCGTTTTCTTTCTCCGTAAAAAGTCTTTATTTTTTTTGAACATTTTGTTTTTAATGTAATTTTTGATTCCCAATTTCTCAAACCGGAATGCCGGGTTCCTCCGTTTGTTGGATGTTCGTATCCTCCGAAGCTGATAGAAACAGCAGGGACTTCCTGGGATCCTTTAAAGTGGATCAAGGGACTGCTCTGTCTCCCGTTTCTGTAACTTGCAGAATGAAGGGTGAAAATATTGCTTTAAATCTATTTTTGAGAGGCCAAAAATGAAACCTTAAGGCTAGGGTCAGACGAACGCATTTTTCACGTCTACCGTCAAGAAGTGCGTCCAGATGCACTTTTTCACGGAAGACGCGATAGCGGTCATACGATGCGCAATTACGGCCGTGATTTTTGACGGAGCTAGCAAAAAATGAGAAATCTGAGTAACCAAAGTTTGCGTCTGGACGTGATGTTGGCCGGACATGGTGCAGCGTCTGACGTCTCCTAATCACGCACACATGCTGCTATGCCGACGCAGGGCACTCTGTGCGTCAGTTCTAGCGGTTTAACGTTTTCGAAAAAATGCGTTCGTTTGCCGCTTGCGTTGCGTGGCCGAACTTTCGTGCGGCCGTACTTTGTATATTGGACGTCATTTGCTGCTACTACGGCCGTAATAAAATGCGGCTGAACGCGCATTCGCACTGTGTTCGTCTGACCCCAGCCTAAGCTGTTGGGCAAAAATGACTCTTCCATGGTACCTCCTGCATGTAATAAGGTTATTTAGTCTAAAAGAAGGACCAACGTTTCCTTTTCATTCTGTCTAAGGCTGGGGTCAGACTAGCGCATTTTTAATGTGCGTTTAGGCGCACTTAATCACGGCCGTAGTAGGAGCAAATGACGCACAATGACGGCCAATATACGAAGTACGGCCGCACGAAAGTCCGGCCGCGCAACGCAAGTGGAAAATGAACGCATTTCTTCGAACGCAGAACCGCTAGTACTGACGTTCAGAGTGCGCCGCATCCGCTAGCGGCGTTTGTGCGTGATTAGGAGACGTCAGACGCTGCTAATGTCCAGCCAACATAACGTCCAGATGCAAAAAGTGATTTGACGGTCCGTAAAAAATCACGCACGAAAATGCGCGTCGTCTGACAGTTTTCGCACATTCCGTAAAAAAAATCCGTCAATGCGTTTGGACGCACTTTTTGATGGTCGCTGCGAATAATGCGTTCGTTTGACCCTAGCCTTACTGCGGCTATTTCCTTGCTGGTTTTACATTTAATATGTAATTATTTCCCGGATACGGGGCATGGTATTTAACGTTTGCTTTAACAGCTGCTCTTCATCGATGTGAAATCTCCAAATCCAGAGATAAACCCACATGAAAGGGCAGCTATACGTGAGATGATTGGAAGAATGTGTTACAGAAAAATAAAAATAATTCTGATTTCTCTTCCAGCACAACCAATCAGAAGCTTTGGGCTGCAGAACTTCAAAAAACCATATCCCGGGACAATAAGTATGTGCTCTTGGCCTCGGAGCAGCTGGTTGGTGTCTGCCTATTCATATTCATCAGGCCCCAGCATGCACCTTTCATCAGGTAAGAATCCGCGTTCTGGAATAGATATGTTTCGGCGATCCTCAGGTTAATCTTTTATGGACACCGTGAGATGGAGACATCCTGAAATCTGTATCCTCAGCTTTAAAGTGCAGCATGTCTTGTGTCGTTCGTGGTAGCTCCTTCGATCTTTTATTGTGGCATTCGCTACGGCGCGCACACACACTGATTACCGGACTCTGTTACAGGGATGTCGCCGTCGATACCGTGAAGACCGGAATGGGGGGAGCTACTGGGAACAAAGGCGCAGTAGCCGTCCGCATGCTGTTCCACACCACCAGCCTCTGCTTCGTCTGCAGTCACTTTGCAGCAGGGCAGTCACAAGTCAAAGAGCGCAACGAGGATTACATGGAAATCGCGCGCAAACTTAGTTTCCCAATGGTAAGCGATTTCTTATTAATTAATAATAAAACCACACACATAACGTGAGGCGCAATGTTAATTTTGACAGCAAATTTTCTATTCACTTTTAGTCACAGCCTTGTGACCAAAATGTCCTGTAGTCTTAGTCGTATTTTAGTCGTCTGAATTGTTTGTCTCGTTTTGGTCGACTGAATGTCACAAGATTTGCAGTGTTATTCAAAGAGATCCGAATTGCTGGCGATAGGTAACCGAATGCTGAAATTCAGCGTACGGTTACCTTTCCTGGCCATTCGGCTATTCAGAGAGCAGGCAATTCGCCAAATGTTGGCGAATTGCCTGCACATACGGTGCCTGTTCGAGGGCAGTGAAATCCCCATAAAGAAGCACTGCTTCGTCTATTCAGAGAACACAAACCAGCAGTGAAAAGTTGTAGAAATGCCCTGCCATTCGGTTGCTTCATTTGACAAATTTATTCAGTTGAATCCCATAGGCTTCAATGTTAAAAATATTCCCGTTTTAATTCAATATCTAATTAACCGTGTATTATTTTATTCTGCAGTAAAGAGTCTCTTTATAGATTTTTTTTTTTTTTAGTATCTTCTAAGCATTTTTCGAAAAAAAATAAAAATAATAATTCCCGACTTTTAAACGTTTTTCTTTTCTCTGTAACAGCCCTTTTTATTATCATTCATTGGATCTTATATGTAAATTCCAGACATTTTCGTTCTGTAGTTTCTTTGCAAACAGTGTACTGTTTTTTTTCTTTTTCACTTCATTCGTCTGCGGTGTCAGGTTTTTCCGTCGGCTGCTCTGCACTGTGATCGGCTCCTGTTCGGGTTTCTCCGGCGTGTTCGGCGGGGTTAATCCAGATGTTTTTGCGGGTTTCGGTGTGCATTCGCTGGGTTTTGCGGTGAGTGTTCGGCAGGGTTTCGGCGGCTTTTCCCTGCACTACGACGGCCCTGTGGTGCTTGCTGAATACACTGCCGGGTCGCCGAATTGAAGAGAACTAAAAGTCCCTGATCGTGCGGTGATTTTTCGATTCTCTTTAGTTACAATTTAAATCCGGTAGATTTCAGTTAACTCGTTAGTTAAGAATTTCTTTGGAATTTCCGCACTCATTCTATACTCCTGGAGTAAACCTCGTATTTGAATACAAAAAAGTGTAATCGTTTCTCTGTTATTTGAGATTAGCGCTGATAAGAATCTCTTCCCAAATAGTCCCTCATTAACGTTTTAGTATTGTTTTTATTCGTCGACTAAAATGTCAGATTTTCCTCGTAGTTTTAGTCTAGTTTTAATCTCAAAACATTTTGTCGGCTAAGGGCTCTATTCACTAGTTGGCGCCTCAATATGTAAGCGTTACTACCAGGATAAGTGTGTTTTAACACATCACCCCCCCATATTATGTTCCTGACGCAACCCCTGTTAGTAATCGGTTGGGATACATAAAGCGCATTGGGTTTTTGCACTGGCTTCCAAGTCCTATACTTAACATGGGGAGCACAAACCTACATTAGCGTTTCGATAAGTAAGGTTTTACACAGTACTAGCGCTATTGATCACCACCTAAAAAGCTGGTGCTACATGATTCTACCCAGGACATACTTAAAAACAAGAGAAATCTCAATGTATCCTTCCTGCTAAAGCTAGGGTCAGACCAGCGCATTTTTAACGTGCGTTCTGGCGCACTTAATCACGGCCGCACTAGCAGCAAATGACGGGCAATGACAGCCAATATACGAAGTACGGTCGCACGAAAGTCCGGCCGCGCAACGCAAGTGGAAAATGAACGCATTTTTTCGAGAACGCAGAACCGCTAGTACGGACGTACAGAGTGCGCTGCGTCCACTAGCGGTGTGTGTGTGAGATTTGGAGACGTCAGACCCTGCTCGTGTCTGGCCAACATAACGTCCAGACGCAAAAAGTTTCCTGGTTTGGATTCGTAAAACATCACGCACGAAAATGCGCATCGTATGACCGTTTTCGCCTATTCCGTGAAAAAAATACATCGATGCGTTCGGACGCACTTTTTTACGTTCGCGTGTAAAAATGCTTTCGTTTGACCCTAGCCTAAAATACTTTATAAATAAATTCTGCAAATGCAAAATCCTTTAAACCCCCTCCAATAAATACGATACTCGGCTCTCATTCCGCGGCGAGAACGGTGGCCCGACCCAACGCTTCTGGCCGTGAGCAGAGTGAGACTGGGATCTCGCGGCCCGGAAGCGCAACTCTCCATGGAGTCCTATGGACTCCAGGAGGTGATTCTCGCAGTAGCACGGATGCGCTACCTTCAGTATCCCTGTGGTTAACACGGTGTTTCGGGGAGAAGTGCTGAGGTAGCGCCTGACCCAGAATATCGCTGTAACATGGGGAAAATCTGCAGGTGCAGATTTCTCCCGATGGCATCCCCATATTAGCACAAAATAGGGAATAGGTCCCCAGGTCTTTGCTGAAAATTATTGGTCGATGAAATTAACAGTGATGGCGGAATTAGGATTACGTAATAAAATGACAAACTTTATAAAACAAAAGGCTGGAAGGTTCTGCTCAGAGTTTACAATCCAGAAGATGTTAACTGCAGCTAAACACATGCTTCTATAGGTTGGGCATTTGAAAGTTAAATACTGTATTGAAGAAAAAAAAATGTATGTATTATACATACATATCATACTCACATACAGTTTAAGCATCCCTTATCTGGAATATCAAAATTTATTTCAGCAGTCATGACATCAGAAGTGGAAAATTCCACCCCTGACCTGAATAAAATTATTAAAAATCCTGTATAAAATGCCCTTCAGGCTGTGTGTATGAAACCTAAATAGATTTCCTGTTTAGACATGGGTCCCTTCCCCAAGATATCTCATTTTTACATGCAAATAATCCAAAATCCCAAACCCTTCTGATGCTGAGCATTTCGGATAAAGCCTACTTCGTCTGTTTGTTTATAAATAAATACAATTTATATTTATTTTATAGAATATAAAATAAATAAAGCACCAGGCCGTTGAAATTGGTTCATTTGTAGTGAGGAGATTGTGATAGCTATATAGATAAATATCTTCCATTTTACATTCTGGAATAAAAATCACTAAATATCCCCATTGAACATCTGACAGCCCTAATGAGATCCGTCCCAGCATCTACAATGTAACTACATGACCCACCATTGTGACATGTTAAAAGAGCTAAACTGGCCGTCGCTGGAATCTAGACGCACCCTTCACCTTTCCAACCTGGTGTTGGAGAGGTTTTCTGGGAAGCTGCCACCTACCTGAATAGGCTGCTTCCCCCAGCAGTTCCCTCATCCTATAACATCCGATTCAGGACCTGTACCTTACTTGCAATACCACAATACAAAAAGTGGCTCGATCCTCATTTTCCTACAGAGCACCACAATTATGGAATAACCTCCCAGACACAATCAAATCTTCCCCCAGTCTAAAGTCACTCGAGATCTCTATTAACATACCTCAATACAGAATGCGCCTGTAAACATGTAACATAATGACTATATACAGAATGCACCTGTAAACCTGTAACACAGTGACTATATACAGAATGCACCTGTAAACCTATAACAGTTGCTATATACAGAATGCACCTGTAAACCTGTAACACAGTGACTATATACAGAATGCGCCTGTAAACATGTAACATAATGACTATATACAGAATGCACCTGTAAACCTGTAACACAGTGACTATATACAGAATGCACCTGTAAACCTATAACAGTTGCTATATACAGAATGCACCTGTAAACCTGTAACACAGTGACTATATACAGAATGCACCTGTAAACATGTAACAGTGACTATATACAGAATGCTCCTGTAAACATGTAACATAGTGACTATATACAGAATGCTCCTGTAAACATGTAACATAGTGACTATATACAGAATGCACCTGTAAACGTGTAACACAGTGACTATATACAGAATGCACCTGTAAACATGTAACATAGTGACTATATACAGAATGCACCTGTAAACGTGTAACATAGTGACTATATACAGAATGCACCTGTAAACGTGTAACATAGTGACTATATACAGAATGCTCCTGTAAACGTGTAACCTAGTGACTATATACAGAATGCTCCTGTAAACGTGTAACCTAGTGACTATATACAGAATGCTCCTGTAAACGTGTAACCTAGTGACTATATGCAGAATGCACCTGTAAACCTGTAACCTAGTGACTATATACAGAATGCACCTGTAAACATGTAACACAGTGACTATATACAGAATGCACCTGTAAACATGTACACACAGTGACTGTATACAGAATGCACCTGTAAACATGTAACACAGTGACTGTATACAGAATGCACCTGTAAACATGTAACACAGTGACTATATAGAGAATGCACCTGTAAACCTGTAACCTAGTGACTATTTACAGAATGCACCTGTAAACATGTAACACAGTGACTATATACAGAATGCACCTGTAAACCTGTAACCTAGTGACTATATACAGAATGCACCTGTAAACATGTAACACAGTGACTATATACAGAATGCACCTGTAAACATGTAACATAGTGACTATATACAGGATGCACCTGTAAACATGTAACATAGTGACTATATACAGAATGCACCTGTAAACCTGTAACATAGTGACTATATACAGGATGCACCTGTAAACATGTAACATAGTGACTATATACAGAATGCACCTGTAAACCTGTAACCTAGTGACTATTTACAGGATGCACCTGTAAACATGTAACACAGTGACTATATACAGAATGCACCTGTAAACCTGTAACCTAGTGACTATATACAGAATGCACCTGTAAACATGTAACACAGTGACTATATACAGAATGCACCTGTAAACATGTACACACAGTGACTGTATACAGAATGCACCTGTAAACATGTAACACAGTGACTATATAGAGAATGCACCTGTAAACCTGTAACCTAGTGACTATTTACAGAATGCACCTGTAAACATGTAACATAGTGACTATATACAGAATGCACCTGTAAACATGTAACATAATGACTATATACAGAATGCACCTGTAAACATGTAACACAGTGACTATATACAGAATGCACCTGTAAACATGTACACACAGTGACTGTATACAGAATGCACCTGTAAACATGTAACACAGTGACTATATAGAGAATGCACCTGTAAACCTGTAACCTAGTGACTATTTACAGAATGCACCTGTAAACATGTAACACAGTGACTATATAGAGAATGCACCTGTAAACCTGTAACCTAGTGACTATTTACAGAATGCACCTGTAAACCTGTAACATAGTCAGGGTTATTCAGAGAGCGTGAAAAGCAGGAGAATTACTGGAGAATGAAAAATTCTAGGTCAAAATAGCCGATTTGGAAAGTGAGATGAAAGGGAGAATTTTTCTGGTTTGGCAATTTTGACCTAGAATTTTTCATTCTCCAGTCATTCTCCTGCTTTTCACGCTCTCTGAATAACCCTGAGTGTCTATTTCCTACATATTTATTTTCTGTTAATCTGTATAGTTGTTTTTTTTAATATCTTGCATTTTATTACTTTGTAACGACTGTAACAATTCAATGTTCTTGAACCCCGGACATACTTGAAAACGAGAGAAATCTCAATGTATCCCTCCTGGTAAAATACTTTGCAAATAAATAAATAAACTAAAATTCTCAACTTGGAAGTGACCCAAGGGCAACAGCGTGTTTATGCAGTATTCAGTATATACGATGAGCCATTTGAAGAGCAGCAGACGCCCCATTAAGGGCTATATTACAATCTTCGCGCAAAAACCCTTGCGCGAAGCATGAATTATTGTGCGAAGCGTTAAACGTTTGCGTGCACAAATCACTGCTGGAATTACAATACTCTTGCGTCTATTCATCCAGCGATCAATAACGTGCGTAAACAGGACACGCCCAAATGCTCGCGCAGTATCGTCACACGGAAAAATCAGTGTGCAATCAGAATTAAGAACTTGAATTATCTCACGTTAAGTTTTTGCGCCTGTCAAAGTCAGTCTGCGCATATATGCTGCAGCAATAATACATGCACACACAACTTCTCCATTTTATTGGTTTGGTATGAGTAGAATGTGTAACTATACTGTGCATATTTTTTTTTTATTTTTTTTTGGGCTGGTGTATTTGGGTTCGGCCAGGTTGTTCAGATTTGCCATTAACACCAGCTTTTAGGAGTTTGTAAAATTACGCGCGCAGAGGCTGTGCGTTACAAACTGCGCATAGATTGCAATACCATCCGCGTACCAGCGCACAAACGCATTTGCGCTCCCAATGTTAAGTATAGGACGCGTGCAGGTTCACCCGTGGTAGTCGTATACGCGCGTTTGTTGCGCTGACATTGTAATACAACGTTCTGCGCAAACGGTTTTGCCCCTCGCGTTAATGCTTTTTTGCGCGAAGATTGTAATTTCGCCTTAAGTGTGTTCTTCCAGTTTAGCCCAATAGCGTTCCTTTCACTCTTACGGTACATATGTAAAGTTTTATGTGTTGTTTTCTTTCATAAATTGTATGTAGGAATGTTTTTTCAGTGCTTACGCTATGCATGCCGCCCTGATTCCTATTTAATGTTTTCTCATGGCGTACGCCTCCTTTTGTCGCTTTTTCGTCTCTAGGGGAGATTGCTCTTTTCTCATGATTATGTGTTTTGGTGTGGTGACTTCAATTATCGTATTGATCTACCAAACGAAGAGGTTAAAGATCTGATTCGGAACCAGAACTGGGACAATCTGACCTCAGGAGATCAGCTCGTCAATCAGAAGAACAACGGACAGGTATTACAGAATCTTGTGTAACAGTGGTGATAAAACGCCTCTTGCCTTCACAGCAGAAGCCCTTTCTGTGTTTGGGTTTTGCACATTTTGTTTTATTGTAGTAATACGATTTATGTAGGTCTGGCACAATATAACAACACAAAACATAAGCACAGTTGAGTAACGTATCGAACGGCAACAACGGCCGCCCCCTGGTTGTAAAAGACGGGAGAGCGGGTCGGTTCTGCCGCAACAGATTAAAATTGTGACCTCTCTGCGCTGCGTCGGCATCAAGAAAGAGGGGGGACTTCCAGAGTCGTTGACCGCTATGGACTTGGGAGACACTGGGATTGGACTGCGGGAAAGGGATATCCCTACTGGGATTGGCTATGTATTTTTTTTTTTTCTAATTCAGATGTTTTCCAAGCTTTTCTGTGCTGCTATTGAAATGAATGCAAGATTGAAAAGCAAATACTTGTCTCCGAGAGTTTATTAAAAGTCTAGCTTTCCGTCATATATAGGAAAATGAAACCATTGTTTTCTGAATCTTACTGCTGTGTAATATTTTTACACACCTCACTTCCAGGTTACGCTATCACAATGTTATTGGTCATTAGACAAAAGTAATTTCCCTTTCACAGTAACTTTAGAACATTTTGGGGGAAATGGTGAATTATTATTATTTATTTATAAAGCGCCAGCATATTCCGCAGCGCTGTACAATAAGCACAGTACAGACAGGGTTACAATACATTGAACAACATTTGACAAACAGTACAGGAGGAGATGAGGGCCCTATTCCCGTAGGAACTCACAATCTAGGAGGGTTGGGGTTGGAAACAGGAGGAGAGGACTGTAAGGTGAGAGTGATTGATGGTTGCGTCAGTGAGTTGGGTGGTAGGCTTCCCTAAATAGGAATGTTTTCAGGGAGCGTTTGAAGGAAGAGAAGTTAGGGGAAAGTCTGACAGCACGAGGGAGAGCGTTCCAGAGAGTGGGGGCTGCGCGTGAGAAATCCTGCAGTCTATCATGGGAAGAGGTGATGCGGGGAGAAGCTAGGCGCAGGTCACTGTTTGACCTTAGGGAGCGGGCTGGGGTGTATTTGGTGATTAGTGAGGACAGGTAGTGGGGCGCTGAGTTAGTGAGGGTTTTGTAGGTAAGGATAAGGATTTTGAACTTAATTCTGCAGTGGATGGGGAGCCAGTGAAGGGACTCGCAGAGGGAAGCGGCAGAGACAGAGCGGCGGGTGAGGTGAATGAGCCTGGCAGAGGCGTTCAGGATGGATTGTAGGGGGGAGAGGCGGGACAGAGGGAGGCCAGATAAGAGATTATTGCAATAGTCGAGTCGGGAGATTACCAGGGCGTGTATGAGTTGCTTTGTGGTGACAGCGGTAAGAAATGGCCGAATTCTGTAAATATTACGCAGTTGGTATCGGCAGGAGGAGGAAAGAGACTTGATGTGGGGGATGAAGGAAAGAGCAGAGTCAAGTGTAACTCCAAGACAGCGAACTTGGTTTGATGGGGAGATGGTGATACCCTCCACCGTGATAGAGAAGTCAGGAGAATAAAATTTAAAGCTGGGCTACGAGGGTAAATTTGCCATGCTGCAGCTGATAACATGATCGAGCCATGTTAAAGGGCCACTACCACCAAAAAATTATTTAAGTCTTTATTTGATGTTGCTGATATCTTGCATGTGCTTTGTTTTTCTCTTAAGAAAATATTTTCCTCTGTGTCACTGGGCACATCCATTGTGTGATATTTTCCTCTATATGTGTCACTGGGTGCATCCATTGTGTGATATTTTCCTCTATATGTGTCACTGGGTGCATCCATTGTGTGATATTTTGTGTTGTAAACTCCCCCCCCCTCCCCCACAGTATATTTCCATCACTTGCTCCTCACTGTGTGGCTTTGGTCATAGAATGGAGTCTATGGATCAGATGTCCAGAATACTGACACACAAGCTTGCGTTGTGTGGTATGTTCAAAGGACATCACCAGGGGGTAGATTAGAAGGCTTCTAAACCCTCTTTCGGATCTCATTCAGCTTCCATATATTATGTCAAGTAGCATAGTCAACACAATAGATCCCCCGCAGACTAGTCTAAACATTCCCTCCACCGGCCCATTGCCTCTTCACTACTGTAAAGTGAAACGTGTGTTCAGATTTTGGTAAATATTGCACGGTTGATGCTATATAAATGATGACCATGATAATAATAATAATTATTATGGGAATAATCCACAAAATGGAAACCGGAGATAAAACCTAACTTTATTTTTTCCTTTTTTCTCTGCCGTAGAACAGAGAAAAAAAAAATGCATTTTGCATTTACTTTTTTCAGTTCTTTACACATTACATAGTCATGTTCTGTATCATTGTAGACCAGACTCTGACCTTTCCAATGACGCCTCACTTAACCTTGTGCGGTGTACAATTCAGAGATGCAGGTTCCAAAGTCCTCCTGTGTCTCCTCACTGCAGCGCCACGGTCTAGGTTATTGATGAAATAATGCATTGCATCATCAGCTCCATACAGGGTGGATTTGATTTAAATCATGATTTAAATCATGATTTAAATCCCTAATAAAAAGGCTTGATTTAAATCAACTCGATTTAAATCATAATTTTTAAAGAGCAGCTGCCATCTCTATCCCGCAGCGGCTACCGTAGGTAGAGGAACTTCATTAAAAAATTGCCAAATTGGATCTCTTTTACGGCCTGCTGCCATTATAGGGTTTTTTCCTTCAAGGAAAGAATGTGATAAACCTCAGGTCATACACACAAAAAGATCCAAAGACTTGTCTGTCTGTGGCTGTGCAGTATTGTGCGCAGAAAGTTTCACTTTCATTTTGTAGTACTGCTTGTCTGCTTGCCACTTCTTCCTCACACTTAGTTTCACTTTCTTCTTGTGCAGATCTATTCCACTCCAAACAATCAGAAAAATATTGTTTCTATTCTATTCACTGAACTTCTTGAAACTTAGCACTGAAGGAGTTGATTCTGTATTCATAGGTTTGTAGAAGTTAGGATTAGGTGTTTTTCTCAACTTTGTTCAGGTTATCACATTTTTGCTGTGAAGAAGAGGCATGTGATCTCTGCTGAGTCAAATTCAGTTTTGAGAACTGCAAAAGTAAATCAAGCATCTGTGATAATCTCTTGTAGGCAGAGAAACTGCCCAATACTCTTACAAAAACCTCTGGAAGAGCATGACATTGTGAATGGATTAATGGAATTTATTTACCAAAAAAATTAAACATACAGCCTTATTCTACATAATTAAAAAACGAATCTTTATTTCATGATGGAATAACCTTTGGATGGTAATATATTTTCCTCAAAAAGCATTTATTTAAAAAAAATCAGATTTAAATCAAAAAAATCAGATTTAAATCAAAAAAATCAGATTTTTTTTTTTTTTTTTTTTTAAAAAATCATTGATTTTTATCCACCCTGGCTCCATACTTTCTGGCAGTGCGGGAAATGAGAAGGTGAGTTAGCGCAGCATCACTGTGCACTTTATAATTGTAGACTGAATAATAGTGCTGTTACAAAAAAAAAGAAAATTAATTTTAAAAAAATCCATAAATCTATCCTGGCCATAATCTGACCTTTCCAATGATGCCTCATGTGTCCCTCTAGCCCTTAGGGCTCCAGAGATACAGGGGTCTAAATGGTTGTAAATTGTAAAAATTAAAACCTTTGTTTCACAGAGCAAGACGTCTTGTGACAGGCGCCTGTATCCACATGCCTTCTCTGCCTAGTTATAAATCCGGCCCTGTACTCCATAAAATAAAAATCAGAACTAAATGTAATAAACAGGAACTAACACAGAATATAATTTTGTTTCATTGTACTCCATGCGTTCTGGGTGTTGGAAGGGAAACCAACAGCTTTAAACTTATACATTGTTTCCTGTGTTTAAAAAGTTGCTTCTCGCGTCCTTGTACGTGCCCGATCTCTGAGGAAATCAGAGATACAGAGTTACACAGGGACAACATGAGCTTTGAATTTAATTTCATTTTTTATAAATTTTTGATGATTATTTTATTCCAGTTTTTCATTTATAGAAAACAATAAAAAGGTTTTCATAAGAAAATAGCAAGATATTGGAAATCTGTTAGTGATCTCGATTTGATTCACGAATCACGAACGTTCGGTAAATAGACATTCGCCTGCAATTTGTTACTTAGTTACTTATTTTTTTCTCTCCTTTGCAGGTTTTTCGTGGATTTTTAGAAGGAAAAATCAATTTTGCGCCCACTTATAAATATGACCTGTTCTCAGATGATTATGACACAAGTGAAAAGTGTCGCACGCCCGCCTGGACGGACAGGGTTCTCTGGAGAAGAAGAAAATGGCCTTTTGACAAATCAGGTGACTATGCTCTCAGGGTTTTGTTTTGGTTTTTTGTTTTTTCCTTTTTATAAATACTTACAAATATTTAAGTTATGCTTTAATTCTTCTTACATCTGTAGGGAGGTGCTTACATTGCTAGTTTGTATCTAGTTTTTTTCTTTACTTTTTACACTTTAATGACATTCAGCTAAAATAAACCTATTTTTTATACGCATTATTCACAAAATACACTGCTTAGCCAAAAAATGTCACCCCCTGGTTTAACTAAGCCAATAGGTGTGAGCCTTACATTGGATAGTTACTCGCAACAAAGAAAAGAAAGTTCACCTAAGAGATAGTGAACAATTTAGAGAGCGTTCTAACCAGATGGGATTAAACCCTCATTAGAATATGAACAAAAAAAGCTCCAAGGTGGAAAAAACCATTCTCAGAACTGGAAATAGGTTAGAATTTGAAAGTATATTTAATTTTTATTATACGGATATTCCGAAAAACACACATAATACAATAATTACAACAACAATATACTAGAAAAATATACTTTCAAATTCTAACCTATTTCCAGTTCTGAGAATGTTTTTTTCCACCTTGGAGCTTTTTTGTTCATATTGGATAATTACTACCTGTCCTCACTAACGCCACCCCTCACTACCTGTCCTCGCTAACTCCGCCCCTCACTACCTGTCCTCACTAACGCCACCCCTCACTACCTGTCCTCACTAACGCCACCCCTCACTACCTGTCCTCACTAACGCCACCCCTCACTACCTGTCCTCACTAACGCCGCCCCTCACTACCTGTCCTCACTAACGCCGCCCCTCACTACCTGTCCTCACTAACGCCGCCCCTCACTACCTGTCCTCGCTAACTCCGCCCCTCACTACCTGTCCTCGCTAACGCCGCCCCTCACTACCTGTCCTCACTAACTCCGCCCCTCACTACCTGTCCGCACTAACGCCTGTCCGCGCTAACGCCGCCGTGGCTGACGCCGCCCCTCACTACCTGTCGTGGCTGACGCCGCCCCTCACTACCTGTCGTGGCTGACGCCGCCCCTCACTACCTGTCGTGGCTGACGCCGCCCCTCACTACCTGTCGTGGCTGACGCCGCCCCTCACTACCTGTCGTGGCTGACGCCGCCCCTCACTACCTGTCGTGGCTGACGCCGCCCCTCACTACCTGTCGTGGCTGACGCCGCCCCTCACTACCTGTCGTGGCTGACGCCGCCCCTCACTACCTGTCGTGGCTGACGCCGCCCCTCACTACCTGTCGTGGCTGACGCCGCCCCTCACTACCTGTCGTGGCTGACGCCGCCCCTCACTACCTGTCCACACTAATCACCAAATACAACCCAGCCCGTCCCCTAAGATCCAACAATGACTTGCGCCTGGCATCCTCCATTACTGCTTCACATGCCAGACTGCAGGACTTTTCTCGTGCGGCGCCGACCCTATGGAACGCGCTTCCTCGCAATATCAGACTGTCCCCAAATCTGGCTTTATTTAAACGTTCCCTAATGACCCTTCTGTTTAGGGAAGCCGACCACCTGACTCCATAACTAGACCTCTGACCGACCCAAAAAACGTCCTCACCTCTCCCTGCAATAACTCCTACTGCAGCCCCCCCTCCTGTCTCTCACCCATCTAGACTGTAAGTTCTCACTGGAATAGAGTCCTCCTATCCGCCTGTATCTGCTGGCAGGAATACTGACCGGCCTCCTAAATGTATTGTAGAATTGCAATGTCTTTACCCATTGCACCTTTGTACAGCACTGCAGAATATGTTGGTGCTTAATAAATAATTAAAAAACGAGGTCTTGTGACTCCCTGAATAGACTAAACTGAATGGGCAGGTTTTTCCATCAATGGGTTTTTTCTCCCCTGATGGCACAGCGGGCATATTCCAAGATGGCAATGCCAGGGTTCATCGGATTCAAATTGTGCAAGAGTGGTTCAGGGAGCACGAGACCTCATTTTCACACATGGATTGGCCACCACACAGTCCAGACCTTAACCACATTGATAACCTTTGGGATAATTTGCTGGAGAAGACTTTACGCAGCGCTGTGACTCTCCCATCATCAACACAAGATCTTGGCCACAAATTAATGCGGCTCTGGATGCAAATAAATGCTGTGACATTGCATGAGCTTATCCAAACGATGCCGCGGCGAATGCGTGCCGGAATCACAGCAAAAGGCGACACAACCAAACAATCATGTGACTTCTTTTTGGCCACGCAATGGGTTATAAAAATCTGAATTCTGCTCTGTAGTAAGAAGTTTGCATTTATTTTAGTAAAGCCTCTCTAGGCTGATCCACGCACTCTATCACCCTATATTCCTCATAATATTCGCTTCTCCTACAAAATCAGAGGACACATATTAGAAATATATACAGAAAACATGATTATGTGCACTCGTATTTATCAAGGTAATATATACTGTGTTATTTTTTTATTTTTACAGCTGAAGATTTAGATCTACTGAATTCAAGTTTACAGGATGGAAATAATGTTCCCTATACATGGAATCCAGGCACATTGCTGCATTATGGAAGAGCGGAGCTCAAAACCTCGGATCACAGGCAAGTACCTTCCGCGTCAGACTCTTCTCTAGGAAGAGGGCGACCTTGGTGGATCACTGTTTGGTTTCTATTTTCCTTCAGGCCAGTCGTTGCCCTCATCGAAGCTGATATATTTGAAACCGAGGCGGAGGAGAGAGCGAAAATTTATATGGAAGTTTTTGCAACCCAAGGACCTCCTGACGGCACGGTAATGGTCTCCCTCCAAAGCAGCAGCCCGGAAGAGAATTACTTCGATGACAGTTTAATCGATGAACTGCTCAATCAGTTTGCAGGCTATGGCGAGGTTATTCTCATCCGGTAAGAAATTAGCTCTATTTAAAGGGATACGATCTCTAATATATGCACAAGTGATCTAGTTACAGCTTTACCAGCAAAACGAAAAAATAAGTGTAGCGCACGGGGAAATGGGGGTCTTGGTTGATAGCTTGCTCTTCTAGCCAGACCTCAAAATATAAAAGAGAAAAACCTTCATGGTGCAGACCATAACACTCTCAAGATATACAGTTGTGTTCAAAATTATTCAACCCCCAATGCTGTAAAGGGTTTTAGGGAATTTAGTGTACATTTGTAATTGTATTCAGAATGAAATCCTACAAGGACTTTTTAAAGAACCATATGCAACTAAAATGACATCAATTGGTTTTGTAATACAGTAGTAAATGTTTCTTTTGTGAATTCTTCATTGACACAATTATTCAACCCCTTAAAGACTACCACTCTGAAGAACAGAGGTTCATTCAAGTGTTTTCAATCAGGTATTGAAAACACCTGTGGATGTCACGGAGCAGCAATAAAGCATAATAAGCACCAATTAGGCAGCTTTAAAATGACTGTGATACTCAGCTCCTTCTAGACATTTACTGGTGTGGTTACAAACATGGTGAAGTCAAGAGAATGGTCCAGGAAGACCAGAGAAGAGGTGATTACTCTTCACAGGAAGGGCAATGGCTATAAGAAGATTGCAAAGATGTTAAACATACCAAGAGAGACCATAGGAAGCATCATTCGCAAATTCAAGGCAAAGGGCACTGTTGAAACGCTACCTGGTCGTGGCAGAAAGAAGATGCTGACTTCGACTGCTGTGCGCTACCTGAAGCGTAGAGTGGAGAAAAGTCCCCGTGTGACTGCTGAGGATCTGAGAAAAGATTTGTCAGATGTGGGTACTGAAGTTTCAGCTCAGACAATACGGCGCACACTGCGTAATGAAGGCCTCCATGCCAGAACTCCCAGGCGCACCCCCTTGCTGTCTCCAACGAATAAGAGTCGACTGCAGTATGCCAAATGTCATGTGGACAAACCACAGAAGTTTTGGGATAGTGTTCTGTGGACTGATGAAACAAAATTAGAACTGTTTGGGCCCATGGATCAACGCTATGTTTGGAGGAGGAAGAACAAGGCCTATGAAGAAAAGAACACCTTGCCTACTGTGAAGCATGGCGGGGGGTCAATCATGCTTTGGGGCTGTTTTGCTTCTGCAGGTACAGGGAAGCTTCAGCGTGTGCAAGGTACCATGAATTCTCTTCAGTACCAGGAGATATTGGATGACAATGTGATGCAGTCCGTCACAAACCTGAGGCTTGGGAGACGTTGGACCTTTTCAACAGGACAATGATCCCAAGCATACCTCCAAGTCCACTAGAGCATGGTTGCAGATTAAAGGCTGTAACATTTTGGAGTGCCCATCGCAGTCACCTGACTTAAATCCGATTGAGAACCTCTGGTGGGACTTAAAGAAAGCAGTTGCAGTGCGCAAGCCTAAGAATGTGACTGAACTGGAGGCTTTTGCCCATGACGAATGGGCGAAGATACCCGTAGATCGCTGCAAGACACTTGTGTCAAGCTATGCTTCACGTTTAAAAGCTGTTATAACTGTAAAAGGATGTTGTACTAAGTACTAAGATTGAATGTCACTTGGGGGTTGAATAAAACTGATAATGATGTGAGCACAGAAAAGACATTTGTGGTTATTTCATTATAAATGTTATGTTCTATTTGTCTGACCTACACGTGCCTCTTTGATTTAATTGTAAGCAAGATGACTGAATGATCAAAATCAATGTCAAACTGGCCAAAACACTCAATTTCAGTGGGGGTTGAATAATTTTGAACACAACTGTAAACCATGTATTATGGTCTCACTCACATTTGTCAGAGCTACCAGCTCCGGGATCTTGTGCCTTAGGGTAATTACTGGCCACCCAATCGCCCTCTTCAGATCTTGATAGACTCCAGTGTCTGAAAGAGAAATGTATACCATAGTGCAGACCATAGCCGTAGGTGAGATATATAATAAAACCAAGATTCACTCACGTGGTTCAGGACCTCAGCCAGGTCCGAGGGATATACGCCCAGGTAAATTGTTTGAAGGGTACAACTACCATAAAAAACCCATGGTCATCAGGAAGAAATCTCAGATGTTCAGCAGTGGATAAATTAAAAGAGCATTTATTCCATAATAACAAAATAAAAAGTATGCCAATACGCGTTTCACCTGGGATGTAATATCCTTAAGGCTTCATCAGTTGGCTTGTATCCTCCACTGCTGTTAACTGTCTTAAATATACACTTCCTATCACATGGGCCAATAGAAACTGCCAGTTTTTTTGGCGGGAACACAATTGGGGAATACCTTCCTTAGTTTAACTTTCAGTTTGATCTCAAAGCTTTTTTATTTTTTTCCCCCAAATCTTTATTTATAACACACAAACTGGGTGGCCAGTAATTACCCTAAGGCACAAGATCCCGGAGCCGGTAGCTCAGACAAATGTGAGTGAGACCATAATACATGGTTTATATCTTGAGAGTGTTATGGTCTGCACCATGAAAGTTTTTCTTTCTTATATTTTGAGGTCTGGCTAGAAGAGCAAGCTATGAACCAAGACCCCCATTTCCCCGTGCGCTACACTTATTTTTTCGTTGTATCCATTCCTTGGTTGTACCGGACAAGGACAACCCCACCAAGTGGACAGCAGCATTGGGACTTGTCATCTCCATCCAAAGTCTTCCATCAGCGCCTATCTATCTCCTGTGTATATTTGTGTTCTTTACCAGCAAAACGCCTTATAAACACACGCTGTTTTTTGTTTTTTTTTCCTTTGTTTGAAGTAATTGCATGGAAAAATAATGTTAGGTTTTGATCTTGTTTCCATTTTGTGTACTTTTCCCATGATGCAACATTTACCCAAAGCTTTGCGCTGTGGCTCTTGATTATTTAAATTACAGTATTTAACAGTTAATGAGGTAGAGGGGGGGAATGTTTAGATAACTCAGCAGGAGGTGTATTGTTCTCAAGGTTAACTGAGATAAGAGCTGGCAGCTGAATGAGATATGACGGGGAGCTTATAAGGCTTCTAATCTACCCCCCCCCCGTGATGTCCTTTGAATACATCCCACACAATACAATGATGCGAGTCGGTGATTGACCCTTTCACTCCATTCTATGGCCAAAACCATACAGTGAGGAGCAAGTGATGGAAAGATACTGAAGATACTGTGGGGGGGGGGGGCAGGTTACAACACAAAATATCACACCATAGATGTGCTTGGAAAAAAGACGAGACAGAGGAGATATGATCGAAACATTTAAATACGTAAAGGGAATCCACAAGGTGGAGGAAGGGAGTATATTTAAAAGGAAACAAAGTAGCAAAACAAGAGGACATAGTCTTAGATTAGAGGGGCAAAGGTTTAAAAGTAACATCAGGAAGCATTATTTTACTGAGAGGGTGGTGGATACATGGAACAGTCTTCCAGTAGAAGTGGTAGAGGCCAAAACAGTAATTGAATTTAAGCAGGCATGGGATAGGCATAAGGCTATCCTAAACAAAAGATAAATCCAGGTAAAGTATCCATGTAATTGGACAGACTAGATGGGCCGACAGGTTCTTATCTGCCCATATTTTTCTATGTTTCTATATAGAGGAAAATATCACACAATGGATGCACCCAGTGACACATAGAGGAAAATATCACACCATGGATGCACCCAGTGACACATAGAGGAAGATCTTTTCAAAACTAAACATACAAGAGAAAAACACAGCACATGTAAGATATCAGCAACATCAACTAAACACAATAAGGATATGTAATTTTTTGGTGGTCGTGGCCCTTTAACAACCAATAATGTTTTTACACATATATACATATAGTGTGTGTATCAAATTAGATAACAAGGTCTTCTAACCTAGGACTGAAAAAGACGATGTGTGTTACTGTATTCTTTCTCCAGGTTTGTGGATGATAAAATGTGGGTGACGTTCTTGGAAGGAAGCTGTGCGCTGTCTGCATTGAGCTTGAGTGGGACAGAGGTAATTTAAACCTTGTTAATTATTTTTTTTGTCTGGGGTGGGGGGGGGGTGCGTGAGAAGCTTCTAAGGTGTTCCCAAATCCCTGATACGTTCTAGAACTCTTTGCTAAGAGGCAGCCCATGCAAATCTGAAGTGAAGTAACATGGTGCGAGACCTCAATCATCGCTGATATCTTCGCTACATTACTTGCTCATTCTACATGCTCTGCGGAGAGCGAGATATTCTTGGCAGGCATTTCCAAATTTTGCACGTTTGAAATAGAATATAAAGGCATGTAATTTGGTTAAATCTCTACCTGCACGAACTGATAGGAGTGATCATGTGAGGATTAAAAAAAGCATAAAATATGTGTAAACGTTCAGTTACAGAGCTTGTTTTAGGTGTTTGTTTTTTTGTGAGCTGCGTAGAACCGGGAATCGCACATTTAGGCCACGATTTCTGAGCTGTGAACATGATAGCTGTAGTATTTTCACCATTTTTCAATAATTTTTTTTCTGCGTTTTCCATATTCCTGTTTTGTTGTTTTAGGTTTTCTCCTTTCTGGTTGGGTATTGGTAAAAGAAGTGACTCAGAATATACAAAATCTCCTCCCACCAGATTGAAATTGAGACGATAATGACGTGCATATCGTTTTATTATACGTGTAGCTGGCAAGCACTTTCTGTTTATTTTTAGCAATACCTGCCAGGCTACAGGTGGAGTTTCCCTTATCCGCAATGCTTGGGACCAGAAGTGTCTGGATTTGGGATGTTGACAGATTTTGGAATTTTTACAAATGAGATGTCTAGGGGATGGGAGAGGGGTTACAGGGGGCATGGCTGCAATCCCAGCGTAGGAAATAGAGTTTTTCAAATGACCCCCATAGCTCCATACACCCCAAGATCATAGGAGATATCATTGCAAAGGCTTTCCATTGACTCCCAACATGACCAGGTAAAATAAAAAATGTTTATGGTTTTTTTTCCTTTTATACAGCAGCATTGTTTGCTTATTAATTATAAAGTGATGAATGTTGCTGCAGTAACTTTCTCCTTTCTCTGTCGAGCATTGTTGTGTGGGGGTCTGTCAATGTCGCCCGAGTGGCAGGAGCTCAGACCCTGTGTGGCAATATTCCGGAGAGAGGAGTGTGTTGAGCACGGCATGCGATCTGACGCCTGCGATCTGACATCTGCTCTGCCTGTCAAACACCAGCTATCAGCCAAAATTGGTAGAGTGCCCCTCCTGAAACGTGTGTCTGGATCCGCCCCTGAATCGTGTGTCTGGATCCGCCCCTGAATCGTGTGTCTGGATCCGCCCCTGAATCGTGTGTCTGGATCCGCCCCTGAATCGTGTGTCTGGATCCGCCCCTGAATCGTGTGTCTGGATCCTCTTCTGAATCAACCTGTACAATAAATCCACACTTGAATTAAGGCTAAGCTGGCAGAGCATCAAGGATAATGTTTACGGCAAATGCACGGAGTACTGGGTTGAGCCATCCTCACTTCATGTAGCAGCTGCACATCCTGCTTGATCCGTAGGATTTTACAATTCTCAGAATAGTGAATAGGGATGGGCTGCCCGTTCGATGCGAACATGAGTTTGCATCGAACATTGGCTGTTCGACCGTTTGCCGAACGGAGAACATTTCCGTGTGTTCACCCACAATGCACTGTGCCCTGGCCTGAAGCTTGTAATTGGCTACAGCCATGTACCTGACACAGGTCAGGTGCAAGACTATGCCAATCAGGGCTCAGAGTCCTGATTGGGAAAAATTTGCCCAATCATGGGCTCACAGAGCTAAGTCCCGCAGCACACTATATAAGGCTTCCCTGCAGCCCTAGCGTGTGTTGCAGGAGTGAATCGGAGAGGAGATTGTTGGATTTGCAGGGACAAGCTGGCAGTGGCAAATAGCAGGGAACTGCCAGCCTGGCTGTGAAATATCATACCACAGTTGAATCAGAGTTCATCTTTATCTATTCAGAGTTGAATCTGGGTCTTGTTGCAAGCTATCAGGGTGTTGCAGCCTGCAGGAGAGTAAGTGAATCAGAGAGAGAGTAGAGGACATTGGCAGTCTTGCAGGGAAAATAGCAGTGATATCGTTGACTTATAGCAGAGTTCTGAATATCTTTAATCTAGATAACACCGTCGAATCAGAGTTCTGCAAATCTCCAATCTATATACCAGAGTTGAATCAGAGTTCTGTATATCTTTAATCTATATCACTCACCATGTCAGAAAGACCAAAAAGGACAGGCAGACACTCCCAGACACAGATAAGAGGGCAAGCAGCCTCTGTATCGGAAGGCTGTGCCCCTGGTCGTCGTGGACGTGGTACATCCTCTGCAGGGGCACCCTTGTCCTTTCTAACTGGTGCTGGCCGTCTTAAGCCGCAGCAACATACAGAGGATTTGGTGGATTGGCTAACCAGGCCATCCTCATCCTCCGAGTCCTCTGCCAGCCAAGCTTGTAGTGGTTTACAGTCCACCTCAGCTGCCAAAGCATCCAATTCAGCCTCCATGTCCTCAGCTACTCCTGCCGTAGCCTCACCATCCTACACGGAGGAGTCAGCTGAATTGTTTGACTACAATGACAGTGACATGCTGCTTGAGGATGCGCAGCAACTCCAGTGCTCTGATGTTGACTCTGGGGTTAAGGAAGGGAGTAAAATCAGCCTAGAGGGAGGGGGTGCCACAAAGAACTGGCACTCAGGTTCCCCCAGCAGCTGCAGCATACTGCCAGGTTGGCTCCAGTGACCAGGAGATATGGGATGATGAGGTCACTGACTCCACCTGGGTGCCTTATCGAACAGAGGAGTCAAGTGAGGAGGAGGCACAACAAAAATGAGGCACAACGTCCTCTATGAGCAACCGTAGCCAGTCCAAGGCATCAGAAGTCAGAGCTGCTCAGGTGCAGAGCGCTGTTGTCTCAAAGCACACGTTCAGGAACTCTGCTGTCTGGGAGTTCTTCTTCACATGTGCAGCAGACTGCAGAGTTGCTATTTGTAAGCTATGTCTGAAGAGGATCAAGCGTGGGAAAAACATCAGACGCTTGGGTACCACGTGCTTGATGCGACATATGACCACCTGCCACGCATCCCGTTGGCACAACACTTTGCATAGGTCCTCCTCCATCTGTCTCTGCCCCACTATATGTCCTGCCATGTCATTGTCTGTAACCTCCACAAACAGGGATGATGCTACAGTAAATGAGTGTACCAGGTCCTTCCTCAGAATGTGACTCCCATCAGCTGCAGATTTACGCAGTCAGATTTTGTTGCCCCAGCTTCTGCAGCGTAAAGAAATATAGTCCCAACCATCCCCTTGCACAGCGTCTAAATGCCAGCTTGGCAAAATTACTCGCATTAAAGCTGCTGCCTTTCCAGCTGGTGGACTCTGCCTCCTTCCATGAATTTGCTGAATGTGCTGTACCACAGTGGCAGGTTCCAAAACGCCGTTCTTTTCATGGAAGGCCATTCCAGCACTATACCAGCACGTGGAAGACCATGTTATGGAGTCATTGGGTAAAGGCAGTCAGCAGCAAGGTGCACATTACTTTAGACACGTGGTCCAGCAAGCATGGACAGGGCCGTTACATTTCCTTCACGGCACACTGGGTAACTCTGCTTGCAGCTGGGAGGGATCCAGGACGGGGCTCTGTGCTGGAGCTTGCTCATCCACCACACCTCCAGAAAGCTGCTTATATGAGGTCTGTCTGCTACACCACCTCTTCCTCCTCCTTCTCGGTCTCTGGCGAAGTGGCAGTTAAACAGACGCGTGGCAAGGGCTACGCAATGGCTCATGCAAAAAGATGCCATACTGTGCTTGAGCTGGTTTGTTTAGGGGACAGGAACCACACCGGGCCAGAAATTCTGTCAGCTCTGCAGGGGCAGGTGCAGAGATGGTTAACACCATGCCAGCTTCAGCTGGGAATGGTCGTCTGTGATAATGGCAGCAACCTTCTCTCCGCCCTACACCTGGGTAAGTTGATGCATGTACCATGCCTAGCACACGTCCTAAATCTGGTGGTACAGCGTTTCCTAACCAGGTTCCCAGGGCTGGCAGAGCTTCTCAGCCAGACCAGAAAAGTCTGCAGCCACTTCAGGCGGTCATTCCCAGCAAGTGTTCGCCTGGCAGAAATTCAAAGAGAATTCCACCTTCCCACAAACCGCCTGATCTGTGACATGCCCATCAGGTGGAACTCGACATTGGCAATGCTGCAGCATCTGCACAAGCAGCAGAGGGCCATCAACGAATACCTGTGTGAGTATGGCACAAGGACAGGTTCAGGTCAACTTGGTCCCCCCCCCCCCGCAGTGGCTGATGATCAAGGATGCATGCACTGTACTGTCACCATTTGAGGAGACAATGAGGATGGTGAGCAGGGACAGTGCATGCATCAGTGACACAATTCCTTTTAGTGTTTATGACTAGATTAAAGGAAAACCGTTTACCGTCCTTTGAAATTTAATTTTTTTCTTTTTAAATGTTTCTATACATCCAACAAATCCGCCACTTCACGGGCAGGTTATGGGACATCCTAGGCACGCTATTTTAAGGAATTTTTCATTTTATTCTTAACCTTTATGTCATGGAAAAACAACTGTTTTTTTTTTAAACTTTTTTTCCTTGTTTCCTGTCCCCCAGGGCACTACCCGGACCCCCATACACCTTTTATGGCAAATATCTAGCATATATGCCCTCTTGGAGGGCACTCTAAAATTCCGACCGTTCGAGTCCCATTGACTTGCATAGAGTTCGAATCGTGTTCGAATTCAAACTTTTTAAATTGTTTGAGTTCGAATGCGAACCGAACACGGGAGTGTTCGGCTCATCCCTAATAGTGAAATCCCCTTTAGTGAAATCCTTTACATTGAAGCATTTTTAATGTGAGCTGCGGCTAATCCTTATTCATCCATTATTCAATCCGGCATCTTGTCTCCGCAGGCACCCGTCACAAATTACATATGAATGAAGTGTATAAAGGAGACTTTCTCTTTTTAGGTGTTAGTCCATGGAACTCCAGTGACAGCCAGTGAATGCTTTATGTTCACGGTGGAGCTCTGATATTTAGTGTCCGTTTCGCCTATCTCTCGTAGGTGTTGGGAAGACCAATTGGCATTCAGCTGAAAAATCCCGACTGGATCCAGCAGGTAGAGGAGGAGATAAACCTGGAAAAGATCAGTGTGTCCATGCCGTGTTCCACGAGCTCTACGTTGCTCGCTGAAGACCTGGAAATCTCTGCAGACTTTGACATGGAAGGTACGCTTTCAGCCTAAACCGAACAATGAATTGTTTGGGATACCTTGTATATTCTTAAAATTCTGTGTTATTTCTTGTTTTGATATATAGATTATATATTTTTTCCCCTCCATTCTAAATTCTCAAGTCTCTTCTACAGCTTTATGTAAGAAATGGTTAGGTAAGGCTGCAGTAGGTCTATTGTTCTCCAGGCTACTTGAAATAAGAGATGGCAGCAGAATGAGATAAGACAGAGTGTTTAAAAGACTTCTCATCTCCCCCTGGTGATGCCCTTTGAATACATCCCACACAATACAATGATGTGAGTCAGTGATCAACCCATACTATGGCCAAAGTCACAGTGAGGAGCAAGTGATGGAAAGATACGGGAGGGGGCAGTTTACAACACATAGTAACACACAATGGATGCACCCAGTGACACATATAGAAGGAAATATCACACAATGGATGCACCCAGTGACACATATAGGGGAAAATATCACACAATGGATGCACCCAGTGACACATATAGAGGAAAATATCACACAATGGATATACCCAGTGACACCTAATAGAGGAAAATATCACACAATGGATGCACCCAGTGACACATATACAGGAAAATATTTTCTTAACTAAACAAGAGAAAAACAAAACACATGTAAGAAATCAGCAACATCAAATAAACACAATAAGGACATTTCATATTTTGGAGGTAGTGGCCCTTTAATTTAGGGTCTGAATGTCTAGTTCAGTGTTTTTTCCAAAACCTGTCCTCAGGACCCTCCGCCTCGCCAGGTTTGCAGGATATCTGAAGCTCCGCACAGGTGATATTATTTGCTGCTCATTGATTGCAGGATTCAGTCTGCATTTACCCAAGGTGATCTGCAAAATCTGGCCTGGTTGAGGGTCCCGAGGACAGGTTTTGGAAACACTGATCTAGGGTAATCCAGACGTGGACCCATTGCCCGAGGAGTTTAGAGAGGTACCAGTTATAGCCTCCTGCCGAGGCCTAGCTGGCCAGCCAGACTCCCAACTGGAGTCCTGCAGCCTCTGCATTTACTCACGGCTTCTTCCCTGCCTGCTCACGGGTCATGGAGGAGGTGTGGAAGACTGAGTCTCCCTGCTGGAGTCAGTGCCTCTGCGTTCACGTGCAGCATTTTACCCTGCATCCTCCATGACCCATGAGCAGACCGGAAAGATGCTGCGAGTCATGTGGTACTGGATCGGGACACCGTATCGTCTGATCCCTAATACGTCACGGATCTGCAACACGAAAATATCAATCAGTACATCCCGAACGATTCTTAGTTTCTGTTCTTGATCACTACAGTCATAACATTTCTCCAAAAATTAATTTCTGCAGGAGACATTGATGATTATTGTGCCGAAGTAGAGGAAATTCTACCTCAACATTTACAGCTGTCTTGTGGCTCCACGTTGGGATCTTCTCCAAGCTCATCCCCCCGCTCAAGCCCCTGCCCTTCACCCACTATGCCGGAAGGGCCGCCTCCATCGCTCCCTGTACGTCCAAGCCGTGCTCCTTCTTCAAAGCATCCAGGACCCCCTGCATCTACATGTCAAGGTATTTTATTCAAATCAATTCTTCTTGATTTATCACATGGTTTTTAAAGAATCAGTTTAATTCATGCAAGATCTGATTTGGATTTATTAATGGGGAAGTTTTCCTAAAAGACAATAAACTAAGACACTATCCTGCTTCTTTCAGTCGTCGTTCTGGAACCCCAGGGTCATATGCAGGAATTGAATGTCACATGGATATGATTGAAGTCAGATAGCTTAACCCATCCTCTTGAAAGCACACAAAGTCCTTTATACATTCTTCACTTTATTGAGAAAGTAACAGTAAATAAAAGGGTGTCTTGTGGGAAGAGAGTGCTTCCCTGGTGTTTGCTTTGTTATGGGAGTAAGGTGGGTAGAGAGAGCTTCTCTGGTGTTTGCTTTGTTATGGGAGGAAGGTGGGTAGAGAGCTTCTCTGGTGTTTGCTTTGTTATGGGAGGAAGGTGGGTAGAGAGCTTCTCTGGTGTTTGCTTTGTTATGGGAGTAAGGTGGGTAGAGAGAGCTTCTCTGGTGTTTGCTTTGTTATGGGAGGAAGGTGGGTAGAGAGCTTCTCTGGTGTTTGCTTTGTTATGGGAGGAAGGTGGGTAGAGAGCTTCTCTGGTGTTTGCTTTGTTATGGGAGTAAGGTGGGTAGAGAGAGCTTCTCTGGTGTTTGCTTTGTTATGGGAGGAAGGTGGGTAGAGAGCTTCTCTGGTGTTTGCTTTGTTATGGGAGGAAGGTGGGTAGAGAGCTTCTCTGGTGTGTGCTTTGTTATGGGAGTAAGGTGGGTAGAGAGAGCTTCTCTGGTGTTTGCTTTGTTATGGGAGGAAGGTGGGTAGAGAGCTTCTCTGGTGTTTGCTTTATTATGGGAGGAAGGTGGGTAGAGAGAGCTTCTCTGGTGTTTGCTTTGTTATGGGAGGAAGGTGGGTAGAGAGCTTCTCTGGTGTTTGCTTTGTTATGGGAGGAAGGTGGGTAGAGAGCTAGTGTTTGCATGGTCATGGGAGGAAGGTGGGTAGAGAGCTTCTCTGGTGTTTGCTTTGTTATGGGAGGAAGGTGGGTAGAGAGCTAGTGTTTGCATGGTTATGGGAGGAAGGTGGGTAGAGAGCTTCTCTGGTGTTTGCTTTGTTATGGGAGGAAGGTGGGTAGAGAGCTTCTAGTGTTAGCATGGTCATGGGAGGAAGGTGGGTAGAGAGCTTCTCTGGTGTTTGCTTTATTATGGGAGGAAGGTGGGTGGAGAGAGCTTCTGCGGGAGTGTGCTTTGTTATGGGAGGAAGGTAAAACAGAATGCATTTGCCCACTTTAAACAGGATGCTACTCACAAGCCTTCATGGTTAGAATGAAGGGAAGCTTTCATGCACAGGAAAAGGAAACTGGGCCAAACTATGTGAGTTAGACCGGGAGAGTGGACTAATCCATTCTAAGTAAAAGCATAGGGGGGAAACAGCTAAGGAATCTGGTCCATGATAGTCATATAGAAAAAGACAACTTCACCGCACCGAACACAACAATACTAAGAGCAGTCTTAACATTTTACTCCAATCAGTAATTTGTTATCCTATTATTTTTGCATTAATTACACGTCCTGCCCAGCTCTTTCTTCATCCCTGTTTTTTTTATAGATCACGGTGTGCTTTGTGATACTGAATTGGCTGCTAAGCGGTTCCCGTAATATATCACTTAACGAGATACTGAAGATGGCGTTCTAATTGCTCCATTGCCTTATTGAACCCCATTAGCAGTTTGTCGATTCCATTATCTATTTAATGCATGGGCTCATTAACCCCGAGCCTCGAGTTAGCCGTTTTCATTGCGATCTGTGTGGATAAAATAACATAAGGTTACTTTTATGTTCGCTTTAAGGGACGGCAAATCTTGCGAGTTGTCATCCGTTCTAATCACTTGTATTGTGTTTGCCAGTAGAATTTCAAACAATGGCACAACAGAAGGAACCTGTAAACCTTGAACCTAAACGTCCACCGCCTCCGCGACCAGGCATCCCACCGGCACGTCCAGCGCCACCTCAGCGTCCGCCTCCTCCATCAGGTAAAACACACCCGCGAAGTGTAACATGGGTTTGTGTAAAAATATACATATGTCTGTGTGTGTGCATGTATACGCTATATAAAATATATCTTTTGAATTGCTACAGATATGTCGAATATAAAATATCTTTGGCTCTATTACATTATTCGCGCAAAAAAGCTCGCGCAGCGTGTTGTGCGCGAAGCGTTTAACGTTAACGCGCGTAAATTATCGCTATTACAATCCACGCGCATTTTTTCATCAGTAAAAAAAGACGCGCAGAAACTCACGCGCATTAACGTTGCACAGAAATCTGTGTGCGGACTGTTTTTTTTTTTTTTTTACGCGATTCAGCCAATCAGAATTAAGAACCACAATTGTCTCCCATCTGCGTATATATGCTGCAGCAAAAATAAAAACACGCGCAACTTCTCCATTTTATTGCTTGGGTATGTGTAGAATGTGTATCTATACTGTGCTGCGTATTTTTTTTCGGGCTGCTGTATTTGACTTCGTCCAGATTGGCTGTTACCACCAGCTTTTAAAAGACGTTAAAATTATGCGCGCAAACATTGTCCGTTAAAATTTGCACGTAGATTGTAATACCATCTGTGTACCAGCACACAAACGCATTTGCGCTCACAATGTTAAGTATAGGACGCGCGCAGTAGGGTACGCTCGCAAAGGGTTCGCGCAGGTCCACCCGCGTTAGACGTTAACGCACATTTTTTGCGCGGACGTTGTAATACGAGGGGTTTTGCCCCTCGCGTTACTGCGTTTTTGCGCACGCGTTAAGATTTGCTTTGGGAATGTAATAGAGCCCTATATGCTGTAGATAATGATCATAAAAATAATAGCTGTAAAGCTGCTACTCGCTGGCTGGTCTCCTCATGCTTCTGGATAGACAGCAATCTGCGTGTCTGCCCTGCCTTCTAATTATTTTTGACTTTTTACTCTGCTTTTCTTCTCGCTGCTTCCTTGTTTTGTACATTTATAAGGTGCTAGGAGTCCTGCGCCAACTAGAAAAGAAACCGGAGGTAACAGTGTTGCTTGTGTGTTGTAAATGTGCGTCGCTCCCCTTGCTGCGTGTTCTATATCCTTCATAATATTGTTTGTTACTGTGTTAATACCTAATAGCTAAAATACAAGAACGTTGCATACCATTCAGGCGATTAGGTGCATGTTCACAGCTTCACGAAGGACAACAGTCATTTGGAAACCTCCTGAATATACTGCGCGCAGCACTTGGCGGGTCTGGCGGTTTGGATCAATGGCAGGAGCATGTTCTTTTATGCGTTGCAGTTTTACAAATTAAAAAAAGTCACGTATTTTCAAGTCCTGAATGGGTGCTAACCATAGGCTCCATTTAATTCTTCTTGATGGCTGAATTGGTGTTCCATCAAATAACACCTCCCGTCACATAATGCCACCAACGATCAGCGCATGAGTGGCGTATCGCCAGTTGATCTGGCGACCAGCTGGTTGTCACGACACACCTGCGCATGCGTGGATTCTCTGAATAGCCAGCTCAGATACAGCCAGAGCAGACACAATATCTGATCGTCAGATAATGCCTCCTGTTCAGTGCACATGCGCGAGACTCGCCACACAGGTAGAAGGGAGGGGGATCTAGACATGGATGTGTACAGAGAGCAGTGTGGAGTATACTGCTCACTGACAGGAGGGGTAATATGTGCATAGATACAGAGAGTAGAATGCGTGTATACTCCCTCCCTCTCCGTATGTGTGGCGTGTCTCGCGCATGTGCGCTGAGCGGGAGCCATAATCAGACATTGCCTCCGCACTTGCTGTATCCGAGCTGGCTATTCAGAGTATCCGCGCATGTGCGGGTGTGACGTGACGACCAGCTGATCGCCAGATCAACTGGAGTTACGTCACTTCTGCACATGCGCAGCTCATTAGGTGCATTATCCGACGAGGCATTTCTCGTCGGAACACCGGGACGTTTTTTCGGTTTGGGAGATTCAAATGAGAGGTCCCCAGCATCTCAATTTCTGATTTAAAAATTCTGCTCAGATATCGTCCCTCGCGGCTGTACCTTCCAATGGAAATATCTGCTTTATCGATTCGAATTTATCGGTGTGGCGTTTTCCGAGAAAAAATTCAAATGCTGAAAAGTGTTGATAGATGTATTTTCACGCGTTTTTATACATCGACTATTTCTATTCGTCGTGTTTAAAGGCGCAATCTGTATGACGCCGGCCCAAAATATGCCTTTTCAGGATGTTTTACCGGCCAAGTTTTTTTCCAGCCCAGCAGCAGTTTTGAAATATCTTTTTATTAAAATGTCATTGTTGTGTTTTTAGAGGCAGCCATAAAATATCAAGGCTGGTAAAATAAGCGTTTTAGCAATTGAAAGTGTTGACTTATTATCTGTCTGCAAGGAGGTTACAGACGGTGATCTGACTCTGTATTGATCCTGGTTAACAGCTGGGATATTCTTAATTTCGAAGGAGGGCTGAGCACAGGTTATATAACAGAGGGAAGGCAGGAGAAAACCAGCAGCAACTGCACTTATTCAACTGTCAACGTGTCAGCCTTCAAAGGTTTAAAGAGAAATCTGATGCAATTGGTGGTAAAACATTTTTGGAATAATTGGGGTAATACACGAAATACTACAAGAACATCAATTTAATGTTTGAAATCTGATTAAAGGGACACTTTACTCATCCTGACCACTTTGTTTTAAAGCGGCCGGGATGTGAGGAGTGTCCCCCCCCCCCCAGCTCCACAATCTTGTGAAATCACAAGGTGAAGTGGAGGAGTTTCCTTCACCCTTCCTAGCGTCACCAGCAGCCGGGATTCTTGAATTTCCCGGCTGCTGCTCAGCACATGCCGACTGATGCCACCCGCTGTAGTGAGCTTTCGCAGAGGCAGCGATCGATAGGATCTGTGCTCGTGCACATCGCAGGTTCATCATTCTGCTCAGGCGCTACGAAACATGCGTACTGAAAGTGTCAAGTCCCGTAGCGCTGCGCAATTCGCGGGTTCACACACAACGCAAATTGCCTAGGAGCGCAACTTTGTGGAAAAACTCTGACTTCAGATTCCGGGAGTCCTGAGCCGAAGAGGAGGAGCAGCGCGAAAAAATTGGGCAAGAGGTTGTCTGCGTCCTCATCCCAATTATTTAAGGGTGGGAAAAGAACCTTGATTTTTTTTCAATGCAATATCCCTTTAATGTAACAAATATATATGTAGTAAAACACACAAAATAGAAGTGAAAAAGTACCCAATATAAGGATCCTACACTTCATTACCTCTACAAAAGAAAGTGAAGGCAAACTGCGAAATCCACAGTATAGCCGAGCAAGAGCGCATGCGCCAAGGTCTCCGTTTATGTGAAAGTCTTGTAATTTAGCTTCATTTTCTTCATATTTATACCGTTTTCCCTCCTTTTTGTGAGCGCTATATTCTAATAGTAGATGTAGTATGGACGTGGCTTCCCCTTACTAAACGCCTTTACATTAACCAGTAGAGCATGCCGTTAAATGCACGTGTGATGGGTTTATGACGTGTTTTATTCCGCGTGCTAAACCCCAGCATGTGGCGCCTATGTCCGCCGTTCATTATCCATTTACTGTGACTATTAATGAATCCTTAACTGTAAAGTTAAACAAAGTGTAATATTGTGATCAGAGTGACGTGTGTGTAATCTGTGTTCATGTCGTCCGGAGGAATCCCAAACGCGGCGACGCAAGGAGTGCTTTGCATGATGCCTGCTTGGGGTGTTGTGGTAATAGTGGATTTTTGCTCACAGTGTGTTTTATAATGACGAAAAAGAAAAGATTCTCTCTCACCCTCTCACTGTTTTATGTCAGACGGCTAAGTATCCTCTCAGGTCTCTTTCTCTTCTCGACTTGTTGTTTTCCTTCTTCCTGAGTGATGCACCCCAAGGATTTATGGGTTAATACAGTAATGGGTGAACCAAGGCATACGCCAAGTTTCATAACTACATCTTTCATGGTGCCTAGCCAGCTGTAAGCCTGTCAGAGCATTATGGGACATGTAGTTTCAAAACATCTGGGGTGCCGAGGTTCTCCACCTTTTTGGTTACTGTTGCGATTCTACTTTGTGGACGCATTAGGTTATGATGCGTTGATCAAGTAACAAAACACAAATAGTAACCCTGACCCTAAAACATAAATAGTAACCCTGACCCTAAAACCAGCACAAACAGTAACCCTGACCCTAAAACCAGCACAAACAGTAACCCTGACCCTAAAACCAGCACAAACAGTAACCCTGACCCTAAAACCAGCACAAACAGTAACCCTGACCCTAAAACACAAACAGTAACCCTGACCCTAAAACACAAACAGTAACCCTGACCCTAAAACACAAACGGTAACCCTGACCCTAAAACACAAACGGTAACCCTGACCCTAAAACACAAACGGTACATCCCTGACCCTAAAAGCACAAACGGTACATCCCTGACCCTAAAAGCACAAACGGTACATCCCTGACCCTAAAAGCACAAACGGTACATCCCTGACCCTAAAAGCACAAACGGTACATCCCTGACCCTAAAAGCACAAACGGTACATCCCTGACCCTAAAAGCACAAACGGTACATCCCTGACCCTAAAAGCACAAACGGTACATCCCTGACCCTAAAAGCAGCACAAAAGAGCTGAATGTGATAAATCAGGGAGCTTAAAAGGCTTCTAATCTACCCCTGGTGATGTCCTTTGAATACATCCCACATAATACAATGATGGGAGTCGGTGACTGACCCATTCACTCCATTCTAAGACCAAAGCCACACAGTGAGGAGCAAGTGATGGAAAGATACTGTGGGGGGGGGGGTTTACAACACAAAATACCTCCCAATGGATGCACCCAGTGACACACATACAGGAAAATATCACACAATGGATGCACCCAGTGACACACATACAGGAAAATATCACACAATGGATGCATCCAGTGACACATATAGAGGAAAATATCACACAAATGATGCACCCAGTGACACATAGAGGAAAATATCACACAATGGATGCACCCAGTGACACATAGAGAGGAAAATATCACACAATGGATGCACCCAGTGACACATAGAGGAAAATATCACACAGTGGATGCGCCCAGTGACACAGAGGAAAATATCACACAATGGATGCACCCAGTGACACATAGAGAGGGAAATATCACACAATGGATGCACCCAGTGACACATATAGAGGAAAATATCACACAATGGATGCACCCAGTGACACATAGAGAGGGAAATATCACACAATGGATGCACCCAGTGACACATATAGAGGAAAATATCACACAATGGCTGCACCCAGTGACACATAGAGAGGAAAATATCTTCTTAAATAAACAAACAAGAGAAAAACAAAGCACATGTAAGATATCAGCAACATCAAATAAACACCATAACATTTCCTTTTTTTTTTTTGCTAGTGGCCCTTTAAAAGAGTATTATGTTGCAGAGCAGCTTAAAAGAACGGATTGATGGCATCCGCTTGGCTGGGTTCCCTGACATAAGAGGTTTTCTGTATACATATTACTGTATGCTGTCTGATCTGTCATTCTCCAGTGTCCGTCTGTACAATCTTTAGTGTCTTTTCTTTCTTTGAAAAAGGTGCAGGAGCTCCTCCAAGTCCAGGGGTAGCTCGGAGAGATGTTGAAGGTAATGTGCATTAAAACAATACAGTGCTTTAACACCTTAGCATGATCTCTTATCATTCTCAATGTCATCGGCTCTGGTAGCGTTATTAAGTAATGCTATGTGAGGTGTCACCGGGGGCCATGGATATCATGCGTTTAATCTGTGGCTTCTTCAGGGTTTTGTAGCTTTGCAATACTCGCTATATTGCTTGTATTTAGTATGTATAAAAAATTCTCAAAACAAATTTCTGCATACACCAGACATGAGTAAAATGACCCGATGAAAATGTTTAAATATTCATCAGACTCTACATTCAACAAAAGATCCGCACTGCGGTAAATATACGCTGTGATGTGATGACCCCTCGATCTTATATTTTTTTTTTTCCTTTTTTCTTTTTCCTTTTTTTTTTCCCAGCATTTAAAAATAATTTATTGTTAACAATTCAGTATGTATGCCTTGATAAATGTCCAGTTGGGGACATAATTATTTAATAGGTGTGTATATATCATTTTAGGGGTTCATGGGGTAATATAGAGAGGTTTTCCATAAACCCATTCGTTTTTGCCAGTGGGTTTATGGAAAACTACCCGATAGTGAAAACCTACGGAGCGATGTAAAAAGTGCTGAGATGGAGAAGTCTTACAGGGTTATTCAGAGAGAGCAGAACTGGCTCCGACATTGCACCGAACAGTGAATTTCCCCGTACGGTGCCATTTCGTGGCCTTTCTGCTTCTCACAAAGCAGGCAGTTCACCAAATTTTGACGAATTGCCAGCAAAATACGTTGCCTTTTCGCTGGCCGTGAAATCCCCATAGAGAAGCTATTCAGACACCGAACAGCAGAGAAATGTCAGTGAAATGCCTTGCTGTTCGGTGTTTTCATTCCGCAGGTTTAATAAGGCAAATCCTATAGGATTCAATGTTAAAAATATTCTTATTTTTATTCAATATCTGTTTAACCGTTTATTCTTTAATTTTCAGCAAAAAGACTCTTTAAAAAATTTTAAAAAAATTATAGCTTTTTTTTATCTGTAACAGACCTTTTTATTATTATTCATAGGACCTTATATGTTAATTCCAGATATTTTTGAAAGGATAGAGGGTTAATCCAGGCCTGTGCGATTTGTACAGACCTGGTTTACCCCCTCGCCTATCCTTTCCCACTATAGAGAACACAGTGTATTTGTGCTCTACAACATTTCATACTCTCTAGAACTCTGGTAGTTGCTACATGTGGTCTCTAAAGCTTCATTCTAGGAAAAAACATTGTTTTTAGAATTTTTTTTTTTTTTTTTTCCCACTATTAAAAAAAAAATGCCTTTTTATTCTAGGAAGGTTTTCCTCCAAGGTCCAACACTACACAGAGCATAGATCCACTACACACTACCTGAAAGGTTCTTACAAGATCTGTGCAAAGACTCGCCTACAACCGTACAGTGTTGTATGTTCTCGGTGATCTCGGTCATCGTGTACCTTCTGTACATAATCACAATCGAACATGTTGGCAGAGTCTTCCTCCTGGAGCCAAATACCATGTTTGGAGCAAACACCTGAAATGTAATTTCCATTCGTGTCACAGCACCTTATGTGTTGACGGAATAATGAGCCATTCTACGTTTTATATATGTAACAGATCTCCGTACCCCATCTGTCAATGCCGCTTCCTTGCCGGACCCCCGTGTTCTCCCCAGCAGACTCTCGTGCCTTTCTCCAGTCCTCAGATGAAGCTTAAGGACCGGGACACGTAAAGAGCCGGCTAGCATCCCCCAGAAATAAGACGACACTGTAGATCTGGAGGTTTTCAGGGTCAAAATGGAACTGGTTTTATTGGGGACAGGCACAGATATTTATGCGGTCAAACATAGGTTATTTACATATACAAAACCTTTCCTAGAAAATGTTGTGTGGGTTTCTGATGTCACTGCTCCTTCTGCTTCACGGCATTTGGACATAAGACTAGGACAGATAAACATTTGCTCAACATTCCTAGACAAGACGGGACAATGACAGCCGTGGATGGTAAACCAGATTAGTCACAAACAGCAGATAAACACCCTGCACCCACTCTACAAGCACAGGATGACCTAAACACAAGAGGGCAGGGAAATAATATAGAACAGGAGGCCTGCACCTCCCAAATACATTTCCAGACCCATGTACTCAAAGCCCAAAGTGACTCATGTCACAATATAGCTTTAAATTCAACCGCAATTGTTTGGGATCTGCTTTGAGGTTTTATGTCCAAATTGGGTAATTTTCAGAGGTCCTGGAAGAGGGGTGTATTTGCCCCTTTTTTTTACTCTATTGTGTTTAAGCCTTGATAAACGCAGTCTGGTGGTAAAATGAGCATTTTAGCAATTTAAGATGTTCATAATTTTCTTCTTTCCCACAATGAATTTATCCTACTTCTTCAGCAGTTTCTAGGATGCTTCAGGACTGATCACATGTAGAGTGTGCATCTCCAGTCAGGAGGGGGAGACGGGGGCAAGATTGAGGGAGAATTCTATGGAAGCTTTGGAGGTTATTCACCAACCTCCGAAACTGCCACCGAATTGCACCGAACTGTGAATTTCACCGTAGACGAAATATTGGGGCAATTTGTGTATTCGCAAAGATGTCAGTTCGCCCAATACTACTGAATTGACAGCGACATACGGTGCATATCGCCAAAATTTGGTGGCACTGAAATTGTCCCTTTGAAAACTAGTGATTCATCTATTCATAGAACGCGGAGTTGCACCGAAATTTCGGCAAAATTACCAGATTTTCTGTTTCAATTCAACTGGTGTAAACAGATTAATTCAATAGGTTTCAATGTAATCCTTTTTTTTTTTTTTTTTTTTATACCCCCCCCCCCCATACGTCAAGCGGCAGTACGTACAGGTGGGGTTTCACCTCCTTCAAGCCTCAGGACAGGAAGTACCTTGGTTATAAAAAGCAAGACTTAAAGAATACACCCCCTCCACCCCTCCTCTTCCCCTCTGAGAGGCAACCTATCCCTCTGACCCCTCCTCTTCCCCTCTGAGAGGCAACCTACCCCTCTGACCCCTCCTCTTCCCCTCTGAGAGGCAACCTACCCCTCTGACCCCTCCTCTTCCCCTCTGAGAGGCAGCCTACCCCTCTGACCCCTCCTCTTCCCCTCTGAGGCAGCTGACCCCTCCTCTTCCCCTCCGAGAGGCAGCCTACCCCTCTGACCCCTCCGAGAGGCAGCCTACCCCTCTGACCCCTCCTCTTCCCCTCCGAGAGGCAGCCTACCCCTCTGACCCCTCCTCTTCCCCTCTGAGAGGCAGCCTTCCACCTAGGCCCCAGTAGTAACAAGCAGATCCATACAGTCAAATTTTGAAGGGAGGGAACCATGTACTGCCGCTTGACTATGGAAAAGGAAATTTATGGTAAGAAATTTAGTTTTTAAGACCATTTATTTCATTTACGAAAACTTATTTTTTTAAATGACCTTTTTTGTATTTTTTTTTTAATACTTTTATATTTTTAAGATTTTTATTTTTTATTTTCTAAGGCCATTTTTTTATTTAGACATTTTAAGCTGGTGTTAGGATAATAAGAGACTTCCTTTTTTCTGTGGAGGCAATTTCGACGCTTTTCACCGAAGTCTGATAACTGCTTCGGCAACTCCGGTATCGGCAAAATATGGTGACCATTCGAAACCTGGTATATTCAACGAATTTGTGATGAAACTGAGTCCCCGAAATGCAAAACCCCCAATATTGCTTTAAATTTCAGTGCTTTGTGAATAGACCCCTTTGTGTACGATTGGTAGGAAGGCAGAGGATTGAGATCATCTGACAAACTGAGGAAGACCAAAAGCTCATTTCTGACGCATGAAAGAAACCTAAACTGCACCGTATCGGCTAAAAAGGTGGACGTGGTCATGATACGAAGATTTAACCCCTTCGCTGTCAAGTGATTTTATTTTTTTCCTTTCCAAAGAGAAAAAAAAACACGGTCAGGAACTAGTGTTGTGTTTTTTTCCCCCCAAAAAAATATTTTTTCATTAATTATTCTGTAACATTTATTTGGGAATATTCCCAATGTATTCCATCCTGTAATAACCTATTTGGCAGGCGGATGTTGCCATCTACTGGCCAAAAGGAGTTACTGCAGCACTGGGTGCTCCGGGCAGGATCAGCTAGTTAGAAGTAAGAGGCATTCTCCATCTTGTTTTAAAAAGTGTTAGCACTTCGGCATCATGCCCAGGATGTTAAAATTGGGGGGGGGGCATGTTCTGGAGCCCGAATGCAAACTAAATCTAATTGCAACGAGCAAAGATACAGCATAGCCCCAGATTGTGTCAACATGATATCAGGCTGCTGTGTCTGCTGCTGATCATGTATACACAATCACGATGGCAAAGGTGCTAAAGACAAGCATCAAGCAGTTTGGTCGTAGAAGTATTTAAGGTACAGATTCCCCTCGCAGGGGAACGAGTGTGAGCTCCAACAGTTTCTGCAGCGCTTTACAATAACCAATGGAATCGAGATACAGATAAATGGACATAGGATGGAAATACTAGGTGTAGAGGGCCCTGCTCATAGGAGTTTACAATCTAGAGGGATTGGGGATGAGGGAAGACCAGGGGAGATTTACTGGACGGCAGGATCATTATTACCAGTGGTTTGGGAATGGTGGGGCCATACAAGCGGCTTCAATCATGTGTCAGTAGGTGAGCAGAGGGATGAGTTGCATTAGGGATGCGGTACGCTAATCTGAAGAGATGGGTTTTGAGGGATTTCTTGAAGGCCTAAAGATCCGGGGAGAGTTTGATAGGGTGAGGCAAGTCATTCCACAGGACCGGAGCTGCTCTTGAGAAGTCTCGGAGGCGAGAGTTGGCCGTGCGGGTGGAGACCGAGGACAATATATATGTGTGAAAACACAAAGTATCCCTGTTCATATATAAAATAGGAGGATTCTCCCTAAAGTGAACACTATAAGCATCTTTTTCCATTTTAAAGCTAGGCTGATTCGGCTTCATGTTTAATAAGCTGCTGAATGAATTGATTGGTCAGTATTTTGGTTTGTCTTTGTTTGCCGATTTTACAATGTGTTTATCTGTTACATTCTCTCTCAGTGCGTGGAACGATGCCTCCTCAGATGGGACCTTCTGCTGCTGTATCTTCAGCCAGACCGGTCAGTATCTCACAAGTGCATTTATTGACCAAATAAATTCTTATCTTCATATAAGTTTTGTTAAAGTACATTTTCATTATCTGTGTATTCATTTTTTTAATTATTTGGCACCTGTTTTTTTTTTGTTGATACATTGAGATTTCTCTCGTTTTCAAGTATGTCCTGAGTAGCGAGTATGTACAGTTAGGTGTCTTACCCAAGGACACTTACTGGAGAGGTGCTCTGGCCGGGATCAAACCTGTGTCTCCACAGTTATAGAGCAGTAATGTTACCTCTACTCCATCCAGCCGATACTTCTTTTGGGGAGGGGGTGACTGAGAGATACAGCCCACAAGCCATTTTACAATCTTGGCACATTTTTACAGACTTTATTAATACCTGGAATGTTGTTCTATAGAACGTTAGAACGGTTGGATAGCTGTATTTTAGTTTGGAGTAAGATGTCAGTGTCACTGGCTGAGAGGAGGTCCAAGAAACAAAGACGTTCGAGCAGTCGTGGGATCTGTTGAAGTGATTCATTTCACACTAGAGCAGTGGTTCCCAACTCTGGTCCTCAGCTCCCCCTAACAGGCCAGGTTTGCGGGATATCTGAAGCACAGGTGATATGATTTGCTGCTCAGTGATTGCAGGATTCAGTCTGCATTTCCCCAAGGTGATCTGTACAATCTGGCCTGATTGAGGGTCCCGAGGACAGGTTTGGGAAACACTGTGTTAGGGGGACCAGGGTTGGGAAACACTGCTCTAGAATACCAGTAATGTTTCAGCCTATTGGCTCTTATCGAGCTTGCGCGTGACAAAAACCAGTTGGCTGAAACGTTGCCGGTATTCTGGTGTGAAAAGTATCTAATGAAAAGACTTCTCAGCAGAGCCCACACATGCAGTTGCTTCTTGGTTTCTTGGATTTTGCCACATCCAGAAAGAAGTCCACTAATCAAGGGCACTGTGGAGCAGATGTGCCCCTACTTGAGTGCGTGCTGTATAAACCTTTTACTGGTGATGGGGAGGGATGTGAAAATGCTGATTTTTTTTTTTTTTTTTTTTTAAGGACCCCCCAGCTTAAAATGCCCATTTTTTGTTGCAGACTATTCCTCCACGCGCAGGAGTTATCAGTGTTCCACAAAGCCATACTCGAGCGACCCAAGCCAGGCCACCCCCTGAGACATCCATCAAAGCACCAGAACCTCCAAAGGGTAAAGTTCTACATGCATCATTCTGTACTCGGGTGTCATGTGCCAGGATCCTGCGCTCGGGCAGATTGGATAGTTTGAGATTGGTGTCGGAGATTGGTGTCGGAGAGGATGTAGTGCATTAAAAAACACCTTATTGCTTTAGGTCGTTGCGCCGCTGACTTTCTATCCGGTGGATTTTTCTCATTTCACATGTAACACAAACACACTCAAATCTGATACACATGTATAGATATATGGAATTTATAGAGGAAGTATTTTACCAGGAAGGATACATTGAGATTTCTCTCGTTTTCAAGTAGGTCCTGGGTGGTGAGTATGTACCGTTAGGTGTCTTGCCCAAGGACACTTACTGGAGAGGTGCTCTGGCTGGGATCGAACCTGTGTCTCCACGGTCATAGAGCAGTGGTGTTACCTCTACTCCAACCAGCCGATACTAGCAGAAATACAAGTAAATCATGATCACCTGAATGCAAGCTTTAAAATGTGTGGAACTCGGTTCCCTCTGCAAAAATAGTGCAGGAACTCCGTTCCCCCTGGACTTGACCCCTGTATGCAAGTGATCTAGACACGGGTACCTCTGGTGTGAAAAAAAGGCTCCTTCACCAACCTCTGATCCTGGCTGCAAGAATCCGCCAATGCATCGTGCAATATATCCCGTCTTGTACAGACATGGAGGCGATTCTCAGGGTTTCTAGTCCCTCTGTGTTCGGCAAAGGGATTTGTAACCGAGGCATAAACAAGACGTCAGCCGACTGTTGATCTTTTATCCGTCTTGTTTGTGCCTCTATTACCTCGTGATTTGCAATGCTCGGCTGGGAGGGTATTTAAATGTTTTGTTGTAGCTAATTGCATTCTGAATATTATGGCTGCCTCTGGTCGCATCATGTTACAAACCCAGGGGTCAGCAACACCTGGCCCTCCAGCTGCTTTGGCACTACATCACCCATGATGCTCTGCCACTTATCAGTGACTCAATGGAAATGTAGTTCCAAAACACTTGGAGGGTCAATGTTTCTGGCCTCTGTTATGAATCCTCAGATTATTCCAGCACAGCCCTCTTTATAGTATCCTGTGACAGGTCTGTCCATAAATCAGGCTGGTCGGACCCGTCATGGACGCTCTAAACACGCTCTTGGTATGGTATTTACTATTCCTGACCTGCATTCTTCCTTCACTACAAAGTACAAACGCTATTGAAGTGTTGCACCTTTTTTCTGCATACAATTATTTTTTTTTTTTTTTTCTGTTTTAATTTTTAGCCGGGACGTCAAACTCTAAACCTCCCCCCCCCCCCCCCCGATGTTGCTGAACTACAACTCCCTTGATTCTCTGGCATTCAAAGCATTCTGGGAATTGTAGTCCATCGACGTCTGGAGGGCGGAGTTTGGGATCCTGACTGAGATCCCTCCCGGAGTTACTCTCCCTTGTCATTCGCCACGGTCTGAATCGTGTAATTTTGCATACTCTACAATGTTTCCCAACCCTATCCTCAATAACGGGACAGGTTTTAAGGATCACCTTGGGGAAATGCAGACTGAATCCTGCAATCACTGAGCAGCAAATCCTATCACCTGTGCTTCAGATATCCTGCAAACCTGGCCTGTTAGGGGGACCTGAGGAGCAGGGTTGGAAAACACTGATCTATTGCTATTTTTTAAGATTTTTTTTTCTCTTATCTTTGATTTTATTTATTTTTATGCAGGTTTCAGCATCTTTTGTGCCTATATATGTGTATGTATGTATGACGTCTTAGGGATGGCTGCACACGCACAATTGTTGATGAAAATAACAAATTTATTAAAGCATTTTTAAAAAACTGACCGTTTCGGTTCACTCAGGAACCATTTTCAAGGTAGCTTGCAAGGTATGAACGCTGTTTATATACCTACATAGATGCATTGCTTTCCTAGGAAAACGCCCCAAACAATTAGGTATTTCCAGGTGAGCTTAATGAGTCCTGGCGTTGTCCAATAGGCGTCACTATAGGTGACGTCCGGGGACGCTCAGATCAGTGTGTTGCCGTGGCAACTTAAAAACAATAACTAATGAATATTTAGATGGAGGACATTTATATACTTCTAGCACATTCCTTCATTCCACCACGTAACTATAATAAACCATCATTTAGCTTGATTTTACTTCATCGTTCTGAAAGAAAACACATATATGAAATATACTCGTTTAAGCCTCTAGTGAAACTGTATCTAACGTCTTTTATCCAGAAGGTTTCCCACTGTGAGACCGATTGCCGCCACGGGGTAAGAGGGGAACATGGTCGATCCCCACAAATCTCAATGAGGGCAAACGATGTTGCAGGTCAAGGAAGTGTTTTGCGACTGGTTTATCCGTGACTCCGTCTCTATAAGCTGTGTTGATAGAAGAGCGATGACCACGTATCCGATCTCTGAGGGTTAGGTCAGTCTTGCCCACATACGCCAATCCACAGGGGCATGTGATTAAATAAACCACGTACTCGGTTTGGCATGTAATCCGATGTTTTATATTCTACTTATGGCCAGTGTGGGGATGTGCAAAGGTGGATGTTGGATACATATGGTTACAGGTGACACAACCTGTGCACCTGAAGCAGCCCTTCTTATGGAAAGGGGATCGCAGATCATACGCTTTCACTGGGTCCGTATGCACTAGCCAATCACGCAAACTCTTTCCTCTTGTATAGCTGATCAACGGTGGTGAGGAGAAAGATCTTGGTAATTTTTTGTCATATAGGAAGTTTTTCCAATGTTGTTTAATACGTCTTGAAAGAAGATCACTGTGAGTGTTATAATTCATTGACAAAAAAATCCGAGGGTCTTGCGATTGTTTCAGGGTAGTACTTCTATTATCACGTTCAATAGCTTTATCCAGTGCTTTGTCCAAACAAGAATGGGAATATCCTCTCTCTAAAAACCTTAGATACATATCCTTAATGTGTGATTCTCGTCTTCCCAAATCGCTATTATAGCGTATAACTCGTAAGAACTGTGATATTGGTAAGGAATTAATGAGATGTCTTGGATGGTGACTGTCGGCTCAAAGTATTGTATTCCTATCCGTGTTTTTTCTGTATAAGGTATAACCCAATGTGTCTGCTGTACGGAAAAGCAAGACATCTAGGAAGGCTATTTCCTCTCTGCTATACGATGATGTATATATATAGTTTGATATGTGATTTGTTTGTGGCTGAGCGTCTCCTTAGTTGTGTTCCAGTTTCTACACGCTGTTTATTTCGCTCTTTTTTTTTTTTTCAGGACTTTCTTTACTCCCTGAACCCATAAAACCCTATCCTACGGTTCCTCTTCAACCCAGTCCAACATCCCAGCCGCCTCCCAGCCAAAACCTGCCAGAACCCCTGTTGCCTACAGCAATACACCCCGCTCCCTCGACGCCCTCGCTGCAAAACCTAGAACCGGCTCCTCAGCCGCCTCCACGCAGCCGCTCCGCGCAGAACCTGCCTTCTGAGCCGGCGGCCGCTAAGCTGGTAAGTCTCCCGCGCCTGCATGTGTATCGCCTTTAAATGTCTGCGTCAGGACTGTAAAAACCATGGCCGATACTCCCTGACTTTGGTCCGCTTTATGACAGATGATTCCGGCAGAGGGAAGCTGGGATCTGTAACATCATTAAGTTATTATGATCTCATTATTTCCCTCCGCAGAGGTTTCTGGAACGGATTACCTCTTATCATGCAGGACTGGCGGAGACATAAACCCCATGTCGCTGCAGATGTCAATTTCTGAAAAAAATCTGCAAAAATTAGATAAACAGCTGCACGTTATTTCCTCCTTTCCCTTAAAATATTCTTTTTTCTTTCTTTGAAATGCCCAAATTCACTCCTTGATTCCCTATTGAGCAGTAGTCTCGTTAACCCCTTCACTACCATTATCGTATATACACAACCAGCGGTAGCAGACACAGCAGCCCGAGATAGTGTTAACGCGATGTGGGCCTATGCTGTATCATTACAGATTAATTTAGGTTCCAGTTAGCCCCTCCAGCATGATTCCCATGATAATCCGGTGGGGAATGTCTCTAATGGACTTTTTCCCAGCTGATCATGCGCAGAGCTCTGTGCTGAAGTTTAACTGCAGTAACAGCGTTTGGCCAGCAGATGGCAAATTCTCCCTGCCAAATAAATTATTGTTAGAAGAAATACAGGCCGAGCACCTTTTTTATCCGGAATGCTCTGGACCCCGAACATTCCAGGTTTCGGATTTTTCGGGATCTTGGAATCCAGGAGAATTTGATTACAGCAAGGAAGGATGGCAGTGGGAGAGCCGCAAACTCCTTTCTGCGCGCACACCAGGAGCACTCTGCAGCCTTCAGACAGACGCACAGTCAGCGAGACTCAGGCAGCATGTCACTCACTGGAGCTGCCAGCGTGTGTCGCAATCTGCTACGAGCCAGGCTCCCGAGCGGCACCGTGTCTCTGGAGTGCCCCTAATCCAGAAGGGCTCAGAGAATTGTGTTTCAGACTTTAGAATTCCCGATAAGGGGCGCCCAACCTGTACATTGGGAATATTTCCAAATATCTCTTACTGTAAAATGAATTTAACCCCTTCACTTAATTTAACCCCTTTCACGTTTTAAAAAAACTCATTTTTCATTTTTTTTATTATTTTTATTATTTTTTTTGCTTTACTTTAACATGGTCATATTTGGTATCATTGGAAAGGACATGCTCTGGCCTTTCTAATGATACAAAACATGACCCTACTAGCTGCCAACGGTCGGGAGATATTGGGGTTCAAAGGAACCCCCTATCTTTCCTCAGGAGTCAATCAGGATGTTCCCCACACGTCCTCAGCAGTGAAAGGGTTAAAAAAAACATATTTTTTTCACTGGTACCAGGCGGCTTTTTTTGAAAATCACTTGGTAGTGAAGGGGTTAGAATTCGGCAGGTTGCGTTGTAATTTGGTTTTCTTCGATGTCTTCCCAGTTTTGATCTTCTCCCTTAGATTAAAGGGGGTGATTTATCATCTCGTTACAAACATTCAGCAGCGGCGAGTCGCCATAAGGCCGGGGTCAGACCAGCGTTTTTCAGACCGGAAAGTACGTCCGTGAGAGTAGACGTTCCTTCCACTCTTGCGCCCGTCTGGCCACCTTGCTGAGCGCACTCAGCTCTGCAAGGCTCGATCCTCCTATGGAGGATCGCACTTTGTAGCCCCGTCGAACGAGTTTCGACGGGGAGGCTTGCAGCACGTCCGCTGTAGTGTGCGCAATTTGTGTGGCCGGCCCCGTCGAAGCGTCACAATGCTGCGACACACGCCGGGAGGCACGTCAGTACGGGGCGCATGTAGTGCGTTCGTCTGACCCCGGCCTTGGTGAATTCCTGAACACACATGGGTTTGTCATTCAGTGGATAAATTGGTGACAGGGCGAATGACCCTGACAACATGTATGTCCTGCAAAAAATGGCTTTCTGCCTCAAAAACATGTCAAGGTTTCCTTATGCTTATTCTAATACCTTCTTTTACTATCTGTCTTTCTATCACAAGCAGGAACAACCATCAGGGTAAACAGGTACCGGACACCTTTAGCAGAACTTTCCGCTTTTACTTTACAAATGATGCCATCACCGTCATGTTACATCATCTAGCTGTGTGTTTACCGTGTCTCGGATAATTCCGCCATGTGTTTGTTATTAGTTAATAATCCTCATCCCCCCCCCCGTGCACTTAACACCGTCATGATAAAGAGGAAAAGCGATCCTATATATATCTATATCTCCGAGTGAGTGGTCGCTGCCCACCTCCGGCTCTTGGTGGTCTAGTTCAGGGGTCAGCAGCCTTTGGCCTTCCATTTCAAATACATCTCCCACAATGCTCCATTTCACTAAGAGGGTTATTCAAAGAGCGCCAAACTGGCCACCAAAGGGTGAATTTCACAGTACAGTGCAATATTGTGCCAGTTTGCCTATTCAGAAAGCTGTCAATTCGCCAAATACCGGCGAATTGACGGTGCAATTCGGTGATCTTCGGCGGCAACAAAATTGTTCCATAGAGGAGTACTGGTTAATCTATTCACAGAACGCCGAAATGTCAGTGAAATGCCCTGATTTTCAGTGCTTCGGTCCGACCGGTTTAAACCGGCGAATCCCATAGGATTCGATGTATAAAAAAATATATATATTTAAGTTTATTCTTTTTTAATTTTCAGCAGAACGTCTTTTTATTTATTTTTGGGGGGTTATTTAGGCGAAATTCTTTGTTCTTTTAGGACCTTTTTTTAAAAAAAATTCTTTCCAATAAACACCTTTTTAAAGAATAGATTTGGGTTTTTTTTGGGGGGGGGGGTTCCCCTCCTGCTGATCAGTGATCTGGTTGTCGGCGACACCACGTTCGGAGGGACCCCTGCGGTTAATGGTGAATTCCCCATAGGGTCGGCAAACTTGAATCGGTGAAGCGCGCCGAACGAGAAGGCGCTGAAATTTGGTTGCTTTCTGAATAACCCTCTAAGTCTTGTGGGAAATGTAGTTCTAAAACATCTGGAGGGTAAAAGCTGCCCGCCCCTGAGCTAGTTGCTCCAGAATCCTGTCCGGTTGTTGGCCAGGAGTCATCTTGGTCAGTAACAGGCGGAGCGCTCCTCCGATATACAGCATGTGATCTGAACGCAGCACGAGATCGTCTTACCAGGTCCGCGTTATCACGCCATCAAATGGTGCCGACTAAACCCATAGCCATAATGTTGTGATGCTGAGAGCCTCCTCACCCTGGATATAACATGGAGTCGCCCCCTTCTGGGCGAGGATAGAAATTACTTGATAATAAAGTCACAGCGAGAAAAAGGACACTCGCCTTTAAAAAAAATATATATATTATTTTTTTTTTTTTTTGTTGTATCCAGTTCGACTTGGCACCATGCTTGGGTCAGTTTTCAGACATGAGTACCATGCAATATCCGGCTCCATTTACGCAACAGATTCTCAATCGAGTAACCCCCAACCCTGACCGTAACCCTAAAACTAACACAAGCGTGGTTTTTGCCTCCATAATCATGTCAGAAAACTGATGCTAAATTACACCAAAAAAACCGACCCAAGCCTTAGATTTTGTGCATTAAATACAACTTTTTTGTAGCAGGGGGTTTCCCCTCTCAGGGACTTTATTATCATGTCGTTCATACCCACAACCAGAAGGGGGCGACATAGCCACAGTAAACAATTACTCTGTGATGTACACATGAGCTACAGCGCAATCTAATGAAAGCCTAATACCGTGGCTGACCGGCTTCTTTGGTTACAACACAGAGGTTTTTCGCATATAGCACGAGCGTGGAGCACTTACGAGTCATTTTATCTTGAATATTTCATTTTCTGTCATTAGCAAGACATGAACAACTTGGGTAAGAAGATCCAGTGCGTTCAGATCACATCGGGACGTCTCGCTCTTTATCAAGACACCGTCCTTACTGCATTGTGATAACTTTTACTGCTGCAGGATATAGACGTGTCGTAATAATAATCCGGGACTGCTGTCAAGGTGTCCGTTTCATAAATCCAGACGTAACGTGCGTTTTCCAGATGTCGGGGTCCGCGATCCACAACGTTCTTTAAAATTCAGGTCACCCCAAAATGATTTTATTGTTTAAATGTTTACGGCTCGAGTCTCCTAAAAAGTGACCACACGTTGTCATGTGACGGGAGCGCAACGTTCTACAGGGATTCAAAACAGAGAATTGGGGGGCGGGGGGGCACAACTTAAGTGCTGTAACAGAGGTCAGCCACCTTGGCCCTCCATATGTTTTGGAACTGCATCTCCTATGATGCTCAGCCACTAAATAACTTGGCCGTGCCTCATGGGAAATGTAGTTCCAAAACATCTGAAGGGCCAAGGTTGCTGACCTCTGCAGTGTAGGCTAGCCATGACGCCCATCGGTTATTATGAGGGTCCGCAGTATGATGCAAAGCAGCCGATGCCGAATTTGTTTTAAACTCCCATCTCCACTACCACGTAGGACTGAAGGTTGGGCACCCCAGGCATGTGTCTTCCTATGGATAAAAGCACTGTTTTACAGCCAGTATCCACTAAGCCTTTTCCCTTGATCCATCTGAGCGATCGCAGCGGAATTCTGCCGTCACTCGGTGCGCACGGTCAACCAACAGCAAAGCCTCACCATCCATTAGTGAGAAGCAGGGTCGATGGAACGCAGTGGTTCAAACTCTGGCCCCCACATGTTTTTTGCCTACATTTCCCAGAAATCTCGAATTGCAATAGAGAATCATGGGAGATGTAGGTCAGCAACATCTGGGGTGCTAAGTTTCGCCACCCCTGCCTTAGTGGTTCAGCACCCAAAACTGGGATCCCGAGCTTTTGTTGGCTTGTTCCCGTCGGATGCTCTCCGCAGAAGTCTGTGATAATTGCTGCCTCATCCGGTGTAATGTGATCTGACACTGGTGAGAGCCGGATCAAAAACCGAGAATCAGGATTAATACAATTACTACATTTTGTTACTATTGAAGAGACACTACCACGTACATAAACTGTAACCAGATTACTTGTGTGTTACATGAAAAAACAACCTTATAAACACACGCTGCTGTTTTTTTTTTCTTTTAAGTCATGAAAAGGAAAAATAAAATTTAGGTTTTTATCTCCTTTTCCCATGATGCAACATCTACCATCTGTGCAAACATTTCTACTTTACCGTTGTGGTTTATCCCATACAGTATTTAACAGTTAATGGGGTGGAGGAGGGAATGTTTATATAAGGCAGAAGGAGGTTTATTGTTCTCTAGGCTACCTGAGATAAGAGACGGCAGCTGAATGCAATAAAACGGGGAGATTAAAAAGATTTCTAATCTACCCCCCCCCCCCGTGATGTCCTTTGAATACATCCCACACAAAACAATGATGTGAGTCGGTGACTGACCCATTCACTCTATTCTATGACCAAAACCACACAGTGAGGAGCAAGTGATGGAAAGATACTGTGGGGGGAGGGGGGCAGTTTACAACACAAAATATCACACAATGGATGCGCCCAGTGACACATATAGAGGAAAATATCACACAATGGATGCACCCAGTGACGCAGAGGAAAATATCACACAATGGATGCATCCAGTGACACATATAGAGGAAAATATCACACAATGGATGCACCCAGTAACACATATAGAGGAAAATATCACACAATGGATGCACCCAGTGACGCAGAGGAAAATATCACACAATGGATGCATCCAGTAACACATATAGAGGAAAATATCACACAATGGATGCATCCAGTGACACATATAGAGGAAGATATCACACAATGGATGCATCCAGTGACACATATAGAGGAAAATATCACACAATGGATGCACTCAGTGACGCAGAGGAAAATATCACACAATGGATGCATCCAGTGACGCAGAGGAAAATATCACACAATGGATGCACCCAGTGACGCAGAGGAAAATATCACACAATGGATGCATCCAGTGACACATATAGAGGAAGATATCACACAATGGATGCACCCAGTAACACATATAGGGGAAAATATCACACAATGGATGCACCCAGTGACACCTATAGAGGAAAATATCACACAATGGATGCACCCAGTGACAGAGGAAAATATCACACAATGGATGCACCCAGTGACACCTATAGAGGAAAATATCACACAATGGATGCACCCAGTGACACAGAGGAAAATATCACACAATGGATGCACCCAGTGACACATATAGAGGAAGATATCAGACAATGGATGCATCCAGTGACACATATAGAGGAAAATATCACACAATGGATGCACCCAGTGACGCAGAGGAAAATATCACACAATGGATGCACCCAGTGACGCAGAGGAAAATATCACACAATGGATGCACCCAGTAACACATATAGGGGAAAATATCACACAATGGATGCACCCAGTGACACCTATAGAGGAAAATATCACACAATGGATGCACCCAGTGACACCTATAGAGGAAAATATCACACAATGGATGCACCCAGTGACACAGAGGAAAATATCACACAATGGATGCACCCAGTGACACATATAGAGGAAGATATCAGACAATGGATGCATCCAGTGACACATATAGAGGAAAATATCACACAATGGATGCACCCAGTGACGCAGAGGAAAATATCACACAATGGATGCACCCAGTGACGCAGAGGAAAATATCACACAATGGATGCATCCAGTAACACATATAGAGGAAGATATCACACAATGGATGCATCCAGTGACACATATAGAGGAAGATATCACACAATGGATGCATCCAGTGACACATATAGAGGAAAATATCACACAATGGATGCACTCAGTGACGCAGAGGAAAATATCACACAATGGATGCATCCAGTGACGCAGAGGAAAATATCACACAATGGATGCACCCAGTGACGCAGAGGAAAATATCACACAATGGATGCATCCAGTGACACATATAGAGGAAGATATCACACAATGGATGCACCCAGTAACACATATAGGGGAAAATATCACACAATGGATGCACCCAGTGACACCTATAGAGGAAAATATCACACAATGGATGCACCCAGTGACAGAGGAAAATATCACACAATGGATGCACCCAGTGACACAGAGGAAAATATCACACAATGGATGCACCCAGTGACACAGAGGAAAATATCACACAATGGATGCACCCAGTGACACATATAGGGGAAAATATCACACAATGGATGCACCCAGTGACACCTATAGAGGAAAATATCACACAATGGATGCACCCAGTGACACCTATAGAGGAAAATATCACACAATGGATGCACCCAGTGACACAGAGGAAAATATCACACAATGGATGCACCCAGTGACACATATAGAGGAAGATATCACACAATGGATGCACCCAGTAACACATATAGGGGAAAATATCACACAATGGATGCACCCAGTGACACAGAGGAAAATATCACACAATGGATGCACCCAGTGACACAGAGGAAAATATCACACAATGGATGCACCCAGTGACACAGAGGAAAATATCACACAATGGATGCGTCCAGTGACACATATAGAAGAAAATATTTTCTGAACTATACATACATGTGCTTTGTTTTTCTCTTGTAAGATATCAGCAACACAATAAGGACATTTCATTTTTCGGTGGTAGTGGCCCTTTAATGATCGTGTAGCGTAATTGTTAACGCCTGACGTTTGGCTCCTCGAGCCAGTTTTGGTCCATGTCTTTCAACATTAAGACCCTCGGCTTTAACACTGATCGGTGACCGTGCCGGGAGCTCGTCGATATTTACAGCTTTGCTATGGTAGTATGGCGGAAAACCTCAGGGATAAAATGTCTTACCTGGCTCGATGGCTTCCCATACTGGTTGATCAGCTGCCTCGGGGGTTTCTACTCGATCCTGGATTGTAACTGGTAGGAATAGACGACATGCTCACCCGGTCACAGTGAATAAATGATGCCTCTGATTTGGCAATTTGTGGTAAGAGCATCCTAAAAATATACTTTTGGACTAACGTCGCGCTGTATTTACGTTTCGTAATCCCGCACGACAGGGCTGTCAAACGCACGGTCCCCCAGTTGTCGATGCATACAATTCCCAGAATTCCTTCATGCAGTACATTGCCAAGGATTGTGGGAGTTGTAGTTGCAGAAACATCGGGGGGCAGAGTTTGACAGCGCTACCCTAAGAATGCTGATTCCATTGGGCGTCCTGCAGCAACGTTGCCACCTTGTGGTCACCAAAGGATAAGACGCGGAGAAAACAGTCACTGTGTAAAAATGTTTCCTTTTTATATTGGGACAATGAGGGGAAAATTGTATTTGACGGGAGAAAAAAAAAATGATTTATTCATTGCCACTAAAAATGTTTCCTTTTAGAAGACTGTAAGAAACAAAATCAGGAACGGAGACATTTTTAGCCACGTTGTTCCTGTGAGTGAACACGCTTGTTTGTAAGCCAGCACATAGAGCAGTAAGTTGGCTTGCCAATGGCATCTCTGAGGGCCAATCACACAGTGCGACGGCCCACTTACAGCTCTGCCCAATGAGCAGAAGCATGGCAGCGCCTGATACTGGAGCGGGTTGAGCATACGCTGCGATATCAAGAGCGATGGTCTATCTGGCTCCTGGTGGGACATCGCAGACACAGTGAGCTCGGTCACCACAGACGCGCTTTAAGACGTCACATTAAAAGCTGACCAAATGAAATGGAACTTTTTAAAGAAACTGTGTATTAAAAAAAAAGACACCTTTTCCAGTTACACGTCACTGCTACACATTGATGGAAATGAGCCAATCACTGCAGCTGTAAAAGTGCCATACGTTTCACATCACAAACGTAATTAGTAGCGAGTACTTTAGCCTCTCAGCGGTGGCATTGCCTGAGGTTTCGGCGCTCGCCAACATGAGAGTGGGTGTTGCATGAGTAATGCATGATGTCAAAGAAAATCAAGAGCAATACAAGTTATCATTGGCATTAACCATTCCTTGATTTTCACGTAACCCATGTCCGCGTTTTGCGTAGACGACGCCGTGTTCCGTTAAGTCATTTCATAGGAATCTTTTTATTTTTCATTGTGATTTTGCAAATAGATTTATAAAAAAAAAACAATTATTTTTATTGGTAAAGAAAACCAAAATCCGGATACGCTATGTTATTATTCTTTTATCATTATTCCTTTCAGCATCCAGCGAACGGAGTCGGCGGCTTGAAAAGCCAGTTCGACAGAGATCCTTTTGCAGACTTTTCGTTGGATCAGCTTTCCATTTCCACGTTCCAGGCGCCAGTTCCCATGAACCCATCAAGCCACCACAAGTCAATGCCTTCTGCAGCGCAGAACAGCGCGAATCTCCTCGGCAGCATCCGACACGCCGCTACGTTGCCTCCCGTGCCAGCCCGAAGCGGATCGCAAGACTGCTCACGGATATCACCGAACCCTTTCCTCAACAGGTCCAACACTTGCCCCTCCAACCCTTTCACGGATGGAGCTGTGAATCCCTTCAGGACCCCTGAATTCCCCACAAATACTCTGCCTCCTCTCCAAGCGAGCATGTTGGATCAGTTCAGTTCCCACAGCCAGCCTGAACTTCAACAAGATACTGTGAAATTTACACTCGGGCCCATTGAGAAAAGTCACTCTCTGCCAGTCAAGCTGTCCACCACGCAAGACGCCGGCAGCAAAGGTTGGGTGACGTTTGACGAAGACCACTTTGCCGACAAACCCAACAAATCTTTGACGTTGGGCAACGGCGGCATCAAAACCAGTTTTCAAGATATCGAGTTTGGTGGCAACTGGGACTCTGGTTCAGCTGGTTACTCCCTAAATTTGCCGATCAGAAAACCACCGGCTCCACCACCTATACCTTCACGGACAAAACCCACCATCCCTTCCTCCAAACCTTCGCCATCCCTAGAGTATACTGATCGGTAAAGCCAGATTTCTCGATGTCTGAGCTCCGGGGGACGAGGGGTGGATTTCGTCCAATTACTTTGAAACCATGATGAAATACAGAATGTCTTTTGCGGATTCGCGGCAGTAACCACTATTTCATTCATCCGCAAAGTCTGTTCTGTGCCCGTGTACATCGACGTCGTCATTTCAATCCCTCGTGCCGTTTGCGTACCAGAGATCTAGTGTAAACGTGCGTGACGTTCACCGTGAATTTACAGTTTTTCTTTATTTTTCTTTAAAGATCTATTTATATGAAAATAAGTTAATTTCGTATTTAAGGGAGAATTAATAATATGAACGTCTTTCAGCGATTCGGTGGGTTTTAAGGCTGTTTTCGGAACTCCTCGGGAAAGGTAATAACGCTGCGTCCTTCGAGATGCGACAACAAGGATTTGTTCATATATATGTGTGTTATGTTTTTATCATCCGGTGACTTGAACCGTAACCAAATATTCAGCTAGAAATGGAACGATTTCATTATAAACATCTCTGATTGGATCCTTTATAGATGTTGCAATTCAACCACTAAACCCACGTGTGTATGTATGTGTATATGTATATATATATATATCTCTATATATCTCCTATTCGGAGAAAAATGAGAGATTTTGCAGTGGGTGGAAAAAAAATCCAAAAATAATTATGTATTCTAGCCCAGAGGTAATCCAATGAAGAATAAACCGGTTACCATGGCAACCCATGGTACCCATACTGTGGCGCAAGCATATGCATATTCATGGTGATGCATCATGATCGTTAATGATAGTATTTATGGCTGAACTGCATATTCATCAATTAAGAAATGCGAAGATTTAAAAAGGGGGGATGGGACCGACCCTCCCTCTTACCTGTCAGTGCTCAGCATATGTTTTTATGTCTATGGCAGGGGTCAGCAACCTCGACTCTCCTAGATGTTTTGGACCTGCATCTCCCATGATGCCCAGGTACTCAATAGATTAGGCATCTCAAACTCTGCCCCCCCCCCCGATGTTTCTGAACTACAGCTCCCTTGATTCTCACCATATATAGCATTCAAAGAATTCTGGGAATTGTAGGCAATAAACTTTGGGGGGGGGGCTGCAGCTTAAGATTCCTGACGGTTAGATTGTCTGAGCCTCATGGGAAATGTAGTTTCAAACCTCTAAAGGACCAAGGTTGCAGATCCCCTGGTCTTCAGTGTAATGTCAACGCGTTTCTCTCACTTAGCATATCTGTGATGCAGGAGGTCCTCACCTTCAATCTACTAGTGCAGCGGTTCCTCCTAACAGGCCAGGTTTGCAGATATCTGAATCACAGCACAGGTGATATGATTTGCTGCTCAGTGATTGCAGGATTCAGTCTGCTTTTCCCCTAGGTAATCCTTAAAACCTGTCCTGTTACAGGGGACCTGAGGACCAGGGTTGGGAAGCTCTGTACTAGCGCGCGCGGCAGTTCATTCATACACACCACCCAAACTCCATACAATTCGCCACGTGGGTACCGGGCAGTCAGTGATGGAAAGTCTACGTAATGAAGTCATTTTGGAATGACACGCATGGTATCATGTAACCCGTGCAGGAAAAACACCGGGGCCAATATTCCAAAGCTGGTGCTAACTTGGCCAGAGCTGGTAAACTTACCTCCATAGACTATACTGGCTCTGGTTAAATTAGCACCAGCTTTGTGATAGGGCCCTGGATATTTAATCAGGTTTTACTGCTTTCTCCATTATATTTGTTCCTCTTGGTTCATTCGTGGAGGGGAAAGCGAATTTCTAACCTATAAGTGAATGTCGTAGTCAGGAAGTTTCTCCTGCTGGAGGAATCAAGTCTGCTGCAAACCTAACGAGCTGTAACCTTACTGACTCCGCAATCTTTAATGCAGGCGTCTCAAACGCCGGCCTCCACGATGTTTATTTCCTACAATTCCCAGAATTCTTTCTGTGCAATAAACGGCCAGAGAATCATGGGAGATGTAGTTCCAAAATATCTTTGCGGGGGGGGGGGGGTTGATCGCATCTTTAATGGCTCTGGTTGAATTTACACCGGACTCAGAATTAGGCTCGTGTGCACAGAGAAGCACAATCCCATAGCCAGCCCTACCAGCGCCACATGAAAAGTGATGGAGGGGAATGAGTGTTTGGAAAGCGTCCCACGTTTCAGATTATTTGGAGCGGTGGCACTGCTTGATGTTTGGGGGGGCCACATTGTGGGAAGACCTCTTCCCCAATCATCTACACATGTATAGTCTGCCACCTCTGTGCTACACTGTATACTTTTCCCAAGAGGTCACAGTTTTTTTGTTCTTGGTACAGATGTAGCGCTGATCGATACAATGTTACAGTGTGCCGATTCCTCTTGCTGCTGTAGCATAGAATGGGAAAAGGGCTGTTAAACTCTGCGTCCCGCTCCCCCACGATGTTTCTGAACTACAACTCCCATGATTCCCCGGCGGACTATTACATTAAAAGAATTCTGGGAATTGAAGAGCATAAACATCTGGGGACCGGAGTTTGACATACCTGGAATAAAAGCACAGCTTCTTTTGTCCCTGGTGATGGAGGCGCACACACACGTTACAGGGGAGTTCCCCCTGAAGGTGAGAATGAGGGTTTATTTAATGTGTAGTATATTTCACAAATTCATTACAGTGATGAGATATTTTATTCAACGTATGCATAACTGCTGCTCACATTCTGGGGGGGGGGGTGACACGTCCAACTTTATATAAAGAAATGCAGTGCTAGAGGTTTTACCTGTAATCTCCACCACGTTGGAGACACCACTAGTGACCAGGAGCTCTCGCTGACTCCCCAGAACATGCTCTTACCCTTTAACTCCATCCATTCATGTTTACGGGGGTATAGTTTAAACCTGAGGTCAGCAATTTGTTTTGGAACTGCATCTCCCACGATGCTCAGCCAGTCATTCGGTCAGCAGTTTGTTGCTCGGCAGACCGAATGACTGGCTGAGCATCATGGGAGATGTAGTTCCAAAACATCTGGAGGGCCAAGATTGCTGACACCTGCTTTAAAGGGACACTCTAGCCTCCATGAGAGTTAACGTTCTTTTTAAATGGTCACGATGGATAGTGCAGCCCCCCCCCCTCCCTCTCTACTGCCCCGGCAGGCTGTGACAGCCTCCCAAATAGAGAGGGCTTCCTCTGCCCGAAAAGCTGTCAATCCTGTCTTACTGGGACAGCCTTCCACAGGTTACGATCTGCAAGTGCTCTTCAATAAGTTTGCATTTGTGACGGCGCGTGCATCCCCCCCCCCTGTTTTTAGCTTAGAAGGTCCCTTTTAACTTTAAAGGGAATTTGTCACTGTTCACAAAACGACTTTAATGGTAACTTAAATCTCCTAGATGTTTTGTGCCGAACGGCTTAGAAGCGCATCGAATTTCCGATATAGCTTATCGGAAGCCTCCGGAATTTATTAGGGCGGTATAATGCGTTTTATATTATAGCGATGGAACTAATAATGACACCTGGCCCGGGTTTAATAGCCGTGTTAACACTCTGCTAAGACGCGTCCATTTATACCCGTGGAGCGCGTCCGTTCCGTTAAGTGAAGCATCCCCCTAGATGCTGCTCGGAGTATAATAACCGCATGCCCTGTATACATTTAATATATTTAAAGGGTTAAGTGGATTTTACAGCTGAATATTCAATATACAAAGTATCCTATTCCAAATTTTAAGAATAATTCTATATATATAATATATATAGGGTAAAGGGAGGTAGTGTATTTTATATTGTGCTTCTATTTTGTTGTACATTTTCTAGAGGCGTGTTTATTACAATAGGTTTATTGCTTCTATCGGTATGAATCGTGCGTGTGTTCATGTATTTGGGGTCATCTTTTTTTCGCTGCTTATCGGGTCCGGCTACGTCACGCGCTACCCCCCCCCTCCCCCGCAAATTTAATCCAACGTCATTTCTGGCCAATACGTGTCCATGTTCTTGGGATTCTGGGAAATCGACACGATTCTTTCTAGACATTACGGTCTCGTCCGATAGGGCGACAGTGTACATACCTCTCTTTTTCGCCACAGAGGCGACTTACAGTTTTGGGTTAGAATGCTGCTATTTAAAGGTCCGTGAGCAAAAAGTTAAAGTACTTTGCATCATGAGAGCATCACTTGGCGCTGTTGGACTGCGGCTCCCATGATGCTCAGGGTACCAAAGCAACGGGGGAGCTGCATTGTTTACTCTCGCCCCGTGCATCGTTGCAGTCGAGTCCATATCCTCCCGTAAACCCCCCCCCCGTACGACGAGCTCCATTATAACCTTTCTAAACCACCAAACTGCTGAATATTTATTACTACTGCAAAAAAACAAAAAAAAATGAGTAAACGTTAATTTATATGAAACGTGTGGTATATGTGGCTATTGACTAACGTGTCAACCTTCCGTTGCTTCTGTGGTATGTGTTCGAGATTGTGTACAGAGCAGAGATACAGTATTTATCAATGCACAGTAACCTTCTGTACGCTCCCTGTGAAACGTAGTGTGACATATGCTGAAATAAATACACCGGTGTACCAAGGAGCAGTGCTTTGCGTTTATTGTCTGTGTGTGCTTTTCTCATTGCGTAAACAATGGAGTCATGTAAGGTCAGACAAGTGTTTTTCAGAGCGTAAGGAACATCCGTGAGTGGACGTTTCTTCCACTCGACACCCGTCTGGCCATCTCGCTGAGTGCAGTTAGTGCATTCTGCGCTGCAAGGCTCGATCCTCCTATGGAGAGGATCGTGCGTTCAGCGCTGCAAGGCTCGATCCTCCCATGGAGAGGATCGTGCGTTCAGCGCTGCAAGGCTCGATCCTCCCATGGAGAGGATCGTGCGTTCAGAGCTGCAAGGCTCGATCCTCCCATGGAGAGGATCGTGCGTTCAGAGCTGCAAGGCTCGATCCTCCCATGGAGAGGATCGTGCGTTCAGAGCTGCAAGGCTCGATCCTCCCATGGAGAGGATCGTGCGTTCAGAGCTGCAAGGCTCGATCCTCCCATGGAGAGGATCGTGCGTTCAGAGCTGCAAGGCTCGATCCTCCCATGGAGAGGATCGTGCGTTCAGAGCTGCAAGGCTCGATCCTCCCATGGAGAGGATCGTGCGTTCAGAGCTGCAAGGCTCGATCCTCCCATGGAGAGGATCGTGCGTTCAGCGCTGCAAGGCTCGATCCTCCCATGGAGAGGATCGTGCGTTCAGAGCTGCAAGGCTCGATCCTCCCATGGAGAGGATCGTGCGTTCAGCGCTGCAAGGCTCGATCCTCCCATGGAGAGGATCGTGCGTTCAGAGCTGCAAGGCTCGATCCTCCCATGGAGAGGATCGTGCGTTCAGAGCTGCAAGGCTCGATCCTCCCATGGAGAGGATCACACTTTGTAGGCACGACGTAGCAATTCAGGGAAGCTTTCAGCATGTCCGCTGTAGTGCGCGCAATTCATGCGCGCTACAGGGTGTGGCCGGCCCAGTCGACGTGTCACAATGCTTTCACGGACGCCGGGAGGCACGTCCGTATGGTGCACAAAGTGTGGGAAAAAAAACAATGGGGTCATTCAGAAAGCCATGAAATTCCCTTGCTTTCTTGTGCGGTGCGTTTTGGTGATATTTCAACAGCCCAGCGATGACTACACTATTCACCACAGGGTCCCCGAAGTGTGCCGAAGAACGCCAAATGCTGCCGAACTGCAAGAAAAAACAACTCCGCTATTCTTTTGAGTAGGTTTCTAAACCAATAAAAATGCATGAAAATGTGTCTAATAAAAAAAGTCCTATAAGAAGAAATAAAAAGGTCTGTTACAGAATTTAAAAAAAAAAATATAAGCTTTCGGAATCAAAAATTTTACCAAAAAAATAAATAGAAAAGCCATGTTCCAAAAAATGAATTCTTTTCATTTTCAGCAAAAAGTCTTCACGATAATATTTATTTTTAAATTGAATCCTATGGGATTTGCCTGTTTAAACCTGTCGAACTGAATCACCGAAAATCCGGGCACTTCTGTGAATAGATTGACCCATAGAGAAGTAATGGTTAATTTCGCTGCCGCATAAGGTCTGCATCGTATTTCACCTTCAATTCCCCAGTATTTGTTGAATTGACAGTTTAGTGAATCGACGAACTGCCACTAAATTGCACCGTATGGGGAAATTCACAGTTCGGTGCTTATTGAATAAATCTTAATGAGCCCTAATCCATTAGGAGCAGTAAGGATTCTATGAGGCTCGTTAATTACTCCCTGTCCCTTGCTATTCCAAATGGAGCAGTAACTTGTGTTGCCTCTTGGCTTTGCTTTTCTGCCTGGATAGTGGGTACCGCTTCTTTGCACATCCCATACTTTGTAGAAGACGGGCAAAGTTGTTTGAATACGAAGCGTTTTCATATGGCTAGTCATTCTTGCCTGAGTGCAAAAAAGAGCTACAGTGGGGCAAAAAAGTATAGTTGGCCACCAATTGTGCTGGTTCTCCCACTTAAAAAGATGAGGCCTGTAATTGTCATCAAGAGTACACTTCAACTATGAGCGACAAAATGAGAAAAAAAAAATCCAGAAAATCACATTGTCTGATTCTTAAAGAATTTATTTGCAAATTATGGTGGAATATAAGTATTTGGTCAAAATCAAAAGTCCATCTCAATACTTTGTTATATATCCTTTGTTGGCAATGATGGATCAAACGTTTTCTGTAAGTCTTCACATGGTTTTCACACTGTTGCTGGTATTTTTGCCCATTCCTCCATGCAGATCTCCTCTAGAGCAGTGATGTTTTGGGGCTGTCGCTGGGCAACACGGACCTTCAACTCTCTGTAGCGGAGGAGCCGCTGAAATTGAACCTCGGGTCAGTCTCCCCGCACTAGGGAATAAATATACTCCAGCACCGTTGTGGATTTTATAAATTATATAGTTTACTAGAATAATTGGCATATAATGAATAACACAGTGTACGTAGATATATGTACAGTACTTCGTAATGCAGGAAACGCGCAGCGGAAAAGAAATACGATGCTTCGTATTTCAAGGAAACGCGCAGCGGAAAAAAAATACAAGGTTTCGTAATTCGAGAAACGCGCAGCGGAAAATAAATACGATGTTTCGTAATTCGAGAAACGCGCAGCGGAAAATAAAGGGAAAATTATCTTTAACCCCTTTCTTGCTTGGGGAGTGAGTCCCGCACAGGTTGTGTCCCGGAATGTAAGTGTGTGTGTTATGGTACCCGGGTACACTATTCAACTGGCCAGTGAATTGCTTAAGAGGTATCTTCGACTAGTCAAGTTGGGGCCCTGTGGGTTTTGGAAACAAACAGCAGCGTGCTTTATTGGTTTTACAACGGCCTAGAAGGCCTCTCACCCATCCGCCAGATACGTGAGGCTCCGCTGGACCCAGGACGTCTCTCCGCTCGATGTTGACTGGGCTCTCTCGGCTTCTGGATCCGCTGTCTGGCTTTCTGCTCCTGCCGCGACTTGTCCAGCTTACCACCTGCTCTCCCAGTCCGATCGACCTGCGGTACTCCTTACTCGGGGGTCCTCTGGCTTCCTCAATAGCAGCTTGGGTAATCTTGTGGATCACTGGGTCTCCCTTTGGTAAGGCTGAGTAACCCAATCTGCAACTCCGTTAGGCCGCACCTGCGCTCCGGCCTGGACGCTGTTACGTTCTGCAGCACTGTGTCTTGTCTCTCTCACTCCCTGGCGCGCTCTGCCAGCTCTCTCTCTCTGCACGAGGCTCAGGATGTAAGTCTGTGTCTCACCCACTTCCTGTGTCCGTTCCCAAAGCATGCCGGGAAATGTAGTCCCAATGTAATATTCAGTGTCTCACATTGCGCTTGTCTCCTTCCGGTGGCCAAAAATAGGTACTGCCACAATAAGGAATTAACACAGCGCTACATCTCTCTAAAGGTTTTCTATGGGGTTGAGATCTGGAGACTGTCTAGGCCACTCCAGGACCTTGATATGCTTCTTACGAAGCCACTCCTTCGTTGCCCAGGCGGTGTGTTTGGGATCATTGTCCTGCTGAAAGACCCAGCCACGTTTCATCTTCAATGCCCTTGCTGATGGAAGGAGGTTTTCACTCAAAATCTCACGATACATGGCCTCATTCATTCTTCCCTTTACACAGATCAGTCGTCCTGGTCCCTTTGCAGAAAAACAGCCCCAAAGCATGATGGTTCCACCACCATGCTTCACAGTAGGTATGGTGTTCTTTGGATGCAACTCAGCGTTCTCTCTCCTCCAAACATGATGAGTTGAGTTTTTACCAAAAAGTTCTACTTTGGTTTCATCTGACCATATGACATTCTCCCAATCCTCTTCTGGATCATCCAAATGCTCTCTTCAGACGGCCCGGACATGTACTGGCTTAGGCTAGGGTCAGACGAACGCATTTTTCACGTGCGTTTAGCCGCACGAAATCACGGCCGTGCTAGCAGCAAATGACGTCCAATGCCGGGGAACATACGACGAACGGCCGCACGAAAGTTCGTCGGTGCAACGCAAGTGGCCAACGAACGCATTTTTTCGAGAACGTGAAACCGCTACTACTGACGTACAGAGTGCGCTGCGGCCGCATAGCGGCGTGTTTGCGTGATTGGGAGACGTCAGACGCTGCACACATCCGGCCAACATAACGTCCAGACGCAAAAAGGGTTTTATTGATCCGTACAAAATCACGGACGAAAAGGCGCATCGTATGACCGCTATCACGTATTCCGGGAAAAAATACGTACGTGCGTTCGAACGCACTTATTCACGGACAACGTGAAAAATGCGTTCGTCTGACCCTAGCCTTAAGCAGGGGAACACGTCTGGCACTGCAGGATTTAAGTCCCTGGCGGCAGCGTGTGTTATTGATGGTAGCTTTTGTTACTTTGGTCCCAGCTCTCTGCAGGTCATTCACTAGGTCCCCTCCGTGTGGTTCTGAGATTTTTGCTCACCGTTCTTGTGATCATTTTGACCCCACGGGGTGAGATCTTGGGTGGAGCCCCAGATTGATGGAGATTATCAGTGGTCTTGTCTTCTATTTTCTAATGATTGCTCCCACAGTTGATTTCTTCACACCAAGCTGCTGCCTATTGCAGATTCAGTCTTCCCAGCCTGGTGCAGGTCTACAATTCTGTTTCTGGTGTCATTCGACAGCTCTTTGTGGACCATAGTGGAGTTTGGAGTGTGTCTGTTTGAGGTTGTGGACAGGTGTCTTTTATACTGATAACAAGTTCAAACAGGTGCCATTCATACAGGTAACGAGTGGAGGACAGAGGAGCCTCTTAAAGAAGACGTTACAGGTCTGTGAGAGCCAGAAATCTTGCTTGTTTGTCTGTACTGTAGGTGACCAGATACTTATTTTCCACCATAATTTGCAAATAAATTCTTTACAAATCAGACAATGTGATTTTCTGGATTTTTTTTCTCATTTTGTGTCTCATAGTTGAAGTTACCTATGATGACAATTACAGGCCTCGCTCATCTTTTTAAGTGGGAGAACCTGCACAATTGGTGGCTGAATAAATACTTTATTGCCCCACTGTATGTCGCCATAAACCTTCCCTTACAAGAGCAAAATCCCTATCCAGCTAAAACCGCAAAACCTCGGTGTCTGTAATCTGCTAGTGGAGTCCCCAGAAGGCCTCGCACCAATCCAACATCAGCTGACACAGGTAAAATCGTTCCTGTACCCAGGGACGATGCTAGAGTGTATGCCCTAGGCAAGACCACCTACCCCCCCTCCCCCCGCAGGAAAAAAAAATCGTTAACTGTTGAAATGCAGGGGGAAACACGCACACACACTCTCTCTGCGTGCGGGGGGGGACACACTGCACGGTAACACACTGCAGGTGGGCACACCCAATGTGCCAGGGGGTTGCACACAGTCGTTCCGTGCCTATCTTACACATCCACTTGTTGGGCCCGGGATCGGTCTGTGCCTCTTTCTTTCCTCCCTCTGTGCTCTTTCTTTCTTTCCTCCACCCTCTGTGCCTCTTTCTTTCCTCCACCCTCTGTGCCTTTCTTTCCTCATCCCTCTGCCTCTTTCTTTCCTCCACCCTCTGTGCCTCTTTCTTTCCTCCACCCTCTGTGCCTCTTTCTTTCTTTCCCCCACCCTCTGTGCCTTTCTTTCTTTCCTCCACCCTCTGTGCCTTTCTTTCTTTCCTCCACCCTCTGTGCCTCTTTCTTTCTTTCCTCCACCCTCTGTGCCTCTTTCTTTTTCCTCCACCCTCTGTGCCTCTTTCTTTCTTCCTCCACCCTCTGTGCCTCTTTCTTTCTTTCCTCCACTCTGTGCCTCTTTCTTTCTTTCCTCCACACTCTGTGCTCTTTCTTTCCTCCACACTCTGTGCCGCTTTCTTTCCTCCACCCTGGGGCACAGAGTGTGGAGGAAAGAAGAAAGAGGCACAGAGTGTGGAGGAAAGAAAGAAAGAGGCACAGAGTGTGGAGGAAAAAAAGAAAGAGGCACAGAGTGTGGAGGAACGAAAGAAAGAGGCACAGAGTGTGGAGGAACGAAAGAAAGAGGCACAGAGTGTGGAGGAACGAAAGAAAGAGGCACAGAGTGTGGAGGAACGAAAGAAAGAGGCACAGAGTGTGGAGGAAAGAAAGAAAGAGGCACAGAGTGTGGAGGAAAGAAAGAAAGAGGCACAGAGTGTGGAGGAAAGAAAGAAAGAGGCACAGAGTGTGGAGGAAAGAAAGAGGCACAGAGTGTGGAGGAAAGAAAGAAAGAGGCACAGAGTGTGGAGGAGAAGAAAGAAAGAGGCACAGAGTGTGGAGGAAAGAGAAAAAGAAGCACAGAGTGTGGAGGAAAGAAAGAAAGAGGCAGAGTGTGGAGGAAAGAAAGAGAGGCACAGAGTGTGGAGGAAAGAAAGAAAGAGGCACAGAGTGTGGAGGAAGAAAGAAAGAGGCACAGAGTGTTGGAGGAAAGAAAGAAAGAGGCACATTCTTCCTTTCTCCACACTCTGTGCCTCTTTCTTTCCTCCACCCTCTGTGCCTTTCTCTTTCCTCCACCCTCTGTGCCTCTTTTTTCTTTCCTCCACCCTCTGTGCTTTTCTTTCTTCCTCCACCCTCTGTGCCTCTTCTTTCCTCCACACTCTGTGCCGCTTTCTTTCCTCCACCCTCTGTGCCTCTTTCTTTCTTTCCACACTCTGCCTCTTCTTCTTTCCTCCACCCTCTTGCCCTTCTTTTTCTTTCCTCCACCCTCTGTGCCTCTTTCTTTCTTTCCACGCTCTGTGCCTCTTTTTCCTCCACCCCTGTGCCTCTTTCTTTGCTCCACCCTCACCTCGTGCCTCTTTCTTTCTTTCTTTTCCTCCCCTCTGTGCCTCTTTCTTTCCACCCTCTGTGCCTCTTTCTTTCCTCCACACTCTGTGCCTCTTTCTTTCCTCCACACTCTGTGCCTCTTTCTTTCCTCCACACTCTGTGCCTCTTTCTTTCCTCCACACTCTGTGCCGCTTTCTTTCCTCCACCCTCTGTGCCTCTTTCTTTGCTCCACCCTCTGTGCCTCTTTCTTTCTTTCCTCCACCCTCTGTGCCTCTTTCTTTCCACCCTCTGTGCCTCTTTCTTTCTTTCCACACTCTGTGCCTCTTTCTTTCTTTCCACACTCTGTGCCTCTGTCTTTCTTTCCTCCACCCTCTGTGCCTCTTTCTTTCTTTCCACACTCTGCCTCTTTCTTTCTTTCCTCCACACTCTGTGCCTCTTTCTTTCTTTCCTCCACCCTCTGTGCCTCTTTCTTTCCTCATCCCTCTGCCTCTTTCTTTCCTCATCCCTCTGCCTCTTTCTTTCCTCCACCCTCTGTGCCTCTTTCTTTCCTCCACCCTCTGTGCCTCTTTCTTTCCTCCACCCTCTGTGCCTCTTTCTTTCCACACTCTGTGCCTCTTTCTTTCTTTCCACACTCTGTGCCTCTTTCTTTCCACACTCTGTGCCTCTTTCTTTCTTTCCACACTCTGTGCCTCTTTCTTTCTTTCCACACTCTGTGCCTCTTTCTTTCTTTCCTCCACCCTCTGTGCCTTTCCTCATCCCTCTTGCCTTTCTTTCTCATCCCTCTGCCTCTTTCTTTCCTCCACCCTCTGTGCCTCTTTCTTTCCTCCACCTCTGTGCCTCTTTCTTTCCTCCACCCTCTGTGCCTCTTTCTTTCTTTCCACACTCTGCCTCTTTCTTTCTTTCCTCCACCCTCTGTGCCTCTTTCTTTCTTTCACACTCTGCCTTCTTTCTTTCTTTCTCCACACTCTTGGCCTCTTTTCTTCTTTCCTCCACCCTCTGTGCCTCTTTCTTTCCTCATCTCTGCCTCTTTCTTTCCTCATCCCTCTGCCTCTTTCTTTCCTCCACCCTCTGTGCCTCTTTCTTTCCTCCACCCTCTGTGCCTCTTTCTTTCCACACTCTGTGCCTCTTTCTTTCTTTCCACACTCTGTGCCTCTTTCTTTCCACACTCTGTGCCTCTTTCTTTCTTTCCACACTCTGTGCCTCTTTCTTTCTTTCCACACTCTGTGCCTCTTTCTTTCTTTCCTCCACCCTCTGTGCCTTTCTTTCCTCATCCCTCTGCCTCTTTCTTTCCTCATCCCTCTGCCTCTTTCTTTCCTCCACCCTCTGTGCCTCTTTCTTTCCTCCACCCTCTGTGCCTCTTTCTTTCCTCCACCCTCTGTGCCTCTTTCTTTCTTTCCACACTCTGCCTCTTTCTTTCTTTCCTCCACCCTCTGTGCCTCTTTCTTTCTTCCCTCCACCCTCTGTGCCTCTTTCTTTCCTCCACCCTCTGTGTCTCTTTCTTTCCTCCACCCTCTGTGTCTCTTTCTTTCCTCCACCCTCTGTGCCTCTTTCTTTCCTCCACCCTCTGTGCCTCTTTCTTTCCTCCACCCTCTGTGCCTCTTTCTTTCCTCCACCCTCTGTGCCTCTTTCTTTCCTCCACCCTCTGTGCCTCTTTCTTTCCTCCACCCTCTGTGCCTCTTTCTTTCCTCCACCCTCTGTGCCTCTTTCTTTCCTCCACCCTCTGTGCCTCTTTCTTTCCTCCACCCTCTGTGCCTCTTTCTTTCCTCCACCCTCTGTGCCTCTTTCTTTCCTCCACCCTCTGTGCCTCTTTCTTTCCTCCACCCTCTGTGCCTCTTTCTTTCCTCCACCCTCTGTGCCTCTTTCTTTCCTCCACCCTCTGTGCCTCTTTCTTTCCTCCACCCTCTGTGCCTCTTTCTTTCCTCCACCCTCTGTGCCTCTTTCTTTCCTCCACCCTCTGTGCCTCTTTCTTTCCTCCACCTCTGTGCCTCTTTCTTTCTTTCCTCCACCCTCTGTGCCTCTTTCTTTCTTTCCTCCACCCCCTCGTGCCTCTTCTTTCTTTCCTCCACCCTCTGTGCCTCTTTCTTTCTTTCCTCCACCCTCTGTGCCTCTTTCTTTCCTCCACCCTCTGTGCCTCCTTCTTTCTTTCCTCCACCCTCTGTGCCTCCTTCTTTCTTTCCTCCACCCTCTGTGCCTCCTTCTTTCTTTCCTCCACCCTCTGTGCCTCTTTCTTTCTTTCCTCCACCCTCTGTGCCTCTTTCTTTCTTTCCTCCACCCTCTGTGCCTCTTTCTTTCTTTCCTCCACCCTCTGTGCCTCTTTCTTTCTTTCCTCCACCCTCTGTGCCTCTTTCTTTCCTCTGCGCCTTTCTTGCTTTCTTTTTTTACATCTGCCTCTGGTGGCACCTGTGCGTCACCATAAGATGCCCACATTCTGCGCCGCCACTGCCAGCTACACTATCTGCACAATGAGGAACGTGTACAATAATGGAACCGAGGTTGGGGCCCGCTGCGCCTCTAGGTGGTTGCCTAGAGGGAGCACCGGCCCTGCCTGTACCCGTCTGCCAAGGCCCGAGATGAGATCTCAGGCGATTTCAGCGGTGCACACAGAGCCCTGAGATGGATTGCGGCTGCAGTGACAAACCCGTGCATGGCAACCAGAACATTGTTACTAACAAGCTGTTACACTCTATGGAATCCTGTGGAGGGTGAGGCTCGCGGTGGCTGTCACTGCTCGTTGTAGCAGCACTGGGCATAAAATGCCTTGCGCTCCTACTTTAATATTAGCAGTAACCAGATGATGCTAGCGGGATACAGGGAGCGTTAATCCAGTGAGACAGCGCTCACAAATTGCCACTCCTAATGGAATTAGACACAGTGTTTATCAGGGCTGGACTATTGTGTTCATAATCTAAGATTCAAGGTGTGTGGGGGGGGGATATATATTTATATTATAGCACAACGTTGAATTCAATCCTGTCAGGCCAACTTAAAGGAACATGCTACTCATCCTGACCCCTTTTTATTTTTTAAATGGTCAGGATGAGTGGAGTGCTCTCAGCCCCTTGTTTTGCTTAAAATGCTCTGAAGTGGAGGAGTTTCCGCCCCACCCAGCGACACCAGCAGCCGGGGAGATTAAATTTCATGTCTGCCCGTTACTAGAGGCGTTGGACGACAGCATGCCACCTTCCAGACCAGTTTTGTTAGTGATCGGTCTCCAGAGAGGCCACGATGGATCGGCACTGCGCATGTGCACAGTTCCAATGCGTCGTACTACGCAGGTTCACAAGTCCCGTTGCGGTGCGTAATTTGCACTTGCACAGGAAGAGTAAATTGTGTAGAAAAGCCTCCGGGACTTGCGGGTTTGGGAGTCCCTGAGTCAAAGAGGAGGAGCTGCACGTGGCGTGGGACAAACAGTAAGTAAAATTGGGGAGGGGGAAATTATTGGGCAGAGCAGCCACTGCCCAATTACTTAAAGGCAAAAAAAGGGACTTCCACTTTTCCTTTAATCCAGTTCTATGAGGTCATGCGTAAATGTATAGATATTAGATGTGATCAATTTAGAATTTGCAGAAGTATTTGACGCGGCCGTCCCGCGACACACGGCTGAAACACAAACGAACAGGAGTGGATGAACATACTCGTTCATCGATTGAACTCTGTCATTGATCCCAGTTTTTAAAGCGTAGCTAAAGTTTCAAAATTTGAAGAAATCCCGTTTTTAAAACCCTTCTGGTGCCGTTTCGGATAAGGGATACGCAGCCGGTGTCTCATCGCTTGGTGAGATGACGCAAGCTGCACTTTCCCAAGTTCAGCAATGGGTGCGGCCATATTCCTGAGAATAGCAGAAAGAGGGACATTGTGCCGACTGCCATATCACATCAAGGGGTATCCTGATGCATTGATCTTTAAGACCCATACAATATGCTGCCCCTCAGAGTCGTATATGACATGTGATCTCCAAGAACGCTGCACTGAAACATCTCAGCATTTTTAGAGTGAATTACACTTGGCAAGCTGATGCCATGCTTTGGACTGATACATTTGTCCCAGTTTGTAACACTGAGCATCTGATGCCTCCCAGAGGTAGGGCGGCTTATAGAAGCTGTAAGTATGGTGATGACAGCTGAGCCGCCAAGGGCAACTCCTCACACCATGCCAAATCAGTGGGTCACAGTCTCACAGAGACTAATGCCGTATGCTGGAAACTATAAGAATGACAGGCCACAAAATAGCAAGGGGGATCTCCAAATCCAATCTTTTACAACTTGACTGTTCAAAATCAACCTAGATATGTCAGGCAAACCAGTATGGTACTATGACCGGCATATGTGACCATATAGGAATGGCTTGGTGATCTGCAGCCTGGCACATGTGACCATATAGGAATGGCTCGGTGATCTGCAGCCTGGCACACGTGACCATATAGGAATGGCTCGGTGATCTGCAGCCTGGCACACGTGACCATATAGGAATGGCTCGGTGATCTGCAGCCTGGCATATGTGACCATATAGGAATGGCTCGGTGATCTGCAGCCTGGCATACGTGACCATATAGGAATGGCTCGGTGATCTGCAGCCTGGCATACATGACCATATAGGAATGGCTCGGTGATCTGCAGCCTGGCATACGTGACCATATAGGAATGGCTCGGTGATAGCACTGTCCATGTTAATTTGTATGTTTATGTTAAAGTAAATTCCCATATAGCGTAACTGTTAAGATATTTTAACTAGACCTGTTTGTGATCATTAATTGCCATATCTTTACCAGTCCTGTTTGCACTCCAAAATTGCCATCTTTTACCAGTTATATTTATTTCCACTCAGCCATGGGCCTGGTATTCTGTGCCCCCCCCCCCGGTCATGATTCACTGCATTAGAGAATTTATTGCCCCAACATCCCCCAAAGATGCAATGTAATCCTGGATTTCTGTTATTTCAGCATACTCAACTCCATACAGCTTCCAGGGCCAGCCTCTATCACAGTGTCCTCCTAGCTCCCACCTCTGCCATAGCAATACAAGGGTATTCATGCTCTAGAAAGGACAGCGCTAAGAGAGGAGGGGGAATTGTTATCTATGTTGACAACTCCATAAAGTTCACCCCATTGCAGAATCCTAGCTCCCCGGCCACATTTGATTTCCTTTCTGGTACTGTTGAGATCCCATTCAGTAAAACAATTATTGTTGCTGGATTCTACCGCTCACCAAGTTCCCCAGTGCAATCCCTTTCTGACATAACCCAAATTCTTAGTAAATTGGTCGCTCAAAACCAAAAAAGCGAACTGCTGGTACTCGGCGACTTTAATGTTGATTGGCTGAATCCTAAAAACAATAAACACTGCTCACTGTTTAAGGCTTTGCAGCTAACACAATTAATCTCCTCCCCCACTCGCATTAATATGAAAAGCCCTAACCACACCTTGCTGGACTGGATTCTCTCCTCATGTCCTGATCGAATACAGGAGGCAGGCGTTCTCACTAACAGTTTCAGTGATCACTGCCTAGTGTACTGTGTGCGCAAAATAAGGGCCACAAAATGTCCACCAAAGGTAATAATCACCAGGTCTTTCAAGAAATTTAATCTTGAATGCTTCCTAAATGATCTCAAACAGCTCCCATGGTACAGACTAAACCTAATCCCAGACATGGACTGTGCAATTGAATACTTTCAAGCCGAGCTCCTGAAAGTCTGGCACACCCATACCCCACTGCGCAAAGTGCGAGTAAAAGGGGCCCATCTCCCCTGGGTTACAGCTGACCTCACGCATATGTACCAGTTTAGAGACTCCCTGTGGTCAAAGTCAAAGAGTACTAGATCCATGAACGATCACTGTGAATACCGAAAATGCCGGAATGAATGCACAAAACAAACAAAAATGGCTAAAGCCCAATACTTCAATGAAAATTTAAACAATAACATATCAAACCCCAGAAATTTTTGGAAAATCATAAGTAACATACAAGCACCCCCCGTCCACTCCCAACCAGCTGCTTTAAAAGTAAACAAGCAAACTGTACAACACCCCTAGATGTAGCAAATGCTTTTAATTATTTTGTTGGATGCGCCACCACCCTGATTGCTAAGCTAGGAAATGACACGCAATCAGAAAGGCCGTACACAGGTCAGGACCCACCAACAGTGCAAAGACCCCGTAACCCAGAGAAATTCAGTTTTAGACCAGTGCCATCACTAAACTTCTCCATAACCAAAAAATGAAATACCAGTCTGGACCTGATCAAATCCCAGCAATGCTGCTGAAAATCAGTGCACCAGCAATTGCAAAACCTGTCGCAACCCTGATTAATGAATCACTGGCGACTGGATACATACCCAAACTCTGGAAGACTGCAAGGGTGGTACCTATCCATAAAAGTGGAGACAATACTTTGGTATCCAACTAACGCCCAATATCACTGCTCCCTGTAATGTCAAAAATTCTGGAAAAATGTGTCTACACTCAATTACGTGATTATTATCAGTATCAGAACTATTTAACCCCAGATCAATCTGGCTTTCGTCCAAATCATTCAACTACAACTTCCCTTTTAAAAGTTTGTAATGATATCCAAGCGGGCATGGAACAAGGAAATCTAACTGGAGCCATCTTCCTTGATTTTGCCAAGGCTTTTGACACCGTAGACCACGGCATCCTATTACAAAAACTTAAGAACTCTGGTATTGGTGATAGTACGTTAACCTGGTTCCAATCATATGTGTCTGATAGGTCTCAATTTGTGTCCATTTCTGACAGCACCTCCCTTCCCCTCCCAGTCACGTGCGGTGTACCCCAAGGCTCGATACTTGGCCCCCTGCTATTCACAATATTCATAAACGATCTGCCCAATGTCTGCAAAGCTTCAACTGTACACATGTACGCAGACGACACTGTAATCTATACCAGCAAACCAAATCTCCCACAGCTGGAGGCCGTGCTGCAAGAACAATTCACAGGGGTAGAAAAGTGGATCGCAAATAACAATTTTTTTTCTAAATACTGACAAAACTGTTACAATGCTCTTTGGAACCGCACCTAAACTACACAAATTGCAAACACCCCATCTATGTGTTGGGACAAAATCAAATGGCACGCTGACCACAGTCACTTCTCTCAAATACCTAGATATGTGGTTAGACCCAAATCTATCTTTTGGCCCCACATCGGAAAACTCTCATCTAAACTCTACCCCAAACTAGGTGCCCTGTACAGAAACAAATCCTGCCTGAACCCCGCGGTAAGAAAGCAGATTGTACAACAAATGCTTATGCCAGCCATTGAATACGGAGATGTAGTGTATGCAGCCGCCCCGCAAACACACCTCCAGAAACTTACTACATTGTATAACTCATTCTGTCGCTTTGTGCTACAATGTAACTACATGACACAGCATTGTGACATGTTAAAAGAACTAAACTGGCCATCACTGGACTCTAGACGCACCCTTCACCTTTCCAACCTGGTGTTTAAGAGCTTTTCTGGGAAGCTACCACCCTACCTGAATATGCTGCTTCCCCCGGCAGTTCCCTCATCCTATAACCTCAGATCCAGGACCAGCACCTTACTTGCAATACAAAAAGAAAATGGCTCGATCCTCATTTTCCTACACAGCACCGCAAATATGGAATAACCTCCCAGACGCCATCAAATCTTCCCCCAGTCTAAAGTCCCTTAAGACTTCCCTATTAACATACCTCAATACGAAATGCACCTGTAAACATGTAACATAATGACTTTAACAGAAAAATAAATATGGAGGAAATAATCTGTATATTTGGTCTTGTGTTAATATCTTGCATTTTACTATTTTGTATTTCTGTAACCACTCAATGTTCTCGAACCCAGGACATACTTGAAAACGAGAGAAATCTCAATGTATCCTTCCTGGTAAAAAACGTTATAAATAAATAAATAAATAAATCTGCAGCCTGGCACACGTGACCATATAGGAATGGCTCGGTGATCTGCAGCCTGGCACACGTGACCATATAGGAATGGCTTGGTGATCTGCAGCCTGGCGCACGTGACCATATAGGAATGGCTCGGTGATCTGCATCCTGGCGCACGTGACCATATAGGAATGGCTCGGTGATCTGCAGCCTGGCGCACGTGACCATATAGGAATGGCTCGGTGATCTGCAGCCTGGCGCACGTGACCATATAGGAATGGCTCGGTGATCTGCAGCCTGGCACACGTGACCATATAGGAATGCCTCGGTGATCTGCAGCCTGGCATACGTGACCATATAGGAAACCATTCCCCTGATCCTCAGTCTGACACACATGGCACTGTAGGAAACACACTCATGATCTTCAGCCAGCACAGGTAAACGGCAGAAAGAATCTCTGGAATGTAAATGTGTCATCTTCCACTGTCCAAGCTGGAGGCCATACTACAATGCAGGAACTTCCTATTTTAAGGGTCTATTCACCAAGCTGCTTTGATTTTCGACATACTTCGGCGATTCCATTCTGCTGATGATACGGTGAATTTGCTATTTAGCGATTGGTCTCCATATTTTGCTGAAATTGTAGTCGCCGAAGCACCAGACGTCAGCGTAAAACCGTTGAAGTGCACCGATAACCACCTAATTGGCATCGGCGAATTCCACTGAACTGCAAAAAAAACAAACTCTCCAAACAAAGGGCCATATTACATAGTTGGTGCTAACTTAACCAGAGCTGTTGTAAACTTCCCAGAGCCATTATAGTCTATGGAGGTTTTAAGTTTACAACAGCTCTGGTTAAGTTAGCACCAACTATGTAATACGGCCCCAAGTGTATTAAAATGTGTCTAAATAATAAAAAGGTCTGTTACAGAATGAAACAAAAATTTTGGCAAAAAAATACAAAAAGGTCCTCTTAAAAAAAAAATCTATATAGGTATTTTGCTCAAAATGGAAAGAATAAACCAACTTAAAAGAAATCAAATTAAAGATATTCCATCGAATCATATGGGATTCACCCGTTTAAACCGGTAAATCCGTGCATTTTGCCTGTATTTCTACGCAGTTTGGCATATGGTGAATAGAAGACACGATAGTCTTCTATGGGACAATTTTTAAGCCACCGAACTGTGGCAAATTGCACCATAGTTTTGCTGTCAACTTGCCAGTATTGGGCAAATTGACACCTTAATGAATGGACGAACTGCCACGAAATTGCACCGAATGGGGAAATTCAGTGTTTTGCCAAATACTGGCGAATTGACAGCAAAATATGGTTCAATTCGGCAGCATCGGAATTGTCCCATAGAAAACTATCATGTCTTCAATTCACACAACGCCGAATTGCACTGAAATTCCGGCGATATGCCCTGATTTTCATTGTTTTCATTCAACAGGTTTAAACAGGCGAATCCCATACGATTCAATGAAAAAACAAAATATCTTTACTTTTTTAAAGACCGTTTATTTACAATTCCCGGCTGCTGGTGACCCCGGGTGAGAGAGAGGGTGGCACACCTCACATCCTGACAACTTTTCATTTATAAAGTGCTCAGGATGAGTAAAGCGTCCCTTTAAAATGCCCACTAATACCAAGAACAACAAAACACCTTAAACAGGATGATGAGGTACAATATAATTCCCCAATACAGACTTGTAAAAATATTACATTCCAATATATAAGCGGCTACTCGATGGGGAAAACCTACCAAAACCACCAAACAAAGAGACTCAAAAGAGGCGAGCCTCGAGAGAGCCAATAAAGCATCAATTTTATTCATTCTATCGCTAAAAAGAACAAACCGAAATGAAAGATAGGTAGTCCACGTGAATACATAAAAAAATGTAAAAAAAAAAAATATACAAACCACAAACAAGAAAAGATAAATATAAAATCAAGTGGATCTTTTTTTGGGGAATAATTCGGTGTGCCTGGTACACTTGGTTTTATATTTATCTTTTCTTGTTGGTGGTTTGTATATTTTTTTCATTTTATGTTTATTATGTATTCTCGTGGACTACCAGTTTTTCCTTTTTATAGGTTTGTGTCATGCCTCGGCGGTGCTCTCCGGCCCGGCGCTCCTCCTCGTGGTTCCGGGGTCGGCGTCTCCTCCATCTCCGGCTTCTGCGCTGTATGCGCACGCGCCGCCGACAGTGCCGGAATTAGCTTCCCCGGCGGCTCGACGTCACTACACCCCATGTGACCTCCATGGACCAATCGGCTGACAGGGCGCCAGATTTAAACCTGCTTATTCCATTCTGCAGTGCCCTTTCGTGGTTTTAGCTTGCTATACCCTTTGGTGCTGTATTCTGAGACTCTTATTTGACTTACTGTGCATGACCTGGCTTTTGGCAACCGACTCTGAGTATCTCCGTATCCCTCTGACCCGGCTTATGTGTCTGACGCTGCATTTGGTTTTTCCCTGTGTACTGAGCTGTTTTATTACTCGCTATCACTTAACCCAGCCACCGCAAGGACTGGTATTGTGATTAGATTTCGGGGTTTTTCTGGTTACCTGTATAGCTACCTAAGCTTATCCTTCGACTTACGTGTACAAGCTTGACGTACACTCTGGTACTCCGTACTGTCCTGTTTCTATACCAGCCACCCTAAGGACTGGTTTCTATCCTCCTTGCCTACGTCCCTGCCTTATAGGTTCACTTCTAGCTACTGCGTAACCCAGCCAAATATAAGGACTGGTATCGCATTTAGGGTTCCAGCCTCCTGTTTCGCCTAGGGCTGACCGTAACTACCTACGGGTACGTGTGTCCGCCTGACATCACGAAAGGGCCATGGACCTTGCAGGGACCGCTCAGCAAATGTCTGGCTTTGGAAAGTCGTTTGGAGGATCAAGATCACCGTCTTGATCAGTTCGCTCAGGCTCTCCAAACTCTGCTTAACCGTACTGCCCCTACACCGGTAGAGGTTTTACCACCTGTAAATCCACCTCCTTCTGAACCTTTCTCTGTGCCTACCTCGTCTCCCAATTTGCTACCTCCGGTACGTTACGGTGGCGATCCTAACGCCTGTAGAGGTTTTTTGAATCAAATTTCCATCCACTTTGAATTAACCCCATGGTCTTATCCCACTGATCGCGCTAAGATCGCTTTTGTCATCAATCATCTTACCGACAAAGCGTTACATTGGGCTAACCCTCTTTGGGATACTGATAAACCCATTGTATATAATTACCATGAATTCATGTCTGCCTTTCGTAGAGTGTTTGACCCTCCGGGGCGTAAGACCAATGCTGCCAAGTCTTTATTACGCTTGCGCCAGGGTACGAAATCCCTGGGTGAATATGCACTAGAATTCAGATCCTTGGCGTCAGAATTAAATTGGAATAATGAGGCTTTGGTAGCCGTTTTTTCTGAGGGATTAAACGACGAGTTGCAGGACGAGGTAGCAGCCAGAGATCTCCCAGAAGAGCTAGAGGATTTGATAACTTACCTGTCCTACATTGATGAACGCCTTCGCCATCGTAGAAGCACGAAAGACAGGCCTAAGAAACCACTAGTTAGGCCGCTTCCCCGGTTTTCTGTACCTTTACTCCCTGAGTCTCATCCTCCCCCCGAACCCATGCAATTGGATAGCACCAAACTCCCCGACAGTGAGAGACAACGCCGACGACGTGAGGGTTTATGCTTGTATTGTGGATTAGGGGGTCACTTACTTAAGGGCTGCCCCAAACGTCCCCAAGGCCTGCCGGGAAACTCTCATGCCTAAGTGCCTTTAGGGGACAGCTCTTGGGCACTTTTCCTTCGTCCCCCAAACTGGAAAATAGACTCCGGGTTCCGGTTACTCTATCCTGGGAGAGTTCCCGTAACCTGGTACAGCTCTATGCTTTAGTCGACTCTGGTGCTGCCGATAACTTTATCGACATAGGTTTTGCTCGTAAACATGTCATACCCCTTGTTGAAAAGAAAACACCATTACTCGTACAAGCCATTGATGGCAGACCCCTCAAAACCCCTTTTGTTTTGTTCGAAACTCAGAACATTTCTGTTGGGATAGGGCTTTGTCATAAAGAAAGTATGTTCTTCCATGCCATAACTTCCCCTTCCTATCCTATCGTACTAGGTTACCCTTGGTTAACCCGTCACAACCCTGTTATTGACTGGCGAGCTCGTCAGATCGCGAGGTGGGATAATGATTGTATGGCTTCCTGTATCGAGATCCCCCTATCCGTCAATGTCTTGCATATACCTACAGCCCCACCCCTGACGACTACCATTCCTATCCCATACTCTGACTTGGCACCTGTATTCGACAAAAAGGAGGCCGATAAGCTACCCCCACATCGTTCTTACGATTGCGCTATCGACCTTCTCCCTGGTACTACGCCTCCTAAGGGGGCTGTCTATCCTTTGTCCGTTAAAGAGCATAAAGTGTTGGAGGAATATATTTCTGATTCTCGGAATAAAGGGTTTATTCGTCCTTCCTCCTCTCCCGCTGGGGCAGGATTTTTCTTTGTCCAGAAAAAGGAGGGCGACCTCAGGCCCTGCATTGATTATCGAGGGTTGAACAAGATCACCATTAAAAATGCCTATCCCATTCCACTCATCCCCGAGCTGTTTGACCGCCTGAAACACTCCAAGATATTTACCAAATTGGATCTCAGAGGAGCGTACAATTTGATTCGAATCAAACACGGGGATGAGTGGAAAACCGCGTTCAACACCAGGCTAGGGCATTACGAATACCTAGTTATGCCCTTTGGTTTATGCAACGCCCCAGCAGTGTTTCAGGCGTTTATCAATGATGTCTTACGAGAATATACTTCCTGTTTTGTCGTGGTCTACCTCGATGACGTATTGATACATTCTCCTGAATTGAAGACCCACCATATCCATGTACGACTTGTCCTATCTACGCTATTGGCCAACGGTCTCTACTGTAAACTTGAAAAATGCTTATTTGACGTCCAACAAGTACAATTCTTGGGGTATGTTATCTCTTCCTCTGGCTTCATGATGGATCCCAAAAAACTGGAGGCCATCGTTCATTGGCCTCTTCCCAAGGGCCTCAAGGCTATTCAAAGATTTATTGGCTTCTCTAATTATTATAGAAGGTTTATTAAAGGTTTCTCGTCCATTATTGCACCCATTACAACATTGACGAAAAAGGGAAGTGACACTCAGAATTGGTCCTCCGTTGCCCTGGAGGCTTTCAAAAGGTTAAAAACAGCCTTTTCCACTGCTCCCATCCTCCACCACCCTGATCCTAATAGACCCTTCATTGTAGAGGTTGACGCGTCAGAAACTGGGGTAGGAGCTGTATTGTCGCAACATCCAGCTGACGGCAAGCCTATGCAACCCTGTGTTTTTTTTTCCAAAACATTATCCTCCACCGAGTCCCGTTACGACATTGGGGACAGGGAATTGTTAGCCATTGTATTGGCCTTAAAGGAATGGCGCCACCTCCTAGAGGGGTCCACCTGTCCGTTTTCTATTATCACGGACCATAAAAATTTGATATACCTGTCCGAAGCCAAACGACTGAATCCCAGACAAGCCCGATGGGCTCTCTTTCTTACCCGATTTGATTTCGTCATCTCTTACAGACCCGGGTCTAAAAATGTTAAAGCTGATGCACTCTCCAGACAACACGAAACCCCATCCACTCAAGTATCAGTACCAGTTCCCATTGTTCCCGAAGGGAAGATCTTAGCCTCCCTGAGTACACAGGTCGAATCCCCTTTTTGGAATCTCTTATTATCCAAGCAGTCTCTAGCACCTCCGTTTTCCCCTCCCAACAAACTATTTGTTCCATCCGTAGAGGTACCTACTGTATTACGCCTCTTTCATGAGTCTAAATTCGCTGGACATTTCGGGGTAAAAAGGACTCTAGACCTGATCAAAAGAGACCTTTGGTGGCCTACTCTTCTCAAGGATGTGAAGGACTACGTGGCCACCTGTTTAGTGTGTACCTGTTCTAAATCCTCCCGCCTTAGTCCTACTGGTCTTCTCCAGCCTCTACCTATCCCTGAGCGTCCTTGGTCTCATGTGGCTATGGACTTCCTAGTAGATTTAACCCCTTCTCTTGGCCATACTGTGATTTTCGTGGTTGTGGATCGCTTTTCTAAAATGGCACATTTTATTCCTTTAAAGAAACTCCCCTCCTCAAGCGATTTTCACCAAAGAAATATTCAGACTTCATGGTATCCCAAAAGTCCTGGTCTCTGACCGCGGTTCTCAGTTTATCTCTAGGTTTTGGAGAGGGTTCTGTCACCAGTTGGGTGTCACACTGTCCTTTTCCTCCGCGTACCACCCGCAGACGAACGGACTGGCCGAAAGAACCAATCAGACACTTGAGACTTATTTAAGATGTTTTATTTCAGACGCACAAGATGATTGGGTTACTCTGTTACCATGGGCAGAGTTTGCTTATAACAATGCCACATCACAATCTACCAAGTATTCTCCTTTTGAAATTGTCACTGGCATGCACCCCACCATTTTTCCATCCGCGTTCTCACCCCAGAACATTCCTGCCCTGGAGGAACACTTGGACAGGCTCCGTGGTATTTGGGAGAGGACCAAGTTGAACCTTGAGTCTGCTTCCTTGGTCCAGAAGCGGTCCGCTGATCGGAAGCGCAGACCTCCACCGGTTTACCATGTAGGTGACAGGGTTTGGCTCAGCACGCGCCACATTCGTTTGAAGGTTCCCTCCATGAAGTTCGCACCTCGATTTATCGGTCCATATAAAATACTCCGATGTATCAATCCCGTAGCTAACGCACTGCAGTTACCCGTCTCTCTACGTATTCCGAACTCCTTTCATGTTTCTTTATTGAAACCGCTCGCGTGCAACCGTTTTACTCGCCCCGACTCTCCTCCTCCTGTGGTGGTGGACGGGACTCCCGAATATGAAGTCGAATCCATTCTGGATTCTCGTCGTTCTCGTCATCGGTTGCAATATCTGGTTCATTGGAAAGGCTATGGCCCCGAGGATCGCACATGGGTTGCGTCACGTGACGTTCATGCTCCCCGATTAGTCTCCGCCTTTCATTGTCGTTTCCCCGATCGCCCGGCTCCTGGCCGCCCGGTGGGCGTTCCTCGAGGGGGGGGTGCTGTCATGCCTCGGCGGTGCTCTCCGGCCCGGCGCTCCTCCTCGTGGTTCCGGGGTCGGCGTCTCCTCCATCTCCGGCTTCTGCGCTGTATGCGCACGCGCCGCCGACAGTGCCGGAATTAGCTTCCCCGGCGGCTCGACGTCACTACACCCCATGTGACCTCCATGGACCAATCGGCTGACAGGGCGCCAGATTTAAACCTGCTTATTCCATTCTGCAGTGCCCTTTCGTGGTTTTAGCTTGCTATACCCTTTGGTGCTGTATTCTGAGACTCTTATTTGACTTACTGTGCATGACCTGGCTTTTGGCAACCGACTCTGAGTATCTCCGTATCCCTCTGACCCGGCTTATGTGTCTGACGCTGCATTTGGTTTTTCCCTGTGTACTGAGCTGTTTTATTACTCGCTATCACTTAACCCAGCCACCGCAAGGACTGGTATTGTGATTAGATTTCGGGGTTTTTCTGGTTACCTGTATAGCTACCTAAGCTTATCCTTCGACTTACGTGTACAAGCTTGACGTACACTCTCTGGTACTCCGTACTGTCCTGTTTCTATACCAGCCACCCTAAGGACTGGTTTCTATCCTCCTTGCCTACGTCCCTGCCTTATAGGTTCACTTCTAGCTACTGCGTAACCCAGCCAAATATAAGGACTGGTATCGCATTTAGGGTTCCAGCCTCCTGTTTCGCCTAGGGCTGACCGTAACTACCTACGGGTACGTGTGTCCGCCTGACAGTTTGTTCTTTTTATCCAAGCAATGAATAAAAGTGACGTTTTATTGGCTCTCTTGACTTTAGCCACTTTTGAGGCTTTAATACTAACCCTAAAAATAAAACTAACCCTGACCCCAATTACAAACCCTAACCCTAAAACCAGCACAAATACTAACCTGACCCAAATTACAAAACCCAAAAATAGAGCCTCCTAAAACTAACCCTGACCCCAATTACAAACCCTAACCCTAAAACCAGCACAAATACTAACCTGACCCCAATTACAAAACCCAAAAATGGAGACTCCTAAAACTAACCCTGACCCCAAATACTAACCCTAAAACCAGCACAAATACTAACCTGACCCAAATTACAAAACCCAAAAATAGAGCCTCCTAAAACTAACTCTGACCCCAAATACTAACCCTAACCCTAAAACCAGCACAAATAATAACCTGACCCTAATTACAAACCTAAAAATAGAGCCTCCTAAAACTAACCCTGACCCCAATTACAAACCCTAACCCAGCTACAAGACCTTAAAGCTGCTCATAACTCCTATAACTCCACCTCATTACAAAAGCTGACACTAACTTAAATATTAAGGTTACTGTTAGTGGTATTTAACAGCGACTGTGTTTGCCACAGGGGAGGAAATAACAGGAAATACGTCAAAATAAGGCATCACCCTATACCGTCGTGTCTGTACTGTACATGTATAAACAGCCGCCACTTCTCCCGCTAGCATAGGGGGAGTTAAAGGGACCCGTCTGTGTGCGCATGCGTGTAACCGCCACACTAAGTGCGCCTGCGCTGCTCACTACCGGATGTTGATTTTTGTCTCCCTGGATACTAGTTCCGGAAGTGAATTCTGCACAGCAGCAGTTTTGTCCGGTCAGGTTGTCGGTAAGTGTTACCCGTAATATGTTTATATCTGTGTATATGGAAGCTTCTCCTCTAGTTATGGCGAAGTTGTCTTTTTTTATGTGTCGGGGTTTGGAGTGCCATGTTCTCTCATGCAACACTACCGTACCTCCACCTGAAGCCAGATCACTGGCCTCGGGCTCCTGCCACAGGGAACCCCCAGCTCATTTACTGTGTTGTATTGTATGTTAGGGTGATAGCAATCCATGTTTAAAGAGACAGTAGCACCAACATAAACTGGAACTCGATTTATTGTGCATAACAAATAAAACCACATTATAAAACACCTGCTGCTGTTTTGATCTTTGTTTGAAGTAATTGCATGTAAAAGGAAAATAAAGTTGTTTTTTATCTCCTCCATTTTGTGGATATACATGAGGCAATATTTACCAATATTGATTAGATAAGACTGCAGTGGATCTAAAGAGCTGGCAGCTGAATGAGATAAAACAGGGAGCTTAACAGACTTCTAATCTAACCCTGGTGATGCCCTTTGAATACATCCCACACAATACAATGATGTGGGTCAGTGATTGACCAATAGACTCCATTCTATGGCCAAAGCCACACAGTGAAGAGCAAGTGATGCAAAATGGAAAGCTAGAGGGAGGGGGGCAGTTTACAACACAAAATATCACACAATGGATGCATCCAGTGACACACATAGAGGAAAATATCACACAATGGATGCACCCAGTGACACACATAGAGGGAAAATATTTTCTTACGCGTATAAGAGAAAAATCAAGCACATGTAAGATATTGGCAACATCAAATAAACACAATAAGGACATTTCATGTTTTTATCGGTAGTTTCCTTTTAATTCTGTATTCGGTGATTGCTTTTTATTCTTCTTTGAAGCCCAGTATCTCATCCTCTGAGTGTACAGAGGCTGCGCTCTCCAACACAAAGTCCTGTGTGTTTTTGTTGCCTGTTTTATATGTCAATTCCATGTCTGGCTGTTTACCTGTATTAGAATACCAATGCTAACACCACAACCTCTACTAAAAAATTGCTCTGTATATGCTCAGATTTAAAAAAATTATACGTCTATGCTATATATATTTTGGAGCAGATAGCAGTCAGTTTATCAAGTGTTTATCCCACTAAAGGTATAGGGTTCCTTATCCGCAGTTAAAAACATAACGCTTTTTTTTTTTTCTGTCTGTAGGAATGGTTCGTCTACATGTGAAGCGGGGAGATGAAAGCCAGTTCCTGGTTGATACCACAGTCAGTATTCCCGTGGATGATCTGGTGAAACAAGTGGCTGCGATATACAATGGACGACTTAAAGTTGACAGACTATGTGCGGGTAAGGAACAATCCGGTTGTTTTTTTTGTTCTTCTTCGTACAGCAAGACCGGATAAAGGGGATACTCTGGGGTTAAACAAGATGGGGTAAATGGAGTGGTTAAACATTAAGGCCAGTGTCAGATGAGCGCACAAAGTGCACCTGTACTGACCTGCCTTCCGTCGCATCGTTGTGACTTTTTGACGGGGCCGGCCACACGCTGTAGCACATGAACGAATTGCTGAAATCCTGCCCGTTGAATCGCTATGACGCGCGTTTGACGGGGCTGCAAAGCGCGATCCTCCATAGGAGGATCGAGCTTTGCAGCGCTGAGCGCACTAACTACGCTCAGCGAGGTGGCCACGCGGACGCCACTCTCATGGATGTTCCTTCCGCTCTGAAAAACGATCGTCTGACACTAGCCTAAAGGCATACTCTATCCTCTGCCCAATCCCCCACCCTTTTTGGTGTTTATTTACTCACCTTTTCTCCCTCGTCACACTCGACTTTTCCTCTTCAGGTCAGGAACTCCCAAACCCAGGAGTCACTGCTGCTGTCTAATGCAATTTGCGCTCCTACACAGCTTGCGTAGCGTATGAACCGCAAATTGCGCAGCGCTACGGTCTCGCGCACTTTTCTTGTAAACAGATGAAGTCTGAAATCCTTAATGTTGTGCTTCTTTTGAATAGTAGCAAAAAATAAAAACTCAATCCAAGTAATGTGAAAAAGTGTGTTATACCCCCTGTAACCAAAACAACCTTTTGCCCTATGTAAAGTCTTTCTGGTCGAGTACAAGACCTGTATTCATTGTAAGTGCTTTTTAAAAGCCATCTTTAATACATGATTGGGTCATGTAAATACCAGCGCTCATATGAGAGTGGCTATGACCGTCACCGATTCATTCACTTCTTGTTTTTCCCCACCATCTGCAGATATTGAAGAACTGGCAGAACATGGCATCACCATGCCCCCAAACATGCAGGGTCTCACTGACGAGCAGATAACAGAACTAAAGCTCAAGGACGAGTGGGAAGACGAGTGTGTGCCAAGCGGGGGAAGTGTCTTCAAGAAGGACGAGATGGGGAGACGAAACGGACATGGTAATGTTTACAACAGCTCTAAGAGCAGAAAAGCGTGTCTGCCAACCTAATGAGTGACTGAGCTTCATGGGAAATGTAGTTCCAAAACATCTGGAGGCCCAAGGATACTGACCCCTGCTTTAATACATCAACATTTCCCGTTATTTTATGATTATCCCCCCCAATCTGTTTACACGTCACTGATTGCTGCTGGTCATGCTGTATTTCTTGTTCTTCGCTTGTAAATCCTATATATAGAATCAATATGTGGCTATCAGAGATAGCGTGTGAATGTGTTATGTGATCCCAGAAAGTCCTCTATAGTGAAGCCACGGAGATTTTCATGTAACCTTAAGGCTAGGGTCAGACTAACGCATTTTTCGCTTTGTCCGTGAAAAAGTGCGTTCGAACGAATGGACGCATTTTTTCACAGAATACGCGATAGCGGTCATACGATGCGCATTTACGTCCGTGATTTTGTACGGATCATCAATAAAACCCTTTTTGTGTCTGGACGTTATGTTGGCTGGACATTAGCAGCGTCTGATGTCTCCTAATCACGCACACACGCCGCTAGTGGACGCAGCGCACTCTGTACGTCAGTACTAGCGGTTTCACTTTCTCGAAAAAATGCGTTAATTTGCCACTTGCATTGCGCAGCCGCACTTTTGTGCGGCCGTTCTTCGTATATTGCCCGTCATTGGACATAATTTGCTGCTAGCACGGCCGTGATTTAGTGCTGCTAAACGCACATTAATACTGCGTTAGTCTGACCCTAGCCTTAAAGGAATACTCTACTGTACACATCCTGACCACTTTCTATTTTTGATGTGGTCAGGATGTGAGTAGTGCCCCCCCAGCCCAGCCGAACTGGTTAAAAAGCTGGGTGAAGTGGAAGAGTTAGCTCCACTCCATCCAGCGTCACCAGCAGCCAGACAATTTAAATTTCCCGGTTACTGGTGACGTTGACACGCACAGAGGGCGCAGATCTGAGACCAGTTGCTGTAGCGAGTGTTCTCGGAGAGGCCTTGATAGATCTGAGCATGCGAGTAGCTCTGTTGCATCGTTCTGCGCAGGCGCTCTGGGACTTGCGTATGTAAAATTCCTAAGGGCAAAATAAAGGACACTGTGCTTTTCAGTAGATTGATCCTTCAATTGCTGGGTCTGCAAAGTGATAAAATGCATTGTGAAACACCGGAAAGAAAAATGTCTCCTCACTCAGCCCTGCATGTTTCTATCCTTGGTTTGTGATACCTGGGTCACAGTGACGTGCGGTGAGGTCAGTGGCTGGTGAGGCAGATTAGGGTTAGAGGCTATATGGGGGAAGAGATTAGGGTTAGAGGCTATATGGTGGAAGAGATTAGGGTTAGAGGCTATATGGGGAAGAGATTAGGGTTAGAGGCTATATGGGGGAAGAGATTAGGGTTAGAGGCTATATGGGGGAAGAGATTAGGGTTAGAGGCTATATGAGGGAAGAGATTAGGGTTAGAGGCTATATGGGGGAAGAGATTAGGGTTAGAGGCTATATGGGGGAAGAGATTAGGGTTAGAGGCTATATGGGGGAAGAGATTAGGGTTAGAGGCTATATGGGGAAGAGATTAGGGTTAGAGGCTATATGGGGGAAGAGATTAGGGTTAGAGGCTATATGGGGGAAAGATTAGGGTTAGAGGCTATATGGGGGAAGAGATTAGGGTTAGAGGCTATATGGGGGAGAGATTAGGGTTAGAGGCTATATGGGGGAAGAGATTAGGGTTAGAGGCTATATGGGGGAAGAGATTAGGGTTAGAGGCTATATGGGGGAAGAGATTAGGGTTAGAGGCTATATGGGGAAGAGATTAGGGTTAGAGGCTATATGGGGGAAGAGATTAGGGTTAGAGGCTATATGGGGGAAGAGATTAGGGTTAGAGGCTATATGGGGGAAGAGATTAGGGTTAGAGGCTATATGGGGAAGAGATTAGGGTTAGAGGCTATATGAGGGAAGAGATTAGGGTTAGAGGCTATATGGGGAAGAGATTAGGGTTAGAGGCTATATGGGGGAAGAGATTAGGGTTAGAGGCTATATGGGGGAAGAGATTAGGGTTAGAGGCTATATGGGGGAAGATTAGGGTTAGAGGCTATATGGGGGAAGAGATTAGGGTTAGAGGCTATATGGGGGAAGAGATTAGGGTTAGAGGCTATATGGGGGAAGAGATTAGGGTTAGAGGCTATATGGGGGAAGAGATTAGGGTTAGAGGCTATATGGGGGAAGAGATTAGGGTTAGAGGCTATATGGGGAAGAGATTAGGGTTAGAGGCTATATGGGGGAAGAGATTAGGGTTAGAGGCTATATGGGGGAAGAGATTAGGGTTAGAGGCTATATGGGGGAAGAGATTAGGGTTAGAGGCTATATGGGGGAAGAGATTAGGGTTAGAGGCTATATGGGGGAACTGATTAGGGTTAGAGGCTATTAGGGGAACTGATTAGGGTTAGAGGCTATTAGGGGAACTGATTAGGGTTAGAGGCTATTAGGGGAACTGATTAGGGTTAGAAGCTATATGGGGGGACCAGATTAGGGTTAGAGGCCATATGGGGGGGACAGATTAGGGTTAGAGGCTATTAGGGGAACTGATTAGGGTTAGAGGCTATATGGGGGGAACTGATTAGGGTTAGAGGCTATATGGGGGGAACTGATTAGGGTTAGAGGCTATATGGGGGGAACAGATTAGGGTTAGAGGCTATATGGGGGGAACTGATTAGGGTTAGAGGCTATATGGGGGGAACTGATTAGGGTTAGAGGCTATATGGGGGGAACTGATTAGGGTTAGAGGCTATATGGGGGAACTGATTAGGGTTAGAGGCTATATGGGGGGAACAGATTAGGGTTAGAGGCTATATGGGGGGAACAGATTAGAGTTAGAGGCTATATGGGGGGAACAGATTAGGGTTAGAAGGTATTCGGGGAACAGATTAGGGGTAGAAAGAGAGTGAAAGTGCTAGAGAAGAAATAAGAGGAGTAGGGGAAAGAGAAAAAAATAAAGGGGAAGGAGAACATTAATGAGGGGAAATAGAGAAAACAAAATGAGAGAAATAGATTAATTATAAGGACAGATACCAAAACAGACAGATGAACATACTCCGAAAGACAGACACATAAACAGGGAGAAAGACAGATACAGGGACACACAGAAGGACAGACAGCTACAGGGACACACACAGAAGGACAGACAGCTACAGGGACACACAGAAGGACAGACAGCTACAGGGACACACAGAAGGACAGACAGCTACAGGGACACACAGAAGGACAGACAGCTACAGGGACACACAGAAGGACAGACAGCTACAGGGACACACAGAAGGACAGACAGCTACAGGGACACACAGAAGGACAGACAGCTACAGGGACACACAGAAGGAAAGACAGCTACAGGGACACACAGAAGGAAAGACAGCTACAGGGACACACAGAAGGACAGACCTCTCCCCTCCCTCCATACTCACCTGCCTCTTGCTTCCAGCTGCTCCTCTTCCTGTCTGTCCCGGTATCAGCAGGGTCCTCTAGTCATGTGACAGGCAGGGGCTTCTGCACCCCTTTGCTGCCACACAGCATAAATCCCTGTTAGTGCAGGCAGCACTGTAATGTAATGCTGCCTGTCACATGGATATGCAGGGTCCTGCTCCACACCGATCAAAAGGAGCAGGGCTCCACCCCACCAGATGATACCCGGCCAGGCCAGCTTTCAGGCAGCCTGCAACATGCGAGCAAGCACTCGAGCAGGCTGCCTGGTTGTATCTGCGGCTGCTCAGACACCCGGCCATACAACCCCTCCCTCAGCTTGTCAGTGATGCTGACGCTCCGCCCCCCCCCCCCCCAGCTCTGACAGGCTGATAAAAAAAATACGTTTAAACCTTTTTTTTTTCTCTATTATAAAACGGCCCCCCCATCGGCCCAAAAGTTAATCAGCCTACCGGGATTCCGGTAGGCCAATCTGGCCCTGAAGTCATGCTGTCTGCCCCCCCCCACCCACGATTGACGAGGACAGTCACATGACTGTCCTGCGTCAATCAAACCATGGGAGCACTGCCTCCCATGGTGGGCTTTTTTGAGGGGGAAAAAAAAATAGCTTGAGACAATGGAGCTTTTCCATTGGCTCAAGCTTCATTTGCTGTCATTGCCTGGAGGCAATGACGAGCTTGCCTGCCACCAGCTTGAGCTCCGCAATTACGTAGCGTTGAGCTGCGTAAATTGCGTAGCCTAGGCTGGCTCAGTGCTGCCCCTGCTGTCTGTGTAGTGTATTACACACACACAGCAGCCGGCAAACTGTGAAAGCGCAGGAGAAAAACAAGCAGACAGAGAGAAGAAGCAAAGCACAGCGAGGGAGCGAGGAGAGGTGAGTATGAGAACTTTTTTCAATAAATAACATTTATTTACAGTTTAAATATACACACACACACCTCAAATTCATTACAACACAATGAGCACATTAATTTACTGGAATGGCAGGGGAGGCGGCCCTGACTGCACGTCCCTGCTGGGTCATCTCATCAAATTGACTGTTCTTTTATCTATTTTTTTATTTAATTATGGGATGTCTGTTGCTCTTTACAGCGCCCAATGCTAACATGAAGAATGTCTTACAGAAAACAATCGAGGAAGCCAAGGCCTTGCTGTCTAAGGTATGATCACAAAGGATATGCGCCCCCAGATTCTTCCCCATTACCCCCCCCCCTTTTGTGTCGTCGTGTTTCATCCCATTCATTTTAATGTTGGTTAAACTGCCTGATCATGTGATATCGCATAGCTTGTCATGATGTTGAAATGGGGGTACGTAGACATCTCTGTGCTTTCCTCCCTCAGAAACAATTGGAAGCTAATGTCTGCTTAACGATGGAAATGGTCAAGGACGCTCTGGACCCGCTCAGAGGTGCCGTGATGATTGTATATCCTATGGGATTGCCACCACATGACCCTATAAGAATGGAGTTTGAGGATAAGGAAGACCTTTCAGGGACTCAGGTATGTTTGCCATGGAGATTTTATGTTATTTAAAGTGCGCCTCTGTTGACCAGGGCACGTTGGCTGCGTTCAAGTAATGGATATTGCCTTGGTGTTAAACGTTAACGTGATGGCTCATCTCTGTGTGAGATTTTGAGACTGGTACTCACTCAGGTGAACTGTCAAGTGCCGCTATCTTTTGCCCTCTGTGGGCAGCGCTGCGGTGATTTCTGTGTGCTTGCTTATCAGTCAGCACGATAACATCAATTGGCTGCAAGGAGTGAGCGGGGTTGTCTTGTAGGATGGCTCGGTGCAGTCCCTGCCCCCATAAAACGAGCCGGTGGACATTACCAGTCCACTTTAATGCTGAAAATCCCAAACTTAAACCTGCCATGTGCTTTGTGATATTAATATCAACTTCGGCACTTAATGTTTTTGGGTTTATTTATTTTTCTCCCAGGCTGGAAAACTTGTCATCGGTGAAGCTGATGCCCAGTTATGGTGGGCTGGGAAAGAACTACAGAGGAGTTCAAAGCTTTCAGACTTTGTTGGCAAAAATGAGAAAACTAAAATTATTGTGAAGCTGCAAAAGGTCAGTTCTACCAATATGCCCTGCTGGAAATTCCTCTCCGTGTGTCTTTAGGATCATGAAAACAACAAAATCAGAGCTGCTAACAAACAGGGTTATTCAGAGAAAGGTGAAACTCTGGAGAAGTGAAAATTCTATTCTATTTTGACCTAGTATTTTCACTTCTCCAAAAGTTCTCCAAAGTTTCACCTTTCTCAAAAAAAAAAAAAAAGTGTTAAGCTGTTGAAATTGTGCAGCTGGACTTAATAATATGAAATGTAATCATTTCATTTTCTTATTTGCATCAAATACATTTCCTACAGCCTCCCTTATCTACTGATTTGCAGAAAAGAACGGTTTCACACCTATTCCGTAACAGGGCGTCTGCGTAGACCAGCAGTATCCAGCCTGCTTCATGTATAAAACATGACAAGAATAAAGATTGTCATTTGCGCTCATCCCTGTAACTCCATGCAAAACACAGAGGTTTTTGTTTACTTGAATGGCCATTAAAGTGTAAGCTCACCTGCCACGTCACGGAACCTCTGGTTAGGTGGGTCCTAACCTAATGAAACCAAGAGCTGCTGTTTATCAGCTAAGAGAGAGACTATTGGGTTTATATTTATGCCCCCACCAGGAACATTTCCACTTTGAGATTAAATCTACTGATTTAGCGCTACAGCTCTGCTTACACCCCGTGTATGTATGTGGCACAGACTATTAGGTATCGGTATCACCCCATACAGCGGATCCCTGGGAATGAATTTAAGGTTACGGTCAGGTTTTCCTGTCTGACGGCTGGATTTAGATGTGAAAAGTGATTTTATTTACTCCTCAGAGAGGTCATGGAGCCCCATCACGGGAATCTGTTGTTTCAGAAGAAGAAAAGAAGAAGATGATGATGTATTACCACAAGCGGCAAGAAGACCTAAAGGTAAGATGTGGTTCATGCAGGTGCTGTCTGTGATGAAGATTTATATACCTGCACCAGAAGGGCTTTAGTGGGACTCAATCCCTCTCATCCTCCAAGGTATCTCTGACATCAGCCTTACCTCCATTGTGTTTACTGCTACCTCTCCGTCACAAGCATCGATATATATATATATATTATTTTTTTTTGTCCTATCCCATCCTTTTTACTCTTCTTTTCCTCTGCCCCGTCCTTTCAAGTGATTTAGAAACATAGAAACCTAGAAACATGTGGGCAGATAAGAACCTTTTGGCCCATCTAGTCTGCCCAATTACATGGATACTTTACCTGGATTTATCTTTTGTTTAGGATAGCCTTATGCCTATCCCATGCTTGCTTAAATTCAATTACTGTTTTGGCCTCAACCACTTCTACTGGAAGACTGTTCCATGTATCCATGTATTTATTTGGGACCATACATTTGAGAACCTGCACTGTACAATAACTAAATAATTTTATTGGGAAAAGGCAATCGTTTCGTTGACATCTGCTTTTCCATATGTATTGGGGCAGCTGGAACTACGTCAGTGATTCCAAAACCTGTCCTCGGGTACCTCTAACAGATCTCCTGCACACATGGGGGAATATGATCGCTTAACATCCTCAAACTGCATCATGTTCAAAGGGCAGGGCAGGAATAACTGGTGCTATGCCTGTTTGGTTTTGGACTGTACAGATTGATTTTCACCATAGGGATTCCAGAACGACCATGCTTTTCTGGACACCTATTACTATTTCTTACAGAGGGAGAACCCATGCATGATACGGCCCTACCACATGTATAGTGCATGTACTGAAGGAGAGGAATCAATTACCCATAAGGCAGGTCACCTGGGATTTCTTCTTCATTTATACCTGCAGAGTATGAATTCTGTAGGATATATCATGGATTCAGTGCAGTAAATATTTAAAACGTAACATTTAATGACACTGGATATAAAAGCGAATAATTGATTAAACCAACAACACAAAATGAACAATGTAGCATATCATAGGGGGCTCCAGCAAATCAGAGCTACCCTCAGATCTGCAGTAAGGATGGAGCTACCATGGATAACTGGAAACTAGCTTGCCCAGAGATTTACTGTCTAAATGTACAGCTTTAAATAGTAGGAAACGTGGGCTTTCGAGGGTCCATGGTGCATAGGATTGACAGAAATATCTAGCAAGTGCCGATTGTATATAAGTATTGGAGTCAGAGGTCCGTGCTGGGAGCGCTCGCCATTGATGCACACCTCGTGAAAAAAAACAGCTGTTAGGTACAGAGATAAATGAATTGCTTAATAAAGCATTGCAAGTACTCAATGCATTTCGCCTGGAAATGGCATCATCAGGAGCAGCGGGGGAGTAAATGAGGCAGAGAATGCATGGCCATGAATTCTACGTGACGCGGGGTGGATTTCTTCACGCATTTCCTGTCATCATGAATAAATTGGATCTGTCCAGGAAAACATGGTGGATCTGACAGCCTTGTTTCACGATGACAAAGTGCACTGATTCTTATTAAATGGCAACTCTTATCTTTCCCTTTACAGAAACTTGAAGAGGACGAGGATCTCTCCTACCTGAATTCAGACTGGTCAGACAGCCATTCTTTAAAAAGGCAATTCCAGGGCGTGAAGGATATTAAATGGAGACCCAGATAAACCGTACTGTCCCTTTTTAACACCTTTGTTTGCTTTGTATTTATTGATCCTGATTCACTTTACGCCTTCGTCACTCTCTGGTTTCCACGATGAAGTAAATTTCCTTCTAGTTTCCTATGTTTGGTATTCCTGTATCTCTTAGATGATTTTATTTTTCTGTTCTACCAGCTGTGGCTTTGGAAACAATTGGGTTAGATTCCAGGCCTTGTGGATATCAGAGAGCTTGTAAACGTGGCCGATCTTGGGGCTACTAGGCCCCTATTCTGTTTTACCTGATATTGAGGAACCCCTAAAGCGGGGGCTGACACCTGGGCCATCCAGATGTTTTGGAACATTTCTCATGAAGCTCAGTCGACTTAACGAGTGGCTGGGTATCATGGGCGATGTAGTTCCAAAATATCTGTGGGGCCAAGGTTGCTGAACCTAATCCTGAAGGTAGTCATGTTGAGCTGTTAGAACAAATGGAGCCACTAAGGGTTATTACATGTGAGCTGCTATATAGGCTACAGAGGGGAGCTGCTAATGGATACTGACAGCGGCATAGCCACTGACCTTGGGCTCTGTTACATTCTTTGCGCAAATGTTAACGCGTGCGCAAAAACGCATTAACGCGAGGGGCAAAACCTTTTGCACTGAACGTCGTATTAAAATGTCCGAGCAAAAAATGCGCGTTAAAGTCTACCGCGGGTGAACCTGCGTGAACGTAATGTACTTTCCGCGTCCTATACTTAACAATGTGAGCGCAAATGCGTCTGTGCGCTGGTACGTGGATGGTATTTCAATCCATGCGCAAAATTTAACGGACAACGTTTGCGTGCATAATTTTAACGTCTTTGAAAAGCTGGTGGTAACGGCAAATCTGAACGTTCTGGCCGAAACCAAATACACCAGCCCAAAAAAAAATACAGCACAGTATAGTTACACATTCTACACATACCCAAACAATTAACTGGAGAGGTTGTGCGTGTTATTATTGCTGCAACATATATACTCAGATTGATATTGACAGGCGCAAAAACTGAACAGGAGACAATTGTGGTTCTTAAACAGTCCGCCCACCGATTTCTGCGCGCAGCGTTAATGCGCGCGCGTTTTTGTGCGTCTTTTTTACGCGTGTTATTTTTTGACGGATGAAAACATGCGCTTGGATTTTAATACCAGCGTTAATTTACGCGCGTTAACGCTGTGCGCAAAAAAAAATTTGCGCGCAGAATGTATTGTAAAAGAAGCAATATCCCTTAGCACCAGAGTCTTGATGTTATTTCTAATAATTTTTTTATTATTTAACCCTGGCTCCAAACGGGAAGAATGCGCTACCTCTGAATCTCTTGCTATTCTCCTGCTGCCCACAAATACAATATATAGGTGGCATTAATGTACAGCAGTGCTTCCTGACCCTATCCTCAGGGCCCACTAACAGGACAGGTTTTAAGGATTCCCTTGGGGAAATGCAGACTGCATCCTGCAATCACTGAGCAGCAAATCCTATCACCTGTGCTGTGCTCCACATACCCTGCATACCTGGCCTGTTAGGGGGACCTGAAGAGCAAGATTGGGAACCACTGATGCACAGTAATCTGCTGTAACGACAGCTTTGCAAGCACCGTTTGCAGCTCGACTTCAGTAACGGGAGCTGTTGGTGTTCTTGTTAATGAGTGTGTCTGTTATACTCAACGCAGGGCTGTCAAACTCACGGCTCCCCCAGATGTTGATGCCTAAAATTCCCAGAACTCTTTCAATGCAATACATGTCCAGGGAATCATGGGAGTTGTGGTTCAGAAACCTCTGGGAGGCCGGAGTTTGACAGGCCTGACTTAACGGCTCACGTGGAATACCTCCCCTAGACGTAACCAGAGCTCTGGTAAACGTAACACAATCAGGCTTGGAATCCAGCCTAGCATGTTTTAATACCCAATATTCTTATCCGGTGCCGGTTTCTGATGTTTCACAACTCAGGCCTTGGTGTGGTTTAAAGATTCGCCTTCATAGTATGACATGTTTTGTTTGATCAAGCTCTCCGTGTATCCTGGATGCTCGATGAATGGGATTTTCATTGCCAGGACACCGAGCCAGATTTAATGAAGTCAATATTGGCATATTACGAGTTCACCGGGCGCCTGTTTTGGCTGATCCTCTATATATTTCCTCTCATTTTTACCATTTAACCAGTAGGTGTCCCTGTATTTCTTAATTAAGATGAAGCAGTCCTTGAAGGCCAAGATTAAAAATTTCCTTTTTTTTTTTTTCGTTCCTCGGCGGCTGGGATTACTTCTTTTTTCTTCTGCTAAACATTTAAAATCACATCAGACAAATAACATTTTAACTTTCTTTGAGTGGGGAACAACGAGCCGAAACCTTTTTATCTTCCTGAATGCCGGCATTGCTTTGTGGATAGCTGCAGGTACAGGGTTTTTTCTTTTTTTTCCCTGTGTCTGTGCTATGTCTGTCTGTGTGCACAGGTTTAACGTATGAATGATGTGATGACGCCGTAGACCTTGAAACTGCTGCCCATCATTCTGTGGAATTCACATGTTCCCAGTGTGAAATCAATTAACTGATTGTGTCCGGAATCACAAAGGAACTTCGGGTATTAATTTAATTATTTTCACCCCGGGAGCGCGTTCGCTCTTACAATGAAAGAATGCAGAATTATGAACGTTTCCCTCCAACAAACAATGATCCGGGAGCCTTGCTTGTGTGTGGCATTAAAAAAAAAAAAAACCTTCTCACGATAGCTCAGCCGTGCCATTGTCTCAAAACACATTATTCTGCATTTTATTTATTTGCCCTGTCTGTCATTTTTTAATTTATTTTTTGCAGGGTTTCATACAAAAAAAAAAAATGGAAATCCTAATTACTGTCAGTTCAACTGGATTAACCCCTGCGTTTAATTAGTTGACGTGAAAGCCAGATCTTGCCAATCCAATGGTCCAATGAATGATAATAAAAAGGACTGTTACAGAAAAAAATAACTTAAAAAAAATCTAACCTTTTTTTTTAAAAAAAAAAATTTAAATTTCAGAAAAATGCTTTAAAATATCCCAAAAAAAATCTATAAATAAAGAGACTCTTTACTGCAGAATTTTATAATAAAAGGTTTATTAGATATTGAATTTAAACGGGAATATTTTTAACATTGAAGCCTATGGGATTCTCCTGAATAAACCTGTCGAATGAAACCACCGAACAGCAGGGCATTTCGGCAACTTTTCTCTGCTGTTCGGTGTCTCTGAATAGATTAACCATTGCTTCTCTATGGGGATTTCACTGCCCTCGAACAGGCACCGAATGTGCAGGCAATTCACCAGGATTTGGCGTATTGCCTGCTCTCTGGATAGCCGAATGGCCAGGAAAGGTAACCAAACGCTGATTTTCAGCTTTCGGTTACCTTTCTCAAACATTTTGGATCTCTTTGAATTCCCCTGATAGATTGACTCCTGAATGTCTGATCACATGCTGCACATGCCTAACAGGCCAGGTTTGCAGGATATGTGAAGCACAGCACAGGGGATATGATTTGCTGCTCAGTGATTGCAGGATTCAGTCTGCTTTTCACCAAGGGAATCCTTAAAACCTGGCCTGTTAGGGGACCTAGTAGCAAAAATATAATATTTTAAGTATTTTGCCTACATACAAAAAAAAAAAATTTTTTTCTTCAGGTTAAACCGTACCATTTTCATTGCTCCATCCTATTCACTACTTCTTTCCATATCCTGTTGCTTTCACAAAAGTGCATTTAAGGACATTTGGTGAAGGAGCGGCTGCTGCAGACACAGCCAATCACATGCTTCTCATAGAGAAGCATCACCAGCGGAGGCCTGAATGCGCACTCCTTCGGTTTGCCTGTTCCTCCTCAAACTACGCCAGCACGTAATCATGAGCTGACCTGGTTGGACCAGAACGCCAACCTCTAAACACTGTTAACCCTTTCACTACCATGCGGTTTTCCATATTATCCGCGCGCGCACACACGCGTCGTCTAATACACACTAATATTATTACAGTGCGTTTAGAGAACGTATAAAACAGGGCCATCAAACTCCTTCACCGCTGATGTTTCTGAACTACAACCCCTACGATTCCCTGGTCATCTATTACATTCAAAGAATTCTGGGAATTGTAGGCATCAACATCTGGGGGGGCCATGGGAGTCTGCCAGCCGTGTTATGCACTATTTGATAGGCAGAGGGCTCGGCTAACTAAACAGTTATCCAAAAGGAAAGGTCACCGGCACTCAATCCTGAACACCAACATACACTTTAATAACCAGTTCTTCACCGTAAGGGCTGTTAAAATGTAATCTCACCTGCCAACATTAAATCAGACCTCCTTTTTGGGTGAGTCTTGCACTGACAAGGACCACTCTGGCTGCTTTTAGCTCAAGCATAAACGGTTATATGAGACCTGGATGTGCTTCCTTACAAACTCCAGAAATCAACTATAAGACCAGGGTCAGATGAGCACACTACGTGCACCCTTACTGACGTGCCTCCCAGTGTCCGTCGCAGCGTTGTGACGCTTCGACGGGGCCTCCAACATGCTGTAGCGAGCAGTGGGTGTGTGTCCTGTCAGACATGCTGTCCCTTGGGATCCTTATTGTGGTCCCAGCGAGGGAGTCCCTGTAAGTATATGTGATTGAGGCAGGAATACACACACACGTCCCTGTGGAGACTAGAGGTAGCAAGCTTGTGGATAAGGAGGGGGGGAGAAAGCGGGTACACAGTGAATGTATCCCTTCAATGATACTGTCCCTTCAGGACCATTCAAGGACCCTAAGGGACAGTATCATTGAAGGAATACTCACTGTGTACCCGCTCTTCCCATCTTATCCACCTCTAGTCTCCACAGGGACGTGTGTGTGTTCCTACCTCAATCGCATGTATTTACAGGGACTTCCTCGCTGAGACCACAATAAGGATCCCAAGGGACAGCACGTCTGACAGGACACACACCCACTGAGCCTCTCATTTTTTTACCTCCCAATTCTTTTGTGTGTTTTAGTATTGTTCTTTTACATCTCCATCTGTTTCTCCCTCCTGCCCCAACGTCGTAAATGGTGGTTAGCAATCTGAGCATTTTCACCAAACCTCATTCTCTTTCCACAGCATACTCCCACAGACTGACCTGCAACTCTCTCCCTCTGCTGTCCCAACCCATCCGCCAACCCAGACCCGGTCCCTAATTTCAGCTCTCCTTTCCAGCTGTCGCCACTTCTCTCTCTATTTACTCTTACTCAGCTCAAGCTTCTGGTCTTTCCCATGCAATCCCTTTGATATTCTCCTGGCTGCCAACTCCGCCTTCCCTCTGTTCCCATTTGTTTCTGTTACCCCAGTCCCTTAGATTGTAAGCTCACGGGATGTCTGCCTGAGCACTTGGTTTAAAGTGCTGTATTACCTGGACAGTTATCCTACGGGCAAGGTTGTCTTTCCTCTTGTAATATGTTTGTCTCCTGTTTGTGCTTCCCCATTGTAAAGCGCTACGGAATATGCTGGCGCTTTCTAAGTACTTGTAACTGTATTGTCTTGTGTTTCTGTGTGACAGGCTTTTCAATATTATCAGTAATCGTTACGTTTTACTTGGCAGCCCTCGGGCCCGCGGCTATACACGGTCTCTTCCCAGGTTACGAGCAGTGTGACCCAAACATACAAAAAATACAAAGCTTTCTGTATTAATTCAATGATACTCTTCTCAGTGACTAAACGCATTGAAATGTTTCAGATTGCGTTGTTTGGTAACTCTCCGGAAGCTAAAGGGTTCCTGGACCCAGTGGATGTTTTGGTGCTGGAATGATTCCTTGCGTTCCCATCGTCGCATTTTTCCCATGATTTGTCTGACACGGTTTCACGGCTGAGACTTTGTGGCATTTACTTCCTGTTTTAAGTGAAAAATTATTTTTTAAAAAAAAGATTCAGAAGCTGAACAGTATTTAATGGGCAGAAACTTGTCAGTATTTATTTAGGGTAAATATTTTTAGGTTCTCCGTTTCCGGGGTGTCAGCTCTTGTGTTGCTCGATGACGCAGCTCATCCCGGGAACCCGGGGTGGGGATGGAGGGGTTACACATGCTATCATTATATCTGAAAACTTACCCGGGACCCCCAGAACACATTAACTGCTCCTTTTATACCTCCCAGAAATGGCCAATCTCAGGCAAAATGACCCCCGGGGTCTGCACAGACGGAAATTCACGCAGCAGGTATATTGCGTGTTTAAAGGGGAATGATATACTCCCAAATAAATTATATGCTCCCCATTTATCTAATGCCGAGTCTCACCTCCAAAAAACACATTCTGACCCAAAACAAGAGAAAAATGTGTCCTATTATCGGATAGTTTTGCTCGTTGACTTTCCATAGAATGTGTTTCCATGATGTACAATGTATATCCCCCTCTTTTCCCTGTAAACCCCTCACCCACCTGGCGGGCAGAATCCAGGTACGGAGGACTGATCACCTCGATCCGGTGAGACGGGACGGGACCATGAGCACGTCCTGTGACACAAAAGGAAAGAGACTGTGTTTATCCAAAAACCCCAGAGAAACATTTCACGTCAATAAAATCCTGTCTGAAGGACACTTACTGCTTCCAGGTACAGAGCTCAGAGATGAGGTATCTCCGTCCGTTCCAGGTCATGGTGCTTTATAAAGGACTCGCTGGACAATGCAGAGGACAGAAAACACATTGACCTTCAAAACAATGTCATTATCAGTCTTATGGGGTTATTCAGTAAGCGCCGAACCTGCCACTGAATGGCACCAAACTGTGAATTTAACTGTACGGTGCAATTTCGTGCCAATTCGCCTATTGAGAAAGCTGACTATTCACCAAATACTGGTGAATTGCCATAGAAATACGGCGCAGTACATTGCAGATCGCTGCAATTCGGCAATAATCAGCGGCAGTGAAATTGTCCCATGGAGAAGTAAGGGTTAATCTATTCACAGAATGCTGAACTGCACCGTAATGTCAGCGAAATACCATGATTTCCGGTGATTCAGTTCGACAGGTTTAAACAGGCGAATCCCATAGGTTTCAATGTAAAAAAATATTATTTTGTTTCATTCAACCTTTTATCATTTTCAGCAAACCGTCTTTTTATTTATTCATTTTTTGAAACATTTTGTAGACGAAATTTTCGATTCCCGATTATTTTTTTTAAAGGTGTTTTTTTTAAATTCTGTAACAGACCGTTTTTTTTTTTTTTGTTTTTTTTTATAGGACCTTTTTTATTATTTACACACCTTTTCATGCATATTTTCATTGGTTTAAGCAGCTTTTATAAAAATGCTCTTCTGTTTGTTTTGGTGGGTTTTTTTTGCAGATCGGCGGTCTTCAGCGGCGTTCAGATCGGTGGTGTTCGGCACACATCGGGACCCTGCAATGAATAGTGAATTCAACGCATGGTTGGCGAACCATAAAGCAACGAAATTGACGCCTGTTTGGCCACATCGCTGAGCGCAGTTAGTGCGCTCAGCGCTGCAAGGCTCAATCCTCCTATGGAAGATCCCTCTTTGCAGCTCCAACGAACACGCGTCGTAGAGCTTCGACCCAGATTTGGTGTAAAAATAAAATTAAAAAAATAATAAAATTTAAAAAAAATTGGGATTTTTTTTTTTTTTTTTTAAAAAAATGCCTGGGGGGTTTACTAAAATAGGACCTAGGCTGGCATGTAAAAATGATGAGCATAAAATGGTCAAAATGAGCTCAGCGCACAGAGGTGAAATGGCTCAGCAGTGAAGGGGTTAAATAGCAACAACATGTAGAAATTGGGTATTTCTATTCTTGGGACAAAATTTGGAAACTTTTTAGCCGGGGTCTTTTTTTGGGGGTTCAATTTCCAAAAAGTGTGTTTTTTTTTTTTTTTTTAAATCATTTATTCATCATATATTTTTTTTTATATTAAATTATACGATATTATGGAAATAATGATATCTTTAGGAAGTCCATTTAGTGGCAGGGAAAAATGGTATATAATATGTGTGGGTTCCATAAAAGAGTAAGAGATAAATTTAACCTAAACACAAACAGCGCAGAAACGTAAAAACAGAGGGCACAAAAGGACGGATTTTCGTAAAACCGCCTGGTCACTATGGGGTTAAAAATAAAAGTAAGGATTCATGTCTTGTTCTTGGTAAAAGTACCCTCGCATATAAAGAGAACGAGACCTTTGTAACCAGTAAAGCGCAGAATTTTTGTGTCCGGTTGTATGATTTAAAGGCTGTTTTCCCCCGTTAAAGTTCGCCTCCCGCGATCAGTGAATATAGAGACCATGGGGATTGAGAGTGATGTGTGTAACCCCTCAACACGCAGGAGAGGGCGCAGAAGAATAGATCACCCCCATGCCAGGGAAAGCGTCTTTCTCAAGGAGTCGGGATTCATTAATCATTCAGTCCCGTCAAGGAACAATCGGCAAGTAACGTGATTCAGAGCTAATTAATTTGGTTGCGGTTTAGTTGCTTGACAATATATTTGACATATTTCACAGGGCACAACCTGCTCTGACACAGCAGCGAGCCGTTCCCACACACAAAGGCCCGCTGAGGCCCCACATCCAAGCTTCCATTGATCAGCGTCGAGAGGCGCGGGACATGAGCGGCCCCGATTCAGTGTCCTCCACTGAGTCACGGCGCTCTCGTCGAGTGGCTCTCTGTGAGTTCAAACACTCGAGATTTCCAAGAACTCCGCTCACGTCCAACCCAACAAAGAGCTGGTGGAAAAGGAATATCTTCTAATTGCAACCTTCTCGAAACAAATAACGAGAACGTTTAGTGCCTGAGTCATAAAATCTATCACATAATGCCATGGAGGTCTCTGGTTTTATTGTATGGACGTAGAACAAACAAATCGGACCGATCAAAGATGATGTGAAGTGGGCTTAGTTTCACTGGATATAATCTTATGATGGACGACTGACTGTCCACCACAGGGACAATCAGGAGACGTCCCACATGCGGCAGAAGGACCTGCTACTTCTCTTTCTTCTTCTTCTAAAACACAGAATAAACTTGCACAGGGTGGTCAAATTTAATTAATCGAAAGTATAGATCTCTCACCGTGGATATTTTGTAGTCAGGCCTAGGGTGGCCATTGGGTTAACTGGGCCAAAATGGCCATACAAAATGCGTGTGCCAAATTGGAAACCAGTACTCCCAGGCTGCCCATGGAAGGTCACAGCAAGAGGGATGAAGAGAAAAGGCCCGTGACTGGAGAGGTGTTGCTTTTCTGCTGGTGTACACTGCTATGACTAGACAAGCCTTGTGACCAGGGCCATCTCTAGCATGTGAGAGGCCTCGGGCGCAAAACGTTTTTTTGGGCCCCTCGCCAAGCTTTCAACACCACACCTCCTTATATGATCCCTCCCTGATCTTCCCACCTCCCACAAGCGAGACACCCCTCTTGAGTCCCAGATAGGCACCACCTCAACACCTTTCCATAGATGGACATCTGCTGTCCTCCAGATAAAAAGGTTGTCGTAGCTGACCCTTTTTATCACACATAGAGTGCTCGGTCTCACCCCACCCAAAGGGCAGACCTGCTTGTGACCACAAAAACAATGATTGCATGACCCAGGAGCCTGCTCACAGGTCAACTACAAACCTGTTTCAATGGTTAAGTGTCTACTCTCCACCTACACTAAAATTATACAGGGATGACAACAAGTACATAAATAGCCGGGTTCCATCGTCAAAGTCATTTTCCTCTAAATGCTGGTGCATCCACCCAGGACGGAGTCTTTATAACCAGATATTCTCGTTTCAGTGCGTGATCTACTCAGACCGTTTGAAGTCAGATGCTTTTTGTAAGAATCCATTCGGCTGTTTCGTCTGACACTGGAGCCAAAAGCTGCCGGCTGTGCATCGACATTTATGTAAAAAGAGCTTGTTCCATGAGGGGGTCGTGTGCTAGCGCGTGTGAAAGACGAGTCAGATAACACAAAAAAAAAACAGTGTTGTGGTGCCGGCAGTCTGCATTTATTACAACTTTCATTATAACCTTTTTATGCTGGAAACATCTAGTGCACAGTCATTGTACATTGGCGTCGCTTGAATTTCAGAGTCCACTCCAGAAGATCCTTTATTGGTCAGGTCCCCACCTCCCCGTACAGGAGACACCATGCACACTCATGGTCATCATGTAGAGCAGGGGTCGGTAACCTTGGCTTTCCAGGTGTTTTCACCGATGATCACTTTATCAACCACTCATAAGGCTGGCAAAGCATCATGGGAAATGTTCTCAATATATCATCCACAGGTCCAAGGTTGCGGACCCCTGATGTAGAGTCAATGTAATGTCTTTACACATTTCCATGAGCCATGGAGCAACCGCTACCAGAAGAAATGGTGCAGCAAGTGCTACTCTAATATTCTACACTGCAATTCAATGTGTCCTATTTTTTGGAGTGTCATCCTACCTGCCACGCCATGCATTAGGTATGACTGGCTCTCTGGTGTAACAGATCTCAGTACCCCAACTGGATCACATTTGCTATTGCCACTCCCTTGCAGGGTACCTGTTGTCCCACCAGCGATCCTTCATGCCTTCAACAGCCCTTAGCTGGAGCTTAACCACTTGAATGCTAAGGACGCGCTCAGCGCGTCCTCAGCATTCCCGCTGGTGTGCTGAGGACGCGCTGAGCGCGTCCTCACATTGGGGTCAGCATTCGGCCGGGTTCCGGCCGATCGCTGGCCCCTCCGGTGCGGGCTGACATCCTGGATGTCAGCCGCGCATCCGGACCAGCAGCCGCCAGCATTAGGTGTCATCGCGGGGGCGCGATGACACCTAATTCAGGCGCCCCCCCCGCATGTGCGGAGGAGGCGCCTGAAAGGGAGGGGGGGAGGTCCTTCGGACCTCTCTCCCTCCCGATCGGCGGCGCACAGGGGGTTAACCCAGGCATCATTTGGAAGGGCACAGCCTGCCCTTCCAAATGATGCCTGGCATTAACCCCTGGGGAGCTGGATCGCGAATCGGCGCTGAAAAGCGCCGGTTCGCGATCCTTTCCCGGAGCTGGCCGACATCTTGGATGTCGGCCAAGCCTCCGGGAACTCCCCCAGAGGACTGGCGTCATCGTGCGTAGCACGATGACGCCAGTCCTAGACTTAACCCCTAACTGCCACCAACTGTGGAGATAGGGAGTTCCAATGAACTCCCTATCTCCCGATCCGTGGCAGTTAGGGGTTAAATTTTGGTATCGTTGGATCGGCCAGAGCATGGCCGTTCCAACGATACCAAACACTACAGTGAAAAATTTTGTAAAAAAAAAAAAAAAAAAAATTAAACACTTTTTTTTTTTTTTTTGGTTTGTTAATGCAGCAATATTGTTCCCATTTCAATTATAATGTGAACAATGATGCTGCACTAACGATTTTTGTATGCGGTGCGTTTGTTAAAAATAGTGTCATTTTCCCCAAAAAAAAATGTAACGAGACCCCATCTCTAATTTTTTTAACAAGCGCACCCCATACAAAATATAACCGCAATTGCTCGCATGTTAAAATGTGGAAAAAAACACTTTACACATTGTAAATTATTGAAAATACATATTTTATTGCAGTTTTTGTTATAATATACAGACATGACATAACGTATACATATAATAATGACATATTATGAATCTACCGAGTCTGACGGAAAGAACGATATATAATATGTCTGGGTCATATACTAAAATAAGCCTTCAAAACACGTTTAAACATGATGCGCAAAACAGGTAAAAATGACCTCAGCATAGGGGTGGGAAAAGCCTCAGCAGCGAAAGGGTTAAGGACCGGTACGATGAAAGCATGACCTACGCATTCCCCAGACATGGCAGGACTCGTTCTTGAACAGACAGACGGATTTTAATGAAACATATGAGCCAAATATATACAATACAAGGAGGGACCTGGAGACCAATGGAAGATGACTCCCTGGTGCCTCCCCTTCACCTCAGGTGAGCCAGTCCCAAGCCATAGCCCAATTTAGGGCCCTATTCCAAGGTTGGTGTTACGTTACCCAGAGCGGTTGTAAATTTACCAGCCCCATGAAACTCTATGGATTTGTTAAGTTTACAACAGCTCTGGTTAAAGTTACACCAACCTTGGAATAGGGCCTTTAATCTCCAGACATGAAACCAATAGTGTGCCATGTAATCACAGCCTGAGCATCATTAGATAACGGATAACAGAGAGCACAAACTAGAGATGTGCGTTTCATACCGATTCGTTTTTCTGACGAAACGGGCCGATTCGGTGCTTCAGATTCGTCCGATGTTCCAAACTGGACCGACAATGAAATACACACCATCCGAAATATTTCCCGAAACGAAAAAATTTCATTATTTCGTTTGGACATGAAATTTGTAAAAATCGCAAGTCCTTTTCGTTTTATTCGCGATTTCGGTTCCGTTTCGGTTAATTTTGGACAATGTATTTTCGTATCGTTTCGAGTCCGTTTCGGTTCCGTTGCTGATTTCGTATCGTCAGTCACTTTTCTCACTTGTTCCAGTGCTTTCTTTCTGCATCAATAATCTATTTATTTTAAATATTTAATTATCTTATCCCTAAATCCCCCAGTCTAAATAAACTTGTGCAATGCATATTCATAAGAAAAAACAGGATCTTTCATAAAAAACGAAGGAACGAATCGGCAGGATTACCGTATCAACCGAAATATCAGAGCACCCGAAATACCATACGTCTAAATTCAAAATGAAATGGACCCTTTGAAACGAAGAGAACAGACGATCCGAAAGACCGAAATTTCCTTGATTTCACAAAACAAAAATCGATACGAAACAACGAGCCGAAACGAAAATGGTCCGAAACGAAAATGGTCCGGAACGATCTGAAACAAAACTTTTGAAAAACCAAACGTAACGAAACGGAAAAAAAACGTGTGCACATCTCTAGCACCAACACAGAGCGGCAATGCTTGGCAAGCAAAGCAATCCATAACCACTAGGACCTTTTACAGGTGTAAAACATATTCTATTACAGAAGGGGGGCATGGAAAGGACACCAGTGACACACACAGCAAGGCCCTGTTCACACTGTGCGATTTGAAAGCAATGTCGAAATTTTGCAAAACCCCACCAATGGAAATCGCAAATCGCAAAAAAAGGGTCATGTACCAGCGACATACGACATCGCGCGGCAAGATGTGAACGGCTCCATTGAAATGCATTGGAGATGCTACAAAGCGCGACATCACGCGGCTTTTGCCGCGATAAATCGCACAGTGTGAACGGGGTTTAATGATATTCGAAATAATAACAGTAACATATAAGCATATTAACAATATTCACACATACCCTGTACCCTAATAGGCACAGGGTGACTTGGACATGAGAGGGTTGGTGAATAGAATGACGTGGGGTTAGATATAGGATTGAGGGTTAGGGCTAGAAGATAGGGTTAGGTATAGGTTTAGGTTAGTTTATTGGCAATTAATATTTCTACTACTTTTATAAAATTCCATGTAAATGTTTTAAAACTAGCTAAGGTTTTGTCAATTTGTTTTGTATATCATTCCTTAAACTACTGGGTTTAGTCTCCGTTTTGATCATGGCGACATTTTGGTTTGACAGTTTGTCAAAGGTTTGGTGTGATCCTTGGAAAGACGGACAGGGTTATTCAGAGAGAGTTGAAAACCAGGAGAATGAACAATCTAGAGCATATAGCCAATTTGGAAAGTGAGATAAATGTCCGTTCCAGTTCATCCCAGAGGTGTTGGATGGGGTTGAGGTCAGAGCTTTGTGCGCCAGTCAAGTTCTTCCACACCAAACTCATCCAGCCATGTCTGCATGGACCTCGCTTTGTGCACTGAGCACAGTCATGCTGGAATAGGAAAGGAGCTCTGCAGAACCATGTTTTACACAAATGTTTGTAAATGCAGACTGCAGGGCTAGGAGTGCGATTTTATACACCTCTGTCCATATAGTGCAGGGATCCCAAGTGTTGATGGCCTAAAATTCCCACAATAATTTTTATGCAGAAGATGGCCAGAGAATCATAGGAGGTTTAGTTCAAAACATCTGGGGGGGCGGAGATCCATGAAGTAGTGTATACTGCATTCCTGCTGTGAGAGCCATAAATCACTCCCTCAGGGAAACTCATCATGCGGCATGCCGCAGCACTGAGAGCAAACAGGAAGCTCAGGGAGATTTCTTTACCAGGAGTTTTTGAAAAAAAAAACTATTCACCTGTCAGCATTTTGGGGAGAACTTACAAATGAAATAAAAAGAAGATGTTTTGGGTATGATTAGTGCACTTTGAGCAGAAAGGAATGATGTAATTTTCTCAAATTGTTTGCAGCGTGGGTAAAAACGAACGGCGCTTGTTATCCCTTCCTTATATTAGCAGGACTCTCCTGCTGTTTTCCTTCCACATACAGGGACCCATTGTTAAATTCTAGATTTCCATTATAATTACCATAAACCTTTTTCAAGTTTCTTCTTATATATCAAAACCGAAGTAAGGCGCTGCGCGACTCTGATCAGAGGAGACGATAGACACAACCACACCGAGATATGGCAGATTATCATCTGATCAGTCTGTGGTCTGTCAGGTTCGTTTATTGTTTCAACATCCAATAGAAATGTTCGTTATATAAAAACTTCCTGCAGTGTTCACTCCCAACATAGGAATGTGATACAACAACCAATCAGAGCAGATACATTTCTACATCAAGTAACAAAGATTTTGCGGGCATTTCTAAGTTAACACAGGATATCTATTTTCATCACAGTCATTGTGACTGTCAGGTTTCTTGATGATGCGATACGGTTGTAGCAACAATAAAGAAAAGAAAATATGGTATACCCCGCTAATCATATACATTCATTCATTCATTGTCACTCTCAAGTGCATGAAAACAAAAAAAAATTTAATTTACACAAGACGAGACAGATAATAAAGTTTAAAATTTCCCCTCAAAGAAAATTATACTACTTCTGACCCATTGTTAGAGAGAAAAAAAAATATATGCAACTTTGGCTCAAAAGGGAAATAGCCGAAGTGCATACTCCACCCATTCTAAATAACAAAAAAAATATTTAACTACTATCCTATTCGGTCTTGTTCGGTGTTTTGAAACAAACCTGGTGTTTATAAAACACACCAATCCTCAAATAAAATCCAAAAAATAATAACAACTTTACCGAATTAAAACTTTCCATTTACCACTATATATGTCATGAAAAGTATTTATGCAAATGCATTAAATTATATGTTCCTAAATACATTAATTAACTCTAATTTTAATTGGATGTGATCTTCAATAATCCTAAATGTGTCAGGGAATTTTGAACAATATTGATTGTAACCAAACAACAAAAATAATAAAATATAAAATAATAAAAGACACAAAATAATTATCAATTAGATAACACAAAGATGATCCATCAGCATATAAAAATACATTATCTTCTTTCTTTGTCTTCTGTCTTATTGGTTGAAAATAACAGTTTTGTAAAACTGACATGTCTTAAGTTTTATTTCCAAATCAATGATCTTCTTTAATCGCATGATTTATTGATGAGTTGTCGATAAACTAGAATGTTTTATTGCCTGGTGTCTGATAATTCCTTATTATCCGGTTGATGTAACATTGCAATGTGAAATGATAATGTGTTTGAGTAAATTTCCTTCAATTCCAACAGCTTTATCAATATTGGTATCACATAATCTTCCATCTAGCTTGATCAAAGTTGGCATGCATGGGTAATTTTCACCTAAAGTAAAAACTTGGGGAAAAAATGTATTATTAACCTGTCAAAAACTTTAAAATTCATATGGTTAAAATACTTTTAAAATGGAGAAAAAAAAATGCAACACATTTTTGGACACAAAGAAAAGGAGTGGTCATGAGAGAGAAAAAAATGGAGGAGACTAGGAAAAGAATGTGAACTTCAATTCAAATAAAAAAACACAACAAAAATATCATGGACTGGGAAAGAAAGTATAGAAGGGCATGTTTAAAACTTGACGCGTTAATTAGCACAAAGTTCTCAGAGGAAACTCACAGAAAAAGATTCTTAATAAACATCAATAATCTTTATTAAGGATATTGGTTAAAAACAAACATTCAAACGTGAGGTTTTTACAACCTGTTTTATTCCCTCCAAGAAAAATTCAATGGGGGTACAGTCATACTAGACATCTGGCTACCACTGCAGAAAAAGAAAACCATCAAACAATACTCAGATACCAAACTACAACCTTCCATCTCCCTTAGTCAACTAAAATAAAACCAAAAAAAAAAACACCTCTCATTTGAAATCTGCCTAAATTCCTTTGTACATCGCTACTAAAAGAAGTGGGAGTTACATCGCTACTAAACCTGTAGGCGCTTTCCTTTAAACTTTCACTCAAATCCTTCAGTTTTATATCACTTCATCCTCTTAGATTCCAAACAACTAAACATGAACCTACATATATATTCCATTATACAAGTTACAAAACTGTAAATGATCTCAGTCAGCCATTTTGGCAAAACATATAACCTATATTAAGGTGTGGTCAATCCCTTAGTGCTGGACTCAAACAAAGACCAGAGGAAAATAACCGACCACGCCTCTTTTGGGAAAATGTATAACTTATATTAAGGCAGATTGAGCCCATCACCTTGATACACAAATTTTTTTATATATCATAAATCAACTTATAACATAACATTCACGTGTAACCTGCCTTGTCAGAGTATTGACTTTCTATGTTCATCTTTCAAACATAAGGTAAGAATAAAAAAAGCAGTCATTTTTGAAATTTACTGTAAAAGTAAAGCCCTATTGTCTCCATTTCCTGTGCTTTTTTTTTTTTTTTTTACACGAGGCCAGGCAGTAAAGACACATAGACACAAAATAACCTGTTTTAAGAGAAGCAGTCCCTATACATAAATTACATATAAAAAACATAATATCAAAACTACGGAATACAAAACAAAGATAAACACATACATTAATAGTTAGTAAAGACAAACATTTAAATAAACAGACGCAATCAATGGCAAGAAACAAAATAAAAAATAAAACAAAAACAAACATGCAATCTGAAAGAAAAAAAACGAAATCCTTTAGAATCAGCGTGCAAACACATGCAGCAAAAAAAAAAAAATGGCAGCAGCGCGCAAGAAAATAAAAATAAAAAAATAAGAGGAAAAAGAAAAAACTGTCTCAAATGGGAGATAAAATCATTTGATATATAAGAAGAAATCAAAATCTAATCAATAAAAATAAAATGCTACGAGCCAGAACTCCAGAACACAAAGGCGCTACACTATGGACACAAAGACAAACACATTTACTCAACGCTAGAAACATCTTTCAGTTTCCCGGGTGAGTGACATAACGAATACTCAGCACCAGAACTTCATCAGGGTACATCAACATAACGAGTGAGTCACCGCTCATTAACAGTTCTCTATCAGGCGAGTTAAGATAAACAAACAATAAACAAAGAAAAACAAACAGAGCGTCCTACAACAACACAGTGGCTCTCACAGGCAGCCTCCCCATGGAAGCAAGGATTCTTTTATCTATATAGGCAATTGTTTAACATGAAATAAATCATATCAGACAATTGAATTATTAAATCCCACTTTTGACACCAACTGTTAAATTCTAGATTCCCATTATAATTACCATAAACCTTTTTCAAGTTTCTTCTTATATATCAAAACCGAAGTAAGGCGTTGCGCGACTGATCAGAGGAGACGATAGACACAACCACACCGAGATATGGCAGATTATCATCTGATCAGTCCGTGGTCTGTCAGGTTCGTTTGTTGTTTCAACATCCAATAGAAATGTTCGTTATATAAAAACTTCCTGCAGTGTTCACTCCCAACATAGGAATGTGATACAACAACCAATCAGAGCAGATACATTTCTACATCATGTAACAAAGATTTTGTGGGCATTTCTAAGTTAACACAGGATATCTATTTCCATCCCCCCCGCTGACTAGCCTCGAGAGGATACGAAATTGAACAGACACCGTGCTGGAACAAGGAAGGGGGGATTTCACACTAATGCAAAAATTAAAAAACTACCTATCATATTAAAATACCTTTCACCCATAATTTGGGTTCCTCGTGAAAAATAAAGTGAGGAAAATGTAATAAATCTTAATACAGTCAGTCCTGGATGTGTTTAAGTTTTATAAGCTCAGTAGAAGAATTCCCAGCAGTAATAAATGCCCTCACGGACAAAAACGCGGATATGAAGTCATTTCAGGGTGGACATTTATTTCCTCTCTTTATTGAAATTCTTCTTCCCAGGGCCTGTGAGTTGTTCACCGTCATACGCACGCTTTGCTCCGTCCCAGCCATTGACAGACACGGTTCCCAGTGGTGGACTTGGCAGGTTCTCTAGGACACCCCAGGGGGCCGTGTTTCAGTTATCGAGTTCCGCTCCTTCGAGACGCGCTCTGCATAAAGACGGCATTTCCCCGTATAATGGACTATTATAACCAGAGTGCACTGTGCTGCAACCAAATAACTAACTCCTTTCTGAGGAAAAAACATGTATATACACCTTGCAATCTGTGCCATGAGAACAGATAAATCCTTAATCTGAACCGTCCCTCATGAAATATGGAGGACAAATATGTCCGCCCTTCAGTCAGATATTCCCAGCATGCACTGCCTATGCCGCTGAAGAGCTGAGGTAAACCAACATGTGAATCTCAAGGCTGTCGCTGGACCTCCTAATACAGCTGTCATCAGCCTTGGCCCTCCAGATGTTTTTGGAACTACATTTCCCATGAGGCTCAGCCAAAGTAGCAAGTACATGAGCATCATGGGAGATGTAGTTTCAAAACATTTGAAGGACTGAAGCTCTCTACCCCTGCTCTAATACAATTCAGAAAGACACATACAGGTTTCAATAATTTTATTGACGGGTAGAGGGGAAGAAAACATAGATTAATGAGCTCATTTTACATTATTTACAGGTTATGCCACCACAACCGTTTTTCAATCCATCGTGGCATTTGCATTATTGTAATGGAAAAAAATTTAAATGAGTAAAGTATATAACAATAAATAATTCAAAGTAGCTCTGTGTGTTTTCCAAGCAAGGAAAAAGGCAATGAGAACTGGAAACCGAAAGATCTCTATGATATGAATGAGCGGCCCAAGCTACAGGTGAAACTCGAAAAAATTAGAATATGGTGCAAAAGTTAATTTATTTCAGTAATGCAACTTAAAAGGTGAAACTAATATATGAGACTCATTACATGCAATGCAAGATAGTTCAAGCCGTGATTTGTCATAATTGTGATGATTATGGTTTACAGCTCATGAAAACCCCAAATCCACAATCTCAGAAAATTAGAATATTGTGAAAAGGTGCAATATATTCTAGGCTCAAAGTGTCCCACTCTAATCAGCTAATTAAGCCATAACACCTGCAAAGGGTTCCTGAGCCTTTAAATGGTCTCTCAGTCTGGTTCAGTAGGAATCAAAAACTTGGGAAAAACTACTGACCTGACAGTTGTGCAGAAAACCATCATTGACCCCCTCCATAAGGAGGGAAAGCCTCAAAAGGTCATTGCAAAAGAAGTTGGATGTTCCCAAAGTGCTGTATCAAAGCACATTAATAGAAAGTTATGTGAAAGGGAAAAGTGTGGAAGAAAAAGGTGCACAAGCAGCAGGGATGACCGCAGCCTGGAGAGGATTGTCCGGAAAAGGCCATTCAAAAGTGTTGAGGACTTTCACAAGGAGTGGACTGTGGCTGGAGTCAGTGCATCAAGAGCCACCACACACAGACGGATCCTGGACATGGGCTTCAAATGTCGTATTCCTCTTGTCAAGCTGCTCCTGAACAACAAACAATGTCCGAAGCCAGTGGCGTAGCGTGGGGAGGGGGCTGGGGGGGCCGTGGCCCCGGGCGCAGTTTTGTTAGGGGTGCATTTGCGCCCCTAAAACTGGCGGGGGTTGAGGGGACCCAGATGCCGGGCAGCGCGGGAGTGCCTGCCCAGTCCTGAAGAGTCCGTCCTGTTAGAGGGAAGCGCTGCATGCAGGCGCAGGTCACGTGGTCCGGCTAATCAGGTGGTACTGAGTCTCTGTACCACCTGACTGGCCGGACCGCGTGACCTGCGCACGCACGCCACGCAGCCGCATCCCCTTCAACAGGATGGACTCTTCAGGACCGGGCAGGCACTCCCGCGCTGCCCGGCATCTGGGTCCCTCAACCCCTGCCGGAGCTGGAGCAATATCCAGGTGAGAGCTGGGCAAATCCATGTGTAAGCTGGGCAAATCCATGAGCTGGGGCAAATCCATGAGCTGGGGGCAAATCCATGACCTGGGGGCAAATCCATGACCTGGGGGCAAATCCATGAGCTGGGCAAATCCATGACCTGGGGGCAAATCCATGAGCTGGGGCAAATCCATGTGTGAGCTGGGGCAAATCCATGTGTGAGCTGGGGGCAAATCCATGTGTGAGCTGGGGCAAATCCATGAGCTGGGCAAATCCATGATCTGGGGGCAAATCCATGTGTGAGCTGGGGCAAATCCATGAGCTGGGCAAATCCATGACCTGGGGGCAAATCCATGACCTGGGGGCAAATCCATGAGCTGGGGCAAATCCATGACCTGGGGGCAAATCCATGACCTGGGGGAAAATCCATGACCTGGGGAAAATCCATGAGGTGAGCAAATCCATGAGCTGGGCAAATCCATGACCTGGGGGCAAATCCATGACCTGGGCAAATCCATGAGCTGGGCAAATCCATGACCTGGGGGCAAATCCATGACCTGGGGGCAAATCCATGACCTGGGCAAATCCATGAGCTGGGGGCAAATCCATGAGCTGGGGGCAAATCCATGAGTGAGCTGGGGCAAATCCATGAGCTGGGGCATATCCATGAGCTGGGGCAAATCCATGAGCTGGGGCAAATCCATGAGCTGGGGGCAAATCCATGAGCTGGGGCAATATCCATGTGAGAGCTGGGGCAAATCCATGTGTGAGCTGGGGCATATCCATGAGCTGGGGCATATCCATGAGCTGGGGCAAATCCATGAGCTGGGGGCAAATCCATGAGCTGGGGCAATATCCATGTGAGAGCTGGGCAAATCCATGTGTGAGCTGGGGCATATCCATGAGCTGGGGCATATCCATGAGCTGGGGCAAATCCATGAGCTGGGGGCAAATCCATGAGCTGGGGCAATATCCATGTGAGAGCTGGGGCAATATCGATAACGTGTCCACAGGTGGGGGGGGGGCGCACAATTCTTGGCTGGCCCTGGGCGCTGACAACCCACGCTACGCCACTGTCCGAAGCATCTTACCTGGGCTAAAGAAAAACAGGAAATATGATATCATTGTCCTATATGAAAAGAGAAATTTATCGCGTAGTACAGTACGGTAGGTATCACAAATATAATAGTGAAGATGATCACACTCACAAAGATGGAGCCCCCAGTGGCTCATAAAATAGGCCTTTAGGTCTCTTATTGGAGGGGGACCTCGCCCACGTGCAGATGTCCTTTAATTTTCTTTATGATGGCGTGATGCACCTCAAACGAAAAGCATACTGCTATGGTGCATTATCGTAGGCAGATAGATGTATGTAAATAAAAATGATCAACTCACGTGGTTCAGAGCCTTCTGGGATGATGGCTCTGTAAATAAAGCATATGGACCTCTAGGTGATTAGAGGGGGTCCTTCCTCCAGTTGAATGGATGTGAATCCAAAAAAATTCCCAAAATGAGGAAAGTAGATGGATTGGATAAAAGTAAATAAAATTTTAATAAATCAGATAATAAACATAAAATCCGAAAATAAATCCGAAAATAAATACAAACAAAATCTGAAACGCGTTTCACTTGCGTTCTGCAAGCCTCCTCAGTCGGTAATGAAATACTGTTCAGTATCGCCGTTTAAATAGACCTCCCATTCGTTGATTAATTGATTGATGCGGTTCACCTGGTCGAAACGAACGATCGTTATTTTCAATTTCCTGGAGATCGTGATGTATTTCCGATTTCTCTCCAGCCAATCGAACGTACTTTCGTTTTCGTTAGAACGATGCGCATGCGTAGTTCGTAATTTCTTTCGTTCCGAGACATTAGGAACAAAAACCCCCAACTATTTCGTTCTGAGTATACATAACATAGAAGGTGACAGGATACATTATGTTCTCAACCGTTGATTATCTATAGGGAGTAAATGTGAAAAGTGAAAAGCGAATATACAGAAAAATTACCCAAATACGAAAATAAAATACGATACGAATAATGTCACCTAGATACGAAAAATATGGATAAACCAAAAAACAAAAAAATATATAACGAAAAGAAAAATATATACGACAAATCTACTTTAAAATTAAAAATACTCAATTAAAAAAGTGACATACTTCAAAATCGGTATTTAGACCTTTAGGAACTAGAGTGTCCAAATAATAAATCCATCTCATTTCAGTCTTAATCATCTTACAATGGAGGTCTTCCCCTCTCCATTGACTTAACACTTTCTCAATGGCATAAAATTGAGTACCTCTAGGGTCACAGCTATGTGATTCTTTATAATGCAATGGTACACTATGTTTTTCACAATTGTATTGCCTCACAATATGACAAATCACGGCTTGAACATCTATATTAGTTTCACCTTTTAAGTTGCATTACTGAAATAAATGAACTTTTACACCATATTCTAATTTTTCGTGTTTCACCTGTATGCGCACGCAGACCGCCATAATATTGGATTTATACAGAGATAGGAAAGTACCTGTTCTTAAATCCAAAAGGGATTTTAATTTTTTCTAGTGACAAATAAGCTTACTGTCTCTAGCATGTATGAAGGGTACATACATTTATATTCTAAGGGTTATTCAGAAAGCGCCAAAATATCAGTGAAATTTCGGTGCTTTCTCGTTCGGCACACTTTGGCAATTCCAGTTGGCCGACCCTGCGGTGAAATCACTGAACGTAGAGCCGCTGAAGACTGCCGAACTGCAGAAAAAAACGGAACTCTGCTATTCTTTGAAAAGGCGTTTAAAACAATAAAAATGCATGAAAATGTGTGAAAATAATAGAAAAGGCCCTATAAAAAGTAATAAAAACGTCTGTTACAGAATTTTTTAAAAGCAAACGCCATTAAAAAAAATGAGGGGAATAAAAAATTTTGATAAATAAATAAAAAGGCTTTTTGCTGAAACTGAAAAGAATAAATGGTTGAGTAAAAAAAAAACAATATTTTTTTTTTTACAATGAATCCTATGGGATTCACCTTTTTAAACCTATCAAACTGAATCACTGAAACTCACTTCAGCGTTGTTCGGCGTTCTCTGTATATTTGTGATGCGTTTTTAATATCTTGCATTTTATTACTTTGTGTTTGTGTAACAATTCAATGTTCCTGAACCCAGGACATACTTGAAAACGAGAGAAATCTCAATGTATCCTTCCTGGTAAAATACTTTGGGCCCTATTACAATCTTTGCACATACGTCAGCGCGTGCGCAAAAACGCATTAACGCGAGGGGCAAAACCCTTTGCGAGAACGTCGTATTACAATGTCAGCGCAACAAACACGCGTATACGTCTACCGCGGGTGAACCTGCACGAACGCTGTGCGAGCTTACTGTACTGCGCGCGTCCTATACTTAACATTGTGAGCACAAATGCGTTTGTGCGCTGGTACGCGGATGGTATTACAATCTATGCGCAGGAATGAATGCATAGACGTTTCGCGCATAATTTTAGCAACTCCTAAAAGCTGGTATTAATGGCAAATTCTATCAACCTGCCGAAACCAAATACACCAGCCCAAAAAAAAATACGCAGCAAAGTATAGTTACACATTCTACACATTCCAAACCAATAAATTTGAAGTTGTGTGTGCATTTATTATTGCTGCAGCATATATATGCGCAGATTGACTTTGAGAGGTGCAAAAACTTAACGTGAGACAATTGTGGTTCTTAATTCTGATTGGCTGGATCACGTGAAACAAAACAGTCCACACACTGATTTCTGCGTGCAACGTTGCTGCGCGTGTGTTTGTGTGCGTCCGTTTTACGCGCGTTATTGCTCGACGGATGAAAAAATGCGCGAGGATTGTAATTCCAGCGTTGATTTACGCGTGTTAACGTTTAATGCTGGGCCCACAAATTCACATGTTGCGCAAGCGTTTTAACGCGAAGATTGTAATAGGGCCCTTTATAAATAAATTAACCATTACTTCTCTATGGGGAATTTCGCTGCCGCCGAAGATCATCGAATTGCGGCAATCTGCTGTGAACTGCACTGTATTTTGCTGTCAATTCGCCAGTATTTGGAGAATTTTCTGCTTCCTGAATAGATAAACTGCCATTAACTTCATCATTCGGTGCGATTCGGTGGCAAGTTCGGCGCTCTTTGAATAACCCTTTCTGTCTTTAATGGCCAGTGGTTCTCATTAAACCCACCGGGTCCTGGTATTGGTTTTATGGAAAACCATTTTATAGTCAAGGGGTTAATAGTTGCTGAGTGAAAGAAAGGGCAGTTTGTTAGGCTGCGGTGACACGACAGCACTGAGTGCGTCCGTGTGACTCCTCCTCCCTGCGTCCGTCGTAGCGTTATGGCGGCTCGACGGGGATGGCCACACGGTGTAACATGCGTAATAGTATCGGACGTTACACCAGACGTGCTAAAACCCTCCCCGTCAAAACGCTATGGCAGACATTGGACAGGTCTACATGCACTCAGCGAAGTGGCCACGCGGGTGTCCGAGCGGAGAGAACGCCCATTCCCACACATTCCTTCCATGCTCGCTCGTGTGACCATGCCCTTAGATCCAATATATTTCATTTCCTCTTGACAGACAGTATCTAATGTGGAGGTGGGCAGCAGAATTTTCGGAAGTGCCTAGGGCAGCACCCAGCCCGTGTGTATACACCTTGCGTTGGGCTTTGTTGCTGTTCAGTTTCTGTCCCGGCAGGATTGCAAACCAATATAATACTAATATGACATTGCTGAGTGAGAGGAGCAGGCGTGGGCACCGAGTGTCACCACCTTTAATTGTTGGCAAGAGCTGCTTATATTGAGGCCTGTGTGTTTCAATTAATAAAATAAAACAGCAGGTTTACATTTTAAACCTGTGCTGTTTTAGCGCAGGGGTCAGCAACCTAACCAATCTAGCTGTTTTGCAACTATATCTCCCATGATGCTCAGCCACTCATTAGGTTTGTGAAAACTCATTGGAAATGTAGATCAAGAACATCTGGAGGGCCAAGGCCCTCTGGTTTAGTGCATTGCCCAATTGCTCGTTTACATTAATTATAATTCATTTATCTGTGTTGGATATCGTAAAGAATGATGCAAATAAAAAAATAAAAAAAATATATATATATATATACACACACTATATTGCCAAAAGTATTCGCTCACCCATCCAAATAATCAGAATCCGGTGTTCCAATCACTTCCATGGCCACAGCTGTATAAAATCAAGCACCTAGGCATGCAGACTGTTTTTACAAACATTTGTGAAAGAATGTGTCGCTCTCAGGAGCTCAGTGAATTCCAGCGTGGATCTGTGATAGGATGCCACCTGTGCAACAAATCCAGTCGTGAAATTACCTCGCTCCTAAATATTCCACAGTCAACTGTCAGCTGTATTATAAGAACGTGGAAGTGTTTGGGAACAACAGCAACTCAGCCACGAAGTGGTAGGCCACGTAATCTGACGGAGCGGGGGTCAGCGGATGCTGAGGTGCATAGTGAGAAGAGGTCGCCAACTTTCTGCAGAATCAATCGCTACAGACCTCTAAACTTCATGTGGCCTTCAGATTAGCTCAAGAACAGTGTGCAGAGAGCTTCATGGAATGGGTTTCCATGGCCGAGCAGCTGCATCCAAGCCATACATCACCAAGTGCAATGCAAAGCGTCGGATGCAGTAGTGTAAAGCACGCCGCCACTGGACTCTAGAGCAGTGGAGACGCGTTCTCTGGAGTGACGAATCATGCTTCTCCATCTGGCAATCTGATGGACGAGTCTGGGTTTGGCGATTGCCAGGAGAACGGTACTTGTCTGACTGCATTGTGCCAAGTGTAAAGTTTGGAGGGGGGATTATGGTGTGGGGTTGTTTTTCAGGAGCTGGGCTTGGCCCCTTAGTTCCAGTGAAAGGAACTCTGAATGCTTCAGCATACCAAGACATTTTGGACAATTCCATGCTCCCAACTTTGTGGGAACAGTTTGGAGCTGGCCCCTTCCTCTTCCAACATGACTGCGCACCAGTGCACAAAGCAAGGTCCATAAAGACATGGATGACAGAGTCTGGTGTGGATGAACTTGACCGGCCTGCACAGAGTCCTCCTGACCTCAACCCGATAGAACACCTTTGGGATGAATTAGAGCGGAGACTGAGAGCCAGGCCTTCTCGTCCAACATCAGTGTGTGACCTCACAAATGCGCTTCTGGAAGAATGGTCAAAAATTCCCATAAACACCCTCCTAAACCTTGTGGACAGCCTTCCCAGAAGAGTTGAAGCTGTTATAGCTGCAAAGGGTGGACCAACGTTATATTGAACCCTATGGATTAGGAATGGGATGTCACTTAAGTTCATATGCAAATCAAGGCAGGTGAGAGAATACTTTTGGCAATATAGTGTATATCCTTTAACAGAGGCTAGCACTCCAGAGTCTTGATAACAATCTTCTCTATCGCAGCAAAATTTTAAATTTCAGCCAACGATTGTTTCAGCGCCTACCAAGGGCATATATAAATCAACAACTCCAGCAACAAATATATACAATTAAAAACATAAAAAGTTACTCCCCGCCTGTTCACAAAATCCCGTGCCGGGGAACACCATCCTCCCAATATAGGGACAGTGCTCATATATCCGGAACCGGCACACACTCAGTGTATCCCAATTATCCCTTTATCGGGGTTCCACACCTCTCCATAGTGGTTAATCTTAATGCGCTTATCATGAGAGGGTATCACCCCGGAGGCTGTGTATTCATAACAGGAACACATGGGAGGTCAGCGCCATGCTTACAACGTATCCGGCAAAGAGCCCGCTATCCCAAATAACGGGCGGGGACAAGACCTGTAGTGACGGACCGCTCCTTACTTCTCGAATACAATGTAGCGCCACACAACACATTTTTCCACCACCAGAAGCAGTGATTTCCCCTAAACCAGACACATATATACATACATATAGCCTGGTACAGCGCAACTCAATGCTCATAAAGGTTTTCCGATGTCTCTCAATATTTTCAAGCAACCATAAAAAGGACAACATTTTAACGATTATGGTGCAGTATGCATAAACTGTGTACATGAATGTATATATTAAAAGGCTTCCACTCACAAATAAAGAGCCCTAGCACTGGCTCTGAGTGGGTCCACACTTGTGGGTTGTTATCTTCTTATTTCTCAGGTGGCCCATACACTTAATCAAGATTTTTTTTCTCCACATGAAATCTAGAAGAAATGGCGGAGAAAAAGGGGGGGAATCCCCTAGTACAGATCTGTGGATCTTTAGAAGCAGTCAATTTTTAGCCAAATTTCCACTTACCTTTGGAGGAGCTTCCACAGCTCTAAGAAAGCACTCATGGGTTTTTTCGTAGTACCGGAAAAACCCAATAGGAAACCTCCAGGAATTTTGCAAGGATGGTCGTAGTAGGGATTAAAGAATTAAAAACAATGAAACTGCATGTCAGAACGCGTTTCGCCGTGTCCCACGGCTTCATCAGCTGGTACAGTAATGCCATGTCCCCACATTCACTTTATACTATCCTTAAATTAATAGATTGGCCCCAGATGTCCTGTGTAATTGTTCGGCATGCAATGCACGCCTCCATCCCGTTCGGCTATCGATGGAGGCGTGAATTGCACGCCGAACAATTACACAGGACATAATAGCGTTTTTTCTTTTCTGTGTAACAGACCTTTTTATTATTATTCATATTACCTTATATGTTAATTCCAGACATTTTCATCCAGTAGTTCTTTTTGCAAACAGCTTTTAGGCTGGGGTCAGACTAACACATTTTTAACGTGCGTTTAGGCGCACTTAATCACGGCCGCAGTAGCAGCAAATGACGTGCAATAACAGCCAATATACGAAGTACGGCCGCACGAAAGTCCGGCCGCGCAACGCAAGTGGAAAATGAACACATTTTTTCGAGAACGCAGAAACGCTAGTACTGACGTACAGAGTGCGCTGCGTCTGCATAGCGGCGTGTGTGCGTGATTAGGAGACGTCAGACGCTGCTAATGTCCGGCCAACATAACGTCCAGACGCAAAAAGTATTTTATTGATGATCCGTAAAAAAATCATGCATGAAAATGCGCGTCGTCTGACTGTTTTCACGCATTCCGTGAAATAATAGGTCAATGCGTTCGGACGCACTTTTTGACTGTCGCTGCGAATAATACGCTCGTTGGACCCTAGCCTTAAAGCTTGACATTTTCAATCGGGTTTTTTTTTTTTCTTTACCCTGTTCGTCGGCTTTTTTCTGGCGGCTAGTCAGCGTTGTGTTTGGCGGATCGTCTGCTTCTTCCAGACGCATTTGGCTGGTTTGCGGCGGCTCATCGGATCGGATCCAAAAATTTATGCAGATTTTTTTTTTAAAAAAAAAATGCTGCAAAGCTGCCGAAATTATCAGATCCGATCCGAAAAGCCGCCGGACCGGTTGAAATTACTGTATTTGATCATTTGGCGATTTGTGGTGTTTTTTTTATAAATCAGCGGTTTTGCGGTGGTTTTTCCCTACACTTCGGGGACCCTGCGGTGAATCCTGAATTCACCGCACAGTCGGGGAATTTGATTCCCAGAAGTGCAGGGAACGAGAGAGCAACGAAATGTCGATGTCTCTGAATAACCCCTATAGTTAACATTTTAGATGTTGATCTAGGGTTGCCAGGTCGGCCATGTTTTCGTGGACACACAGTACTACGTCATGCAGAGAGGAGCACAGGGAAAAGTGTTGCCCTGCAACATGTATAATTCATATGATGCAGGAAGGAAATCCTGGCAGGTCACCTGGGATTCCTTTGTGATTTCTTACCTGCAGTATATGGTTTCTACAGGCTGCGGGGTGGCATTTTTCATGCACTGCCCGATCTTGATTTAATATCTCCATTAGGAAATCAATGACTGAATATTTTATATTATGCTGCAGTCACCTGAGACTTTACATCGAGGCTGCTCAACCTTGGCACTGCAGATGTTTCGGAACTACATTTCCCAGAAGGCTCTGTCAAGCTAATGAATATTATGGGAGATGTAGGTCCTGAACCTCTGGGGGGGGGGCAACCCCAAGCAGTCCTTCTTTAGCCGAATCTCTGGGATGCCTTTTGACCCTGCAATCCTGCCTTGCATGTGACGTGTGTAACTGTGTATATATATAACTATCCTAAACAAAAGATAAATGCAGGTAAAGTATCTATGTAATTGGGCAGACTAGATGGGCCGAAAGGTTCTTATCTGCCGACATTTTTCTATGTTTCTATACAGTATATATATGCTTGCTTTTCCCCTGCCTTGATCCAGACACAAATGAGCGGGCCAACCATTCAGATAAACCTCAATAATCTTGATTCCATTTCCATGCCCTAATCCTGCTTACCCTCCTGACCTTGCGTTTTTGGAAGTGACCCTTGACATGGTGAGCCCTCTCTTCTTTATCCTGTCACCAACACCCTTCACATGGTCAGGCTGATCCTTGCTGTGCGCTAATTACACGAGGTTGTATTCCCACTGAGCTTTGGGATAGTTGTTAATTATTTAGCGTGAAATGAATTGTATTCAATGGATGTAACTATTAGTACTTTTTCTCTATTAGCACTGAAACAGGAATGAAATGATTACCATCTAATAGCGCTGCATTATGCTTCAGTACTTATCACTTGACTTGATTTGGGGCGGGAAGGGGTTAACTCGATTTTGCATTGTAATACATTGCAAAGCAATCATTAGCATATCAAACCCCATTTGCACACCTTCATAAAGCACGTGTAGCGTGCCTCCTACGGTAAAACAATATCCCGTGTTTTATCTCTTTACAGTAAAATAGAGTGAAAAGTAAACAAACTACAAGGGGCAGCAATCGCACCCACTGTAACAGAAAGCTCAACAAACTTTACTGCTGCATTACAACAGCCAGGGAGAGGGCAGAATACAGGGGGTTATAATGAGTGAAAATTGCTGTACAGTACAGATACAAGGTGCTGCTGTAATTTCTAGGGATGCACCGATACCGATACTAGTATCGGTATTGGTGCCGATACTGCCGTTTGCACGAGTACTTAGTACTCGTGCAGATGGCTCGATACACCCCCCCCCCAATACCGGAAGTCAGCTCTGGGCCAGCTTGCTGGTATCTGCGGGGCTGGGGAAGCTGGCCGCGTGCATGAAAAGCACTCGGCCAGCATTCCCCTCCGGCGAGCCGCAATATTCACCATTCTGAAGGTCCGGTCGCACGGCTGTGACACTTTCACGCGGCCGCCGGGTGCTTCTTTGATGCTGCCTCTCAGCTGGAGGCAGCGTCACAGAGGCGCCCGGCGGCCGCGTGATCGCGCCACAGCCATGCGACCGGACCTTCGGAATGGTGAGTATTGCGGCTCGCCGGAGGGGAATGCTGGCCGAGTGCTTTTCATGCATGCTGCCAGCTTCCCCAGCGTTCAATATAAGTCTGTGAGACCCGAGGGCATATCCATGAGAGCTGGGGCATATCCATGAGAGCTGGGGGCATAGCCATGTGAGCTGGGGGCAAACTACATGTGCGCTGGGGGCATTCTGTATATATATCTCAGGGGGTATATACATGTGAGCTGGGGGTATTTTGTATATATATATATATCTCAGGGGGGTATATACATGTGAGCTGGGGGCATTTTTATATGAGGTCTGTTCTTATTGAAAAGCTTTCACATGACATAAAATGTTCTTGAACCCAGGACATACTTGAAAACGAGAGAAATCTCAATGTATCCTTCCTGGTAAAACACTTTATAAATAAAATAAATAAATAAAAGTATCGGTACTCGGGATCAGTGAGTACTTGAAAAAAAGTATCAGTACTCGTCAGGGGTCAAGTCCTGGGAAAAAAAGTGAGGGAACTCCCCCACGAATTCCACAACCCCTATTAGCCGAAGAAAAAATATGTATCACGAGTATAGCAGTACGTGGTGATACAATTTTTCTTGGGTTAACATTACATTTAAGAGACAAGCTTTCAAGAGTGTAATGCTCTTCTTCAGGTCTGGAAACTACACCGATCAGTGAAAGGTATCACTACGTACAGGTATACTCGTGATTTTGGCAACTGGACTAACACGTTATAACCAATTAGTGGTTCACCTCAAACTTACCAAACAGCCAAGTGCTGGAGACGTACTAAGAGCAGCGATCAGCATTCTTGATCCTCCAGATGTTTTGGAACTACATTTCCTAAGAGCCTCAGTCACCCTAACGAGTGGCTGAGCATCATGGGAGATATAGTTCTAACATATCTGGAGGGACAAGTTTGTTGACTCCTGAGTTAGAGCTAGGGCTTCGATCTCGACCTCACCCCCAGATGTTGATTGCTTACATTTCCCAGAATTCTTTAAATGCAATAGATGCCATGCAGAGAATCATGGGAGTTGTAGTTTAAAGTAAAGGTTTGAGAGAAGCACAGCACTGAAAGAGTTAAACTCATACTCCTCACTTGCAGGCATGGTAGTGAAGATACATAGATGCAAAAATTAGGGTTATTATGGGAGGGGGCCAAAGACAACTGCCAGCTTGCTGAGGTAGGGTTGGGAGAGCAGGCTACAGTGTGTTTACAAATACACAGTATCAATGTTTACAAATACACATGTCAAGAAACTGATATTAGAAGACCTCCATGCAGCTGTTACTTAGATTTCATTAATTGTCTGCCAGTGGGGAGAAAGCAGGAGCAGCTCCTTTAAATGACAGATGTGCAGTAGTTGCTGAAGCCTGCAGAGAAAAGTGAGGTCACTAGCATTTCCCCACACTGGCTGAGGCTGGTAGCTGCTGTTCAGCTCCTGGTGCTGAGAGTTCCTCAGCTGAGGGTCTGATGTCTGAGTCTCCTGCTCGCCAGAGGATGAGGAAAGAAGTCAAAAGGAACTTCAGACTTCCAGCAGCCATAGAGTGACTCTTCCTTTGCACCACTCCAGAACAAAATACAACTTTTTCCCCCATTTTTCTTTCATGTGGAAACATGGCTATGAAAGAGACCATCCTTCCCATAAGCGATATGTCCTTTCCCTTCTCGGACGTGGTGGAGCTGAACGTAGGAGGACAGGTCTACATGACCAAGAATTCCACTCTCACAGAGAGCACCCTGCACAGCATGTTCTCCAGGAACAACGTGAAGGACCTGCCCAGGGACAACAGATCCAGGTTCTTCATTGACCGAGAAGGCTTCCTCTTCAGCTATGTCCTGGACAACCTGAGGGACAAGCAGCTAACCCTGCCCGATCACTTCCCACAGAAAGAGAGGTTGCTGAGGGAGGCTGAGTACTTCCAGCTGGGTGACCTGGTGTGAAGATGCTGGCACCTAAGGTGACCAAGCAGACCTTCATGAATGATGAGGGCTGCCAGAGCGACCTAGAAGAGAACTCCCAGAGCAGTGACCTGGCAGCAGTCCTGGACAAGAAATCCGGCATTATTACCATAGGGTACCGAGGCTCCTACACCATGGTGAGGCCGTGAGGGATAACCAAGCCGATGCCAAGTTCAGGAGGGTTGCCAGGATTATGGTGTGTGGCAGGATAGCCTTGGCCAAATAGGTTTTCGGGGAAACTTTAAATGAGAGCAGGGACCCTGACCGACCCCCAGAAAAGTACACTTCTAGATCTTACCTGAAGTTCACCTACCTGGAGCAGGCTTTTGATAGGCTCTCTGAAGCTGGCTTCCACATTGTGGCTTGCAACTCCACTGGGACAGCAGGCTTCATCAATCAGTACAGGGATGTCAAGATCTGGAGCAGCTACACCGAGTACATCTTCTACAGTAAGTGACGGTCATTCCGTCTCTCCCGGCAGGAACAGGGGTGGGGTCACGTCGTCCTCCTGCTCCATGTGGCGCACTGTGTGACCTCACACAGCGCGCACGTGTCTTCGGCCGGCATCCGGACACTTGACTGCGCCTCTGCCAGCATTCGGGCAAGTGACCGGGCCTCCAGCCAACCACACGCAGATGTGTGTCTGTCAGCCAGATCCAGATCTGTGTCAGCGCAACTCGCAGTCTGTCCCGGCAGGAACAGGGGTGGGGTCACGTCCAGGGCCGGCCCAAGCCACTGTGCTGCCTGGAGCGATGGATGAAATGCTCCCCCCCCTAAAAAAGATAAAAACACGTGACATGTATGATCGTAACAGAGCTCCACGGCAATAAAACTCACAGTAATCTGCGGTGTGTATCACAGAGCTCCACAGCAATAAAATTCACAGCAATATGCGGTGTGTATGAGCGTATCACAGAGCTCCATAGCAATAAATCTCACAGTAATGTACGATGTGTATGAGTGTATCACAGAGCTCCACAGCAATAAAATTCACAGTAATGTGCAGTGTGTATTAGCATATCACAGAGCTCCACAGCAATAAAATTCACAGTAATGTGCAGTGTGTATTAGCGTATCACAGAGCTCCACAGCAATAAAATTCACAGTAATGTGCAGTGTGTATGAGCGGATCACAGAATCCACAGCAATAAAACTCACAGTAATGTGCAGTGTGTATGAGCGTTTCACAGAGCTCTAACAATTTATGCATTGATCTTTGCTTGATGAGAAATCACAGGGAAGTTGTTAGGCTTAAATCTGGACTTAATTTCCCTCCTGTGCCTTAATGCCTGGATCAACAATAAAATAACAAGGAAAGAAGGACTAGAGGGCCCAAGGCTTGTCAGCACACAAAGCACGTAGATAGTCAATGACAGGTTCATTTTAATAACTAAAGTCTGGTAAAAGATACCTTACTCTTATACCTCATAAAGGGCCAAAATTGGAGGGGGAAAACAGTGTGGCTATATGCAATTATATTATTATTATGCAACCAACGCTGACTGAAGGATTGTGAGGGTTAAAAGGTTCGCTCAAGGTGGGCAGTGAGGGGAGTAAAAGCGTTCATCAGAATGGGTTAGGGGGTACTGGAGGCAGTGAAGGTGTTACCTGGTCACTCAGAGGGGTTAATGAGCCCCCCAAGGGACAATGAGGGGTTCAGGAGACCCTCAGAATAGCTTATGAGTCCCTGGAGGCAGTGAAAGGGTTAATGAGTCCTAAGGGGCAGTGAGGGGGGTTAACTGGTCCCTTAGAAGAGGGTTAATGAGTGCCTTAATTGCCTCATGGGTCGCTCTGGGAGGCGGTGAAAGGGTTAACGTGTCGCCCAGAGGCAAGAAGGTCACACAGACAGGGCAATGAGAAGGTTGGGTGTCAGCTCTCACCATGTTGGTACGCTCTGTCTCCTCAGGGGAGTCTCAGTCGGGCTGCAGGGAGAGATCGTGCTGTCTGGGTGTGTCCTCCATGTGAGCAGGGCACTTCCTGGGCTGGGGTGCGAGCGCTCTTTGTGTGACCAGAAACCACGTGCCCAGCCCAAAGCAGCTGATTGGCAGAGACACCTGCGCGCCTGGTCCGTAGCTCGAGCACAGGTTGCAGGCCGGTCCTTCAGGCTGGCGGACAATCACAGACGTACCCTAGGCAGATGGGCCAAGGCGAGCCCGATGCTCAGCTGGCGGCCAGGCCCACTGTGGGCACGGTTCGACAGCGGCACTGCTCAAAGATGCCGGCGCTGGTATAAAAGAAAAAGTGCAGCGTTGCGCCGGGACACAGGCTTCAAAAATGTGTCACCCTACAGAAAAAAAAAAAAAAAAAATCGGCCGCCTGGAGCCCTTGCTCGGGCCGGCCCTGGTCACGTCGTCCTCCTGCTCCATGTGGCGCACTGTGTGACCTCACACAGCGTGCACGTGACTTCGGCCGACATCCGGCACTTGACTGCACCTCCGCCAGCATCCGGGCACGTGACGGGGCTCCAGCCAACCACATGCAGATGCGTGTCTGTGTCAGCCAGATCCAGCCGCGAGCTCCGCTGCAGCGCAACTCGCAGTCTGTCCCCAGCCGCATCCATTACAGACACCAACCAGGGAGTTGCAAGATGCGTTCCCGCAGCGTTCCCGCTGCGGGAAAAGTGCGGGAACGCCGTTCCGCCGCGTTCCCGCTGCATTCGAGGCCTGGTACTCGTACTCGGTCTTAAAAAAGTGGTATCGGTGCATCCCTAGTAATTTCCATACACAGGCATTATGCAGCTGTTGGGGAAACCGGGGACGCAAAGGGGATGCAAATGTTTCCCATTTGCGTCCCGGTTTTAGCGAGGGGCAGCTGCTAGTGCCCAGGACTTTGTACTAAGACTGATAGTATTTAATTCTTTCGATCAGCAATTTAGTGAACCACATGAACTAATTTCACCCATGGTTAATTGATTGTTTTGATTGAGGCTCAGTTTTGTACAACTCAAGCGATATACGGAATTGGGTTTAATATGGGAAATAAAGACTAAAAAATGACTTTTGCTGAATTCTTTCAATTACTCCTTTAGCGAAGCGGGTGTACACATTTTCTAATTTTATGTTGTACATAATAAATGTTATGTTTTTACAACTTTTCCTTCTAGTTAAGTCTCCTAGTGGGACTTTAGTTTTGTGTTCTAGTTGGGTTATCCCTTGCATTTCTAAATCTAGGGAATATTATACAGTGTATACAATATAACCTTGTGGACTGCACATTTATCTGGGATTCTATAGCAAACTTACTTCAATGGGTGACAATCACGCAGTTGAAACTAATGGTGCGAGAGAAATTCAGTATATATCATGGCTTTGCTCATAGGAGCTTACAATCTCGAGGTGTTGATCAGAATAGAAGTAATCCAAACGTATCTTTCCAAGTCAGACGCTAATGAAAAATCGTGTGCCAGCCGTTAACCCTTAGCGTCCCACCTTTAACGTCCGTTTTCCAACCAAGTTGAATGTCAAGACACTAAGGTTGGCTAGAGACGTTAAAATTTCTTAGCGAGACGTTATGTGGTGTGTGGAGCAGTGAAACTACCAGCCGGCACTGCTGAAAGTGGCTGCGCTCGCAGCTAACGCTCATTAACCCCAGTGTGTGTGTATTGCAGCCCTGGTGTAAACTTAACCAGAGCCTTAACAGCTCCATAGCCTTCACTAGGGATGAGCTGTTCGGTTCGATCTGTTCGGAGTTCGCATCGAACATCGGCCGTTCAGCTGTTCACGAACTCCGAACATTTCCGCGTGTTCGGCGCATGTTCGCCCACAATGGACCATAATGCACTTTTCCACTGGCCTGAAGCTTGTAATTGGCTACAGCCTTGCACCTGCCCACAGGTCAGGTGCAAGACAGGTGCAAGACTATGCCAATCACGGCTCAGAGTCCTGATTGGGCAAATTTTGCCCTATCATGGGCTCACAGAGCTAAGTCCCGCAGCACACTATATAAGGCTTCACACAGCCCCCAGCACGTGTTTTTTGACAGGAGATTGTTCTGTTAGTGTGTGTTCTCACTGCCAGTAGCTATTGTGGGGGTCTCACTTCCACAAATATCTGGGAATTGTAATCTGTGTGTTCTCACTGCCAGCAGCTATTGGGAGGGTCTCACTTCTAGCAGATATCTGGGAATTGTAATCTGTGTTTTGTCACTGCCACCCATCAGGGGGTCTCACTGATTTATAGGAGGTTCCTGGGAATTGTAATTTGTGTCTTGTCACTGCCACCCATCAGGGGGTCTCACTGATTTATAGGAGGTTCTTGGGAATAGTAATTTGTGTCTTGTCACTGCCACCCATCAGGGGGTCTCACTGATTTATAGGAGGTGCCTGGGAATTGTAATTTGTGTCTTGTCACTGCCACCCATCAGGGGGTCTCACTGATTTTTAGGAGGTTCCTGGGAATTGTAATCTGTGTCTTGTCACTGCCACCCATCAGGGGCTCTCACTGATTTATAGGAGGTTCCTGGGAATTGTAATTTGTGTCTTGTCACTGCCACCCATCAGGGTGTCTCACTGATTTATAGACGGTTCCTGTGAATTGTAATTTGTGTCTTGTCACTGCCACCCATCAGGGGGTCTCACAGACTTGTAGCAGATATCTGGGAATTCGTTAACCAGGCCATCCTCATCCTCCGAGTCCTCTGCCAGCCAGGCTTGTAGTGCTTTACAGTCCACCTCAGCTGCTAAAACATCTAAATCAGCCTCCATGTCCACAGCTATTCCTGCCGTAGCCTCACTATCACACACAGAGGAGTCAGCTGAATTATTTGACTTCAATGACAGTGACATGCTGCTTGAGGATGTGCAGCAACTACAATGCTCTGATTCAATCTCTGAGGTTGAGGAAGGGAGTATAATCAACCTAGTGGAAGGGGGTGCCAGTGACACAGAAATAACTGGCACTCATGTTGCCCCAGCAGCTGCAGCATACTGCCAAGTTGGCTCCAGTGACGAGGAGATAGGGGGTGATGACGATGATGAGGTCACTGACTCTACCTGGGTGCCTGATCGAACAGAGGAGTCAAGGAATGAGGAGGAGGAATATTTAAGTAGTGGGGGCATTGAAGGTGGGGATTCCTCAAGGGAGGGTTTTGTGTGCCCAGAAACCCAAGGACTAGTACGTGGCTGGGAGGAGGAAGTGCACGATGGGGTCATCCTCATTGACCAGGAAGACTCGGAAGCTAATGCCACCTCCAACCTACGCTGCATGGGCTCCCTTATCCTGCAAAGCCTGCTAAAGGACCCCAGGATTCGTGCTATCAAGGAGAGGGATCATTACTGGTTGGCAAGCCTTCTTGATCCACGATACAAGGGTAAGGTTGCAGAGCTCATCCTGCCCTCACAGAGGGAACACAGGATGAAACAACTTGAGGACGCTCTAAAGTGACACTTGTGTAACACCTTTCCAGGCACTGGTAGGTTACCAAGTGATGACACAGGTGCTTCTGAGGCTGCGGATGACCAGAGGAAGAGCGGTGAAGGCCGGGGCCGCTTGACTGATGCCTTTTTAAAATTTTTTAGTCCACGACGCCCAGGGATGTCAAATGTAGGCACCCATTGACAGCGTCTTCACCATATGGTGCAGGACTACCTAGGGGCAAGGGCAGACCTGGATACCTTTACAGCAGATGATCCACTGGCTAACTGGGTGTTGACATTGGATCACTGGCCAGAACTTAGCCAATATGCTATGCAGCTACTAGGTTGCCCTTCATCCATCGTGCTTTCTGAAAGGACGTTCAGTGCCGCTGGAGGTTTTGTCACAGACAAAAGAGTGCGTCTGTCCACCGACTCTGTAGATTGGCTGACATTTATAAAAATGAATCAGTCCTGGATCAGCAGCTATCAATCCCCTGATGCTGACGTAACTGAATAGATCGGGGATCTCTTCTGCATTCCCAAAACCTCCACCACCGCACTCTTCCAAAATACCACAGAGGGGTTACTTACAGTGTGAAGGCACTTGCTGCCACCAAAGGCACAATATTTGGGTGCACTGCCACTGACGCCTATATTACCAGATTCATATCATTTTAATATTGGACCGCAGGGTCCAACCCTGCACTCTTCCACAATACCACAGAGGGGTTACTTACGGTGTGAAGGCACTTGCTGCCACCAAAGGCACAATATTTAGGTCCACTGACGCCTATACCACATTCATATAATGTTAATATTGGACTGCAGGGTCCAACCCTGCACTCTTCCACAATACCACAGAGGGGTTACGGTGTGACAGCACTGTTGCCGACACTAAAGGCCCAATTTTAAAGCACCTATTGTTACTTTCATCCAAAGCCAGCTTAAGTTCCACCATAATTTAGCCAAAAAAATCACTAAACTTGTTCTGCGTTTCCTAAAACGTCTCCTCTTTTCATATAGACTGCCGCCCCAAGCAGTTGTTTATGAATAGATAAAAGGAAAAGCATTTACCGTCATTTGAAATGTCACTTTTTTGTTTTTAAATGTTTCTATACATCCTACAAATCCGCCACTTCACGGGCAGGTTATGGGGACCTCCTAAGCACGATATTTGAAGGAATTTTTCGTTTTTATTCTTAACCTTTATTTCATGGAAAACTCACTGTTCCTTTAAAAAAATTTTTAAAACTTTTTGTCCTTGTTTCCTGTCCCCCAGGGCACTACCCGGACCCCCATACACCTTTTATGGCAAATATCTTGCATATATGCCCTCTTGGAGGGCACTCTAAAATTCAAACTTTCGAGTCCCATTGACTTGCATTGAGTTCGGTTCGTGTTCGAGTTCAAACTCTAACTTTTGAAATTGTTCGAGTTCGAATGCAAACCGAACACGGGGGTGTTCGGCTCATCACTAGCCTTCACCTGCACAGGGAAGTTACACCACGGTTTATGTGTCGTTATGAGCGGCACACCAGCTTTTAGGAGCGGTTACATTTCCTTGGTTTGCGGCACCTAGACCTTATGTTTATTCACGAGTTTGAAATAGGTCTCTATTCTTGAATTTCTTAACGTCTTGCGCAGCCCATGTTACGTATAAGAGACGCCGAATACAGTAAGGGAATGCAAGACGCGAGACGCTAACATCAGAAGGTCTCTAACAACAATGCTGGAATAGGATGTGAAAAAATTTAACTAATAACGTCTGCTGTTATGTTGTGCGTCTCGAAAGCTAAACATAATGACCACCTTGGAATAGGGAACCAAGTTTGGTATGGGACAAGCCAATGTCATCCCATCTCCAGCTATCCAGACAGGTTACACAGTAAGGATGTGCTTGACTTTTTTCTTAGTTTCATTTTTTTTCGGGTGTTTTTTCTTTAGGTTCAGATCATTTCAATTCGCCGATTCGGATCAATTTGCATCGATTCAGATCGATTTGCGCCGATTCAGATCGATTTGCGCTGATTCGGATCGATTCACCGATTTGGATCGATTCATTTCGGGTGATTCGGTTTAGTTGGTTTTTCACTTTTTTATGAGTTATTTTGTTTTTTATTGTTTATTTAAGAATGGCAAGTAAATTACTACCAATAGAATGAAAGTTCCTTTACTTATTTATTCTTTTAGGATTTGTTAGGCATTTTTTGGGTGAAATTTTAGGTTTCCTAACTTTTTTTAAAGAAACAAGTCTTTTTAACCCATAGGTTTCAATACAGCATATGAATCCACACACTGCTGTGAAGCGTCTCTCTGCAGTATAATTAATGCAGCATATGAATCCACACACTGCTGGGAAGCACCTCTCTGCAGTATAATTAATGCAGCATATGAATCCACACACTGCTGGGAAGCACCTCTCTGCAGTATAATTAATGCAGCCAGCATATGAATCCGCACACTGCCGGGAACTTCCCAGCAGTGTGTGGATTCATATGCTGCATTAATTACAACTCATAAAAAAAGAAAAGCTAACTGGTCCAAAAAATGAATCGATCCGAATCAATGAATCGATCTCCAGAGAGGTGCTGCCTGGCAGTGTGCGGATTCATACGCTGCATTAATTATAACGCAGAGAGGCGCTTCCCGGCAGTGTGTGGATTCATATGCTGCATTAATTATACTGCAGAGAGGCGCTTCCCAGGAGTGTGCGGATTCATATGCTGCATTAATTATACCGCAGAGAGGTGCTTCTTCCCAGCAGTGTGTGGATTCATATGCTGCATTAATTATACCGCAGAGAGGCGCTTCCCAGCAGTGTGTGGATTCATATGCTGCATTAATTATACCGCAGAGAGGCGCTTCCCAGCAGTGTGTGGATTCATATGCTGCATTAATTATACCGCAGAGAGCGCTTCCCAGCAGTGTGTGGATTCATATGCTGCATTAATATACCGCAGAGAGGCGCTTCCCAGCAGTGTGTGGATTCATATGCTGCATTAATTATACTGCAGAAGGCGCTTCCCAGCAGTGTGTGGATTCATATGCTGCATTAATTATACTGCAGAGAGGTGCTTCCAGCAGCTGTGTGGATTCATTATTGCTGCATTAATTATACTGCAGAGAGACGCTTCCCAGCAGTGTGTGGATTCATATGCTGCATTAATTATACCGCAGAGAGGCGCTTCCCAGCAGTGTGTGGATTCATATGCTGCATTATTATACCGCAGAGAGGCGCTTCCCAACAGTGTGTGGATTCATATGCTGCATTAATATTTACTGCAGAGAGGCGCTTCCCAGCAGTGTGTGGATTCATATGCTGCATTAATTATACCGCAGAGAGCGCTTCCCAGCAGTGTGTGGATTCATATGCTGCATTAATTATACCGCAGCGAGGCGCTTCCCAGCAGTGTGTGGATTCATATGCTGCATTGAAACCTATGGGTTAAAAAGCTTTGTTTCTTTAACCCTTTCACTGCTGAGGACGTGTGGGGAATGTCCTTATTGACTCCTACGGAAAGATAGGGGTGGAGATATGGGTTAATTTGAACCCCAATATCTCCCAACTGTTTTCAGCTCGCAGGATCATGTTTGTATCATTAGAAAGGCAAGAGCATGGCCTTTCCAATGATACCAAACATGACCGTGTTTATAGTAAAGAATAAAAATAATAACAATAATAATAAAAAAAGGAAAAGTGTGTTTTTTTGAAGACGTGAAACGGCTCAGCAGTGAAGGGGTTAAAAAAAGTTAAGAAACCGAAAATTTCACCCAAAAAAGTCTAAAAAAATCCTAAAAAAGTTAAGAAACTTTCATTCTATTGGTAATAATCTACTTGCCATTCTTAAATAAGCAATAAAAAATGAAAAAACTCATAAAAAAGCGAAAAACCAACTAAGCCGAATCACCCGAAATGATCTGAATCGCCGAAATGATCCGAATCATCGAATCGATCTGAAATTTCAGATTGAGCCGAAATTTTTGGATGTTCGTTATTTCGTTTTCGGAAACGTTCCCGAAATACGAAAATGGTGAATTTCGTCCGAATTTCAATTCGGAACAAAAGTAATTGTTCACCTCTAATATACAGGTCAATGATTATGGATACATTATTATTGACACAATACAAGCTAGAGTAGATGGGCCTGCTCGCTTCATGGAAGCTCTATACTGCTTTGCCGAGCCCTTGATTTCTTTGAACTGGTTGAAATAAATCCCTTTGATTGAGTCACTAGCAGGAAATCACATTCTTCCTCCCTTTGTCCAGCTGTGTTGCCAAAGCACTTGGCGTGACATTGTTGCAAAGCTTTCCCTTAAAGTCAGGAAGGCTGCGCTTTCACCTTAGATAAATCCCCGGGTTGAATTTTCTGTTTGGCTGAGCTAAACCAAGCGTCATCGGACCATGAACATTCTTCGGAGCCCAGATTATGTGAACGTTTTATAGAGATTTGCTGCGGAGTGACAGCTCACACAAATCCTTCGTTCCTAATCCATGTGCAGGAACGACATCTCATACCAGGAATGTGAAGCCCCTCGTGGATGTGAATGCTCGGTGCAGTAGGTGGCCCGCGGCAACGCCATTAGAATAATACGACGATGTGTCCGGAACACTTAGCCACTCGCACGGTGGACATCGAGTTCCTACAGGAAGACGTGCGCGATAAAATCCTCTTCTCATGCTACAGCAAATATTACATTAACCCCCTAATGGAAGGATTAGTGGTCACCACAAAAGGTGATCGTGGTTTATTTTTGGCAATTACAAGGGAAAAGTTAAAGAGGAAGAAAAGAAAAGAAAACAGAAAAGATTCTGGGTTAATGATTTTAAAGCATTGTAATAAAGGTTAGAAAATAATATACAAAGGTCGACGGGGAACACGTGGGAACACAGTTTCTCCACTATGTTCTCAAAGGCAACGGCATTCCCTTTTGGCCCACACACCGAGAAGCTTTTATTAAGTTCCAATCATAGGTTCCTGCATATATTTATTACAATTATGATAAGGATTCCCTAAAACCCAGCCTACCTTTATGGTTAATCATTGATATCAAGTTTGCGAGTGGTGTGGTGGATTAAGTGCAACATGTCAGTGGTTAATTGGGGAGTAGAGATCTTGTAGAGCTCCTGCACTTCTCTTTTGTGGATTAGACTGCTGTATGTATTATATATATATATATATATAATTGATTCACTATACATTGTCTCCTTGCAGGGCTTCTGGCCAATGTATGGCTGCAGGGTCACCGAAAACTTATCTATTTTACCAGTGGCCAGGTGAAAGGTCGGAGAGTGTTTAAAGGTTCACCCACCTCTAGCAAGTGCATGTTGCAGGCCTGTAAATCATATAGTAATTTTGCTCAGTGCAAAAATATTTAGGGATGCTATGAGAGTCGAGTGTGTCGTTCCGTGTTGATCAACATATGCGCACTTTATTTACTCTGGGCCTTCATGGGTACTAGGTCAGTGGTTCCCATCCCTGTTCCTCAGGTTCCCCTAACAGGCCAGGTTTTAAGGATCACCTTGGGTAAATGCAGACTGAATCCTGCAATCACTGAACAGCAAATCATATCACCTGTGCTGTGCTTCACATATCCTGCAAACCTGACCTTTTAGGGGGATTTGAGTACCAGGGTTGGAAAACACTGGTCTAGGTGATCCCATGTCACCAGCCGGCACCTTCCTGTTTATGATCTGAGAGATGAGGGTGACATTAGTGTAAGGTCTTATTTGTTTTCGGAGTGCGTTGTATCAGCACACCCTTACCATATGTCTCTATTTTTAAAAGGAGACTCTAGGCAAAAAATATGGGCAAAAGAAAATGTGAGGGGTTATCCACTAACCACTCCTGAACCCAGTTTTCTTTCCTTCCTCTTTTTATGCCGAGAGTATAAGGCTCACCTTACAACCTGTGCTGCGGCCCCCGATACTCTTCTGGATGGCCAGCACTTCACTTCAAAAAGCAACTTGGTGCCAGGCCAGGTGGAATCGTCAGGTTTGCGGCTAACACACACACAGCTGATTGAACGTTGATTGATTTAGAACAATGAGAGGTATCACACTCTCTTTTCCTTACATAATGTCTATGCGCTTGCGTACTGGCCTCCTAATACACCCAAGCCTCGGAAGGCTCTCCAGAGGTTCCTGGTTGACAATCTCCAGGACAGAGGGAAGCCTTCTGCAGGTACAGCTGGAGGAGTAGTGGATAATCAGGACACCAAATCCACTTTAAAAATTCACTCATATGGTCATGGCGGCTAGAGTGTCCCTTTTGATTTGAAGAAGGTTTGTTTCAAAATTGCCTGCATATAAAGCAGGGGTCAACAAACCCGGGCGCCAGGGTCGCCATGGTGGCAAGACATAGAAACATAGAAAAATGTCGGCAGATAAGAACCTGTCGGCCCATCTAGTCTGCCTAATTACATGGATACTTTACCTGGATTTATCTTTTGTTTAGGATAGCCCTATGCCTATCCCATGCTTGCTTAAATTCAATTACTGTTTTGGCCTCTACCACTTCAACTGGAAGACTGTTCCATGTATCCGCAGTAGGCGCAGATGCTGTCCTGGCGCCGGGGTTTTTATACATAGCCTCCCCCTTCTGCCAGGCCTGCTCACTTGGTCCTCCACCCGCTGGAAATGGAGCTCGGGAAAGCTGTGTGCACTCTGTGATCGTTATCGACAGTGTGCACACTTTCATGCCGGGCCGTTCAGCGCATCTGTCTGGGGTTATAAATCAGATACCTGTGACAGGCTCGCACACAGCTGCTGGCCCGCCCCTCCCTCTCTCTGCTGCAGAGTGGAGGGAGGGAGGAGGAGCGCTCAACTCCGTGCATGCAGAGTGTCAGACTCCGAGCATGCCTGACCCCCAGCATCACACAGCCCAGCCAGATAATTTAAAAAAATGTCCTTTACATGCCTGACCCGCAGCATCACACAGCTCCCGGCCAGGAGCACAATGCACACAGCTCACCCAGCTGTATGTACACTGCCTATAACATTCACTGTGTGCTATATACAGTGTATATACTGTGCCTGGATCAGCTGTGTGGTATACACAGTATATGATGCCCAGATCAGGGACTGTGTTATATTGGTATACTGTGTAAGCACAGTATACACACCGTATGTAACACACAATCCCTGATCCAGGCGCGGTTTAGTCTGATAGACAACTAGATTCTTTTAAAAAAATTCTACATCCCTGGGTTGTGATAGATTGAGGATAAGACAGAGATAGGTAGGGGTGTGTGTGTGTGTGTGTGTGTGCGTGTGTAAATGGGGTATCTGACTATACATTTCAATATGATAAATTGGACAGGCTCTCAGCAAAATCCGAAAATATTTATTGGAAAGCATCACATGACATTAAATAAACGTATCGGTACACGGTCTTAAGAAAATGGTACCGTGAATTTTTAGCTGTTAAGCTTTGTTAGGCAGGGGTCAGATGAGCGTTTTGCAGAGCGGATGTTTCTTCCACTCTGACGCTCGCTGAGTGCAGTCAGTGCGATCAGTGCTGCAAGGCTTGATCCTCCTAGGGAAAATTGTGCTTTGCAGTCCCTTCAACGCGTGTCTAGCGTTTTGAAAGGGAGGCTTTGTGCGCGAATGCTTGTTGCGTGCACATTTTTGTGTGCGCATTCAAGCATGTGACCGGCCCCGTTGCAGCATTACAACGCTGCAACGAACACCAGTAGGCACGTCAGTATGGGCGCATCTAGGGCGCTCGTCTGACACCGGCCTTAATCTGAAGAATAACCTGCAGCTGGCTCCTAGATTCAAAGCAAATTTGTCAAGCCCTGATATAAGGCCTATTTTGGAACCGTGGACAGGTTCCTCAGGACAGGAGGTTCACAAACATCTAGCCCTCACAGGGTCACAAGAGCATATAAGTTACTGCACTCTGGATACATTCGCCTCCATAAGACTGGCATTCATGTTTACATTGCTATGATGGATCAGGAAACGTCTAGATAACATGTAAACTCATAATGCATAATTTTTTTTTCTAAAAAAATGCCACATTGTCTTCTGAATCAGACTTGTTTCGCTGGAGGGCATCTGATATCTGTCTGGAATATTAGATCAGGAGATGATGGTGCCGCGTCACTGGATTGGAATCTGCGCCTACTGCGTTCTAAACGTTGATACGTTAGTCACAGCCGCTCTGCTTGTTATGTTTTTTTTACATTTGTTGTTCCTCTCTGGGATGAGCTCTCAGCTCTGATTCTCTGATAGGAAGATCACGGTACTATTTATGAGACAATGTCCTGGGTTTATGTCAAACATGTCAGGCCTCTTAATGTTGACTATGAAGAACCGTCAGATATACAGTATTTATAGAGAGACTCAATGTGTCCCAGCCATGTTTAACCCCACAAATACCCATATCCCCATCAGAGTCTTGTCATGGGAGAGCGTGATGTATGGACATGGTCTCTGTATTGATTAAATGTTCTACAAATAACATTGTATGGATGAAACCAAGGATCTTGCAATGAAGAGTTCTGTATAGTATAGCGCTTAAAACAACAAATAATGGTGGTTTGGACGTCAGCTAAGATGGCCGCCTAGCGTCTGAGCTCCGCTGCACCCGCGCTGTAACCTGCAAATATCTTCTCCCCCCGGGATTTTAATACTCACCACAGGACGCTGCAAGGGGTCCACACCATGCCTGGACCCTCCAAATCGGCGAAAACTAGAGAGCGGCCGTCGCGCCGTTGTTTACCCCGCGCCGGACCACAGCTTCCCAAGATGGCGGCCGCCCGAAATCGCGGCCTACCTCCGCCGGCGGATCAGGAGATGAGGATGGAGGTGAATCGGATGCAGGGGTAAGCCGGGCAGATGCGGTTACTATTATGAGTCAGATGGCCGAAATGAGAACTTTTTTGGCGGGGGAGATGGACCGTAATACAAAGGCCTTACAGGCTGACATCCTGGCCTTGGGACAGCGCACCTCAGATTTGGAGGGTCGTACTGATGAACTTTCGGGGGCCTATAATTCCCTTATTGACCACTCTAACGCTATGTCCCATAAGGTGGATTACTTAGAGACCCAATTGGAAGATTTGACCAACAGGTCCAGAAGGAATAACTTAAGGATCCGGGGTTTGCCTGAACGGGCAGAGGATGACCCCTTGGGAGACTTTATCGTCGCCATGCTCAGACCGTTGGCTCCAGAGCTCCCAGACCACGCTTGGGAACTCGACCGTGCCCACAGAGCTCTTCGCGCCCGCAGCGCTACCGACGAACGCCCTCGAGACATTATTGTCCGCTTCCTACACTTCTCCACAAAAGAACTTATCCTCAAAAAAAACCGTACTAAACCGATATTATACGACGGATCTCCCCTACAGCTTTTTCAGGATATTTCTCCAGACACACTTCGTCGACGCCGCTCATGGAAGCCTGTAGCGGATCTACTTCGTTCGCACAATGTCGCGTTTGCATGGGGCCATCCTTTTAAGATCCTGGCATTTCCGCAACAAAAGAACATATGTTCTGCTTCCGCATTCGGATCCCATGAAGTTCTTTCGGGCCTTGGATATCCAACCCCCAGAGGACTTCGCATCTCCGGAGGGTCCTACGCCACCGCTCCCGCGTCTCTCCAGGGAATGGAGTACAGTAAACCATCCTCACCGTTGAACAAAGATTCCCGATTCTACATGGTTCGTTTACTACCACCAAGACATAGGCTCCTTGGTTTTTCTCTCTGTGGCCTCTTCGGTAGTTTGTTACTGGACTGCCTCTGGTTCTTCTTCTCCTCCGGAATTTTTAGTTCCACGAAAGCTACTCCGGCTGGAACGTTTCTCTCCTTGTTTCACGCTACTGAAACACAGTGATCATCTCTATTTCTACAGTCCATCGATCAGGTCTTCCCGGGGGCCAAAATGTTTCTTCTTGTGGGTGGGGGCTCTTGACTAGGCCATCTTTGATCTCCATGGCCTGGAGGGTTTGTTCCCTTTTTCCCCACAGGTCCCGGCAGTGGGTAAGTCCGGGCTTTTTGGACTCTGTTTTCCCTTTTTTTTACTTTCCGTTGGTTATGTACATTTTGTTTTTATTGTTTTTTTCCCCCCTTTTTTTTCACCTTCTCCTTCCATCAAAGTATTCGGTTCTTGTTGCTGGGTGGGGTGGTGGGGCATTGGAGGTTCATCGCTCGGGGGATTGTATTGCTGGAGGGGTCGGTGATTGGGTGTCGGGCCTGCTGCTCATGGTACGAGGTGATCTGTTGCGCTTCTCATGGCACTGAAACTGACCTCTCTTAATGTTAAGGGCCTCAATTCCCCTACAAAGCGTAGATTACTCTTCCGCACTCTGAAATCTGACAAAATTGATATCGCCTTTCTTCAGGAAACTCACCTGACTAAATCTGTTAAAATTAAGTTAACTGATCACGTCTATACACGGGCGTATGTATCTGGTGCCTTGAGTAAGCGCAACGGAGTTGCCATATTGATTCGGAAAACATGTCCATTTCAACTTATATCGCAAAAGATTGATACCGAGGGTCGATATGTATTGCTTACGGGTACTCTATACTCTATGACCTACCATTTTTTGAATGTCTATGCTCCTACTACCCCCTCTGTTGACTTCTGGGATTCCATATGCAACCTGGTTTCAGCCCTTCCTCAAGGGGCGGTGATATTAGGAGGTGATATGAATGCAGTGGCGTGCCCAGCAGTGGATCGAGGCGGTCGTCAAGCTTCCACAATTACACCAACCTTGGGTAGACAAGATAAATTATTTGCCCGCTTTTTACGCCAAGTAGGGCTTATTGATGTATGGCGGGTGTTATATCCAAGTGTAAAGGATTATTCCTTTTACTCTGCTCCCCATGGGACTTACTCGCGCATAGATATGTTTCTGGTTAATGGTCTGGCTATGTCCAATGTAATCCGAGCGGAGATTAACTCCATCTCGTGGTCTGACCACGCCGACATAGCACTTTACCTCCATACCCCGAAGCTGGCGGCCTCTTGGTCTTGGAGGTTGAACTCGTCTCTCCTGCGAGATCCAGAAGTAGTGAGTCAACTACGTACTTTATCGATACAATATTTTCAAGACAACCCGCCAGGTGAGACGTCTCTATCCACGATATGGGCTGCTCATAAAGCGGTTATGAGGGGTCACCTCATTAAGATTGCCACTCATAGAAAACGCACCAAATTACTTTCTCTTGTAACCTTACAACAGTCTCTCCGTCGTCTGGAGATGAGCCATAAGTCCTCCCCCTCCCCTGAACTCCTCTCTGACCTATTACGCACTCGCTCTTCTCTGAAAAGGTTGTTACTTGATGATGTAGCCAAACAATTACTCTGGTCCCGCCGAATGTTTTTCGAGAAGGCCAATAAACTAGATACTCTACTGGCCCGCTCTCTCAAACCCCGGAGTAAATTCTCCTCTATCTCAGCAGTTAAAACAGTAGATGAGGTATTGGTCAATTCCCCACAGGAGATCTGCGCAGCTTTCACAGCATATTATTCAGACCTATACAACCACTCTCCCCATCATAACCTCGCTGACAAATCCCATTTAGACGCCATCTCCTCCTTTTTAGATTCCCTTTCTTTGCCACATTTAGAAGACTCACATATAACGAACCTTAGTGCTACTATCTTAGAAGAAGAGGTTAATTGCGCCATTTCTGCCCTGGGAGGTACGAAGGCCCCAGGCCCGGATGGGTTTTCAGGGGGTTACTATAAAGTATTACGTCCGGAGCTCGTCCCTTTTTTGACGGCGGTTTTTAACGACTGCGCGGAGGGGGGGTCTCTTCACCCTGATTTGCTTGTGGCTAACATTGCCCTTATACCTAAGGAGGGTAGGGACCCAGCGGCGGTTGAGAGCTACCGCCCTATCTCCCTTATCAATTTTGATGCCAAGATTTTTGCTAAGGTCCTAGCGAACCGCCTTAGTCCGCTCCTCCAAGATCTGGTTCACCCGGACCAGGTCGGTTTCGTCCCTAATCGTCAACTCTTCGACAACACCAGACGTAATGCCGACCTGATCTGGTGGCTATCCTCTCGGGCAACGCCTTCTCTGATCCTGTCGTTAGACGCGGAGAAGGCTTTTGACAGGGTGGAGTGGCCGTTCCTCTTCGCTACCCTCTCTCGTCTAGGCCTCCCGGATTTTTATATTAATATGGTGAGGGCTCTTTACTCGGGAATGTCTGCGCAGGTTCGTGTCCCGGGCAGTAGCCCCATTCGATTCCCCATCTGTAATGGCACTCGCCAGGGCTGTCCCCTTTCCCCCCTTCTTTTTCTCCTCTCTCTTGAGCCCCTATTGGCTGCGATACGAGATCATCCTGAGATCAGGGGGGTTCAGGTCGGAGGAGAATCTTTCACTGTCTCTGCTTACGCCGACGACATCCTTCTCACTTTAACGGATCCCATCTCCTCTCTCTCCCATCTCAGACCGGTACTATCCGACTTTGGTGAAATCGCAGGGTTTCGCATAAACTACACTAAATCCTGTGCGATGCCCCTCTACATGCCACACACAGATACCGCCTCGATTGAATCAGGGTTTGGGTTCCGTCTTGCTCCCTCTGAATTGTCATACTTGGGTATTCTACTGACGGCAAATCCAACAGCCCTTTATAGCAAGAACTTTACGGCCATGGTTCGTCAGATCAAGTGTGATCTGGAGCATTGGTGTGATAAACCCATATCGTGGATAGGACGCATTCATAGTGTAAAGATGAACATACTCCCACGTATTTTATTTCTGTTCCAGACTCTACCCTTACTACTGACTCGGCGGGACCTAGCCGGGCTACAACAGGCGATCGACTCCTTTATTTGGCAAAATAAGAGACATAGGGTTGCGCGCCGCATTCTGTATCGCCCTAAGACCCGTGGAGGGCTGGGGCTCCCTAACCTATACCTTTATTATTGCGCAGCTCAGTTGACTCAGGTGGTGGCCTGGCACTCCTCCGCTTCTACTAGAAGGTGGGTTGCATTAGAAAATGCTTTTATGTTCCCTGACCGCCCTGACCTCTACATATGGCTTCCCAGAGCCTCTAGACCCATTTTACGCACGACATGCCCTTCGATTTTGACATCTCTTCGGCTATTTGACCTAGCTAGGACGAAATTTGAGCTGATGGGGGCTCCCTCTCCCCTCACCCCCTTACTTCGTAACAGAGAATTTCCACCGGGCCTGAGGGCCTCAGATTTTAGGGGTCTGGCGGGAGTGGGGCTTCTGAGGTACCGTGATCTTTACCGTAATGGACGACTTATTACTTTTTCAGAGCTCCAGGAGCGTGGTGATCTATCTCCCTCCTTTTTTTCCGATTCTTACAGATTCGTCATTTTGCTACGACCCAGATGTTAGAGAGGATCTCAACGGCCCCTCTCTCCACTTTAGAGCACGTTTTTATGGCTGATGGCCCACTGAAAGGGCTTATATCCCGGTTATACCTACTCCTTAGCTCCAGTCCAGGTCAATGGGGCCCCCTCACATACTGTGATAAGTGGGAGGTCGATTTGTGCGATCCTTTGCCGGGTGATGAGTGGGAGGATATATGGGAACAAACGTCCAGGTCCTCCATATGTGTCACACACCAGGAACAATCTTACAAAACACTACTCCGTTGGTACGTTACCCCGGTTTCCCTTTATCGCATGGGTGTCACATCCAGTGATTTCTGTTGGCGGGACTGTGGGGAAAAGGGCACTTATATTCACATGTGGTGGGACTGCCCGGTAGTACGCCGCTTTTGGTCTCTAGTTCACACTGAATTCCAGAAAATATTCCACCGACAACTGCCTATGGATCCCTGGGCTTTCCTTCTTTCTCGTCCCTTGTCAGTCCTATCTCGTCCTGAGCAACTCTTATTTAATAGACTGGCCCTTGCTGTTCGACGGGCCTTGGCGGCATCGTGGCGCCAGAGTATTCTCCCTTCCTGGTCTGTGGTGACAGCGAAGATTGTCGACGCCTGTCTTATGGACGAGTTAACGGCTAAGGTCAGGGACACTATGAGTTCCTTTTCTAAGACATGGTCCCTTTGGGAGGAGTATTCCTCAGCCCCTAATGGTAATTAGATTTTAAATTAATTAAATCTGACATTAATCTCACTTATACTCCAGCCGTTTTGCCCAGCCCCTACATGTTTCGATGCCCCGGAAGTCCCGCCAGGCGACACATCCTCTACAACTGTTTGGAAGGTTCCCCCCTTTTTCTTTTTCCTCTTTGTGTTACTTTTTGTTTTTGACTTGTTTTTTGTTTTTTCTGTGTGTTTTTTTTCACGGCGTGGGGTTCTCCCCATACTTCGTGAGTTTCTTACTTTCTGTATAATGAAAATTAGCGTTATTGTACCCAGCTGTTATTATGTACATATTCTTGCTGTATTTCATATGCTATTGGATACATGACGCTTTAAATAAAGAATTTAAAAAAAAAAAAAACAACAAATAATAAATTGACATATATACAGGGAGAGGTCCAAAAGTAATGCTAAAATCAAAGAAATAATGACAATAACTCATTTTTTCTTTTCAAAGAAAGGCTAATCCTTCAATACTTGTAAAAGACAAAAAAAAAGTGATATACCCACAGACGATTGAGGAGACACGAGAGGACTCAAGTGGCAGTGGTTGGCAAACAGAATTGCTCTGTGAAGCAGTGCTTTGAAGACCTCCGAACCTATCTTGGTGATGAAGCCCCAAGTCTCCAGGAGGTCCACAAGTGGTTTAGAAGACTCAAGTCTGGACATTTTGATGTTCGTGATGAACCAAGAGAGGGAGACAGGCACCTCCACAGATGAAATTATAGATAGAACCTTTGTAGCGCATCAAAAATAGATTTAAAGGTAGACTTCAACAAAGAGGTATATCAAACAAAGTGCTTCAGTCTTAAAGTGCTTCAATCTTAAGGTGACAAATATTCAATCAATGTACACATATAAAAGTGCAATGTGCCATAGAACACAGTAAAGTGCAACAATATATAAAATTCCAGCAGTGCGATGGGTATAAGAGAGTCTATAAAGTGCAACTGTGTCCGAATGTGCAAAATGTGCAAATTCAATGATATCCAATACAACAGTATGAATACCAGTGGGAAAAATCCTTAAAATTTACTTCTCTTTATGTTCAAGTGATGCACAAATATAGTCCTCCTTTCTTGGTCTGTGTATCTCTTGCCGTCTCTCAATAGTGGAGAGGATAGCCAGAAAGGAGAAAAAAGTGAGAGAAAAAAAAAAAATTCTGTATATGGTCCCGTTTCATCATATATGGTTTGGACATTGAGCACAGAGTTACTGTGTTATTCTGATACAGTGTGCCCCTTTGTGGACTTGCGATGCATACACAGAGGGACATTTATCTCCAGGCTCCATGTATTTTGTTTGTTGCCAATTTGAGCAGCAGTGTTTTTTATATTTTTTTATTTACTTCCTTTTCCTGGTTGTCAGTGAGGTTTTTTTTTTTTTTTGTGTTTACTCTGTCAGGTGATTACTGCAAAGCACCTTTGGGTAATGAACTGGATATGAAATCACAGAGGTCACACAACAGGATGCAGGAAGTCTTATGTTGTTCATGTGGTTCACATAATCCCATGAAAGGACTATAAGGCTAGGGTCAGACTAACGCATTTTTATGTTGTCTGTGAAAAAGTGCGTTCGAACGAATGGACGCATTTTTTCACGCAATACGCGATAGCGGTCATACGATGCGCATTTTCGTCCGTGGTTTTGTACGGATCATCAATAAAACACTTTTTGGGTCTGGACGTTATGTTGGCCGGACATTAGCAGCGTCTGACGTCTCCCAATCACGCACACACGCCGCTAGCGGACGCAGCGCACTCTGTACGTCAGTACTAGTGGTTTCACGTTCTCGAAAAAATGCGTTCATTTTCCACTTGCGTTGCGCAGCCGGACTTTTGTGCGACCGTACTTCGTATATTGGCCGTCATTGCCCGGCATCTGCTGCTAGTGCGGCCGTGATTAAGTGCGGCTGCACGCGCGTTCGCACTGCCTCAGTCTGACCCTAGCCTAAAAGAGGACTTTTTTAGTTTTGATCCTGTTTGGAGATTTTTTGGACAATAGTGCACCTAAATATACCGACTGAGGAAGGCTGTTAATGCTGAAACGCGTCTCGGTAACGCATCTGTCCATTTTTTAATATGAAATTAATTTTTTAATAAATTTTATATGGTTTATATTCTATTGACTACTCTCCTTGGATATATACTTGCCACCGCTTGGAAGCTCCTGATATCTGGCCCTCAGAAGGTTGAGAAGAGGTTCTGGGTATCCACCATAGTGTACCTGACGCTGTATTGAGTGAGCCTGTGTGGAAGAGGCTCCATATGTGGTGAGTTCAATACATTATCACCTCTTTTTTATCATAATACGGTAATATACTATGGGAGCGCTGTCTATTATCTTATTGTAGCCATCGCAACCAGAGTTGAAGATTTAAGAAGGGATACGCCACCCTCTATATGGCTGGAAGCTCCTAAACCTAGAGCCAGGGATTTTTTGGGCTCTTATAAATGTGAGTTTCCATATTCCTACGAGTGATTTATTTGTCATATTTAATTGGGATTTTCTGCACGATTATTTCTTCATTTTTTCTCTCCCCTCCAAATTTTTTTTTTTTCTTTTCTCTCACTTTTTTCTCCTTTCTGGCTATCCTCTCCACTATTGAGAGACGGCAAGAGATACACAGACCATGAAAGGAGGACTATATTTGTGCATCACTTGAACATAAAGAGAAGTAAATTTTAAGGAATTTTTCCCACTGGTATTCATACTGTTGTATTGGATATCATTGAATTTGCACATTTTGCACATTCGGACACTGTTGCACTTTATAGACTCTCTTATCCCCATCGCACTGCTGGAATTTTATATATTGTTGCACTTTACTGTGTTCTATGGCACATTGCACTTTTATATGTGTACATTGATTGAATATTTGTCACCTTAAGAAGATTGAAGCACTTTATGTTTGATATACCTCTTTGTTGAAGTCTACCTTTAAATCTATTTTTGATGCGCTACAAAGGTTCTATCTATAATTTCATTTTTGGTTAATGCAGATTTTGGTTGTTTTTTCTGTATATTGCGCTTACCCCTTTGGGCAGCATCTCACTACTTATTAGTTATAATTTAACTACTTCATAACACTATAGTAATCTGGTTTATAAATAGGCGCCTACGCTGTATGAGATATATATATATATATATCTTCTTTTTTACCTCCACAGATGAGACCATGGCGGCGGCCAAGATGAAGGAATTTCTGGATCAGGAACTTAAACCCAAATCTCAAAAAGCTTGTGAAAGAGTTTGACATTCCAAAAACAAGCATGCCGAGGATTCTTCATGACGAGTTGGACTTCACCAAGCAATACGGCCACTGGGTTCCCTGCTTATTCAATGGGAACTAAAAACTGTGAGTTGAGTTTGCCAAAACGTTCCTTGTCGATTTAGAAGATGGGATGGGAGATCTACCAACTTCAAGGCAATTGTCACTGGAGAGGAGGCTACGTTGCCAGAAGATTATTTTTGGTGGTGTTTTGGGACGTAGGTGCACCACTTAAGTTGAGAAATGATGAATAAACAAGGCTTCTTTGAACTATTTTTTTTGAGTTAGCTTCATTATTCCATTGATTTTTTAACCTTACATTTGGACCTTCCCTCGTATCACACACAGTGAAAGCTAGATGTTATGACACCCGGGTTTCAATTCCTTACTGTCGAGTACTGGAATTTCCCAATCCAGTGAGATTTCGTACTATGAAAAACAAAAATAGTGCAGATCGTAAAAATCAATCAGTTACTACGAGCCCACATATATCCCAAAGCACCCACATGTAATAGAGCCATTTAAATAAGCTCTATTCATTGGCAGTCTATGACCAAATCTAGGATGTCCATGCCGTCTTTGGAAGGTCCAAAAATTTAGCATGCAGATATCCTGAAAAATAATGAAGACGCAGTAACGTAAACAATCCAACACCAGATACACATGACTGATTAAGCCTGAGACCTTCCCGGCCCATACCCCAATAACCCCTTCCCAACCCATACCCCACTAACCTGAATAAAACACAAACACGTATATGTCAGTTGGAATGTGCATGGGCCACAGCTTTATTAAACCATATATATATAACCATATATATAACCATCCCTTGCAGTGCTTACTCAAACTGCCCTATCGCTCCATGCAATAGGCATTACCAAACCATTGAGCTCATCCCCGCAAGCGAGGTCCGTCTCCCCCAGGCCTCACCCGATGGCGGCTCAAAACCTCCATTACGCACTGCTGTCCAGGGAAACCGCCAACCTTCAGCTGTGACACGACTTGATGAAATCCAAGGGTGGGTGGGCGGGTCTCACCTTGATGCACTTCTCACGTTGGCAGGAACAAGAGGAAGAACCCTGCACCCATCACCAGCATATATAGTCCAGGTAAGCAACACTGTTGCAAACACTCCACCAATAACGCCGTAGCTTTCCTTGACTGACAGGCCCATGCTTCCAACCAACCCCCCCCCTTCCCCCTCCCTGAGGGGCCCCAGGGATTCTAAACCCTTCCAGATCTTTCCTTAACCTACAGGCTCAGGCCATCAGTCATGTCCCCCTTCCTGAAGGTCCAGGGGGTTCGATCTCTTTCCTCGGATTTCCAGTTACCTCGCCTGCTGCCAGTGTTGCAGTAACGACAAACTCATCGGACACGTCTCGTGGGTTAAGGCTTAATTGACAGAGACATTTCTCTTTTATTAGCTTTGTTTTGTCACTATACGTGTGTTTTCCACAATTACAGAGCACAATTTTAAGAAATCTCCGCCTGTTCTCAATTTTCATTTTCAAGTCTGATGCCGCATTGATACTCCAGGGAATTTTAACCAGATTTCATATTAAAAGTCAGTTTTTATCATTCCGTAATGCCGCGGTATAAACCTACCTCTCTGCGTCAACGTGACAGGCCGGCTTCATTCTGATATATTCCATAAATAAATTAAATACGCTTTAACATTCGCTATAGCAATATACAACGAGACCACTTTAACGGCCCTGCATGGAGATATTGCATTTACCAATGAAAGGGCTCATGCCTTGATTGCATCACTGCTGCCTGGTGGTGACCTCATTGCATTGACGCCTTAAACCTCCAGCCTACTTATCATAAAGTCTAATCGTCCACTTTTGTGTAGATAAATATAAATCCATATAAAAAAATATAAGCTCTTAGAATTATGCCACAGAATTTATATGTAGAAATGTAATTCTTACAATAAAAGCTAGTATAATATCTTCCTTCACAGAAGGGTGTAGGGCAGGGTGATAAGGGGGTGTCCTTTCACAAAGGGTATCCAAAAAATTCAGGACCCAATGGGATCTACACTACTCTTGCTTAAAGTAATGGACAACGAGCACTCCATGTGTCCATCCCGACGCTCAGCACAGAAGCTCTGCTCCCTACAGCCTGTGTACCATGTTTGCCTGCATTCTTCTTAGCAGATTAGGTTCAACGGCAGCAAGAGCCTCACTCTAATATGATAAAGATCTCAGATTTTTACACCACAGACCCGTGGCATTACAGAATCCCACCAAACATGCTAAGTCTTATGGGTTAAGGTCTGGTGATCATGTTGCCAACCCCACTGAGCCTTTCTTGCTAAACCATCAATGGAGGAACATGAAAACACAACCTGCCTGCCATGACAGATCTTCCATTTTTTCCTACGATTTTTGGACACCCTGTAGCGCAGTGGACTATGACCCCAGAATCTGTCTGATCATAATGGGACCGATGTAAAACATGTCTGCACTTCGTTAGAATGTCATCAGTGAAACTATGTACACCCCATGGGAATGCCCCAAAATGTCCAAGTCATTAAAAGTATGAGTTTGTCATACTGCCAGGTGGCAAGTCCAAGCCACTGTTCATCAAAATCTCTCGAATGATCTGTTCCCTGCGCTCTATCCTTTCAGCAAGATCCGCCGCATCTATGGCGTCACACGCCGGGCGGGGAGCTTTGCACAGCTCTCTGAATTCATCAGAGAACAGAGATTTTGCAGACCCCTCTTCCTCGCTGCTGGACTCTGCAGATTCTTCCGTGTCCTTTTCGCGCAAGACATGTCCATTAATTTTTTCAGCCTTGCGCTTATTGGTCCTCCGTGATATCCGGATCACCAGCGCCAGCAGGGTGAGGATCAAGCCGACACAAACGCTTGACACAAAGTACAGAGCAGCTGTCTCAGGATGGTCTAAGAAAAAGAAAAGAAACAAAATACTTCTATAAAATGACATCTTATAGAGAATTCTATTTTACCTTTGTTTTTTGGTAAAAAAAATGTCTAGACAATTATGTAATTTGAGGTTAACCAAACGAGGCAGGAGCTTGGACATCTCCACTCTGCTCAGCCATGAGAGGACACAGAATTCTCCAAAAATACTATTATTTATTAAATAAATTATGTTTTTAACTCTTTGTTAGTACAGGATTACTATTCTCTCTGGGGAGAAATATCATTCTCAGTGAGAGCTCTATACTGTCACAGTGTATTACTGTAAACAAGCTGCAAATAACAGCCCCCACCTTCACTGTAACAAAAAGCTTAAACGTTACTGCTGCATTACAGCAGCCAGGGAGAGGGCAGAATACAGGGAGAGCTGTGGGGTCACTCACTGCTGTACAGGGATAAGATTCATGGAGTTCTAATGACTGAAATCCCTGTACAGTACAGATACAAGGTGTTGCTGTAATTCCCATACACAGGCATTATGCAGCACATACAGATACAAGGTGTTGCTGTAATTCCCATACACAGGCATTATGCAGCACATACAGATACAAGGTGTTACTGTAATTGCCACACACAGGCGTTATGCAGCACATACAGATACAAGGTGTTACTGTAATTTCCATACACAGGCATTATGCAGCACATACAGATATTGCATTGCTAATAATCTCATTATGATCACTACAAACCCCCATAAAAAGGAGATCTGAACAATTTATTATCTATCTGCATCACATTTACGGTATCTCACACAGAGCCCATTTCTGCCTGCATGCTGACAATGCAGATCCTGAGTGATATTGTGTGTCAGGATGCCATCAAGAGTTTAGAACCTTTTTATCCTAGTAATATTTCTGTAAAGGATAAAAAAATACATTAAAAGCTAATTTATTTATTTATTTATAAAGGATTTTACATAAATTTTTATCTTTAAAAATCTCCTAATAACAGTCTATATGTAAAATTGCTATTTTGCCCCAAATGTAAGTGTTAACCGCGCGTCTCGTGTTTCAAATAAATTATAATATTCCCCTCCCACAAAAACGGTGCATGTTAGTGATAGGGTTAAACAGAATTAGACAGTTACACTAGGTATGGAACGTGTCTCTTTTGCAGTCGGTGTTAATTCGGTAATCTCTGTGACCGTCACCTTACCTCTAACATATGAAAATGCAGAAAGGACGTTGCTGAGGAATATCCCGTCTCTGTTGGGAAGACGAGATTCGCGAGGGTTTAATTTTATATCTGTATAAAAAAAAAGGAAACAGGATAAATTACATGAATTTAATGAATAAATAAAGGGGACTGATCACAGGGAGCATCCTGACCCTATGTGTACACAACTACAGGGTGAAAGCAAAGCCAGAGTTATTAGCCAGGAATTTTAATAAGTGCTGAGGCTAAGTGACCGTGATCGTGCATCAATGCTTAGCAATGAATAGATCAAAGGATGAGCTAATTGTCCTGTATACATGCAATAATCAGAGACACACAGTATACCCGGACGCTACCAAAATACAGCCAAGGCAGCGATCAGGGGGTGACAGCCTATGATAAATTCAGGGGCCCAGTACCTTCAGGGGGCTCTGGCTCTTCCATGCCACTTAGGATAAACCAACAATCATTCTAGGACTCAGCACTCTGCAATAGCTTGGGTGCGTGGTCTAGGGGTTCCTCGATCCCCAAAAGAGTAGCTAGATAAAGGACGATCACGCAACACCAAGGTAAAAGAAGATGGCAACGCTTCGACTCTGAGTCTTCATCAAATACTCACCAAGTGAGAGAAAGGGCTGCGAGATCGGTGGAGAAATATACGAACAATAACTCATTCCATTGCTTTTGTTTCCTAATGTCCTGTCTTTTAGAGGTCCAATATATGTGTGGTGTGATATACTATAATAAACAATATAATAATATATGTGAGGTGTGATATACTATAATAAACAATATAATAATATATGTGAGGTGTGATATACTATAATAAACAATATAATAATATATGTGTGGTGTGATATACTATAATAAACAATATAATAATATATGTGAGGTGTGATATACTATAATAAACAATATAATAATATATGTGAGGTGTGATATACTATAATAAACAATATAATAATATATGTGAGGTGTGATATACTATAATAAACAATATAATAATATATGTGAGGTGTGATATACTATAATAAACAATATAATAATATATGAGGTGTGATATACTATAATAAACAATATAATAATATATGTGAGGCGTGATATACTATAATAAACAAAATAATAATATGTGAGGTGTGATATACTATAATAAACAATATAATAATATATGTGAGGTGTGATATACTATAATAAACAATATAATAATATATGTGAGGTGTGATATACTATAATAAACAATATAATAATATATGTGAGGTGTGATACAATAATAAAAAATATAATATGTGAGGTGGGATGTACTATACTATAATAAATAATATAATATATGTGAGGTGTGATGTACTATAAAAAATAATATATGTGAGGTCTGATATACTGTAATAAACAATAATATATGTGAGGTGTGATATATTATAATATATAATATACTAATATATGTGAGCTCTGTTATAATTATATTGTGTATTATAGTATATGTGAAGTTTGATATACTATAATAAACAATATTATTATAATATATGTGAGGTTTGATGTACTATAATAAATAATATAATATATGATGTGTGATGTACTAGAATATATGAGGTGTGATATACTATAATTAATAAGATATATGAGGTGTGATGTACTATAATAAATAATATATGTGAGGTTTGATATATATTATAATTATATTGTTTATTATAGTATATGTGGTGTGATGCAATATAATAATATATATGTGAGGTTTTATATACTATAATAGATAATATAATAATATATATGTGAGGTTTGATATACTATAATAGATAATATAATAATATAATAATATATATGTGAGGTTTGATATACTATAATAGATAATATAATAATATATATGTGAGGTTTGATATACTACACTTGTAGTTACTGAGGAAAAGCCTAAAAAGCTCCAGTGGAAGAAGTAAACAGAATATATTCAAAAACGTTAACGCCAAGTGACACCGACTGTAACTGCAATCTTTGAGGGTCAAAAACCAAAGCTGGGGTTGGAAGCTATTATGGGAAAAGAGAGATGCCTCGTGAGTCTTGGTCACAGGACATCTTGACAAACCTGAAAAGACAAGCTACTCTGACCTTTGAAGATCAGCGTTCAGTGTTCATCAGGTTCCTGGGAAACTCTTATTCAATCTGCTGTGTGACCACTTATATACAGTATGTGAACATTCATAGATGGACAGCGTACGTAGGGAACCTCATGGGAGTGGGTCTGTGATGCATTGACTTTGGCCAGACGTATATCCAACCAATCATAAAAAAATATGCAATCAATTGCAAAACAAAGACAGCCAGATGATACCAAGGGGCAAGCAGAGAAGACAACCAGATGATGCTGAAGGGCAACCAGAGAAGACAACCAGATGATGCTGAGGGGCAACCAGAGAAGACAACCAAATCATGCCGAGGGGCAACCAGAGAAGATAACCAGATGATGCCGAGGGGCAACCAGAGAAGATAACCAGATGATGCCAAGTGGCGGCTAGAGAAGATAACCAGATGATGCCAAGTGGCGGCTAGAGAAGATAACCAGATGAGGTTGAGGGGCGACCAGAGAAAAAAAAACAAGATGATGCCAAGGGGCACTCCACATCTTGTAGACTTCTGATTTTCAGGGAACTCTGCAAGGGGTTTTGGCCAACAGAACTGGACACGATTACCTATGAATCGTTATCCGACACTTTTGATTAAAATAAATACATTTCTTCACCATAGTGGTGCATGCACGACAATTATATCCTAACGGTGTATGATAGGGCCTCTTCGTAAAGCACGGCAACTCATGCAATGCGCATTCATATGGCGGAAGAAAGAAGCAGAAAGTGGATGGAGACATGGATCTCACAAATTGACCATAGACCACTTAACATAGAACATACATTGGTTTCCTCTGCCTTAAATCATGTGAATACAGTGTGTGTATTGTGTGTGATACATATATCTACCTACATTTAGGATGTCTTTATCACAGTGACAAATGCAGGAACCATAATAGTTAACCCAGTAGCTCTGTGTCCCTGAGACACAAAGGGCACTATCCCATAGTGAATGCTAACGATAGCGTTCGGATGAGTGTTAGCACCAGGATATGTGACTTTAGCGCATCAGTGATTGTGCGAGCTTCCACGAGCTTACTCTACTTTTCGCATCCTATAATTAACATGGGGCGTGCAAACAGTAATTAGCGCTCGATAAGCAAGGTATTACAAAGTGCTAGCGCTAATTACCGCAGGGACGCGCAAGCCAACATTTTACAGACACCCAAAAGCTGGTGCTACATGATTCTGCATTTGCAAAATCATTTAACAGCCCCTAAAACCCTCCCAATAAATCCGATACTCACCTCTCATCCCGCGGCGAGAACGGTGGCCCGATCCGCTGCTTCTTGTCCCTGGGAGTGAGACTGGGGACAAATAGTTTCCAGTCTCCCTCTGCGTTCACTATTAATTTAATACTTAAATTATTAACGATTCATTAATAATTGTTAAATCAATTTTGCGAAATATTAATATAATAAAATTATATCTTTTGTCAACCTCTGGGCAAAATACACAGTTTTGCTTAGCAATAAATAAGCACATACAGCTACTTTTCATCCTCCTTATTGCGATGCAGATAATGAAAATCCAATAAGCGTAGGGCGCTATCAGCTGTAGTGAGCTAAAACGGGGACGCCAAGGGGAAAGATCTCCCCTCAGCGTCCCCATTTTACCTGTAGATTACGGGGCAGGCGCTGAATCCAGCAGTCTGCCCTGTAGCAGCTGCTAGCTTCCAGGATGTTTGAGGCAGCGCCAATGCGCCGTCGCGAGCATCCCCTCCATGGAGACTCATGCTGCCGGGTCACATGACCGGCAGTCTCACTCTGCTCCCGGTGGCCGTCGTTCTCGCCGCGGGGTGAGAGGTATGTGATTTTTTTTGGGGGGGGGGTCCAGCCGCTGCTAAATGATTGCGCAGAAGCTCTAAGCTGTGGCTGATGTTTTCAGTTTGCGGCTGTGGTTCGTAATTAGCGTTAGGACTTTGTGATCGTAACGCTAATTACTCTCTGCTTACTCTTTGCGCTCTCTCCATGTTAAGTATAGGGAGAGCAAAGTACAGAAAGCTCACGCTAAAAAGTGCTAATACTGATGCGCTAATGTTTTTTTTAACCAGCTAGCGATCAGGAGGTGATCTGTGCGGCACGCTATCACCTCAATTAACCTAGCGCTAATGAGCGTAAGCGTTAAGGAGGTGATATGGTCGGAAGTTAGGAACCAAGATATGAGACAAGCAAGGCTAGTTCACCCACCTGTGAAAGGATGTGTATAAATGTGAGCATAAGGAAACCCATTGCTTGCATTCTACTTGCTGTCCAATAGACAACCCTCCGGATCCAATTATTCACTTTACTAGTAGGCAACCTATGATCATATGGTCAATCTAACTGCAATCTATGGTCAATCTAACTGCAATCTATGGTCAATCTAACTGCAATCTATGATCAATCTAACTGCAATCTATGGTCAATCTAACTGCAATCTATGATCAATCTAACTGCAATCTATGGTCAATCTAACTGCAATCTATGATCTATCTAACTGCAATCTATGATCAATCTAACTGCAATCTATGATCAATCTAACTGCAATCTATGGTCAATCTAACTGCAATCTATGGTCAATCTAACTGCAATCTATGATCTATCTAACTGCAATCTATGGTCAATCTAACTGCAATCTATGGTCAATCTAACTGCAATCTATGATCTATCTAACTGCAATCTATGATCTATCTAACTGCAATCTATGATCAATCTAACTGCAATCTATGGTCAATCTAACTGCAATCTATGATCTATCTAACTGCAATCTATGATCAATCTAACTGCAATCTATGATCAATCTAACTGCAATCTATGGTCAATCTAACTGCAATCTATGGTCAATCTAACTGCAATCTATGATCTATCTAACTGCAATCTATGGTCAATCTAACTGCAATCTATGGTCAATCTAACTGCAATCTATGATCTATCTAACTGCAATCTATGATCTATCTAACTGCAATCTATGATCTATCTAACTGCAATCTATGGTCAATCTAACTGCAATCTATGATCTATCTAACTGCAATCTATGGTCAATCTAACTGCAATCTATGGTCAAGAGTAGCATCCGTGTCAAATGATTGCTTAAAACCATGCAAATTACCATATTCCCCGTCATTCTGCTTCCTAGAAGGCAACAGAATAGAAACGTTTGGGTCGACCTCTGTCAGTATGATTTTGGGAACTATGAAATAAAAAAAAAGAATGTTTTTATTGTCTGATTTTTTTCCCAAATGCATTCTGCATGCACATTGACCATGAACGACAATGGTGGTGGGGAGCATTAATGTAGATATTTTACACGATCAACATAAATTGATAATTTTACATATAATAATAATAATTATTTTAATTAAAAATTGCTTTTACACGTTCATTATTAATGAACCATCAAGGAGAACCAGGAGAGACGTGCCATGATAGGAAGGTGTAAGAGCTAGACCGAGGATGTCAAACACTGTCCACACCTAGATATTTCTGAACTACAACTCCCATGATTCCCTGGCCATCTATTGCATTCAAAGAATTCTGGGAATTGTAGGCCATTAGCACCGGGAGGGAGGAGTTTGACATCTCTGATGTAGACCAGAGCCCCGTTCAATACCTCAGCAGCTGCTGAATTGCTGAAGTGCAGCAATTCAGTTTGCTGCAGCAGTGTCATTGAACGCTTTGGATGCGAATTTCGAAGTAAAATGGCCGACGATTTCTTAATGTAAGATTCAGATTGTTTTTCGTGTGACTCGGACAACAGTTGAGGTATAATCGATAAAGAAAAGCAGTCAGCACAATTCCGTTTTGTACGCACACACCACAAATTATAGTTTTTATTGAATAAACGTTATGTTTACTTCTGAAAAAAAAATATAATTGAGCTGTAATATATGTCTATGTGCATGGGGTAAATAATAAATAAATATTTTGTGCTTTGGTGAACAAAAACCGTACTGAATAGTTACTTGCTTCATGGCGGCGGCCATCTTTACTACGTCACACCCAGCTACTCGCAGCATCTCCTCGGGTCGCTGCAAGTGCTAAGTGCGCGCTGAGCGGCAGAACGCCGTTCAATGGCAAGTTGCTAACTTAGCACTTGCAGCGGCTGAGGTATTGAACGCGCCTCTGGCATCTCAAACTATTCTGCCCCCCCCCGATATCTCTAAACTACATCTCCCATGATTCTGTGGCCGCCGGCTGAACTACAGCTCCCATGATTCTGTGGCTGTTTGCTGAACTACAGCTCCCATGATTCTGTGGCCGTCTGCTGAACTACAGCTCCCATGATTCTGTGGCCGTCTGCTGAACTACAGCTCCCATGATTCTGTGGCCGTCTGCTGAACTACAGCTCCCATGATTCGGCCGTCTGCTGAACTACAGCTCCCATGATTCTGTGGCAGTCTGCTGAACTACAGCTCCCATGATTCTGTGGCCATCGGCTGAACTACAGCTCCCATGATTCTGTGGCCGTCTGCTGAACTACAGTTCCCATGATTCTGTGGCCGTCTGCTGAACTACAGCTCCCTTGATTCTGTGGCAGTCTGCTGAACTACAGCTCCCATGATTCTGTGGCTGTCTGCTGAACTACAGGTCCCATGATTCTGTGGCCTTCTGCTGCATTCAGAGATTTCCGGGAATTGTAGGCCACTAACAATTAGGGGGGGGTCGAACTATGACATCCCTGATCTAGACCTTTAACCACTCATGTCGACGATAGATCTCTCTAAGTGTATAAATCTTTACCCTTACCACAAGAATAATTTATGGTGAGATATTTGTTAACTCCTGGCAGACACGGACTTCCGAAGTTTTCATCGTTGACGGCCATTTTGCACCTGTGTTTGCCGTAGCACCGCTGCCTCAGCAGGTCCAGAGCGGAGTAAGACAAGCAATCTGAATGGAAGGAGACAATAACGAAGAGCAAAACGTCAGAGGGTCAGGGAACAAAAACCATAATAATTGTGATAATACCATAGTAATTTTTTCAAACGTCTTTTGAAAAAAATTGCCTTTTTTTTTTACACTCAGTTCGGCGGCGTTCAGCGGCTGATTGGCTTTTTTTGGCGGCGTTCAGCAGATTGTCTGATGCGGTTGGTAGTCTATTCGGCGGATCCTGTTTGGTACACTTCAGGGACCCTGCAGTGAATGCTGAATTCACCGCAGGGTCGGCGAAATGAAATGGACGAAACGTACCGAAGTGCGCCAAACGAGAGAGCACTCACATTTCGGTGCTGTCCGAATAACCCCTTGAGTAATTAACAATTATCTATTTAAAATAGATTTTTGTTATCTTTTTAGTAGAATAAAATCTGGCTGCTGCTCCTTTTCAGTTTAATATCTGTCTTCCTCTATCCCTCTGTAACATGATCTCAGTCCTTCTCCTCCTCAGCAGCGCACACAGCGCAGAAACTCACACTCCATGCTGTGTCCTGGGAAGATAAGGAGCACAGAGCCACGTCAGGGAAATACTGGAGGTCCCCGAAAACCATAGGATTAAAATCTCGTAGGTAGAAAATAAGTATATAGTTCCAGTTGCATTAGCAGTTGAAGTCCTCCTCAAGTCCCCTTTGTTGTCCTGGGGGGTAGCAGAGCTTGCAGAAAGACACAACGGGGGTTAAGAGGGATGAAAAAGACACAAAAGCGGTGTGAGAGAAAAGGCTAAGGTACAATGAGGTGAGAGGGATGAGGCTGTGGCACAGTGGTGTAAAAGAGATGGGGGGTAGAGACATAATTGGGGATAGAAATAGGGCATAGGAACAATGGGGGAGCAAGAGGGACGGAGCAGAGACAATGCCTGGGTGAGAACCATGGGACAGATGTATGATTGGGTGAAAGGAAAGGGCTGCAAAAAGCTGAGACAGACAGGGCATGTGCCGTTATCAGCCCATGGTGTCCATAGGACTCTATGGAGTCTAGGACGGCCCTGCAAGAGTTCTTCATGAGCTCGCAGACGCATATTTGGTCCCGATGTTTCGCTTCTCCCGGTAAATCACGCCACTCTGCGACTCAGGACCAGGGGTACATAATGAATTGTTCAGTACACTAAACCTCAATTTCATTAATCGTTCGGGAATAACGGTTTGGGATGAGAACAGCGAGCTACCACGAGAAAGCTCGGAGCCATTATTAGAGGCTAACATACGAACCATACAAAGTATAGGAGCCATTATTAGAGGCTAACATACGAACCATACAAAGTATAGGAGCCATTATTAGAGGCTAACATACGAATCATACAAAGTATAGGAGCCATTATTAGAGGCTAACATACGAATCATACAAAGTATAGGAGCCATTATTAGAGGCTAACATACGAATCATACAAAGTATAGGAGCCATTATTAGAGGCTAACATACAAATCATACAAAGTATAGGAGCCATTATTAGAGGCTAACATACGAATCATACAAAGTATAGGAGCCATTATTAGAGGCTAACATACGAATCATACAAAGTATAGGAGCCATTATTAGAGGCTAACATACAAACCATACAAGATACAAAGTATAGGAGCCATTATTAGAGGCTAACATACGAATCATACAAAGTATAGGAGCCATTATTAGAGGCTAACATACGAACCATACAAAGTATAGGAGCCATTATTAGAGGCTAACATACAAACCATACAAGATACAAAGTATAGGAGCCATTATTAGAGGCTAACATACGAATCATACAAAGTATAGGAGCCATTATTAGAGGCTAACATACGAACCATACAAAGTATAGGAGCCATTATTAGAGGCTAACATACGAATCATACAAAGTATAGGAGCCATTATTAGAGGCTAACATACGAACCATACAAAGTATAGGAGCCATTATTAGAGGCTAACATACGAATCATACAAAGTATAGAAGCCATTGTTAGAGGCTAAAATACGAACCATACAAAGTATAGAAGCCATTAATGTACAGTAATGGAGCCGCAATGACTGGGCCACAAGCTAAGTTTACAGAAAGGTTAGAATAGCGGCTGCGGCTAATCAGTTAGCAGCTGGAGGCGTTATCTTAACAGCAGGGCCCATAGTGTGTACGACAGACATTTCAGCAAGACACTTTGTTCATCTAGCTAGCTCTCATGAGTTGGTGGCTTTTTACCACGCATATCAGGAGAATGGGACACCGGGGGGTTGTCATAACTTTGTGAAGGACCATTGCAGCTAGCACGGGACCTGCTTTCTGAATGGCTGAATAAATATTGGTTTTCTGGCATTCCTTCTCGCTGCTCCGCTCTCGCCTGCATGGAATTTCCACAGCTCTCAATCCATTGGTGTTGAAATTCATCGCAAGCAGAACGTTTTTTTTAAAAAAAAAAATAAGAAAGTTTCCTCCTTCAGAATGTTAAGTAACTGTATACCCGTCCTCCTGAACCAGCGATGCCGAACCTTGGCACCGCGGCATGGGAAATGCGGTTCACAGGCGCGAGATATGCCAAGATGGTCACTGGTATCCCTGGCCTTTTCATAGTTACAACTTGAGGACTCTGCATTGTTCAAAGTGTAAAAAAAAATCTGCATGCTCTGATATCGCTGTGCTAAAATATATACATATATACTGTATATAATCATCCACATACAAAATTGTATCAGCGGCACTCCCTTATCAAAAATACTAGTTTATTGAGCTATCGACGTTTCATTCGTCATCAGTATCCTGGTGAAAGATGGTAGCGGACTGAAACATTGATCGCTCAATAAACTAGTATTTTTGATAAGACCAGGAGTGCCACTGATACAATTTTGGATGTGGATGATTACATGAAGCCAGGCGCAGCACCATACATTGGATTATAGCATCTGGAGTGCAGGAGTCAGCGTTTGGTGTATATATATATATAACACTGCAAGTAGCCAGCAGTCTTTTAATTCCTTGAATGGTTAAGTGACTCCATGACAAATCCTCAAACGCGGCATACAGTCATGGCCGAAATTGTTGGCACCCCAGACATTTTTCCAGAAAATCAAGTATTTCTCACAGAAAGTATTGCAGTAACAAATGTTTTGCTATACACATGTTTATTCCCTTTGTGTGTATTGGAACAAAACAAAAAAAGGGAGGAAAAAAAGCAAATTGGACATAATGTCACACAAAACTCCAAAAATGGGCTGGACAAAATTATTGCCACCCTTAACTTAATATTTGGTTGCACACCCTTTGGAAAAAATAACTGAAATCAGTCGCTTCCTATAACCATCAATAAGCTTCTTACACCTCTCACCCGGAATTTTGGACCACTCTTTCTTTGCAAACTGCTCCAGGTCTCTCTTATTGGAAGGGCGCCTTTTCCCAACAGCAATTCTAAGATCTCTCCACAGGTGTTCAATGGGATTTAGATCTAGACTCATTGCTGGCCACTTCAGAACTCTCCAGCAATTTGTTGTCATCCATTTCTGGGTGCTTTTTGATGTATGTTTGGGGTCATTGTCCTGCTGGAAGACCCAAGATCTCAGATGCAAACCCAGCTTTCTGACACTGGGCTCTACAGTGAGACCCAAAATCCTTTGGTAATCCTCAGATTTCATGATGCCTTGCACACATTCAGGGCACCCAGTGTCAGAGGCAGCAAAACAACCCCATAACATCATTGAACCTCCACCATATTTCACTGTAGGTACGGTGTTCTTTTCTTTGTAGGCCTCATTCCATTTTCGGTAAACAGTAGAATGATGTGCTTTGCCAAAAAGCTCTATCTCGGTCTCATCTGTCCACAAGACGTTTTCCCAGAAGGATTTTGGCTTACTCAAGTACATTTTGGAAAACTGTAGTCTTGCTTTTTTAGGTCTCTGTGTCAGCAGTGGGGTCCTCCTGGGTCTCCTGCCATAGCGTTTCATTTCATTTAAATGTCAACGGATATTTCTCGCTGACACTGATGCTCCCTGAGCCTGCAGGACAGCTTGAATTTCTTTGGAACTTGTTTGGGGCTGCTTATCCGCCATCCGGACTATCCTGTGTTGCAACCTTTCATCAATTTTTCTCTTCCGTCCACACACAGAGAGATTAGCTACAGTGCCATGGGTTGCAAACTTCTTGATAATGTTCCGCACTGTGGACAAAGGCAAATCTAGATCTGTGGAGATGGACTTGTAACCTTGAGATTGTTGATATTTTTCCACAATTTTGGTTCTCAAGTCCTCAGACAGTTCTCTTCACCTCTTTCTGTTTTCCATGCTTAGTGTGGCACACACAGACACACAATGCAAAGACTAAGTGAACTTCTCTCCTTTTTATCTGCTTTCAGGTGTGATTTTTATATTGCCCACACCTGTTACTTGCCCCAGGTGAGTTTACAGGAGCATCACATGCTTGAAACAATCTTATTTATCCACAATTTTGAAAGGGTGCCAAGAATTTTGTCCAGACCATTTTTGGAGTTTTGTGTGACATTATGTCCAATTTGCTTTTTTTCCTCCCTTTTTTGTTTTGTTCCAATACACACAAAGGGAATAAACATGTGTATAGCAAAACATGTGTTACTGCAATACTGCTCTCAGTGCTCCTCAGATAATGGCTGTCCAGGGCTCTCCACAATCTGGCTGCTCTCACTGCTTACCAGGATCTGGCAGCTTTCAAGGCTCCCCGGGATCTCTGGGTCATCCATTTCAGGCAGCCTGCTGTGTGTGACACTGAGGCCACACCCCGCGTCCACTGATTGGGCGAGACAGTCACATGACTGTCCTGTGCCAAACAATGCATGGGAGGCATGCCTCCCATGCAGCCATTTTTTGAATGGCTTGGACCAATAACACTTTCCTCTTGGTCCAATCTATTCCATTGCTCTCCCAGGGCCTCTGATGCACTGGGAGAGCAATGTTCAGGAAGTGGGCAGTGCTCGGACGTCTGTTCATTGAACAGACGCGACACGCTGCATACTTCTTGGCAGCCTACGCATTTTGCGTAGCATCCCGCTACGCAGATTGCGTGGCTCCGGCTGGAAGAAAAAAAAAAGTGCAGCACACAGACGGAACCGACGGGGGAACACGGAGCAGGTGAGTTTGACTGTGCACTGCAGATGCAGCCCTTAATGGCAGGTGAGGCTCTGCCTCACCTGCCGCCCCTGACCGCACGTCCCTGCATTAACCCTTTCGCTGCTGAGCCATTTCACACCTGTGTGCTGAGCTCATTTTTACCGGTTTCGCTCATCATGTTTAACCGCGTTTTGAAGCCTTATTTTATTATATGACCCAGACATATTATATATCGTTCTTTCCGGCAGACTCGTCAGATTCATAATATATCATTATTATATGTAAACGTCATGTCCTGTCTGTATATTATAACAAAAAATGCAATAAAATTAGAATTTTCAATAATTTACAATGTGTAAAGTGTTTTTTTTCAGATTTTAACATGAGAGCATTTGCGGTTATATTTTCTATGAGTTGCGCTTGTTAAAAAAATTAGAAACGGGTAATCGATACATTTTTATTGGGGGGAAAATCACGAGATTTTTAACAAACGCACCCCATACAAAAATCGTTAGTGCAGCATCATTGTTCACATTATAATTGAAATGGGAACAATATTGCTGCATTAACAAAACCAAAACCAAAAAAACTGTTTATTTTTTTATTTATTCATTTTTTTATTTACATTTTTATTTATTTTATTTTTTTCTTAACTTTTGACATGGTCATGTTTGGTGTCGTTGGAAAGGCCACGCTCTGGCCGATCCAACAATACCAAACATTAATCCCTATCTGCCATGGATTGGGAGATAGGGGGTTCATTGGTGGCAGCTAGGGCTTAACTCCAGGACTGACGTCATCGCGCTATGCACGATGACGCCAGTCGTCAGGGGGAGTTCCCGGAAGCTTGGCCGACATCCAACATGTCGGCCACCTCTGGGAGAGGATCACGATCCGGCGCTATTCGGCGCCGAATCGTGATCCGGCCCCCAAGGGGTTAAAGCCAGGCACCGTTTGGAAGGGCAGGCTGTGCCCTTCCAAACAATGCCTGCCTTTAATCGATGGCCCCCGGCGTTCGGGAGGGAGAGAGGTCCGAAGGACCCGCCCTCCCTTTCAGGCACCTCCTCCATCCCCGCAGGGGTCCCGGTCTCCCGGAGTGCCGGGCTGACATCCAAAATGTCAGCCCGCACCGGGGGGGCCAGCAATCAGTCGGGATTGCCTCCTGTGCTAGGATGCGCTCAGCGCGTCCATAGCACAGGGGAAGCAATTGGCAGGACGCACTGAGCGCGTCCTTAGCAGCCAAGGGGTTAAGAAATGGACGGTTGGCTTGACACAACTATAACAAGGTTTATTAGAAACCTCAATAAAGGACTTGTCATGTCAAAACGTCATTTTTTCTATATATAATCTAATAGAAAACTTTTATGAAGCCCTCGAGTGCATCCACATGGAGAAAGATTATATATATTGTGACAGCTTGATTAGGGGCAGGGTGGTAGACCATAGGCTTATCAGTAGTGATGAGCCGAACACCCCTGTGTTCGGTTCGCATTCGAACTCAAACAATTTCGAAAGTTCGAGTTCGAACTCGAACACGAACCAAACTCAATGCAAGTCAATGGGACTCAAAAGTTCGGTTATTAGAGTGCCCTCCAAGAGGGCATATATGCTAGATATTTGCCATAAAAGTTGTATGGGGGTCCGGGTAGTGCCCTGGGGGACAGGAAACATGGACAAAAAGTAAAAAAAAAAAACGTTTTTAAAGAGACAGTGAGTTTTCCATGAAATAAGGGTTAAAAATAAAAAAGCGAAAACTTCCTTCAAATATCGTGCCTAGGAGGTCCCCATAACCTGCCCGTGAAGTGGCGGATTTGTAGGATGTATTGAAACATTTAAAAACAAAAAAATGACATTTCAAATGACAGTAAACGGTTTTCCTTTAATCTATTCATAAACAACTGCTTGGCGCGGCAGTCTGTATTAAAAGAGGAGACCTTTTAGGACACGCGGAACAAGTTTACTGATTTTTTGGCTAAATTATAGTGAAACGTATGCAGGCTTTGGATGAAAGTAACAATAGGTGTTTGAAAATTGGGCCTTTAGTGTCGGCAACAGTGCCGTCACACCGCAACGTGGTATTGTGGAAGAGTGCAGGGTTGGACCCTGCGGTCCAAAAAATTAAAATTATATAAATCTGGTAATATAGGCGTCAGTGGCAGTGCACCCAAATAATGTGCCTTTCATGGCAGCAAGTGCCTTCACACCGTAACCCTTTTGTGGTATTGTGGAAGAGTGCAGGGTTGGACCCTGCGGTCCTATATTAAAACGATATGAATCTGGTAAAGGCGTCAGTGCACCCAAAAATTGTGCCTTTGGTGCCAGGCCAGCAAGTGCCATCATACAGTAACCCCTCTGTGGTATTGTGGAAGAGTGCAGGGTTGGACCCTGTGGTTCAAATAATTAATATGATATAAATCTGGTAATGGCGTCAGTGCACCCAAATATTTTGGCTTTGGTGGCAGCAAGTGCCTTCACACCGTAACCCCTTTGTGGTATTGTGTAGGAGTTCAGTGGTGGAGGTTTTGTGAATGCAGAAGAAATCCCCGATCTATTCCGTTACGTCAGCATCAGGGGATTGATAGCTGCTGATCCAGGACTGATTAATTTTTATAAATGTCAGCCGGTCTACAGAGTGGGTGGACAGACGCACTCTTTTGTCTGTGACAAAACCTCCAGCGGCACTGAACGTCCTTTCAGAAAGCACGCTAGAAGGGCAACCTAGTAGCTGCATAGCATATTGGCTAAGTTCTGGCCAGTGATCCAATCTCAACACCCAGTAAGCCAGTGGATCATCTGCTGGAAAGGTATCCAGGTCTGCCCATGCCCCTAGGTAGTCCTGCACCATACGGTGAAGACGCTGGCAATGCGTGCCTACATTTGACGTCCCTGGGCGTCGTGGACTAAAAAAATTTAAAAAGGCATCAATCAAGCGGCGCCGGCCTTCACCTCTATTCCTCTGATCATCCGCAGCCTCAGAAGCACCTGTGTCATCGCTTGGTAACCTACCAGTGCCTGTAAAGGTGTTACACAAGTGTCGCTTTAGAGCGTCCTGAAGTTTTTTCATCCTGTCCTCCCTCTGTGCAGGCAGGATGAGCTCTGCAACTTTACCCTTGTATTGTGGATTAAGAAGGCTTGCCAACCAGTAATGATCCCTCTCCTTGATAGCACGAATCCTTTACCAGGCTTTGCAGGATAAGGGAGTCCATGCAGCGTAGGTTGGAGGTGGCATTAGCTTCCGAGTCTTCCTGGTCAATGAGGAGGATGACCCCATCGTGCACTTCCTCTTCCCAGCCACATACTAGTCCTTGTGTTTCTGGGCACACAAAACCCTCCCTTGAGGAATCTCCACCTTCAATACCCCCACTACTTAAATATTCCTCCTCATCCTCCTCCTGTCTGATCTGAGGAGGACCCGCTGGAATGCTGTCTGCGGAAATACTGAGGCCTTCAGAGCTAGGGAAGGCCTCCTATTCCTCCTGCTGCTCTGTCTCTAGAGCCACATCTATAATTCCTTGCAGAGTGTGCTCCAGCAGGAACACTAAAGGAATTGTGTCACTGATGCATGCACTGTCCCTGCTCACCATCCTCGTTGCCTCCTCAAATGGTGACAGTACAGTGCATGCATCCTTGATCATCAGCCACTGCGGGGGGGGGGAAACAAGTTGACCTGAACCTGTCCTTGTGCCATACTCACACAAGTACTCGTTGATGGCCCTCTGCTGCTTGTGCAGACGCTGCAGCATTGCTAATGTCGAGTTCCACCTGGTGGGCATGTCACAGATCAGATGGTTTGTGGGAAGGTGGAATTCGCTTTGAATTTCTGCCAGGCGAACACTTGCTGGGAATGACCATCTGAAGTGGCTGCAGACTTTTCTGGCCTGGCTGAGAAGCTCTGCCAGCCCTAGGTACCTGGTTAGGAAACGCTGTACCACCAGATTTAGGACGTGTGCTAGGCATGGTACATGCGTCAACTTACCCAGGCGTAGGGCGGAGAGAAGGTTGCTGCCATTATCACAGACGACCATTCCCAGCTGAAGCTGGCATGGTGTTAACCATCTCTGCACCTGCCCCTGCAGAGCTGACAGAATTTCTGGCCCGGTGTGGCTCCTGTCCCCTAAACAAACCAGCTCAAGCACAGTATGGCATCTTTTTGCTTGAGCCATTGTGTAGCCCCTGCCACTTAAACTCGGTTTAACTGCCACTGCCACTTTGACTGCGTAAATCTTCAGCTGATGGGATGCTGTCACATTGTGATGAAGGACCTGGTACATCCATTACTGTAGCATCATCCCTGTCAGTGGAGGTTGGAGTCAATGACATGGCAGGACATATAGTGGGGGTAGAGACAGGTGAGGACGACCAACGCAAAGTTTTGCGCCAACGGGATGCGTGGCAGGTGGTCATATGTCGCCTCAAGCACGTGGTACCCAAGCGTCCGGTGTCTTTCCCACGCTTGAGCCTCATCTGACATAGATTACAAATAGCAACGGTGGGGTCTGCTGCACATTTCTTAAAGAACTCCCAGACAGCAGAGTTCCTGGATGTGTGCTTTGAGACAACAGCGCTCTGCACCTGAGCAGCTCTGACATCTGATGCCTTGGACTGGCTAGTGCTACGGTTGGTCATAGAGGACATTGTGCCTCGTGTTTGTTGTGCCTCCTCCTCACTTGACTCCTCTGTTCGATCAGGCACCCAGGTGGAGTCAGTGACCTCATCATCATTGTCATCACCCCCTATCTCCTCGTCACTGGAGCCAACTTGGCAGTATGCTGCAGCTGCTGGGGCAACATGGGTGCCAGTTATTTGTGTGTCACTGGCACCCCCTTCCTCTAGGTTTATTATATTCCCTTCCTCAATCTCAGAGATTGAATCAGAGCACTGTAGTTGCTGCGCATTCTCAAGCAGCATGTCACTGTCATTGTAGTCAAACAATTCAGCTGACTCCTCCGTGTGTGATACCGAGGCTACAGCAGGAGTAGCTGTGGACATGGAGGCTGCATTAGATGCTTTGGCAGCTGAGGTGGACTGTAAAGCACTACAAGCCTGGCTGGCAGAGGACTCGGAGGATGAGGATGGCCTGGTTAGCCAATCCACCAAATCCTCTGTATGTTGCTGCTGCTTAAGACGGCCAGCACCAGTTAGAAAGGACAAGTGTGCCCCTGCAGAGGATGCACCACGTCCACTATGACCAGAGGCACAGCCTCTCGACACAGAGGCTGCTTGCCTTCTTATCTGTGCCTGGGAGCGTCTGCCTGTCCTTTTTGGTCTTTCTGACATGGTGAGTGATATATAGATTAAATATATACAGAACTCTGATTCAACTCTGTTATAAAAATTGGAGATATGCTGCAGAACTCTAATTCAACTCTGGTATAAAGATTAAAAATTTCCAGAACTCTGGTATAACTCAGTGAGACACCCTGATAGCTGACAAGACACAGATTACAATTCCCAGAAACCTCCTATAAATCAGTGAGACCCCCTGATGGGTGGCAGTGACAAGACACAGATTACCTCAATTCCCAAATATTTTGTAGAAATTACTGACCCCCCAAAATACTGGGTGGCAGTGAGAACACACGGATTAGAACAATTCCCAAATATTTTGTAGAAATTACTGACCCCCCAAAATACTGGGTGACAGTGAGAACACACGGATTAGAACAATTCCCAGATATTTTGTAGAAATGAGACCCCCCCCCCAGTAACTGGTGGCAGACTGGCAGTGAGAACACACACTAACACAACAACAATCTCCTCTCAAATCTCCTCTCAAATGAGTGCTGAAGCGCTGTGTGAAGCCTTATATAGTGAGCTGCAGGATTTAGCTCTGTGAGCCCATGATTGGGCAAAATTTGCCCAATCAGGACTCTGAGCCGTGATTGGCATAGTCTTGAACCAAATCGGCTATTTGGCCTAGATCGTTCTCTTCTCCTGCCAGTTCTCCTGCTTTTCTTTCTCTGAATAATCTTGCTAATCCTGAGCCCAGGAGAAAGGTTAACAAGATTTTGCTTTCATAGGTTGGCAAACGGCTTAGCCATCCACCATGCTAGACAGGGCTGTTCCAGTGTGAAGTTAGCTTATGTCTGAGGTGCTAACACTTTTTAAAACCAGCTGGGGGGATGACTCTAATGGACTTTTCCCCAGCTGATCCTGCAAGGAGCCCGGAACTGCAGAAACACCGTTTGGCCAGCAGATGGCGACAACTACCTGCCAAATAGGTTATTACAGTAAGGAATACATTGGTAACATTCCCAAATATTTCTTACTGTATATAATTACTTAGAAATTATTTTCCAAAAAAATCCACTGGTTCCTGACAGTGATTTTTTTTTAATCACTTACAGGGCTATTCAGAGAGCGGTGAAAAGCAGGAGAATGACTGGAGAATGGAAAATTCTAGGTCAAAATAGCCGATTTGGAAAGTGAGATAAATGGGAGAATTTTTCTGGTTTGGCTATTTTGACCTAGAATTTTCCATTCTCCAGTCATTCTCCTGCTTTTCACCTCTCTCTGAATAACCCTGTTAGTAGTGAAGGGGTTAAACCATGTATCTAGGGGTAGTTCGTTAAGAGTTGATTGGGGAAGTGGAATCGTTAGGAATAAGTTAGTTGAAAATGTCTGCAAATCTTTTCTGACCCCTGAGAAAACAGGGATACTGGAACAGGGTCTAGAATTTTTGGCCTAATTATGGTTCTTACGGTGTTTCTCTAATGTACAGACACCTGGATGCTGACCTGTTGATTGTCTCTGTCTTATTCCAAATTGTAGTAAAATTTATGGTCCACTGCCAATAAATAATTAAGAAGCAAAACAAGGCCAATTTATTGTGGCCCGGATGAAAACATGGCTTGGGTTAAACTATAGGGTGACTTTACGACCATTATGGGTAGCGATTATGTTTCATTGGGGAAAAAAAATCAAATATCAATTATTATATTGAGCAATATCCCATATGATAATAAAATATCCACATTTATAACCATCATAAATGAATTATGTTCTAATTATCATTATATTCCAATTTTAATTATTTCTTTTTTCACTTAAAACAGGGGCGGGGAATGTCCGGCCCGCCATATAAGGCCCGCGGAATCACTTGGTCCGGTTAGAGCCCAACAGCAGGAGGGTGTTTAAATTCCCTGTCCCGTGGCGCTTTCACCGGGCCTCGGCGTGCAGCGACTAGTAGAATGAGGGGGCGGGGATTATCCCCGCTTCTCTCACTCACTGCTGCGCGCTGGATCCTCCTTGATGCAGCGCCCCTCATCTTCCTGGCACAGCATGAAGGAGGAACCGGCGCGGTTCAGCAAGTGAGGGAAGCGGGGATAATCCCCAACCGCTCATTCTGCTACTTTCCACGTGCCAAGGTCCGGTAAAAGGGCCGGGGTGAAATTAATTAGATAGGAAGGGGGTTAGATTAAAGGGGGAGAGTGAAATTAATTAAATGGGGGGGTGAAATTAATTAAATGGGCAAGGGAGAGGGTGAAATTAAAGGGGGAGGGTGAAAATAATTAAATGGGGGTGAAATTAATTATATGGGGAAGTGAGAGGGTGAAATAAAAGGGGGAGAGTGAAATGAATGAAATGAGGAGGGGGTGTATGAAATTAATTAAATGAGAAGGGGTGAAATGAATTAAATGAGGAGGGGGTGTATGAAATTAATTAAATGAGAAGGGGTGAAATGAATTAAATGAGGAGGGGATGAGATGAAATACATGGGGAGGGAGTGTGTGAAATGAATTAAAAGGGGAGGGGGTTGAAATGAAATGAATTAAATGGGGAGGGGGTGAAATGAAATGAATTAAATGGGGAGGGGGTGAAATGAAATGAATTAAATGGGGAGGGTGTGTGTGAAATGAATTAAATGGGGAGGGTGGGTGTGAAATGAATTAAAAAGGGAGGGGGTGAAATGAAATGAATTAAATGGGGAGGGGGTGAAATGAAATGAATTAAATGGGGAGGGGGTGAAATGAAATTAATTAAATGGGGAGGGTGTGTGTGAAATGAATTAAATGGGGAGGGTGTGTGAAATGAATTAAAAAGGGAGGGGGTGAAATGAAATGAATTAAATGGGGAGGGTGTGTGTGAAATGAATTAAAAGGGGGAGGGGGTGAAATGAAATGAATTAAATGGGCAGGGGGGGTGTGAAATGAATTTAACGGGGATGGGGTGAAATGAATTTAACGGGGAAGGGGTGTGTGAAATTTCCCTGGGATATATTAAAAAAAAGCGGAGAATTCTATAAAAGGAGCAACAACCAATCAGAAAGCTGGCATGGCGCATGGGGGTGTAAGTTGAGTTTCCCGTATCCGAAAAGCTTTGGACTAGAAGTGTTTTGGATTTTTTTTATTTTTTTTGTAATATTTCCACATAATAATGAGATCTTTGGGATGGAACCAAAGCCTAAACACAAACTTAGAAACGCAGCCTAAAGGACATTTTATGCAATGTTTAAAATAACTTTGTTCCCCGTCACATGAGATCAGGGGTGGAATTTTCCACTTTTGTCATCCTATCGGAGCTCAAGAAAATGTTGTCTTTCTGCTCATGTTGGGTTTGGTCTAATAGGTATGAACAGGTCTTCACCATAATGAGAAAAGTTGAGAACCAACAAGAGAAAAGTAATTTTGGGCCAAAATAAATTCATAATTTAACAATTTAACGGCATTGGTCAAATATTTCGCAATCTTCTTGCTAATTCTTCAGTTTTCGGATAGCGTGAGGTACTCAGGCTGAAGTGTCCAGGCAGCGCTGAATGGACCCTCCTGGGCCAAGCATTACGTACCATATGGAGACAGCCGATTGGTTCCTGTCGGACACATATTCTTCTCGTGGCCAAACCTTCCATAGACCGCCGAGTAGATGTTGAGGAGCTTGGGTTCCTTGCAATGAAGCTTCAGCTCTGCGTTTTCACAGATAGTGATGGTTTTGTGTTCAGCTGAAAACAGAAAAATCCAAATAGAATAAACCGTCGGTGGAAACATCAACATTTATCCAGGAAGACAGACAAAGAAAGACGAACGGACCGCGAGCATTTGTGAAACATCTGTCCAAACATGGAAAATGACAGATGCTTCAACTGAAAATAAAATTCCAGGAAGTTATTCCTCAAGCAATTGGTGAATTGAACGGATATTCCAAAAACTAGGCCAAAGCAGCCGAGTTTCAAAAAGTTCTGATTTAGGGCTCGATTTAAATAGATTGGATTTTTGTTTTGTTTTTTTAGATATCAGTGGTTTCGACCAATATTTTTGTTTTTCCCAATATTGTCCAATTCATTTGAATGGGTTCGGCCAGAGTCGAAATCCAATAAATGTCCGGTTTTCAGAAAAAATATTGGGCTGTTAAAAAGCAAATTTTCATTTTGAATTTTAAGTAATTGGCTAGTTATTTAGTATAGGATATCATTACTAGTGCGGAAATACAGTATATCGCATGGTATAAACTGTGACTGACTTACATTTAAAGAGCAACCGCTATCTGTTGTTGGATTTATTTATAGGTGTTTTGATGTAACTTAATTAAAACAGTAAACCTTTTTATTTTACAGCTTCCAATGGAGTTTTATGAGGTTTTTTAAATTCTTGATATGACTCTTTATCTCATGGAGGCAGCCATGTTTATCTGCTTGTGGGAGACTGCCCTTTTTGGAAGTGTGTGATTGACAGCTCATCTGTTCAGATAGCATTGGATGAATGTAATTTTAACTATCACAGCTCAGGTTTTTTTTTTATTATTCCCCATCCCGCTGCAACACACACACACGCACGCACGCGCACGCACGCACGCACAAACACACACACACACATCTATATACAAGGGTTGTGGTGGAGGACAAAAAGTAAGATAAAAAGCCTCCACGCTATAATTAGTTATGTTTATTATTGCAGAAGTCACTTGCACATCACAGCAATTCGATGAATTGCATCCCAGAGCTCCTGTGCCACATTCCCCATATGCAGCAAGGAATTCTGGGTAGGACATGCAAATGACAACTGTCTCACTTTTATGCATCCTGGGTCTGTTATTACACAGAACCCTAAACTTTGTGTCCTCCACCACAACTCTTGTAAGCACTGATTTACCCTACGGGTCCCAAGCATCCACTGCAACTGGTCATCATGCCTAGCTCCTGCTGATGAGGGTCCAACAAACCCGAAACAGCGCTGTCCTAGGAGTGGCTTTGACCAGTTGCATAAACCTTATCTCTGCTAGAAAGCCACAGTGTGGCATAGCATTGATTTTAGGGTTCTGTGTAATAACAGACCCAGGATGCATAAAAGTGAGACAGATGTCATTTGCATATCCTACCCAGAATTCTTTGCTGCATATGCGGAATGTGGCACAGGAGCTCTGGGATGCAATTCTTTGCATATCTATATACACACACGAAAACTAATGGGGTTATTCAGTATGGGACAAACTTGCCACCGAATTGCACCAAACGGTGAATTTCATGTACGGTGCAGTTTTGTGGCAGTTCGTCTATTCACTAAACTGTCAATTCGCCAAATACTGATGAACTGGCAGCAAAATATGGTGCAGTTCGCCACAGTTTCACCGATCTTCGGCAGCAGCAAAATTGTCCCATAGAAATGTAATGGTTAATCTATTCACAGAACGCCGAACTGCACCGACATTTCAGTGAGATGCCCTGATTTTCGGTTTTTCAGTTCGACAGGTTTAAACAGGCGAATCCCATAGAATTCATTGTTAAAAAAATATTATCATTTTAATTCATTTTTTATTCAACCGTTTATTCTTTTCATTTTCAGCAAAAAAGTCTTTCTATTTATTTTTTGTGGAACTTTTTTATATTTTTTCATTTTTAAAAAAGGTGTTTTTTTTTATTCTGTAACAGACTGTTTTATTATTTTTATAGGACCTTTTTTTATTATTTAGACACATTTTAATGCATTTCTATTGCTTTACACATCTATAAGATGAATAGCAGAGTTCTGTTTTTTTCTGCAGTTCGGTGGTCTTTGGAGGCGTTTGGCGATTCAGTGGTTTGCCACACTTCTGGGACCCTTTGGTGAATAGTGAATTCACCGCAAGGTCGGCGAACTGGAATTGCCGAAGTGCGCCAATTGAGAAAGCACTGAAATTTCGGTACTTTCAGAATAACCCCTTATATATATATATATAAGTAGTCAATGTAATAGAGCAGCAGGAAATGCTGGCAGAATGCTTGGTTGTGTAGGGAGAGGTATTAGCAGTAGGAAAAGGGAAGTGCTCATGTCACTGTACAGAGCACTGGTGAGACCTCACTTGGAGTACTGTGTGCAGTACTGGAGACCGTATCTCCAGAAGGATATAGACATCTTAGAGAGAGTTCAGAGAAGGGCTACTAAAATGGTGTACGGCTTGAAGGAGAAAAGTTACCAGGAAAGGGTTAATGATCTTAACATGTACAGCTTGGAAAAAAGACGAGACAGAGGAGATATGATAGAAACATTTAAATACGTAAAGGGAATCCACAAGGTAGAGGAAGGGAGTATATTTAAAAGGAAACAAAGTAGCAAAACAAGAGGACATAGTCTTAGATTAGAGGGGCAAAGGTTTAAAAGTAACATCAGGAAGCATTATTTTACTGAGAGGGTGGTGGATACATGGAACAGTCTTCCAGTTGAAGTGGTAGAGGCCAAAACAGTAATTGAATTTAAGCAGGCATGGGATAGGCATAAGGCTATCCTAAACAAAAGATAAATCCAGGTAAAGTATCCATGTAATTGGGCAGACTAGATGGGCCGAAAGGTTCTTATCTGCCGGCATTTTTCTATGTTTCTATATATTTATTTAACTGGCATTGGCTGGGGGAATCGCAGCACTGTAGGGAAGGGTTTATAGTTGAACCATACTGAGGAGCCGAATCTATTCAGGGACTATCAGGGTTTTTCAAAGACAAATCGAAAAGTCACCGCACGTTAGGTGATTTTTCGTTCCCTGCACTTAGGGGCGATTCCGCGATCCTAGTTCGCCGACCCTGAGGTGTATTCAGCAAGCACCGCAGGGCCCGTAGTGCAGGGAAAACCCACCGCAAACCCGCCGAACACGCACCGAAACCCGCAGAAAACAGCTGGATTACAGTGGAACACACTGAAGAAACCCGACTAGCCGCCGATCACAGAGCAGCCGCCGGAAAAAGTCGACACGCAGACGAACGAGGTGAAAAAAGAAAAAAACAGTACGCTTGAAAGTTTGAAAATTGAAACGCTGTTTGCAAAAAAATAAATGTCTGAAATTTACGTACAAGATCTAATGAATGATAATAAAAAAGGACTGTTACAGAAAGAAGAAAAAAGGATTTAAAAAAAGAAAACCTGAAAAAAAATGTTGACAAAAAATCCCCAAAAATGCCTAAAAGATCCTAAAAAAATCAAAAAATAAAGAGACTTTTTACACTGAATAAAATAATAAACGGTTTATTCGATATTGAATTAAAACGGGAATATTTTTAACATTGAAGCCTATGGGATTCTCCTGAATAAACCTGTTGAATGAAACCACCGAACAGCAGGGCATTTCGTCAACTTTTCACTGATGTTCGGTGTCTCTGAATAGACGAAGCATTGCTTCTCCATGGGGGATTTCACTGCCCTCGAACAGGCACCGAACAGGCACCGTACGTGCAGGCAATTCACCAGTATTTGGAGAATTGACGGCTCTCTGAATAGTCGAATGGCCAGGAAATGTCACCATTCGCTGAAATTCAGCGTTCGGTTACATTTCGGGGCCAGATCGACTCTCTTTGAATAACCCTGAATGTCTTATCTATGCTCTCTGGAGATTTGAGATCAGACAACCAGCAGCTCTGTCTGGGGGAGTGTCTCCTGCTGAGAGAGCCATAAATCCCTCCCCAGGGAAACATGTTATGCCACAGCACTCAGAGCAAAAAAGGAGCTCAGAGATTGCTTTTCAATCCTTTTTTAAAAAAAAAAAATAGCACTGTCAGCAGTTTGACTAACACAATGTAGATTTGGGAGAACTTTCTAATGAGATAAAGTTGTTTCGGGCATAACTGGTGCACTTTAAAGAAAACCTTGTTAAAATAAAATAATGCATTTAAACGTGGATTCTCTGCTTGGAAAGATCGTCTAATGGGATTTGGGCATTTGGTGCTCATTAGCACTAATTTTAGTTAAAATGATATATGAGATAATGAGAAAAGCCGTGTTAAGGGACATTTGCCAAGTCTTTTGTCATGGTTTATTATTTGAAAAAAATCCTGCGTTCTTTTAGACACCAAGTTCTCAAAGAAAAAAAAATAAATGCAGCAATTTTCTACATTACAAAATAAAGGATTGCTCTTTAAAACTTACTAGGTTTGCACTTGTACGAAACGAGAAGATATTTGGTCACTCCCGGACATGGGTCTTGCCCAAACACACGGCTGTTGACGGGGAGCTGGCAGGATCTCAGGTTCTGGCACTCGTCCAGTACTTTCTGAAACAATGAGAGTTGCAGAATCTTACGAGCCCTTCACAATCGCGCAACAATGTATATATTTATAGTGCCGGCCGGGTACTGTACATGGAGGCAGACAATGGACTCCGTGCAAAGGCTTTCAGCTCTGCCAGATCATCGAATCTTATCTGGTGTTTCTGTATTATGGATTACGTTACAGGAAGGAAAATATAGTCACTCATAATGACTTCCCTGCTTTATATCTTGAATGGAAACATGACCAAGATAGTGCACATGCATACATACATCACGGGGCCACAGATTGAGAAATGATAGAGTACAGGGGAATAAAAAGAAAGTAGAACGTGTAGCCTTCCTCCTATCTTTATATTGATATACATATTTATTATTATTATTAATATTCTTTATTTATATAGCGCCAGCATATTCCGCGGCGCTGAACAATGGGCACGATATAGACAGGGTTACAATACATTGAGACTGAACAACATTTTGATAAACCAGTACAGGAGGAAACGAGGGCTCTATTCCCGTGTGAACTCACAATCTAGAAGGGTTGTGGGTGGAAACAGGAGGAAAGGACTGCAAGGTGAGAGTGACGGACTGCAATGTGAGAGTGATGGACTGCAATGTTAGAGTGATGGGTTACAAGGTAAGAGTGATGGACTGCAAGGGGAGAGTGATGGCCTGCAAGGGGAGAGTGATGGCCTGCAAGGTGAGAGTGATGGGCCGCAAGGTGAGAGTGATGGGTTGCAAGGCGAGAGTGATGGACTGCAAGGCGAGAATGATGGACTGCAAGGTGAGAGTGATGGACTGCAAGGTGAGAGTGATGGACTTCAAGGTGAGAGTGGTGGCCCGCAAGGTGAGAGTGATGGGCCGCAAAGTGAGAGTGATGGCCTGCAAGGTGAGAGTGATGGGCCGCAAAGTGAGAGTGATGGGCCGCAAGGTGAGAGTGATGGGTTGCAAGGCGAGAGTGATGGACTGCAAGGTGAGAGTGATGGACTGCAAGGTGAGAGTGATGGACTGCAAGGTGAGAATGATGGACTGCAAGGTGAGAGTGATGGACTGCAAGGTGAGAGTGATGGGTTGCAAGGCGAGAGTGATGGGCCGCAAGGTGAGAGTGATGGGTTGCAAGGTGAGAGTGATGGACTGCAAGGTGAGAGTGATGGCCTGCAAGCAGGGCCGGATTAACATAGGGGCAGATGGAGCAGCAGCTCCAGGCCCATGCCTCAGAATAGGCCCAGAGAAAGGATAACTATGTCTGCATTTGGACCCAAGTATCTCCAACTCCATAGCAGCTACAGGGTCAAATGAGGTATCACTGGGAAGGCCAGAGCATGGCCTTTCCAATGATATCAAATATGACTAGGTTTTAAGTAAAAAATAAAATTATAAATATTAACTTTTCTTTTCTTTCCAACAGTAATATTTTTTTCACTTTTCAATTATAAAGTAAATAATGATGCTGCACTAATTAACCATCACATTTCTCTTGTCACCAACAAGTGTGGAGGTGATGGGCGATAGTACAATCCATTGTTACGAATTGTTACATCAAAAACCTAAACTGCCGCACTGCAGCGAAGAGCACTTTGGACCCCTGCGTCACAAATCTTTACACCTCACAAGGTCAAGTGAGGTGTCATTGGACAGGGCAGAGTCTGGCCTTTGCATTAATATCAAACCTGCCCATGTAAAATCTAAAAGAAAAGATTTTTTATTTATTTATTTATTTTTAGTTCCAAAGCGATGGCATTGTCCATTTGTCACGTATAAAATGAGCAATACCACTGCCATTACTCATCTTCTCATTTCCCACACTGGGCGTGTTAAAAAACATGTTCCAAAACACAAGGGAAATATTTTTTTTCTATTTTTGGTTAAAATTGTATATTTTTTCAGAAAAATGCAGTAACCAGTTCCCATTTCACATTTTTCATATATATATAATATATAACCACAAAGGTTTGGATGATAAAATGGGGGGGGGGGTTACACTCTTTTTAAATGATTGAAATCTGAATGAAAAATTAATCACACATTATCTGCCTGGTTAGATATAGCCGTATCTGCACCTACTGTATAACCTAAAATATGTTTTCATTTCACTAAACTACAAAAAAAGCCTACCAAAATTTTCAGCTCCAGGCCCATAGAGATCTTAATCCGGGCCTGCCTGCAAGGTGAGAGTGATGGACCACAAGGTGAGAGTGATGGACCACAAGGTGAGAGTGAATGGTTGCAACTTGGTGAGAGTGATGGGTTGCAAGGCGAGAGTGATGGACTGCAAGGTGAGAGTGATGGCCTGCAAGGTGAGAGTGATGGGCCGCAAAGTGAGAGTGATGGGCCGCAAGGTGAGAGTGATGGGTTGCAAAGCGAGAGTGATGGACTGCAAGGTGAGAGTGATGGACTGCAAGGCGGGAGTGATGGACTGCAAGGCGGGAGTGATGGACTGGTCGGGGCAGTGAGGTGTATTAGTGAGTCGGGTGGTAGGCTTGCCTGAATAGGAATGTCTTAAGGGAGCGTTTGAAGGAAGGGAAACTTTACATTACATATATTATTATATTTAATATGTGGGTAAAAGTTGCTTGATCCAAGGAGAAATCTGACGGCGCCTGGGGGTCAAGAAGTATTTTTTTTTCCCTGTATGTTACGTATATGGCGAGCGCTTCAGACTGGAGTGGTTGCCTTCTTTTGGATCAACAACAGTAAGTGATGTGCGAAAGGCTGAACTCTATTGACACACGTCTTTATATCTATGACCACGGTAGTGAAGGTGTTAGGCCTGGGAAGGTTAGGGAAGGGCAGCATTTTTTCCTAATGCTCTCTTATAGCTCGGATGTATTTGGGGTGTGCGGGTGTATAACCGTAGCGTAAAGCGATACAACTCACAGCAACGAGTCTCTAAACATCAGAATTTCTGAATCTGAGGATAAAAGGTTTACCTGGAAGGCAGTTAATGCCGCGCACTCTTTATTTAACTCGTGCATCGTCTCGGGGGACAAAGAGGTGCAAATCGGGGAACCCTGCGCCGAACGCCCATAAAATGCAGACTGGATGCTCAGTGTGGAGTGACGAGGACACTGCAGCGTCAGGCGCTGCCCGTCACACGCAGACACGGTGTGATTCTGCAAAAGCTTTGTCAGATATCCTAGGAGAAAACAGCACGAGAACATAAAAATAAATACTCAAGACCGGAAGAAGAAAAAACCCTTATAAAACCACATTATAAAACATTATAAAGCAGGGTTTTTTTTTAAGTCATTGAATGTAAACAGGAAAAATATTATTAGGTTTTTTTATCTCTTGTTTTCATTTTGTAGAATTTTCCCATGATGCAACATTTACCAAAATCTGTGCAAATGTTTTACTTTACTGATGTGGTTTATCTTCTACAGTATATAAAAGTAAGTGGGTGGAGGGGGGATGTTTTGATAAAGCAGCAGGAGGCTATTGTTCTCCAGTCTACCTGAGATAAGAGCTGGCAGGTGAAGGAGATAAAACAGGGAGCTTAAAAGTCTTCTAATCTATCCACTGTGATGTCCCTTGAATACATCACATCAGTGACTGACCCATTCACACCATTCTATGACCAAAGCCACACAGTGAGGAGCAAGTGATGGAAAGATATGGCGGGGGCAGTTTACAACATAAAATATCACACAATGGATGCACCCAGTGACACATATAGAGGAAAATATCACACAATGGATGCACCCAGTGACACATATAGAGGAAAATATCACACAATGGATGCACCCAGTGACACATATAGAGGAAAATATCACACAATGGATGCACCCAGTGACACATATAGAGGAAAATATCACACAATGGATGCGCCCAGTGACACATATAGAGGAAAATATCACACAATGGATGCACCCAGTGACACATATAGAGGAAAATATCACACAATGGATGCACCCAGTGACACATATAGAGGAAAATATCACACAATGGATGCGCCCAGTGACACATATAGAGGAAAATATCACACAATGGATGCACCCAGTGACACATATAGAGGAAAATATCACACAATGGATGCACCCAGTGACACATAGAGGAAAATATCACACAATGGATGCACCCAGTGACACATATAGAGGAAAATATCACACAATGGATGCACCCAGTGACACATATAGAGGAAAATATCACACAATGGATGCACCCAGTGACACATATAGAGGAAAATATCACACAATGGATGCACCCAGTGACACATATAGAGGAAAATATCACACAATGGATGCGCCCAGTGACACATATAGAGGAAAATATCACACAATGGATGCACCCAGTGACACATATAGAGGAAAATATCACACAATGGATGCACCCAGTGACACATATAGAGGAAAATATTTTCTTAACTAAACATACAAGAGGAAAACAAAGCACATGAAAGATATCAGCGACATCAAATAAACACAATAAGGACATTACATTTTTTATTGGTAGTGGCCCTTATCTTTAAAAATTCAATAAAAAAATACAATTTTGAATTTAACCTTTAAGTTTAGTTTAGTTCGGTCTCATGCTGAAATGTGAAATATACAAGGAGATCTATGAGAAGGAGAGTGGAACCTCACGTGGATGCGGCGGATTATTTGTACGATCATTCAGCGTGCTGAAAGATGAACGGGTTATATAACGGGATGAATTTTGCAAAAAATAACTGGCCAGTGAACTGCAAAATTGCTCAATCAGAAAAAAGAAATGCATTTAAACTCAAAGTTAGACTCAATTGGTTATTCTAGTCGGAAAATGACATTTTGTGTTTCAATAAGAACGTGGTAGAGTTTGAAGGGGCATTATGGGAAATATGTTCCCCTTTTTTGCCATTAAATTGGGCTGATGCTTTATTTATTTTTTGTGTGAAAATTCTCACTTTTTCTCCCTTGTCGCTGGCCTGCTCGTCCCCATCACGGCTTCTGAAATGCGGAAGTCCCTGCAACTTTTTTAAGAAATTTGTATACCTGCGCTTCATACACTGCGCAAACTGCAAATCAGAACTTACCGAAGTTCCTTAGCGCCTGTGCAGAACGATGGATTGGTGCGGTGTGTGTGCATGCATTGGACCGGTCCATCGGATCCTGTCTCCCAGAACGTGAGAGGATGATGTCATCACACACAGGGTTATTCAAAGAGATCTGAATGACTGCCAAAAGGGAACCGAATGCTGAAAATCAGCGTTCAGTTACCTTTCTTGGCGATTCGGCTATTCAGAGAGCAGGCAATTCGCCAAATCCTGGTGAATTGCCGGCACATTCGGTGCCTGTTCGAGGGCAGTGAAATCCCCATAAAAAAGCAATGCTTCGGCTATTCAGAGAACAAAAACCAGCAGTGAAAGGTTCCCGAAATGCCCTGCCATTCGGTGGTTTAATTCGACAGGTTTATTCAGAAGAATCCCATAGGCTTTAATGTTAAAAATATTCCCGTTTTAATCCAACATCTAATAAACCATTGATTATAAAATTCTGCAGTAAAAAGTCTCTTTATTTATAGATTTTTTAGGATATTTTTTTTTTTTTATTTAAAGTTTTTTTATTTTGAAAGACAGCTTAACAGCAAACAAAAGAGTAATAAATGGCCTCACAGGACCAAGCAGTAAAGCATTATACATAAGTATGGTCATACAGGGCCAAAACATGTCATCTGAAAAAGCACAGCGATATAACATAAAAAGTCATCCAAGTGTAGTCATAGATTAACAATAAACATCCCCTAATAGGGGGGTCTCCTCTACAGGTAGGTTACAAAAACAAAAGTGTGTCGAGGGAAAGGGGAAAAAAGGGGCTGCAGGACCAGCATATGTCAGCTGTAAAATAAAATAAGCCTCAAGAGGGACAAGGAAGCAGGTAAGAGCACTGCAAGAGAACAGGGCATAAAAAATAAAAAAGGGGGGAGGTGAGATGGCAAAGGCCAAGATGGTGCCTGCCCAGGCGATTTCCTGTGCGGCCGGAAAGACCGCGGGAAGGCCACGGGGAGTAAATGGCACTAAGGCCCAGGCACTCGGGAGCGAGGTCGGGCACCAGGCCACGGCCGCATCTCCCAAGACATCCTGAAGGAGCCAAAATAAATTGAAAGAAAAAGAGGAGAAAAAAAAAAAAAAAGGGGGGGGCGGTTAGAAAAAATAAGTGTCTTCAATGAAAGTCCTCGATAATGTCACAAATGCACATAAAGACACTCAGGAAAGTCTCATAGCAGGGGGGAGGAATGACTCAGCTAGGGGAGGAACATCAAAAATAACGAAAGGGGATCAGGGAACAAAAATACTCGGCTGAGGGGGGGAACAAAAACAAAAGTGTCTGCATGGGGGGGGGTCAACGTAAAGCACTCCGGTCGGCAACATTAAGGGACCAAAGCTGACCGCTTCAGCCTGTGTCCAGCAGGAGGGCCACTTGCACGGCTCCACCGCGCCAAGGCAGCTCACGGGGTACACTACAGGAGGACATCCACTGGGCCAACCCCATCTCAGCTAGGGCCACACAAGGCCCAGATAAAAGCATCCTGCCTGCACCCATCCTCCCGATGATCTGCTGCGGTCTCATTATGGACGGCTCAGGGGGAGCGACGGCAAGTCGCACGGGGTCCTCTGCTGCTTCTCTGGAGTCTTCAGTGCCGGTCGGCCCCTCGTCACCTCTTCGTTCAGGGAACGCAGCCTCTGACCTGGAGACATCCTCCTCAACGTCCGCAGAGGGTTCAGCCACCGGCAGCACCGCGTCCTCCACTTCTCTCTTCCGTTCCGTCCCCAGTACCTCCATTAGCCTGCGCCACATGCCACGGGTAACCGGGCTCTTGTCGTCCCCAGGCATCAGCGTCAAGCAGGCCTCAAGGCCCTCCAACACCGCTCCCAAAGTCTTCATGGGGGAAGGGCAGGCCAGCCGCTGCCGATCCTCAGCCACCCCCGTTAACTCTGCTGCGTGTCCGACAGCAGCAGCCGGAGGACAGGGGCCCTCCATCCCCGCAGCTTGCCGCAACCCGGAACCCTGTGAATGAGGCCGAAGGAGGGTCTGGACGTGCAGGCGCCAAAGCCCAGGCCCCAAGATGGCCGCCGGTGGATCGTGCTCTGCAGGCACCCGAGGTACGAAACGGGCTGTCTCAGGTCCGGAGGGGGGAACCATGCAGCCTCCGGACAGCACAACTCCGGTGGCCAGCCACCCCGGTACCTTTAAAGCAGAAAAGTCCCCTTTTTAAAGTCATCAGAAGGTCGCTTATGGAGGCAGACGAGCGGAGCTCCATCAAAGCACGTCCGTCTCCGTTGGTAGCCGGCCACGCCCCCCTTTTTAGGATATTTTAAGCATTTTTTTTTTCTTTCAAAAATGCGATTTTTTTAAAAAAAAAATTTTTTACCTTTTCTTCTTTTTTCTGTAACAGCCCTTTTTATTATCATTCATTGGATCATATATAAATTTCAGACATTTTCGCACAGTAGTTTCTTTGCAAACAGCGTTTCAATTTTCAAACATTCAAGCAAACTGTTTTGCTAATTTATTCACTGCATTCGTCAGCGGTGTCGGGTTTCTCCGGCGGCTGCGCTGCGTGTGATTGACTCCTGCTCGTGTTTTTCCGGCGTTTTCGGCGGGTTAATCCAGATGTTTTTGCGGGTTTCGGTGTGCGTTCGCCCTCGTTTTGTGGCGACCTTTTCCTGCAATTCAGGGACCCTGTTGTGCTTGCTGAATACACCGCAGGGTCGCCGAAATGGGATCGCCAAATCGCCCCGAATTGAAGAGAACGAAAAGTCACTGAACGTGCGGTGGCGTTATGATTCTCTTTGAATAACCCTGACAGAGTCCTTGGCATCAACTCCATAAGCCCATAGTCACGGCGGCGCAGCGCGCAGCTGCTGGTCTTCGGCAGCATCGCGTTGCATTTCGGGTCAAGGTGCTATGATAGCACCTCCCTCGGAATAGGACGTTAAAATGTAGTCGACAAGAGACAATATGCAGGCGCACATTATTCTTCTTACGGTCTCCATGTTACCGCATATGGCAAAGAATCGGCCAAACCTGAATACTGCGCGATTCAGATTGGGGGCCCAAAAACCGTGATCAGGACATGTATCCCTAGCTGCAGGAAAAGGTTCCCTGAGAAGCATCTGCTGCAGCTGCTTGGATTATTCAATAGCAACAAATACCGGCGCTTTCTGAATCACCCTGTGTGTTTCTGTGGATACACTATCGCCGCAGTGTCCACATGGGAAGAATACAGAAGCGAACCCTCAGCTCGATGCATGTAAATAAATACTTATCACCCAGAACAATAATACGTTTATCAAAGGACAGCAGAAAAAACATAACAAAATAAAATGTATACAAACACATAAGCCATGTAGAAACATGATGTAGACATAGCTAGACCATGACATTCAGGATTTTGCAATAATGGAGGGGGGGGGGTGCATAAATCAGGGCATATTCCAGCCGGCCACACACCACTGCCTCCCCTATAAACACAACGGAAATAAAAAAATCTATTTAAAGTGTATTTTCACAGATAATGAAACGAGGAATTCTGGCAAGCCTTCCAGAGAAGTGATCACTGTGCATAACACAGACTTGAGGAATGCTATTAAAGTGTCAGGAAAATGAAATATCCCTGCGTGCAGACATCAGACACAATCCATTTTTAACAGGATGAAGATAAATATATATTTTTAATAATACATACCCCTAAACGCCTAAAGTATAACAAACAGCGGCTGAAATCTGGTAAATTGATATCACTTTGGAAAATGGAAAGTTATAATGCACTAGGGATGTGCATGGCTGAAAAATTTGTTTCGTTTAGTTTCGTTACGTTTTTAAATCCTTTTGTTTTTGGAATTTCGTAACTGATTTTGTTTCGTATTTCATTTAGGATCGATTTGAAATTTCGAATCGATTCGAATTTCATATATCGATTCGATAGTTGATATCAATTCGAATTTTGGATCACTAGATAAAATCCCAATTAGTCAAATGTTGCTGTAATAAGAAAAGCTAGGGTTACATTTTAAGCTGTGTCACAGATTTAGTATTTGAGTCAAATTAAACAGTGAAACAAAATTAATTTGTTTCATAAAGTCCTTTGCTGACTATTACTTGTATTGTAAGTTAAGATCAATTCGATAGTTGATATCAGTTATTCAAATTTTTATTTTATGATGATGACACAGTGTAATGCGAAATAAATTCGTTATATACCGTTTCGTTTCGAATTTGTATCGTATCGATTCGTTATTCGGAAGTACTTCCGAATACGAATTATCAAATTTCGTTCCAAATTCCGAATTTTTCCCAAACGAATGCACATCTCTATAATGCACAACACTACTTCAATCAGCAACTTTATTAATAAATTGAATGCACAAACATTGAATATGAATTATATAATATATATACACAAACACACAATTCCACAAAGTGGAATCAGAGAGGTGCCACTGGTGTCATCAGCTCCAGGAGTCCACAGGACCCAATCTGCGATCTCGCACAAGTGAGATCCGGCCAGGGTGGTGGAGGTATACACGGGGGAACTCTGGGAACTATTTGTTCGCAGTGTACCTCTGCCCACAGAGCGAGGAAGCAGCAGATCGAACCGCTTTCTCCACTGAGGGATCTGAGGGGAGTATGGGATTTTTGGATGGGATTAGGTTTATATGTTAAGTGATTGTGCAGAAGTGCATCACTTAACACCAAGGGCTGAGAAAGGTTATTCTTTTCAGAATAACCTTTTTACCTTTACCGGTTGCCCGGTGTATCCAGTACCGGTAAAAGCACTCTGGCTACTCACTGAGGGAGATGACTAGTATGGTCTGCACCAGGTAGAGGTGCAGAGCGAATGCTTTCCCATTCCCACCAGGAATTAGGAAACACATTTTAACTGCCAGGGATTTAGCCCACTCCCTGTAAAATAAGGTAAAAAGAAAATGAGGCAAAATGTTTTATTTTTTAATTAGTTTATGGAAATAACCAGCTGAGGGGAGGGCCCCAAGATTTCTAATGGAGGCCGACTCTGTGAACACCGGATACTATAATCTATAAGGAGAATGTCTAATTGATACTGGAACTGTATAAATCAATGGTAAGACGCACCTTGAATATGCCGTGCAATTTTGGGCATCTGTCTTAAGAGAGGATATTATGGAGCTAGAAAAATGTAGAGACAGGCAACTAAATTAATAAGGGGAATGGAAGAGTTAAGTTATGAGGAAAGACTAATAAGCTTAAACCGGTTTAGTTTAGAGAAACGGCGCCTTAGAGGGGATCTGATAACTTTATATAAATATATACGGGCCTTAGAGGGGATCTGATAACTTTATATAAATATATACGGGGCCTTAGAGGGGATCTGATAACTTTATATAAATATATACGGGGCCTTAGAGGGAATCTGATAACCTTATATAAATATATACTGTGCGTTAGAGGGGATCTGATAACCTTATATAAATATATACGGGGCCTTAGAGGGGATCTGATAACCTTATATAAAAATATACGGTGCCTTAGAGGGGATCTGATAACCTTATATAAAAATATACGGTGCCTTAGAGGAGTCTGATAACTTTATATAAATATATACGGGGCCTTAGAGGGAATCTGATAACCTTATATAAATATATACGGGGCCTTAGAGGGGATCTGATAACCTTATATAAATATATACGGGGCCTTAGAGGGGATCTGATAACCTTATATAAAAATATACGGTGCCTTAGAGGGGATCTGATAACTTTATATAAATATATACGGCGCCTTAGAGGGGATCTGAGAACCTTATATAAATATATACGGTGCGTTAGAGGGGATCTGATAACTTTATATAAATATATACGGGGCCGTTATAAACCATTGTCTGGAAACCTATTCATTAACAGGTCTATACACAGGACACGGGGTCACCCATTTAGACAGGACGGAAGGAAATTCAGCCTAAGGCATAGGAAGGGTTATTTTACTGTGAGAACAATAAAGCTGTGGAATTCTCTGCCTGTTGAGGTGGTTGGGGCAGAGACTGTACAGACTTTTACAGGGTTATTCAGAGAGCGGTGAAAAGCAGGAGAATGACTGGAGAAGGGAAAATTCTAGGTCAAAATAGCCAAAGCAGAAAAATTCTCCCATTTATCTCACTTTCTGAATTGGCTATTTTGACCTAGAATTTTCAGTTCTCCAGTCATTCTCCTGCTCTTCACCTCTCTCTGAATAACCCTGATAAAAAGTGACTGGATGACTTCCTGCAGACACAGAATATTAAGGGTTATAATATTTAATATGTGGGTAAAAGCTTCTTGATCCAGGGAGAAATCTGACGCCATCTGGGGTCAAGAAGGAATTTTCCCCCAGTGCGTTGCATATTGGCGAGCGCTTCAGACTGGGTTTTTTGCCTTCTTTTGGATCAGCAGCAGTAGGTGATGTGTGAAAGGCTGAACCTGATGGACGCATGTCTTTTTTCAGCCTATGTAACTATGTAACTATGATACTAGCATAATCCTTATAACTCCTCTATTAATTAAATTAACCCCTTGGAACCCTTTGTCTGCCAGTGCTTTGTGTACAGACAGCCCAACGCACCTCAGGCTGCATTTAATTGTGTAAGATACCACCATGGATCGTGGAATGTACAGTAGCTGTAGTTCACGCATATCTCACTATGTGAATGAAAGGCCTAATAAGCTTCTGAAATAACTAGAAATAAATTCCGATACATTGAGAAAAAAAATAATCAAGATAGGCAGAAATGGAATGTGTTTTGAAAAAGTGTCTGCGCTGTGGAATGTGCGTTACTCGTGGCTTGATGTAACTTATTATTGTCATGCTTCGTCATACCGGAGATTGATGGAGACGCATGGTTGGCTGCACATAATATATAAGTAGCTGATTTGAGGTGGATTTCTCAGCCGCTGTTCCCTGGAGGGACTCTTTGGAATGGTGTGTAGGCATCTGTTTAAGTAAGAGATTGACATATACCATCCTGGTTGTCCCCGGTGAAGCCCACCTGATCGCTTACATTCTGTCATCAGTGATGACATTTTACTATCAAAAATTTAAATAATTGCAATCTTCTCCCTTTACAGATTCCATAAATTTACTGAGGCAGAGGAAGTGCCATGTTTTTGACTAGCCATTGGGCTCGCTGGGCAAAAGCCAAGTGGGCCACCCTGGATGTAGCACGTGCTATCTCCAGTAAAGGGATCAAAGGTCTCTGAACTCAGAGCAATGATGGTGAAAGAAAAACAAAAGTCAACCAGTGCCGCATGAAACGGAGCACTGGTTAGTGCCACTGTGACCAGTCTCTTAATCATGCCCGTAACCATTAAATACATGAGGTATGGCCCTTAAACCAACACATGACCCATCCACATGCATCATTCGGGAACCATTGGTCATGGTCGCCAACAGTCTGTTTATTCAGGGACAGTCCTGGCTTTGTGCTCGGTGTCCTGTTTGTTAATTGTCCGTCCCAGGATAAGAGTCTTGCAGTGGATGAGTTTAGATTTGTTACAAGTAACCCTTGGGACACCAACCATTGACCCAGGAACCTATCAGGAACACACTGACCGTTGGCAACTGTGATTGGTGCATCATTCTATAGCTTTCATATGTTATTACATTGCGGTTCTGAATACTTGAAACCCAAATATATTCAGACGCTTCCGATATTCTGAATCAATCCAATCCCAAATATCATTGGTTTCTGATATTCCAAATAGGCTGCGTCAGAATATTTTGGAATCGGAAATTTTTGGATTCTGAATCGAATTTATTTTGCTTCTGCACATATCTAGCTTCTGGGATTTTTTGCACAAGAAGGATTGACAACATCAAGACATTGGTTCTTACACCAGACCCTACTCCCAAGAATGTCCTGAGTCCTGACTGATGTGTGTTCGGTGACACCAGCTCTGACATCATGGAGATCACAGAGAGTTTCTCCTGATGGTGTCCTCGTGGTCAAAATAAAACAAAAAACTTCATTTTGTTTCCAAATCTACATAATGTTTTGAAGCCAATGGAAACAAAAGGAAAGGAATGTAAAAAACGTTTCACTATCGCCCGTGCTGATACGCTTAACGTTACTGTGAATATAATCCTATCCTCAAAGTATCGTTATAAAGGTACGTTCTGCCTGATCCGCGTTTATCCCTCAGCCTTGACCTGAAGAATGCTCTTGTGAAGGCTGGTTTCATTTCATACTCCAGGCTTCCATCTAACCAAACAAAAAAAAGTCGAGGGAGTTAGCACGATTCTACATGAGTGTGTGATTCACAGACGAGTACGCCTTCTCTTTGGTGAAATCCGGCTTCTATCGTCAAGTCGCACCTTCGGCAAGTCACAACAAAGCGGCCGGCACCCATCGTATGTCTGACATGACTTGAAGGACAATTTAGCTTTGTGTGTAAACAGCTGCGTACACTGTAATGTCATGCCCGAGCCTCACATGAAAGAACGCTCTATCATTGTGCTTCAAAGTACACTTTGTTTCATTGACGCATTCTGTTTTAGTATTTATTTATTGGGGTTATAGTGTATATACAGTTAGGTCCATTTTTTATTTGGACACAGCACAATTTTTGTTTTGTCAGGTATTTACCAAAACATATTCAAGTTATAGTTATATAATGGATATGGGTGAAAGTGCAGACTCCCAGGTTTAATTTGAGGGTATATACATAGAAATTGGAGAAAGGGTTTAGGAATTACAGCTCTTAACAGCAGCCACCCCCCTTTTTCCAAGGGACCAAAAATAATTGGACAATTGAATCAAAAGCTGTTTCATGGGCAGGTGTGGCGACTCCTTTGTTATTTCTTCATCAATTAAGCAGGTAAAAGATCTGGAGTTGATTCTAAGTGTGGTATTTGCATTTGGAATCTATTGCTGTGAACCTACATGATGCGTTCAAAGGAGCTGTCCATGCACGTGAAACAGACCATTGTAAGGCTTCAAAAACAAAACAAATCCATCAGAGAGATAGCAGCAACATTAGGAGCGGCCAAATCAACAGTTTGGTACTTTCCGAGGAAAGGAGAACGCACTGGTGAGCTCAGCAACATAAAAAGGCCTGGAGGACGTCCACAGAAGACAACAGTGGTGGATGATCGCAGGATCCTCTCTATGGTAAAGAAAAACCCATTCACACCATCCAGACAAGTGCAGGAGACTCTCCAGGAGTTGGGCGTATCATTGTTAAAGTCTGCAATCAAGAGAAGACTTCAGGAGAGCAAATACAGAGTGTTCACCACAAGGTGCAAACTATTCATACGGCTGAGGAATAGAGAAGCCAGATTAGACTTTGCAAAAAAAAAGTCTAAAAAAAGCCAGGCCAGTTCTGGAAAAGCATTCTATGGACGGATGAAACTAAGATTAATCTGTACCAGAATGACAGGAAGAAAAAGGTGTGGAGAAGGCAGTTATCTGTAAAGCATGGTGGAGGCAGTATGATGGCATTTGCATGCATGGCTTCCAGTGGCACTGGGTCATTGGTGTTTAGTGATGATGTGACAGAAACAGAAGCAGCTGGATGAATTCAACAGAGTTTAGCGATATACTGTCAGCCCAGATTCAGCCAAATGCACCATAGTTGATTGGACGGCGCTTCATAGTACAGATGGACAATGATCCAAAACACACTGCAAAAGCAACCAGGAGGTTTTGAAGGAAAATAAGTGGATTTCAGTTGAAGGTAAAACTAAAGGGGTTATTCAGCGAGAGCCAATCTGGCCCCGAAAAGGCACCGAGCAGTGAATTTCCCCGTACGATGCCATTTCGGGGCCATTCGGCTATTCAGAGAGCATGCAGGCCACCAAATTTTGGCGAACTGCCAGCAAGTACGGTGCCTGTTTGACGGCAGTGAAATCCCCATAGAGAAGCAATGATTAATCTATTCAGAGACACCAAACAGCAGTGAAAAGTTGCCAAAATGCCCTGCTGTTCGGTGATTTCATTCGTCAGGTTTATTCAGGAGAATCCCATAGGCTTCAATGTTAAGAATATTCCCATTTTAATTCAACATCTAATAAACTGTTTATTCTCTTAATCTGCAGTAAAAAGTCTCTTTATTTATTGATTTTTTTTATGACCTTTTAGGTACTTTTCGGGATATTTTCGGCAAAATATTTTTTCCGTTTTTTTTTTTATTAGCGGATGCTAATACTGCCACGAGTACTAGAAAAACAATATAACCAGATGCACAACTCAAATTATAATTGTATATATCTCTTTATTAGTAAACACAAGGATAATCATATACCAAAAAACAAGTCAATACAGTAGTCACATTAATAAGGTCATGAAACACGCAGGATATAAATAAATCAAACAACCTAATAATGGGGAGTACATTGTGCCAAGCACAGACTCCAGATTATATAAACCAAAGCATAGACATGAACATAACCAACACAGAACAGCACAAAAAGAAAGGCAACGCTGGTATCCTACGGATTTAAACAAACAGACAAGCCAAATCCATACATCAAAGAAGATGGATATCGTGGATATAGAAAGCACACATGTACCAAGACTAGGAAACCCAACGTTTCGGCTAATCGTCTTTGTCGGGGGTATCACCTCCTGGAGTCCATAGAACTCCATGGAGGGTTGTGCTACTGGCCCGCAAGTCCTGCGCGTCTTCGCTCTCTTGAAATCCTGCCGCGCCGCGGAGTGATTGAGGAGGGAGACTGGGGACTATTTTTTACCAGTCTCACTCACTGCCAAGAGAAGCGGCGGATCGGGCCACCCTTCTTCCCACGGGATGAAAGGTGAGTATGAGATTTATTAGGTGGTTTTAGGGGGTGTTAAATGATTTTGCATTTGCAGAATCATTTAGCACCAGCTTGTAGAAGGTGCTAAAATTTTGTCTTGCGCGTCCCGGCGGTAATTAGCGCTAGCACTTTGTAATACCTTACTTAACGAAACGCTAATGTACATTTACGCTCCCCATGTTAAGTATAAGATGCGCAAAGTGCAGTAAGCTCGCGGAAGCTAGAGAAAAAAACTAGGGATGCGCGTTTCGGGTTTCGGAATTTCGGAATTTTCACGAAATTTCCCGATTCGTGCATTCGGATTCAGCTGATTTTACGAAAATTTTCATATCCGAATTTTCCGAAAACGAAAACTGTACGAAGCAAAACGAAATTTTGTTCGGAATTTTCGAATGGACTAGAAATGTGTAAAATCGAAAATCATTTTCGTTCCATTCGTAATTTCGGCTCCATTCCTGATTTCGGTTCCATTTCAGTAATTTCGGACAACATATTTTTTGGTTATATCGCTGATTCTGTAATTTTGTATCATTCCCATCTCAATGTATCCTTCTTGTAAAACATGAGAAATCTCAATGGCAGAATTATCGTATCGACAGAATTATCGTATCGACGGAAATATCGGACCCGAAAAACCATTAGTTTACGTCAAAACGAATAGACAGTTTGAAACGAGGAGAACAGATGTTCCGAAAAACACGAAAATTTCCGAAATTACGGGAAAAAGTCGATACGACAAACTAAATGAGAACGAAACGAACCGAAACTGGAATCGACTGAAACGAGCCGAAACGAAAATTTACAAAATACGAACGAACCAAACCGAAAAAAAATCGGTGCACAAGTCTACAAAAAACCATGCGAAAAAGATTAAAAATGGTTATAAATTCGCGTCAGGAATGTAATATGGGTGGCATGCGTTAAACACAATTATCCTGGCGCTAACACGTACATATCGAGATGCTAACATTAGCGCCAACTAGGGAATAGAGCCCATAGGCTTTAGCCAAGATGGCAACTTTAATGTACAACTAACAACCACTAATGTATCTTGACACTGGGAAGTATGAAAGCAGGACAGGGAGTGGCCATGGTGGGGGTTGAGTCTCAACCTAAGATGTGTCACTTTTTTATTTATTTATTTATAAAGTATTTTAGCAGGAAGGATACATTGAGATTTCTCTCGTTTTCAAGTATGTCCTGGGTTCAAGAATATTAAAATTTTTACAGTCGTTACAGAAATATAAAGTAATAAAATGCAAGATATTATTTATTTATTTGCAAAGAATTTTACCAGGAAGGATACATTGAGATGTCTCTCGTTTTCAAAACAAAACACGAATATACAGATTAACACAGAAAATAAATATGTTTGTTTGTTCTCTTTGATCCACTTTTCTACCTCCGTGAATTGTTCTTGTAGCACGGCCTCCAGCTGCGAGAGATCTGGTTTGCTGGTATAGGGGTTTAGGCCTGTGTCAGACGAACGCAGTGATCACGTCCGTGTTGCCGCACAGTTTAATGTCCGTCGTAGCATAGAATCATGATCAATAGAGACACACACACTAAGTGCTCTATTACATTCTCAACGCAAATTCGTACTCGCAGCGCAATTTTTTTTGCGCGCAGTGTTAAATGTTAACGCACGTAAATTAACGCTGGTATTACGATCTGAGTGCATTTTTTCATCCGCCCGAAAATATTGCGCGTGAAAAAGATGCGCAAAAACTAACGCAAATTAGCGCTGCACGCAGAAATCGGTGTGCGGACTGTTTTTTCACGCGATTCAGCCATTCAGAATTAAGAACCACAATTGTCTGCCGTTCAGTTTTTGCGCCTGTCAAAGTCAATCTGTGTATATATGCTGCAGCAATAATAAAAACACACACAACTTCTCAATTTTATTGTTTGGGTATGTGTAGAATGTGTAACTATACTGTGCTGTATTTTTTTTTGCGCTGGTGTATTTGGTTTCGGTCAGAACGTTCAGATTTGCCGTTACCCCAGCTTTTCAAAGATGTTAAAATTATGCGCGCAAACGTCGTTCCTAAAAAGTTGCGCATCGATTGTAATACCAGCCGCGTACCAGCGCAAGAACGCATTTGCGCTCACAATGTTAAGTATGGGATGCGCGCATGAACTTTCACTCGTACAGGGTAACTCGCGTTAGACATTAACGCGCATCGTTTGCGCGAACGTCGTAATTTGACGGTCAGCGCAAAGGGTTTTTCCCCTCCCATTAATGCGTTTTTGCGCACGCGCACATTTTTGCGTGAAGAATGTAATAGAGTCCTAAGTGCGTCCGCACCGAACTGCGCACACACAACGCACGTGGCAAACAGACACAAGTTAGGCAAGAACGTAAAACCGCTAGACGGACACGCAGAGTGCGCCATGTCCATGTAGCGTTCTGTGCGAGTCTGATGTCAGACACAGCGCATTTGCGACGTCTAGCACCTTGACGCACACTATGGCTTTTCATATCATGTATCAATTTTTATCATTTTTTATATTAATTTTGTTTTCCATATTTCCCTTTTTTTTCTACGTCCGTCAAGAAAACGGATTGTGTCTTGTCTACAGTATCTTCTGTCAGTACGTCCGTCCGTTATGCACGCACGCAGAGTGCGCTCAGACTGCGTTCCTCTGACATTAGCCTAAATAGTTTGAACATTGATAATAATCGCGTAATTGAGTGTAGACACGTTTTTCCAGAATTTTTGACATAACAGGAAGCAATGATATCGGACGGTAGTTGGATACCAAAGTACTGTCTCCACCTTTCTGGATAGGTACCACTCTCACAGTCTTCCAGAGTTTGGGTATGTATCCAGTCGCCAGTGATTCATTGATTAGGGTTGCGACAGGATTTGCAATTTGAGTGATCCCTGACAAATGCACCATGCCCAGTGGTACGATGGAAGACCCATAGGGTGGGGGGGGGCACTCCTCAACATCCTCACCACTTTAATAAGATAAAGTGGTTAGGATGAGTAGAGCGTCCCTTTAATCTTCCCAAACATGAGGGTGGGGGAAAATGCCCCAAGAATATCAGACAAGCACAACATTTTCATACATCACAAACGCTCTTTTAACTTATAATTACAGCAGCTTTTCTGAAATTAACTCTTAATGACCACAAATTACCCAGAATTCAATCTGCACTAATTTTGATCAAAGCGATCCCAACCTACAATACAAAGGAGGTTTTCATGGATCCACACATTGCTGGGCGCACTGTTAGCAGTGCAATAAAGACATTTTCCGGGTGATGCTCTTTGGGTACTGCAGACATTTCCTAAATTTAAGATCTCTTAAAAATCCGGAGCCCTGAATCGTGGCTGAAGATCCTGCACGCCGGAGCAGAGTGTCTGTCCATACATCTCTTTCAACAACTTCGAAGCCAGCCGAAAATCATTTACCATGTGACTTTGAGAACACTGGGTGTCAATTTAGGCCGAGGGTCAGATGAGCGTCTTTGAGAGTGGAAGGAACGTCTGTGAGAGTGGACGCTCTTCCACTCGACGCCCGTTTGGCCACTCAACTGCGCTCAGCGCTGCAAGGCTCGATCCTCCTATGGAGGATCGCGCTTTGTAGCCCTGTCAACGCACGTCTAGCGGTTTGACGGGGAGGCTTTCTGCACGTCCGCTTGTTGCACGCGCAATTCGTGTGCGCGCTACAGCGTGTGACCGGCTCAGTCGAAGCGTCAGAAAGCTGCGACGGATGCCAGGAGGCACGTTAGTACGGGCGCACCTAGTGCGCTCGTCTGACTCCGGCCTTGGCCTTCTGGAAATGGAATTATTCACTGAATAAGAAACAAAAGAAAATTTATTCAAAAATTCATTGTTTTTTTTTTTTTAAACTAAAACTAACAGAAATGGCAGCTCTAAAACCTCAGCATATATAAACAAAAACAGTGAAAATGGTAAAAGCTTTATATTCTCCAAGTAAATAATACTCTTACTGCAGTATTTCCTGCTCTTGCGCATTGCGAGAACATCAGGGCACAGCAACCTTGACCCTCCAGATTTTCTGGAGCTACATCTCCCATGAGACTCGGCCAAACTATTGCGTGTTGAGCATCATGGGAGATGAATTTCCAAAACATCGAGGACCAAGGTTGCTGACACACCCTGGTGTACATATTAGTCTTTGATACCCAGTACTGGGGTTTAGACCTTTGATTTGGTTGATTCGAGCCCAATCAATATATAATGGACTAGGCTTGGGTTATTCTCGTGAAATTTGGTAGCGTTCCCCTTAACCTTGAATACGGCTGAGGTTTCTGTAAAAATAAGCATAATCTAATTCATAGTGAAAGCAGAGATCGGCATCCTTGGCCCCCCGGATGTTCTAGAATTACGTTTCCCATGAGGCTCAGCCTATCCGAACAACGTGGGAGATGTAGTTCCTAAACATTTTGAGGGCCAAGGTTGCTGACACCCGATGTAAGGTTTCAATTATACCTGGTGATCTGAGACCCTATGTTCAACCTGGACTTGGTTCCAAATAACCAGCTGTATATGTAGACCCTGCTTGGATTTCCGAATAGTAGGATACTCAGGGTGTGGGGAAAGTTTATTTTCTACCATGTGTAAAGACAAGAGCAAAATAGGGCCCTGTTCAGATGAGTTGCCAAAGGGAGCCGGCCATAGAATAGCCTTAAACATGGTAACTCAGTTAATATGGGCTGAAAATGGCTGGTTGCCCTGAGGGCAGAACTGGCATGGCATTGAGAAAAACTGGTCAATCCATTTATGGTTATTCCGACCTGGGAAACTTCCTACCCCCTCCCCCCTCTAGCCCCTGAAAGGGTGTGTATTTTCCTCTGGAGGAGGGCAAATGGTCTAAAGAAACCCAAATGAGTTGGGATGGACTGAGTATCTAAGGAGGAGACTAATGGTCCATTTAACCCCATGCATGAGTGATAATCCCTCTTTCTGCCCCTGGAACCAACACCCTGCAGGACAGCAAGGATTGGTAACAAAGCGACTGGGCATACAGTTACAGTTATTTATAAAGCGCCAATAAATTCCTTGGCGCTGTACAATGGGCGAGACAGAATAACAAATATACATACGCATTACACACATGGAACAGAAGGACCCTGCTCAAGAGTTTATAATCTAAGAGGAGAGGGGTGAACCATCAGGTGAGGGTGAATAGGGTAAGTGGAGTGGTGAGTTGCAGGAGAGCTGAATGGGAAGAGGTGCAGGAAATTACAGTAGGGAGATCATGGAGTGAGCCTATAGGCTTCTCTAAAGTAATGCGGTTTCAGAGACTTCTTGAAGGACTGGAGAGACGGGGAGAGTCTAATGTTGCTGGGGAGGGAGTTCCATAGAAAGGGGGCAGCTCGGGAGAAGTCTGTGGGGTGCGGGTACAAGGAACTAATAGCATTGTGAAGAGGGCGGGACGGGATATACCTGCTAATAAGGGAGGAGATGTAGTCAGGGACGCGGTTATGGAGAGTTTTGTATGTGTGGACAAGTATTTTGAAATGGATTCTAAAGGAAACCGGGAGCCAGTGTAGAGATTGACAGAGGGGTGAGGTGCGGGAGGTGAGGTGGATGAGCCTGGCACAGGCATTCATAACTGACTGCAGAGGGAGAATCTGGGATCTCTTAAGGCCAGAGAGAAGGAGGTTACAGTAGTCAAGGCGGGAGATAGTAAGAGCTTGGACGAGCATTTTAGTAGAGTCCTGATTAAGAAAGGGACGAATGGTGCAATATAGAATGTGCAATGTCCATTAAATTAAATGGGGGTAGTTTCCAATGTAATTAGGCCCCGTTCACACCTGGGCGTTTTACAGCGTGTTCCTGTTCCTGGGCGTTTTACAGTGTGTGGTCATGATGCCCGGAGTATCCTGCCCTCTGTCCCCCCTCCCTCCGCTCAGCAGTTCAGCTGAAAACAGCTGAGATAGGCGGAGGAGTTTACTCCGCCCTCCCAGCTGTCAGTCAGCAGAGCGGGAATCATATTTCCCGCTTCTGCCGACTTTTGCCGAGTAGGAGACGTCATCGCGCTTTCAGCGCGATGACGTCTCCAATTCACCGCAGTAGCTGGCGGCTCCCTCTGAGGGTTAGTGTTGCACGCATCCTCTTGCGCACAGCACTAATCCTCAGAGGGAGCCGGGAGGAAGCCTGCCGATTGGCTGGCTTATGTGAGAGGCGCGCATGCGCGCTTCTCACGTAAACCAGAAGGCAAGAAGCATCAAGAAGGACGGGAGCGGAAGAGGAGGGAGGTGAGTATAGAAAAAAAAAAAGACGCCGCTGGAAAGAAGTGGATTTTAGGGTAAGTATTACAGTTACAAGAAAATAAATAAAAACTAAATATTTATTAAGGGAATAGGGATAGGTTAGGATAAAAAAACGGGGGGTGATTTTTTGAGTAGAGTGTTCCTTTAAATTGGGATTTTATAGATATATAACAATTACACACGGAATAATCTTCATAACATTAGTGCGACAGGGACCCATTATGTCCCTCTGCATCTCCGCTGTAGGTCAAACTTCATGATTTTATTAACGAATTACTCCGTATGGATTCTTTTCTCATGAGCCGTACTCGCATAAACATTATAAGGTTCTACTGGGATAGAAAGAATAAAAGATGTGGAAAAAAGCAAATAAATAAATAATAACAATTTGCACCATCAGTAAGTCATAAAGGAAAGTATCCCAAACCCCCTATCCAGCACCAAGTCAATAACAACAAAAATAATTTATTATAAACAGATGAAAACCGGTTCTCCTATCTTGAATTACGTTATAATTATATAAAAAATAATAAGGAAACAAAACCCCTGCAGAACGGAGACAGCTGCCTGCACCGAGTAACATTTTCTCATCGATTTAGGAGCTATTTGGGGAAAACAAACAAACAATCAAGCTTCAAAGCATAAAAAAGGGAAAAAAAAGAATTTCCTGGAAGCCTAAAAATAACTACTTAGAAAAATAATGGGATTTAAGTGTTTTCCTCCATGTAAAGCCAAATGATGACAGGGATCATCGACCCAGAGCCCCTAACATAAACCCCCAACATAAACCTGACGGCGGGACGATGGCTGAGCGCCGTGTGAATTTCTGGAAGCAAGTACGTTTTAAATTAAAAAGATATCTTTGATTTCTTCATATTTTGTTATTATTGTACTTTATATAGCACCAACATGGCATAGACCAGGCAAAAAAAGACACGACCACCAGAGCTGCCATGAAGCTGGTCCAGCAGCGCAACCGGTTTACTTGCAATGGAGAAGCAACAAACGAACATTTCGGAACGCAGATCCTTCGTCAGTGCATCGTGCTCCCCAACCAGCCAACATAGCAGCAGCGCTGTACAAGAAATGGGACCAATTACCATGGGGCTGATACGTTTGAGCGTACAATCTATAAGGGATATACATTGTGTGGTAGATATATACTTGTCATTAGGTGCCCAAAGACAATAGCTGGTGTGGTGTTCTGTCTGGGATTTGAAGCCGCTTCCCATGGTTGTAGAGCTGAGACATGACTGCTGAGGATGAGGAACCCGCATCTCCATTGTGTAAGGCAGCGACCTGCTTCTCCATGGTTGTAAAGGAGAGACGTGCTGCTCAGGATTTGACCTGATTCTCTATGGTCGTAGAGCAGAGATGTTGCCGCTGTGCTGCACAGCTGATATTGTGCAGTAGGCATGTACGTAACATAGCGGACATACAGAGTGACATCGCCTATGTCGCTATATGTGTTTGCTTTGTATGAATTTTTTCTTTTGGAGGCACTCTTGCAACTCAGACCAACGCTGAAGGCCTATCGAATTGTTTTCCATCTAATGAAGAAATAACCAGAAGGAAGCGCTGACTTTGCTCATAACCCGCCCCCCCCCCACATGAGACTTTGAGTGGTTTGGGATATACCACTACTTGTGAGCATTACCAGCTGCTGTAATCTGCTCATCTTATGGAATTACACAATCCGCATCGCAGCTTTGCACTTATGCACTTTTTACGATAGAAATGGACTGATTTTAACTACTATTTTATGCACACAATCTCATGTGTTTTGTGACTTTTGCACAGTGAATTTTAACAGTGTTTATCATTATCCATAGAATCAACTACTCTAGTTGCGCTGTCACTTGCTAAACACTGCACAGATGCACTTTTAAACGAACCGGTTTATGCTGCACATATTTTGCTAAGTTTGCACATCAGATTGCAAGTTTTGCACATATAAGATTGCAAGTGCATACACTTTTTATGACATTTGTTATTTTATCTTTGCTATATATTGCACTTTATGCAACTTTGTTTGCTGCTTGATACTGCTGTGATTTATCACTACTGCCAGAAATAGCATTGCCACTCTCATAAAGAGCCACCAGGTGGCGCCATAAGTACAGACTTTCCCTTTCTTTATTATGTTACTGTTTGTGTTCACTATGTCACTGTGTCCATTATGTCATTCTATGTGTCCTCTATATTACACTATCAGGGCTATTCAGAGAGAGGTGAAAACCAGGAGAATGACTGGAGAAGTGAAAATTCTAGGTCAAAATAGCCAAACCAGGTAAATTCTCCCATTTATCTCACTTTCCAAATCGGCAATTTTGACCTAGAGTTTTCACTTCTCCAGTCATTCTCCTGGTTTTCACCTCTCTCTGAATAACCCTGTATGTGTCTGCTATGTCACTCTGTGTGTTCGCTGTGTCACTGTGTTAATCTATATCTCCGCTATGTCATTCTATAGGGGTTATTCAGAGAGCACGACATTTCGGTGCTTTCCCGTTTGGCACACTTCGGTGAGGTAAATTCGCCAACACTGTGGCGAACTAAGCATTCACCGCAGAGTCCCCAAAGTGCGCTGAAATTGATCCGCTGAACACATCCAAAAAAACGCCGAATAACTGCCGGATGCATCCGGCGATCCACTGAAATTGATCTGAAAAAAGCCGATGACCCGCTGGACAGACCGCCGACCAGCCTCCGGAAAAAGCCAACAAGCCACCAAATGGGCAAAAAAAAAAAAAACACACAGCAACTTTTAAATTTTTGTTCAAAAAAACTGCTGCGAGAAAATATCTGGAAATAATATATCAGGTACTACGAATAATAACAAAAAAGTCAGAAAAAATACCAAAAACCGCCATTTAAAATAAATAAATAAATTTGCCGAACAAATCCCAAAAAATGCCTAAAAAATAGAGACTTTTTGCTGCAATTGAAAAAAATAAACGGTTGAATAAATAATAAAAACAGGGAATTTTTTTCTACATTGAAACCTATGGGATTCGCCTGATTAAACCCGTTGAGTGAATCCACCGAAAACCAGGGCATTTCACTGTCATTTCTCTGCTGTTCGGTGTCTCTGAATAGATTAATCATTGCTTCTCTATGGGGGATTTCACTGCCGTCGAAAAGGCACCGTATTTCACTGGCAATTTGCCAATATTTGATGAATCGGCAGCTTTATGAATAGCCGAATGGCCACGAAAATTGCGCCGTACGGGAAAATTCTCTGTTTGGTAACATTTTGTCTCTCTCTGAAAAACCCTGATAGTTGCACTTATATAACGTGCTGGGTTTGTGAGCCTTCTCCTCCTTCTCCTCCTTGTGCATCTTTGTTTTTTTATTTCCCAATTGGAAAGCGCTGCAGAATATGTTGGCGCTAATAAAACGTTTTTCTGTTCAACAGAAGAAAAAAAGAATGAAAATGTCTTTTTCCTGATCTGACACGACGATTTAATTTCCCAACTGCCCCCCCCCCCGTCATTCCCAGAAATGATGAATTAAACCTGCGGTGACCCTTGGCTTCCTGCTTCTCACACATTAACGTGGTAATCTCGACCTCTGTATAATAACTTGCACTCACAAATTATAGTTAAATGCTCTCTAATGAAGACATTCCACACCTTCCACTTCCCCCCGTACAACGGCACGGCTTCCTCACATTGTTTCCTCCAGGCGGGTCGAGAAACCTCCTCTCATTTCATGTAATTTCCTTATGTCTCATTTTCTGAAGGAGTTTCCCGGGTTTTGACTCAAAACGGAGAATTACAGATCAAGAGGTCAGACGGAGACACCAGGTTCTCCAGCAGGAAATGTCAGGACGCACTGATATATCAGGCTAGTATTTTATTCCAAAGTGCTTAAGAAAGTCCTTCATGGCCAGTCGACAGGAGCAAAATGTTTAGCCCTTCAAATCATTGCCTCTTTATGTAATCGTGAATTTATTTCTCTTGATGAATTTCTGTAAATGCTATCCCAGCATGGAAACCTAGCCAGCTAAACCTTACCTAAGCCCAGGGCCGGTGCATCCAATAGGCCATCTAGGCAGTTGCAGTAGGAGGAGAAGGCAGGGGGAACGCTATGGGCTAAGGTCTGCGTTTTTTGTGCAGAGACAAGGTAATCCGGCAAGTCAAGGTCAGGGAGCAGAGAGAGTAAACAAAATCAGAAAACAAAGCTGAAATCAGAAGTGGGAAATCAACAAACTATAAAGCAGAAGCAAGAAACCACGTAGTGTCAAAAAAGGCAGCAAGAGGAGAAAATATAGGAGAAGTTCCCTACTGATTGGTGGCGTGACGGGACATGGGCAGTTTATCAAAATGATTCTACAAATAGAAAGCGTTGTCAGTAAGATGCATGGCCAGAACGATGCTCAGCTGAGGCGTCGTCGTCAGTGTGACATGCGAAGAGGAGGCGTCGTTAGTGTGACGCGCGACAGAGCAGTCGTCATCAACTTAACATGCAGAAGGCGGCGTCACCAGTATGACACTCAACAGAGGAGACGTCACCGGAACGATGCATGGTATGAACAAGGTGCGCAACACCAACAGGCCGCCCATGAGCATGCATGACAGTGTCCCATTTGCACAATGAAAGCTAAGCTTTAACCCCCTTAAGGATGCACTTGTGGCACCCTTAACCTTAAGGGGTCGATTTCACCAGCGAGGCATACAGGTACGCCTCGCCGACAGGTGCCATCGCGCGGCACTGATTCCGAGCCCTCCCTGCTGCCGGCGCGCAGCGTGCGTCATTGGCTGCAGGGGGACGGCCTGAAATGTGCAGCCAATGACGCGCGCCACGAGTCAGCGCACGCAGGCTGCGGGGAGGCCCCATTGAAGACGGCGGGGCGTACATGTATGCCCCGCGTCTTCAAAGCCCGCCCGCCGCCAGGACGTCATGGAACGTCCTGCGGCGTTAAGGGGTTAATAATGCTAATTATAAATAAATATACAGGGTGTCCATAAAGTCTCTTTTCATTTGCCTTTGTAAGAAATTTTTGAAATTGTAAAGACAGATAAGTGAAAATTATTACAAAATGAGACGTATATATTTAAGGTTTTTTGCCTCATTTAATACACCTCTATATGGGCACCATTAGTTGCTGTCGGGTATATTATAATGGAAAATTAAAATGGATGCCTGTAGCCATCTTGTTTTAATGTAAAGTCTTTTCTTTTTCAATTTTCGTCTAGTTTTAGAAATGGACAGAGATTTTTTTTAAATAGTTCATGGCTAGGTGAACTTTAAGAGTTATGGGTGTTTTTATAAATGCTATAGACGATAAAATGTTTTTATTTGATATAATGCTGAGCTAAGTGCCAGACATGTCATATTTAAATTTATTGGTTTGTTTTAACAAGTCCTTGAATTAAAGATATTTTTCTTTTTGGGTATAGAAACAAATTTAAAATCTCTATGCAAGTGTATAAAAATATTCACAAAATATATTTTTATAATCAATATATTCAATATTTACAGTAGAAAATAGATGCTCCAATTATTTGTAGAGTAGAACTATATAACGGTATAATTATTGAAGAATAGAATTTCTGTTGATTTTAACTAGAAAGGAATTTAGCTGATAAAGAGTACTCAGTTAAAACCTTGAGAGGAGTGGAGATATTAATTTAATTTTGACAATCCGAAACGCACTGTCTGGAATAACCATAGTTGTTCTTTGTTCAAAATAAGATAGTAAATTGATCTTTGACCTGAGATAAGGGAATTAAAATTAAATTGTGAAATTAATTTGAAGAGCAACACTGCCCTCTCGAGGCATAGTTAATATTATATTTAAGAATTAATATAGAGAAAGTAATATTTAAATTAAGGGGTAGATTTTCAGTGACGTCAAATTGACTATAACTGGATATACTGTTCGTTGTATTCAGGCAGATCATCCCAGGACACGATAATGCATTGATTCAGAGAGATCAGATCATCCCAGGACACGATAATGCATTGATTCAGAGATTCAGATCATTCCAACACACAATGCATTCAGGATATTACATATCACTTAATTAGGACCACATCTCTAACTCACATGCATTGATTATCTGACATTGATAATTTTCACATATTCCAAAACAATATATGATATTCAAAGAATATTGCTGCTGTAACTACAGACCAGATCTTGGACAGGTAATGTATGAAAGCAATTAAGGAATTAATGTAATTATATATATATGGAGTTTTTCTTGCAACAGATAGATCCAGAGTCTTCAAAATATTTCTAAATCTGCAGATAGAGATATGAAGAAGAATCGGATATAAGGATTTATCCTAAAGAAATTGTTGCAAAGTGATATACAGATATATATATATATATTGAATTTGGAAGTTACTGTGCTTGAAATTAATAAGCAAGGAATTATATAACTACAATATAAAAAGCAGAAGATTAGAAGCTTAATTCTCGATATTAGGGGAGGATTCACTAAATAAGTTTTTATTATCCTTCTAGAAATAGAATAAGTGATAGCTCATCTTTTGTTGATCCACGTAGCATAGAGAGATACATATATCTCTACAAGATCTAGCTTGTTAAACATTGGTTTGCTGGGAAATATATGTTAATTGTTTTCGTTAAGCAGAAATGTTTATTAACCATCTGTGTATAGTTACTAACTGATAAAGTAAATGATATTAATCATATATGCAGTTACTAACAGGAGATACATATATTGGGAAGCTAGTAGTCTATGTGCTGATGGATGTGGTTATTTATAAATCTTTGTTTATGATATGAGATTTGAAACTTTTTTGTATACGTAATAAATATATATATGTTTTTATCCGGTTATTGATTATTATATTCTTCAAAGCAACATACGATTAAAAGAATTTAGGAGAATTTCTAGGAAATATAAACGATTGGTATTTATATCTCGTATAAGTTTCTTATTTGAATATATATCTCGACATGCACGAAGTACATCAAGACGGTACTCGATTTTTTTTTTGCCATGTTTGCTGTAGCATCCCCTCATCAATGGTGGCAATGGCATCAGTGATCCTCTGCTTTAGATGAATGTGCGGTGTGGGATCATTTGCAATCGAATCATTGGTCCGTTTTTCTTTGGCGAGACGTCAATTACTGCAAATGTTTACCCCGACCTTTTGACTGAATACGTGGCACCACAACTACATGACCTTCAACCAACCATCATTTTCCAGCAAGATGGTGCACCACCACATTGGGGACTGCATGTTCGTGGGTTCCTAAATGAAACATTTCCAGAGCGGTGGATAGGAAGGGGTGGCCCAGTTCCCTGGCCACCTCATTCACCAGATATCACTCCCCTCCACCTCTTTCTATGGGGTTATGTTAAAGATATCGTGTATGGAACAAAGGTACGGGACATCACTAATCTAAAGCAGAGGATCACTGATGCCATTGCCACCATTGATGAGGGGATGCTACAGCCAACATGGCAAAAAAAAAATCGAGTACCGTCTAGATGTGCTTCATGCAACTAATGGCACCCATATAGAGGTGTATTAAATGAGAAAAAAACCTTAAATATATACGACTCATTTTGTAATGATTTTCACTTATCTGTCTTTTCATTTGCCTTTGAATAAATTTTTGAAATTGTAAAGAGACTTTATGGACACCCTGTATATTCTACAGCAGGACCGGCCATAAGTGAGTTGCCCAGTCTATCGAGAAATTGTTTTTCACAGTTGGTTGGTTTGAATTTTTTTCGCAAAATATCTACTGTACTGGGTCGATAAATCCTCCTCTAGTAACGTCTCTTATTTCCATTTTCCTTCACATTTGATGGGATTGGTCTGAATATTGTATCTCCTGCAGATTGGAGGCTGTGCTTTGTTTGCGCCATGGACAGGCTGTCGTTCTCACACAATACTCCTGTAGATATTAGGCTTTTACCAGTGATACATACTTTTTTACCTCAATGCAGTTATTGCGTTTCCAGATGAATATGCTACAGAGATGGATGTTTTAATTAGGACTTGGTGTCAGGTGCCCCGGCAACCATTGTGCCCTGCGCTAAAAGGTTTGTCTGGTACGTCAATTTACTGCTTTCTTAGCGAGGGGAAATCCTTCAAATAGGTCGTTGTACATAGTAACTCCTTAGCAGGGCTTTTCAGATCGTTTTCTCTGCCAGTGGACAGTGATTTACAGGTCTTATCATTAAGTAGACAGTTGGGCATCTACGCCAAAGTCTCAGTAATGTCGGCCAACAACATTTAACAAGCGTAATATGGTCAGAGTCCCAATAAAACAAAGAGAAAGCTTTTCTTATATAGAAAGCCAGTAAAAGTAGTTAACATTAACAATAAGTAACAACCTACTTGGTTCCTCTAGCAACTAGCACGTCTGAGTTCTCCTTACAAATGCGACTTTATTTCAGGGATATTAACTTGAGCATACGGCAACATCTCATACCAGATACTCCAGAGTTCATCTTCCAACGAACGGGCATCTCCACAATATGACTGGATGTGATGATGACCCAACAACAAAACATGACCACTGTATGTTGCTGCACGTCAGGGGCGTAACTACCAGGGGTGCAGAGGGTGCAACCGCACCCGGGCCCTTGAGTCCGGGGGGCCCACACTCGCCTGCCTGGGCCTGGGGGCTTGCCTATATATTTATTCCTTTAATTTATTTTATACTTATTTGTGAGTTATACTTTGGAGCTCTGTGATACCCTCTAACACACCACATATTTCTGTGAGTTTTTTTGCTGTAGACCTCTGTGATTTACACTGATACACACTGCACATTACTGTGAGTTTTATTGCTGTGGAGCTCTGTGAGATACACATAGTGCACATTACATTAAAAATGGGATGGACTGAAGAGGTCATAGTGAACCTGGAAAAAAATGTGATACTGTCTGGAGTCAACATTGTGGACTAGGAGGGGACCAATGCATGTTAACGGGAGGGGGGGAATATGTTTTTGCCTGTGGGGGGGCCCGTCATGGTTCCTGCACCTGGGCCCTGAGGTTTCTAGTTACACCTCTGCTGCACGTGATAGTGTTGGTGTGTTTGTTTGCACATGTTGCGCTCACCCCCGAAAGAGCCGCTGAATAACCCCAGGATAGTCTCACCGCAATAACAATTTACTGTACACCAGCACACCGTTGTGGATTTTCTAAATTATACTTTACTGAAGCAATAAATGGCAATGGATATACATATACTTTAGGCATGAAATCAATCAGTTTAGAATGACTGACGTAATACGTAACACGGATATATACGGCCAAGAAACAGTTAATAAAGCTCTCGGTTCTTTGGCTTAAGTCCCGCTCAAGTATGCTCGTTAATTTGTGTCCTAGGGTACCCGGGTACTAGGTCCACTGGCCAGTGGATGGACGGAATATCTTCGACTAGTCAACGTTGGGGCCCTGCAATTTGAAGCAATCAATAAGTGTGCACTGTTATTAGAGTTGTAGGCCGGAGGCCTGTCACCCAACCGATGAACAACTAGTCCTGGACCGATGTGCTCTGCCGCAAACTCCCTTTCTGCCGCCTGGAACCCGGTGCTGCCGAAATCCCCGCTCCCGAACCGAATCTCCTCAGCCAGGAAACAAATGCCGCCAGCACTCCGCTCCGTCTGCGGCCTCCTTACACGAGGTCCTTTTCCAACACTTTCTTGCAACCGGAACAGCTCAGCGGAACACACTACAGTTTGATTACACACTCTCCCCGATCTTTCCAGCACAGGATGCCGCCGATTCTCAGCTCCAATCTAGCCTGGATCCCAAACAGTGTCTCTCTCTCGTGACTGAACTCATGCACCGCTCGCCTCGTTCTGCCCATGCTGCACACAATGCTCTCTCTTCCTGCCGCCACCGTGCTCACTTCCTTCCTCTGCCCAGAGATTTCTGGGGAATGTAGTCCATAGTCCAATACATTAAATTGAGCTCTGGCTCCCTCTAGCGGCAATAATGTCTCAGTTCTCAGAGCAAGGTTAAGTACAGCGCTACACACACTTTAATAAGAGTCTGATTACCTTCCTTGAGCTTTGTCTCATGTGTAAAGTTACGATTTTTATCAGCGAACAAGGCTGGTTCATATTTCTCAGTTCTTTTCTTGTCTCTAGTGTCTCCCAAATTCCGAAGTACAAGAAATTAATGGTGTGTGTATTGATTATTGTGACTTCTAGAATCTTGATTACGGCTCATTAAAGTTTCTGTCACTTTTTGCTTTCCTGGATATGCCCATCTCTAACGTCTGGCATTGCATTGTGGGCTCTACCAGCTGGTGTGAGCTAACCCTGGTGTCAGCCTGTTTTCGTGTTAGTGCCAGGTAAATTCAGTCTAGCGCCGGACCAACAGATCGTTTGCCTCTTGCTACAAACAGCAAAAAACACTTGGCGCATGGTAATTAATGATTCGTAGCGCCAGCTTACTGTACTTACGGCGTCCTATACTTAACATGGGCAGCGCTACAGCGCACTTTCACTATTCTAACCAACAGATCGTTTGGTCCAAACATTAGCGCCGATGCTAAACACAAAAATTTACCTAATGCTCAATAATTTTTTATTCTGAAAAAATCATCAACGATACAGCAAGAAGACCGAGTCATGTACAGCAGGCATCACATCCAATGACAAAAAACCTAGCAATGCATTTTTTAGCAGGAATGAAAAACAGTGAAACATCGAGGAATCATCATACAAGTAACAGCAGAAAACAATATAATCAGGTGAGCGGGGTACAGGATTCCCTCCCCCCTCAAAAAAAATAAATAATTACCCTAGAGCGAATGGGTGGGAGGAAGCCTCCAATAAAGGAAAGGTGGTACTCGGCGGCTCACCCCTAACCCTCCACAGAGTGGCAGGGGTCCACAGAGGGAACCACAGGCATGGGTCGCCACAAGGCCAAGCGACAGTGAGAGCCTAGGTGACTGCCACACAGCTCACCTGGGGCCGAACCCTCCCTCCGTACCCATCCAGGGGTTAAAAAAAGGGTTGGGGGGCAGAAGCTGAAAAAATGGGGGGAGGAGGGTATCAAAGCTGGGCCAACTAGGCAACAAAAGGCAAATGGGTGCTAAAAACCCAAAAATGTTTGGTTCCAGCGAACTAGTCCGGAGCACGGCGCCGCACCGCCTGCTGTGAAGGCGAGATATCGCCAACAACGAATATGCCTGCTGTCAGTGGCGTCACTAGGGTTGGTGTCACCCGGTGCGGTAACTCATGATGTCACCCCCCCCCCGAGCTTTTCGTTTTTTTTAAACTACTCTTTCTCATAAGTCAGTACTCCCATATAATACTGGATGCTCATAATACTGGTGAGGTTTATTGCTGTGCAGCTCTCTCATATACTCACACACAAATTTTTGTGAACTGCCAGCAAGTACGGTGCCTGTTCGACGGCAGTGAAAGTCCCCATAGAGAAGTAATGGTAAATCTGTTCAGAGACATCGAACAGCAGAGAAATGTCCTGATGTTCTGTGGTTTCATTAGACAGGTTTATTCAGGCGAACACCATCAGGGCTATTCAGAGAGAGGTGAAAACCTTGAGAATTGCCAAGAGAATGAACAATCTAGACCAAATAGCCAATTTGGAAAGTGAGATAAATGGGAGAATTTTTCTGGTTTGACTATTTTGCCCTAGAATTTTCAATTCTACAGTCATTCTCAAGGTTTTCACCCTTCTCTGAATAATCCTGCATAGGCTTCAATGTTAAAAATATTCCCGTTTTTACCCAATATCTAATAAAACGTTTATTCCATTAATCTGTAGTAAAAAGTCTCTTTTAGGGATGTGCGTTTCGTTTCAGACCGATTCGTTTTTTTCACGAATCGCCCGATTCGGTGATTCGGATTTGGCCTATTTTCCGATCTGAAACGGAAAAAAATTTGGAATCGGAAATCATTTTCGTTCAATTCATAATTTCGGTTCCACTTCGGTAATTTTCAAAAAATGCTTAAAAGATCCTATAAAAATCTAAAAATAAAGAGACTCTTTACTACAGAATATAATAATAAACGGTTTATTAGATATTGAATTAAAACGGGAATATTTTTAACATTGAAGTCTATGGGGCAAAACATTTCCCAAACCCTGTGGCTCAGAATTTTTTTAAAAAAAATGCTTAAAACATCCTAAAAAATCTAGAAATAAAGAGACTCTTTACTACAGAATATAATAATAAATGGTTTATTAGATATTGAATTAAAACGGGAATATTTTTAACATTGAAGTCTATGGGGCAAAACATTTCCCACACCGAATACACGAAAATGTCCGAAATCACGAAAAAAAGTCGATACGAAAAACGAGCCGATACGAAAACACGAAAATTTCCGATTTCAGAAAAAAAGTGGATACGAAAAACGAGCCGAAACGAACTGAAACGGAAATCGGCCGAAACGATCCGAAATGGTAATTATTGAATTACGAACGAAACAAAAAAAAATTGGTCACATCCGTAGTCTCTTTATTTGTTGATCTTTTTTCTTAGTATCTATTAGGCATTTTTAAAAAAAATTTAATTTTTTTTTCTTTCTAATAGCGTTTTTTTTTCTGTAACAGCCCTTTTTATTATCATTCATAGGATCTTATATGTTAATTCCAGACATTTTCGTTCAGTAGTTTTTTTGAAAACAGTGGGGGATGGGTTCATGGTGGCATTCGGTGGCAGATTCCCTGCACTTCAGGGACCCTGCGGTGAATTCACCAGGGAAAATTGATTCCCTGAAGTGCAGGGAAAAACAGAACACTGAAATGTCTGCGTCATTTCGGTGCTCTGTGAATATCTGCTTTAGTGGTGTTTTTTTTGCTGCCCCCTGGAAAGTGCCAGTCTAGGCCTTGCCTACCCAGGACATACTTGAAAATGAGAGAATTCTCAATGTATCCTTCCTGGTAAAATAGTTTTGTGTAAAAAAAAAAAAAAATTTTTTTTTTTAGGGTGTCAACCTAGGGGGTGGTGTCACCCGGTGCGGGCCGCACCCCCTCCCCCACCTAGCGATGCCAGTGCCTGCTGTGCCATCAGGGGAGAAAAACCCATTGATGGAAAAACCTGTTCATTCAGTATATTCAGGGAGTCAGCTGAGCTCACTTTTGGTTGCGTAACATTAATGAACCTAGACATGAGCAACTGAAGCCACCCATGATCATAACACTGCCCCCACAGTCTTCTACCGTAGATGGTGACATTTCTTCTGGCCAGGAAGCATATATGTCTTGCTGTCATCCGTTTCATTGGGCAGACTGGATCTTCTTTATTTAGGTTATGTTGGTGCTTTCCGCCGTCATTGTTTTGACTTAAGGTCTACTCTTCCCACCTAAAGATCAGGACCTTAATTAATGGCTTGAGTTTCACTAAACATAAAAAAATCAATAAAAAAAAAAATCAAAGACTCCGGTTTCCCGACTTTTAAATATCTCTAGCTCGGCGTTCAGAAGCCACTGTGCTATTTAAATGTTTTCCACGTAAAAGGGTTTATAAATAGCCCTGGAAATGAACTGCCGCCGCTGAGAACTAATGATAAGTAAAGTGGTGACATCCGGGAACAGAGGCCAACTCTTCGAATGTGGGGCCCAGACGGGATTCTCTTTTTTCTTCCCCAAATGATATCATTATATTGTGGATGTATTTGCTGGATTGTGGACAATTTGCTGGATTGTGAATTGTGGGCAACAAGATCACGGATTGTCTACTATATTATGAATCTAAACGTAGATGAGGTTATATTCAGTAATGGAGGTGTGAGGTTGGTTGGCTGCATTTATTGTTATATGAAAGCAACCCTGTTATCCACATTATGCATGGATGACATACTGGCAGGATCACTCTTTCCTGTAAGAGTAGAGGTATACATACCACTTAGATGAACAGCAGATTACTGATGAAGGGTGTAACGAATCCTCTTGTACCCTGACTGGGTACCTTTATTATTAGCGCTCCCTAAAATAGGTCTGATGCCCAGAGTAATCATAACCAGGTATCCAGTCACCATCGAGGCTTGGTGTAGATACAGCACACAATGTGGGTAAGGCGGGAACGGATTTATTTTGGGTTTACAGCCAAAAATATATATACCCAGGAAAAGGAAAGAACAGGAGAACCAAAGGGACAACACACACAGGGGATGAACAGCAAAACAAAGTTAAAACACACCCCTGCATTAATATACTGTTTAGGCTCCCCCTCCCACACAAACGCCCATGGTCTAACAGACAAAGAAAGGAAGGAAGTACTCTGTCCCCTCCACGTCATGACTAGGGAGGAGAAAGGCACAGTTACAAAACTGGTTTCCACCAGTTCCTGGGGGAGGTGGCAGAGATCTTGTGTAACCCAGCTCTTGGGGGGTAGATGGGACTACCGAATATCATTTCAGGACAACAGAACAATACAGTACACATCAGGGAAACAGAGCGGCATATACCACACGGCATTCTACAATGAACATATCGGGAACAATACAACACATCACCCACGGAAGAAAACAGACATCTGGCAACAGGACACAGAGACAACAGACACCCTGTACCTACAAAGAGCACAGAGTGACATTGACATAGCAGGGGACTGGGGAACAATATGAAATGTCAGACTCATCAAAACCCACAGTCCCACACCACCAAAAAGTAACTTCATGTCCAGATGCCCAGAGTCGTAACTGACTACTGTCATAAAGGCAATCACACTGATGATATCATGAGGCAACAACATTTTTATATTACTTGATACACACACCCCTGCCTTCCCTTTCCTTCTCTGTTTTTAGCAAGGGGGGTTTTAAAACATTTTTATCATTGCAATTATTTCAAAACTTCTGGGATTATTTCCATTTCTTCTCCATCACAGCCACCAGAACGGGCAACAGCAGTGGTGGCCTTCCCATCAGTGAGTCTCCGCTCAGATCTCCCTAGGATTTAGCTAGATGGTGCCATCACGAGAAGACCTTACCATGTACAAATCTGTCTGATATCACCCAGAAAAGGTGGCCAGGATGAAATGCAAAGGAAGTCTCCCTTGCACAAAATACAGCAATCCCTAACAATGGTAGTTTCCTCGGTAATGGCACCATATATCGAAAACCAAATGAGATCTGAGCGTGGACTCACCATAGGGCAGGGCGCTAGTGCCAATGTCCGTTCTCAGAACGCTCAGAAACTTGTTTTAGCTCTTCATTTCTATTCCACCTCTACACAGCTCACAGCTGACAGCAAAAAACTGGGATTAAAAATGGGTGGCATTGTTCTCCACGCCTCTTCAATTTCTGCAGAAATAACGCATTTATGCTGGAGACAAAAGACGGCGAAACTGAGCTATGCTAAGCATGTCATTCCCTGGCTTTCTGTCCAGGGCTTCGTATTAAGATCACTATTAAGAGCTTACATGAGTGCGATGTATACTGTGCCAAGATTGCTTATCTGATAGAGAAATGTCATGGGGACAATGAGAATTCGCTGAGAAAGGAATTTCTCTGTTTCACTTCCAAATGTCTCCTAATGATTACATCTGGCATTCCTGTAACATTATGTGCCCAGATATAAGCTCCTTTACATCATGATGTAATACCAAGATAAGAAGTACAGATGTGTCTCAATGTGTCAAGTTAATTATTTACTTTATAGGTAAATAATTAGAGTTTAAAATAATGAAAATTGTGTTTGAATATAAATGATTATTTATATACATGGAGTCACTCATACGCCACATTGTGACTGGCCGTTTGTTCGTCGATTTGGACTTAAGTCGGACATGCATACCTACGGACAATTTATAATACGGACATATGCACATTGGCTGGGATTTACTATACTATCACATGGCTGCCTTACCGTGAGAAATTCTGAAGATTTACTAAAAGGTAAGCCCACCCACTGAATTGGCGATAAATCACTCATTACAGGTACAGTATCTTGCACATACGATACATGCGAGTACCTATATCGGATGGCCACGATGGCCGCAAGACAGAACCCACCCCACCAAGCAAAAAATTACTTTGTGCATGGGGAATATAAGTGTAAATGAAAAAAATCTCCTGAAGTGGTCGGAAGCCCTTCGGCAACACCTGCAAGACCCCATTGATGCCTGGACGGGCCAGCCCTAAAGGGCGACGGCAGACTAAATGACACCCCTGCCTCCCTGCTGCACCCAGGGCAGCCCGCCCCCACCTTAGTACAGCACTGGTCTCTCCACTCCTGGACAGAGTGTTACATCCTGGCAACAAACCTCCTCGTAAAGGATGTTTTCTGCAGGATGATGTTGTGTATTGATTATGCTTATACTTCCTGTTTCCTGATCTGACCTCTGACCTGGAGGCAGTTCTATGATCTAACATGATTCCGCAGCTTGCAGTATCTTCATTTCTATACATGAATCATGGTGTCAGAAGTAACTAAAATCAGGACTGAGCCTCTTGTCTGGAGCACAGCAGCTTTGGGAAACTAAACAGGTTTGTGAGCTGTGTACTAAGTGTACTAAGACGGTTCCTTGTGGATTTTCTTTTGCTACTTGAGAGCTCAGAGGCTTCCTGGCAATATGGCTGCAATGAATTGCATACCTCCCCCAGATGGGATGAGAATGAGTGGAGATTGGAGCAGCAATTGGGAATCTTTCAGAGCTGAATTTGAAGATTATTCCCTGGCTACAGGCTTGATTGAGAAATCTGCAGCAGTGCAGGCAGCAACTCTGAGGAGAGTAACGGGCAGCGAATGCAGGCATGTGTATAAACACAATGTGAACCTCACAGCAGAGCAGCAAGAAAATGTTACAGCAATTCTACAAGCACTGGAAGCTTATTTCAAACCTGCTTAAAACCTCATTTACGAAAGGTATGTGTTTGGGTGCTGCAAACAAGAAGAGGGAGAATCTTTTGATAACTTTGTTACACGCCTGAGAGAAAAGTCAGCAACTTGTGAATATGGAGCTCTCAAAGATGAATTAATAAGAGACAAAATTGTTTTGGGCATAGCCAGTGAGAGCTAGGGATGTGCGTTTCGGGTTTCGGAATTTTCAAGAAATTTCCCGATTCGTGTTTTCGGATGCGGCCGAATTTCCGAAAATTTTTAGATCCGAAAATGGCAGATCCGAAAAGTTTTCCGAGCCGAAACGAAATATTTTCGGAATTTTCGAATGGACTTGAAATGTGTCAAATCGAAATTTATTGCTTTGAAACGAGGAGAACAGACGTTCCGAAAAAACGAAAATTTCCGAAGTTACGAAAAGTCGATACAAAAAAAACGAGCAGAAATACGAAAAACGGTCGATATTCCGAAAACATGTATAATTCCGAAAAACGAAAATTTTCTAAATTACGAAAAGTCGATACAAAAAACGAGCAAAGTGACACGAAAATACGAAAAATGGTCGATATTCCGAAAAAAAAATGTACACGAAAAACGAGTCGAGCCAAACCGAATCGAAACAGAAATCGGTCGAAACGAGCCGAATCGAAAAGTTTAAAAATCCGAAAAATCGAACCGAACCGAAAAAAAAATCAGTGCACAAGCCTAGTGAGAGCACACGCAGGTGCCTCCTAAGAGAACATGACTTAACTCTAAACAAAGCCATTGAAACGTGCCATACAGCAGAGCTCACTGACAGACGTCTGAAAGTCATGGAACAGGACAGACAGAGGACTGACAGCATAAACATTGCAATGCAGCGTCATAACATAAGCAAACCGCAGCAACGCCACCTGATTAGCGCAAACGCTGCCCACCTTACAGCATACAAATACTGTGGGACTGTGCATCAAAGAATTAAAGAGCGGTGTCCAGCTTATGGGAAGTCTGCTAGGTCTTGTGGAAGAACAAGCCATTTTGCTAATGTTTGTCTGTCAAGTAGACGACAGCCATCGATAGGAAAATTACACACCGTGGAGAACGCATCTGCATATGAGGAAGAGACAGACTCCGCTGAAGTTCTATACAGCAGTGAATTGATCGGCGCTGTGCAATCCAGAGGAAAGAAATGGTTTGTCACTTTACGTTTAAATAATAGGCCCCAATCCGGTCAGCTCAATTCAGGAGCAACGTGTGATGTAATGTGTTTAAAAGACAAAATGATGTTAGCACCGGACGCACATCTACTGCCAAGTGACACCAAACTAAAGCTATACTCTGGTGAGCTTATGAAATCTCTAGGACTCTTCAGGACTGAATGTGTCTTACGTGGTCAGACACACAAGCTAGAGTTTGAAATTGTGGAGGCCCGCCAAAAGCCACTGTTATCAGGCTCAACCTGTGTGCGTTTAGGGCTGATACATTTGTCCGTCCCTGCAGAGCTAAACGTGATGGACAATCAATCCAAAGGGCCCTTGACAAAACAAAGGCTGTTACAAGAATGTAGTGATGTGCTTACTGGACCAGTAGAATCCGTACCAGGCGAAGTTCATTTCGACCTTGACTTGAGTGTCCCTCCAGTCCAATGTGCACCACGCAATGTGCCAGTGGCGTTAAAACAGGCAGTCAAGGCGCAGCTTGACCAATATGAGGCCGATGGACACCTAGCTCCAGTGACTGATCCAACTGACTGGATAAGTAACATGGTTATTGTAAAGAAGCCTGATAAGCTAAAAATATGCATAGATCCCAAATTCTTGAATCTGGCACTGAGGCGATCTCACTACATCATGCCAACGCTCGAGGATATTTACTACAAGCTGCCTAAAGCGCATCTGTTCACGCTTGTTGATGCTCGGGATGTATTTTTTCAGTGTAAACTGGATACTGAAAGTAGTTACATGACAACCTTCTGGACTCCTTGGGGCAGGAAAAGATGGCTCAAATTGCTTTTTGGAGTATCAGTTGCACAGAGGTGTTTCAACGTAAACAACATGAACTATTGACTGGACTCAGTGGTGTTGAACCAATAGCTGATGACATCCTTGTGTTGGCTGTGGGGACACAGATGAGAAAGCAGAGCAAGATCATGATGGCAAACTGCTGGAACTGATGGATCGTTGTAGGCAGGTAAAATTAAGACTTGGCATAACAAAGCTGCAATTCAAGGTCAAAGAAGTCCGCTTCCACGGACACATCCTATCCTGGGAGGGTTTGAAGGCTGACCCAGACAAAATCAGAGCCATACTGGATATGCCACAGCCGGAAAATGTTAAATCCCTGCAGCGCTTCATTGGGTATGTTACCTACCTGGCAAAATTCCTACCTCACCTCTCAGAGGTTTGCGAGCCATTGAGAAGGCTTCTGGACAAGGATGCTGTTTGGCATTGGCTTCCTAAGCAAGATAATGCAGTGCAGGACATCAAACGTTTGGTCACAGATACACCTGTCCTGAAGTACTATGACGTTACTACTCCTGTAACTATTCAAAGTGATGCAAGCAAAACTGGACTCGGGTGTTCCCTATTGCAAACTGGCCAGCCTATCGCTTTTGCTTCAAGGGCACTGACTCTTACTGAACAAAACTATGCTCAAATAGAAAAGGAATAGAGCATAGTGTTTGCCTGCCAGCGCTTTCACCACTACCTCTATGGCCGCGATGAGATCACGGCAGAAACTGACCATAAGCCTTTAATTTCTATTTTCAAGAAACCTCTTTTGTGTGCGCCAAAACGGCTACAGAGCATGTTGCTCACACTACAAAACTATTGCCTAAATATTGTCTACAAGCCTGGACCGGAAATGTATATTAGTGACACTCTTAGCAGAGCTACAGCAGCTGTAGGTGCACCCGACTATGCAAAACACACATTTTGCAATGTTCAACAGGACCTGGATGTCCTGTCACAGATTAATCTTTCAGACTATTTGAACGTCACGGACCAACGATTGCTTCAGATAAAACAGCACACTGAAACCGATGAGAGTTTGCAAACTCTTAAATATGTTGTTCTGGATGGTTGGCCTGATTCCAAGGAGGAGGTGCCATTAACTGAGAGAGAATATTGGACTTTTAGAGATGAAATCGGCATTTGCATACGATACAAGGGGCCGAGGTCATCATTCCTAAATCTTTAAGATCAGAGATGCTGACACGTATTCATGCCAGTCACTTTGGTGGAGAAGGATGCTATTGGCAAGCACGAGATACCCTATACTGGCCCAACATGCAGAATGAGATTAAAGACTTTGTTAGCCATTGCTCGGCATGCAATGAATATGCACAGGCACAACAGAAAGAACCCATGATGTCGCATGTGCTGCCCACCCGGCCTTGGCAAATTGTAAGCATGGACTTATTGAATTATGCTGGGCAAGATTTTCTACTAATTGTTCATCACTATTCTGACTTTTGGGAGATCGAGCAACTTCCTGACCTGTCTGCTGATACTACAATCAGGCGTTGTAAAGTACAGTTTGGACGTTATGGCCAGCCGGATAGGGTAACCTCAGATAACGGACCTCAATTCGCATGTGAGCAATTCAGACGGTTCTCTGCAGATTGGGGATTTGAGCACGTTACCTCATCGCCTCGGCACCCGCAAGCCAATGGCAAAGCGGAATCAGCCGTCAAGATCGTGAAGAATATTTGTAAGAAGGCCAAGTATGATGGTACTGAACCGTGGAAAGCCATTCTACATTGGAGGAACACCCCATCCGAAGGCATGGACAGTAGTCCTGCGCAGCGCTTAATGTCAAGGAGACTGAAAACTTCATTGCCTGTGGCCAAAAAATTACTTGAACCTTGTGTGGTTACAGGTGTCCTAGAGAAACTGCGGAGGAGGAAACAGATCGACAAACTGTCTTATGATGTGTCTGCTAAGGACTTACCTGAACTAAGCATTGGAGAGCCAATCCGTATGAAGCCGCTTCCTGGTGACAGGACTGGTCACTGGAGACTGGGTTCCTGTGTTCAGCGTGTTGCCCCTCGCTCATATCTTGTGGATGTAGACGACAGTCTCTACCGCCACAATCGGGTGGACTTGCGAGGAGCGGAGCGACTCCCCGTACAAGCCTATGTGCCTCCAGCACGTGATCCTCCCAGGTGCTCAATGCCCCTAGTCCTCCTGGACCACATACAGAGAGAATACTGCTGTCCTTTCAGAAGGATACATTGAGAATGACATAATACAGCCACATGTACCATCAAGTTCATATGTGCCGAACACCCCAGCCAGGAGGGAGGGCGGCTCTGTATCAATGCCTACTGGAGCCGCACGACCTTCCCCAGGCAAAATCTCTGTGGCCTTGCGTAGCAGTAGAGTTTTAAGACCGCCAGATAGACTCAATCTGTAGTGTACCTACCAGTCACACAGCATGCTATGTTTGAGACTGTTCTGGATCTGTTTTAGGTTAATTGTTTACAAAGTTTGTATTGAATGTTAAAAAAGGGAGATGTTGTGTATTGATTATGCTTATACTTCCTGTTTCCTGTTCTGACCTCTGACCTGGAGGCAGTTTTATAATCCAACATGATTCCTCACACAAGCAGCTTGCAGTGTCTTCATTTATATACATGTGTAGTGCTGGTTTAAAACACTGTTGCTGTATTACTCGAGTTTGGCCACCAGAGGGAGACAAGCGCAATGTAAGATACACTGGACAATGGGACTATGTTTTCCAGCATGCTTTGCGGCGGGAACAGGAAGTGGGTGGGGAGAAAGGACATAGATCCGCAGCCTCGTGTAGAGGAGAGCCAGTGCGCGCCAAGGGGTGAACAGAGCAAGACGCACGTGAGACAAGGAGCGATTGTGACCAGGCCGGAGCGCAGGTGCTGCCTTGCGGAGATGGAGATCAGTTTAAATTACTTGCCAAAGACCTAGTAATCCACCAGTGAGAACTTTACACAGATACAGAGCTGCAGAAGGACCCCGAGTTAGGAGACCGCGATGATCTAATGGAAGTGCAGGCGGTGAGCTGAGCATCATGTGGCAGAAACGGACAAGCAAGACAAGTGGATCCGGTGGCACAGAGTCCCAGTCAAGTCGAGCGGAGAGACGTCCTGGGTCGAGCAGAGCGCAGAGTATCTGGCGGATGGGTGAGAGGCCTTCCCGGCCACAGTAAAATAATAAAGCACGCTGCAGTTTGTCTAAACCTACAGGACCCCAACGTGACAAGTCGAAGACACATTGAAATCATTCACTGGCCAGTTGAATCTAGTACCCGGGTACCAACACACGCATACACGCACACCTTCTTGGGACACAACCTGTACGGGACTCACATTCCAGCAACGAAGGGGTTAAAATTCCTTTTTCTTTTCCGCTGCGCGTTTCTCGCATTACGAACTACTGTAAATATATATGTATACCGTGCTGCTCTATATATGCCAGTTTATTTGAGATCAGTAAACTATATAACTTATAAAATCCACAACAGTGCTGGTGTATATTTATTCCCTAGTGCGGGGAGACTGACCCGAGGTTTAAATTCAGCGGCTCCTCCGGGAGTGAGCGCTACACATGAAACAGATGATGGCCTATGTCACAAGCCCATGGTTGTCCAGTGAGGACTCGCTGAACACGATCGCAAATTTAATCAACAACAATGCCCAGCACAATCAACGGATTTCAATTCAACATTGATGAGACTAAACCTGCGATCCTGAGAGACGGCTCCATCACTAGGCCAAGAAGCAACATTGATCAAATATGATGCCTGAAGGCAGAGCTGTCATGGTCCCACAGATGTTGATGCCTACAATTCCCAGAATTCTTTCAATAAAATAGATGGTCAGGAAATCGTGAGAGTTGTAGTTCCGAAACATCTGGGGGGGCTGGAGTTCGATGGCCCTGCCTTAAGGTCCATGATGAACAGATATTACAGATGCTCTGGTGTTCAGATTGGTACAAGCTGAAAGAGAAAAGTAAAAAGAAATGTGTATCTAATCCTTAGGTAATTGCTGGTACCGATATGATTTCAAAAAGAAAACCATAATAACTTTAAAACCTCTCGCATCTATGATATCCCTTATAGTGTGGAGACACAATGATAACATTTGCTTGATAAGAATGATTTTTTTTGTTTTAATGGGATGCATTTAAATGCAGTTAGTAGTTATTGATGTTAATTAGTCTGCCGCCTTGCCCCCCAGACGAGGTGACTCCCATCCATTAGGCAGGAAGAGCTCTTGTATTTTTGGAAATGCATTTACCATCACCGTTACAGGGTATAAGAATTCCATTTGTTGCTGGTTTCATTATTTTGTTTTTTCTTTCCAGCATTGGGGTCAATTTAATCCTTTCAGTAACCGACTGACCCATGGCAGAAGTCAGCAACGTAGCTGTTACTATTTTTTTTTTTTTTTGAGAAAGTAGTTTACCAGAAAGGATACATTGAGATTTCTCTCGTTTTCAAGTATGTCCTGGGTGACGAGTATGTACCATTAGGTGTCTTGCTCAAGTACACTTACTGGAGAGGTGCTCTTGCCAGGATTCAAACCTGTGTCTCCACAGTTATAGAGCAGTGATGTTACCTCTACCCCACCCAGCCGGAGTTATTGACTATTGACAAATGGAGCCATTATACGTATACTGGAAGTGGACCCAACAATTTTGTGTTTTGAACCTTGATTAGAATTACCTTCACCATTAAAGGGACACTCCACTCAGGGGGAGCACTTAATCATATCTGAGTGGTCACGCTGCTGTGAGCCCCGCTCTCTCAACCCTCGGGGGGGGGCTCAGAGGGCTGATTCAGCCATCCAAATGCGGGGTCTTAGCCCTGCCCGGAACCTCAGCTCAGGTTTCAGGGCTTGGAGCCCTTTGGGAACTAGGCTTATCCATTGGTATCAAAGCCGTCCTGCACTGAGAGCCACTAGATTGGCTGGAGTGTCCAGCCCTCTTCGGTCATGTGACATGCTGAGCTGAAAGCATGTCATAACCTGCAGGGATCACAGGGAGACCACCCCTGGATTCAGGGGAGATGTAAATTAAATTAAAAGGTTAAAAGGGGAGAGGAGAGTTTGTTTCGTACACTCGTACTCTATAATTTACCTTTTAAAGGAATTGCTGCTCTTATAGTGTATGCTTTTTGAGTAACAGTTTATTTTAAAACAGGACTTAGGCAAACTAAAAGTAAATTGTATTCGAAGAGTCATATATGGATTAGTCTAAAGCAGAGATTTCAAATTCTGCCCCCCCCCCCCAATGTTTCAGAACTACACCTCCCATGATTCTCTGGCCATTTTTTGCATTAAAAGAATTCTGAGAATTGTAGGCAATAAACATTTGAGGGCCGTGAGTTTGAGATCCCTGGGCCAAAGTGTCTACATAAAATATAAAAAATAACTTATAGTAATTTTAAAAGAAGGAAAACGTACTACATCCTTAATTTGTAAACTTGGCCATTACTGTAAAACCATTAACAAAAAGTAATCCTTTATCCCTAAATTTACTTGGATACAGCATGAAGGGGTTAAGATAAAAGTACACATGAAACTTAATTCTAATCCTTGTTCTTTGGAACTGGCCAAATTAGTCACAGTATCTGCACCAACAACAAAGGCCTCCTCCACGTACCTGGAAGGCTGGTGTTATAAAGGTACAATACATTGGTAAAAAGTGTGTAGAAAAGAAGTCTGTCAGGCCGAAGCCACGGACTATACAAAGCCGCCCCACTCAAAAAAAACTAAAAAAAACAATTGAAGGATTAGCGCCAATCTTTCTGAGTATTCACCTGTTTCGGAAAGGTGAAGAATAGTTTTGCTTGCTATTCAGTTGCAATTGTTATGTATTAAGACAGGAAATACATGTCCTTTAAGAAATGTCAGTGAAAGAAATGACAGATCTTGTGTAAAAAAATAAAAATAAAAAAAGCATTGCTCTACTTTTTTGAGGGGGCGTATGGAACACTGGCTTAACAAAAATAAACATTTTGAAAGCAACATTTTAAACATATACTCCCGTTCACTTATTGAAAATTCTCAACAAAACTGCAGGATTTTTGCCCCACACTTCCCAGACTCCAGTGTCACAAGGTCCTCAGGCCGCTGCCACGTGGTTCTTTCATTGAACATTAACACCATATGTCAACACATACTACAGCCATGTTTCCCTTAGCTCTGATGTTGCCCTTAGGCCCTGCAAGCTGTATAGACTTATTATGGCCATATTATACGATTACATGTTTTATAATAAGTATTTATTTATAAAAATCACGAGTATAGCAGTCTGTAGTGATACCTTTTTTATTGGACTAACGTTACATTTAAAATACAAGCTTTCGAGAGTGATCCTCCCTTTGTCAGGTCTAGAAGCTTAGACCTGACGAAGGGAGGATCACTCTCGAAAGCTTGTATTTTAAATGTAACATTAGTCCAATAAAAAAGGTATCACTACAGACTGCTATACTCATGATTTTGGCATCTGGACTAACACGGCCTACGATATATATATATATACACATGCACGCACACAATCACACGATTCTGATCTGCTGTGAAAGTCTCAGAAAATGACATATACACAATTTGCTGTTGAATGATGTTAGAGGTCATTTCGTAGTGACTGGCATGGGTCATCATTGTGGTATGTGACCCAGGCCCAATACAATTTACAACAAGTTCTCTTAATATAAAGCTACCCTTCACAAGTTCTTTAAAATTTACATGTATTACTAGTGTGTTGTCTAGTCTATTTGGTGTGACGGAGATCTCTCCGCATACAAAAAATGAAACAGTAAACAACTGAGCTGACACAGAGAGCCATACATCAACATTTAGGATAGGAATACCCCCTTGTGGGGGAAACTTCTGGGGAACCTTGGCATGACGGATCCTTTATAGTGATAAAAGAGGGACTCAAAGTAGATTCTGTTTTTTTAACTCACTATCATAATGTCAAGTAACATTCAGCATTGTAATTAGTTTATATGGTTTTTCTCTCATTTTTATTCTGTTTTTTTAAAGTTTTGACACAGAGATAGTGTAAAGTGTGTGTCTATTTTACAGTCAATGACTTTTTCCTTTGTAGGCACCATCATCAGATGCACATCATGATGCTTATCTCTGTTGTTTTATGGGCCTATGATCTGTCCTCTGTTTACCTTTCTTCACCATGCTATTCCACTATTCAGTATTTACACCCATCCTAGCTCCCCAACCTTTTTCTTGGCTCTTTATTGTTCAATTCTATGATTTTGCTCAGTGTAGCTTCCAGACCTGAAGAAGAAAGCTATACTCTCCAAAGCTTGGACAGTATTACATAGTCCCTGCTAAAATGGGGACGCTAAAGTGGAAAACCTGCGCCTGCAGGTTTCTCCTTAGCATCCCCATTTTAGCTCCATGTTACAGGGAAGGTGTCGATTCAGCAGCCTGGCCCATAATGCAGCGCTAAGCCTCAGGATGCTCGGATGCTCGTGGCAGCGTTAAGGCTTTGACTGCCAGTCAAGTGAGCTGCAGGATCTCGCCTCTCGTGAGATCCTGTAAGTCTGCGGAGTGATTCGCGGAGGGAGACTGGGGGCTTTTTTCCCCAGCCTCTCTGCTGCCGGTGGCCAGAAGCAGTGGATCGAGTCACTGTTCTCGCTTCGGGATGAGAGGGGAGTATGTGATTATTTTTTTTTACAGCTGGTGATAACTGATTCTGCAGAAGTGGAATCAGGTAGCACCAGCTCCTAGCTGTGGGGAACTTTTCAGTTAACCGTAGCAGGACGTAATTAGCGTTAGGACTTTGTAATCCTAACGCTAATTAACTGTTTGCGCTCCCCATGTTAAAAATAGGGAGCGCAAAGTACAGTAAGATCGCGCTGAAAAGCACAAGCTCCTAATCCCCAATTATACGGGTTTTATAACCCGTTAGCGTTCAGAATGTAATATAGTCGGCCCGCGCTAGGGCCACTCACACAGCTGAGCACTAACATTAACGTTAAGTACGTAATAAGGCCCCTTGTCGTTTAAATGTAACGTTAGTCCAATAAAAAAAAGATATCGCTATGTATTGCTGTACTCTGGTGATTTTGGCTTCTGGACTAACATGGTTTATCCAATCTACACTAATTTAAAGAGGTAATATAGGGTAAAAATGGGAGGAGGGGAAAACGGAGGGTATAAATATTAACCCCTCCTGATCCTCCACACATCGCCCTCTCCCACTTTACTCATTAGAATCTGCATAAAACTCACCTTAAACCATAGGTGACAAGCTGTGGCCTAGATTTTTTGTGATTAAGCATGCCTCTCTTAAAAAGCCAATGTTTAAAAATAGTTTTCAGTCTTTTTTTCCTTTTTCCTGCCTTAACATACTTTTATAAACTTCTTTCAGAACTGGAATCTTATTGGGAAATTAGCTTACCGACATTTTCTAATTGAATTGCTGAAGCTGAAATTTCCATTAAATATTATATCCATGACGGCCAATATTCAACCTGAATTTTTATGGGGATATCGAAATGGTGGTGTAAATTGCCAGAAAAAAATAGGACCCCTGTTCAGATCAGTTGATCGTGCCATGCCAAAGGGGGCTGGTTACAGAGTAGCCTTGGTTACATTAGGGCTAAATGGCTGGTTGTCCTGAGGGCAGAACTGTGGCTCCATTGAGAAGGAAAACTGGTCAGTCTGGTTATGGTTAAACCCACCTGGGACACATCCAGCCACCTCTCTAACCTCTGGAAGGGGTGTGTCTTTTCCTACTCTGGAGGGTTGCAAATAGTCTCAAGAAAACCAAATGATTTGGGATGGATTGAGTATCTAAGGAGGTGACTAAGGGTTGATTTAACCCCCTGCATGAGAGATAATCCCGCTCTTTCTCTGTTCCTGCTTCCTGAACAACACCGTGCAGGACACTCAGGATTGGTAACATTAATGTAACGGTGTACATATATAATGTGCAATGTCCATTAGATTAGATGGGGACAATTTCAATTGTAACTACTGTAAATATGTGTTGTATTAGTTTGTTCAGTCTCTGTAAATAAATATTTTTGGATTGTAGAAAGCAAGGAGTGTAATGTCTGATTTTATACTCAATTACACTATTGACCACAGTCATTGCTCTCAAATATCAAGGTATGTGATTTAGACCCAAATATATCCTTTTGGCCCCCACATCGAAAAACTGCGGTAAGAAAGCAGATTGTACAACAAATGCTTATGCCGTCTATTGAATAAGGAGACGTAGTGTATGTAGCTGCCCCGCAAACGCACCATCACAAACTTACTACATTGTATAACTCATTCTGCAGCTTTGTGCTACAATGTAACTACATGACCCACCATTGTGACATGTTAAAAGAGCTAAACTGGCCGTCGCTGGAATTTAGATGCACTCTTCACCTTTCCAACCTGGTGTTTAAGAGCTTTTCTCGGAAGCTACCACCCTACCTGAATAGACTGCTTCCCCCAGCAGTTCCCTCATCCTATAACCTCCGATCCAGGTCCAGCACCTTACTTGCAATACCACAATACAAAAAACAGTGGCTCGATCCTCATTTTCCTGCAGAGCACCACAATTATGGAAAAACCTCCCAGACGCCATCAAATCTTCCCCAGTCTAAAGTCACTTCAGAGATCTTTAACATACATACCTCAATACAGAATGCACCTGTAAACATGTAACACAGTGACTATATACAGAATGCACCTGTAAACATGTAACATAGTGACTATATACAGAATGCACCTGTGAACATGTAACATAGTGACTATACAGAATGCACCTGTGAACATGTAACATAGAGACTATATACAGAATGCACCTGTAAACATATAAAATAGTGACTGTATACAGAATGCTCCTGTAAACATGTAACATAGTGACTATATATCCTACATATTTATTTTCTGTGTTAATCTGTATATTTGTGTGTTTTTTTTATAATATCTTGCATTTTATTACTTTGATTAGTTACAGTCATTACAGAAACACAATGTTCTTGAACCCAGGACATACTTGAAAACGAGAGAAATCTCAATGTATCCTTCCTGCTAAAATACTTTATAAATAAATAAATACTAACCTCAAATACTAAGTTATTTTAAGATCGCTGCTAGATTGAGTGGGATTTTAAAAAGCTATATAACAATTACATAATAATCTTCGGAACATTAATGTTTTCATAACATTATATTGTTTCTATCACAGGTGGTAAGCTCTGACTTAAATTTCCCAAATCGAAAAATGGCCAGATAACAGCCAAAAAGCTGCCGTTTTCAGCGATCAGGCCGAATTAAATAGAGCCGGGTATATTAATTTAAATTTTCTATTACAGTTTCCGGTTTCAGGATAAATAAAACATCACTCTGCAAGAATCCTTAGAGTTAACCCCACTTGATAAATCGGCTTCATCGTGTTTGGGAGAAATACGATCCGTAAAAAACCACTGGTGAAGTAAGAACAATTTGTTGTACCTAATTGACTGTGGTTAATGGCTTCTGTCAGAAAATATTAACAGGAGAAGGATTAGAGAAAGCTAAATTGATGACATACCAAGGGAGACTGTCAGTGCCAAGAGATAATGGAGTGTAGGCCCCAGGGTCCTACAATAGTTTGCCTGTACCACTTAAACGTCCTTCGCTTACAGCATCACTCAGCGCAGCGAGAGGGGGCGGATTAAGAATGTCTGAGGAATTCAGAGGAAAGAAATATTCCAGAGAATTTGGGAGACGCAGACAGAAACTCTGTAGAACCTCTACAGATTGACCCAAACGATGGACCATTTCTCTGTTGTAGGGTATTTTAATGGGCGAGGAAAGAATTTTGAGCCACGTTTATGTTGATACCTTCTGTGAGCGTTGAGTAAGACGGTTGGCGTAGTTTTATTGAATTCAACCCCACGGCACTCCAACTAACAGATTACCACGAGCGTCCGAGTCCCAAGGGAGCTGGGAATCCTGGAATTGGTTTGCTCATGTGGGACATCTAGAAGTACGGATGAGCACGTGTCCGGTACTTCCTGATATTTCAGATTCCCTATCATGCTCTGTGGCCACTTCTCCAAAATCAGGGCATATGTCGTGGAAGGAGATCCCTGTCCCTGGAAGGAGATCTATACTAAACAGGGTGTGAAGATGTATCCCCAAGAGGAATAGAAACTGCAGTTCACAGCACTCTCCACCAACGTGCTAGAATATAGACATATAGAAAAAAAAAGGAGATCCCTGTCCCTGGAAGGAGATCTGCTCGTCATCATCAGCCAGCTGCTTCACTTTTCCCAAATAAGATAGGTTCTCTCCCCTTCGTGCACAGGTTTCTAAAAAAAGATGACTTCCTCGTCATGCATTCATCTCGTTTCTCCTGCAGAACCTGGACTGTCCATCTTGGACCATTTCCAGTTGTTGTCCACAGTAAGAAGAATATCCCTTCATGCACTTGTCTGATTCCTCTTCAATAAGATGAATTCTCCATCATGCACCTGTCTCACTCCTTCTGAATAAAATAGATTTCCCAGAATTCAGCCCATAAATGTGGGCAGAATACAGGGATAGCTCTGGGGTCACTAACCACTAACTGCGGTACATGGATAAGATTCAGGGGGTTAAAATGACTGAAAATCCCTGTATAGTACAGATACAAGGTGTTACTGTATTTTCCATATACTGGCATTATACAGATATTATTTTTATATTTTATTGGTATTTTTTGGAAGCTGCATTGCTAATAATCTCATTATGATTCCAAGTCCCCATAGGCAGGAGATCTCACCATTTTATTATCTGTCACAGGGCCGGCACGTCCATGGGCAGCACTTTGCCAGGGGCAGCATTTTGAGCCGCAACACCACACATTGCTGTGAGTTTAAGGCTGGGGTCAGACGAGCGTAGTGTTCACGTCCGTGATTGCGCCTAAAAGTACGTCCGTGATAGCATGACAGAAAGCCCATCGGAGCCTGACACATGAAGTACGTCCGCATTGAACTGCGGACACACAACGGCCACGGCCCATGGACGCAAGGCAGGCAGGAACGTACAACCGCTAGAACGGCCGCACAAAGTGCGCTGCGTCCGCAACGTCCGCATAGCTTTGTGTGTGAGTGATGGAACGTGGTCAGACGGACTGCATTTATACGTCCAGCATTTTTCACGGACAGAATGGTTTTGCTTTTTAATTTATTTTCTCTCCTACATCCGTCAAAATATACGTCAGTGAATAAACGGACTGTGTGGCCACTACTGTGTCTTCCGTACTGACGTACGTCCGTGTGCACAGACGTACAGTCCGTAGAAATCACGCTCGTCTGACCCTAGCCTTAGTCCTGTGATACGCTCATACACGGCGTATGTTTTTTTTTAGAGGGGGGGGCAGCATTTCATCATCGGATCCGTGCATCATAGTGTCTTTGGCTGGCCCTGATCTGTCACATTTACTGGATCTGACATACAGGCCTTTTCTCCCTGATGCCGATAATGCAAACTTCGTGTGACATGGTGTAAGATATGAGACGCCATCTAAAGTTTAGAACTTATCATCCCAGCAATATATTTGTAACGGGTAAACAGACACACGGAAGTTTAAAAATGAGCAAATTTACATTACTTTAATCTTTTCACTGTCCTGAACCAACAAGAACAACCTCTTTGTTGTACCCTTTTTTCATTTTTTACCTACGCATTCAAAGTTTCAAAAAAATGTTCTGATATTTCTTTCAAACAAAAAGTGCTCGGTGGGAAATGATTTAAGACTGAAGTTTCATCGATGCTTGTTAATAATTTTCACTTATCTTTGGCTTACTCACCATAATCCAATCAAGCATTAGACGTTGTGCCCACATTGCTCTACTAAAGATACACTCTACTCATCCTGCCCACTTTAGTTTTTTTAAAGTAGTCAACAGTGACCACCCTTCACCCCCCTCCCCGCTGCCCTGATCTGGATCTATTGCTGGTTGAATTAGAGGAGTTTCCTCCACCCCACGCAGTGTCCACAGCAGCCGGGAATTCTAATTTCCTGGCTGCTGGTCACCGGGCCGGTCACTAGCGATATCAGAATGACCCTCTCTAAGACCACCTGTGATAGCATGTATTCTCAGAGATAGGGATGCACCGATACTAGTATCGGTGCCATACCATCACTTGCACGAGTACAAAGCACTCGTGCAAATGACCCAATACCGCCCCCGAAACCCGGAAGCCAGCGCTGGGCCGGCTTGCCAGTATCCGCGATGCTGAGGAAGCTTGCTGGATGCATTTAAAGCATTTGGCCAGCATTCCCCTTCGGCTGGCTTTGTTACCGAGCGACAGCGGGGCTGTGGAGGCTGTGATGCTGCCTTCTGCTGAGATCTCACGGGAGTTGCGAGATTTCGCGGGAGCACGTCACTGTCCTGCGGCCGCACATTAACACTGTCAGCCAGAGGGGAACGCTGGCCAAATGCTTTTAATACATCCGGCCAGCTTCCCTCAGTGTCTGCCTGTGGGTATGTCTGGTCTGGGGTCTGCATGTATGTGTCTGGTCGGGGGTCTTCATATATGTGTCTGGTCTGGGGTCTGCATATATGTGTCTGGTCTGGGGTCTGCATATATGTGTCTGGTCTGGGGTCTGCATGTATGTATCTGAGTGGGTACATATATGTATCTGGTCTGTGTATATATGTGTCTGGGATCTGTATATATGTATCTGGTCTGGGCTCTGTATATATGTATCTGGTCTGAGGTCTGTATATGTATCTGTATCTGAGTGGGTATATCTGGTCTGAGGTCTGCAAGTATACATGTAGCTGCGTGGGTATACATATATGTACTATATAAATATATCATACATTTCAATATAAACATAAGCTGGACAGACTTTCAGCAACATCCTAAATTATTTATTGGAAAGCGGTCACATGACTTTAAAATAAAAGTATCGGTACTCTGTATCGGTGAGTCCCTGAAAAAAAAGTATTGGTAACGGTGCATACCTAATCAGAGAGGCTGCAATAGATCGGATCTGCGTATGTGCGCGCAGTCCCTGAGCCGAAATGGAAGAGCTGCGCGCGTCAAGGGACAAAAAGGTGAGAAAATACAACTTAAAAAAAAATATTGGAGAGAGGCTGTCAGCAGTATCTGCCCAATTATTTAAGGGCAAAATAAAGGGGAGTCTATTTTTAATAGTGTATTTGTGTATTTAATCTACAACGTCTAACAAATAAGATGCAATAAAACCGACCAGGATAGATTTCTTTCCGACTCAATAATTCCAGCAGTGTCCAGTGCCAAGCCCACTAAGTGCCCAGCGCCAAGCGCGCTAAGTGCCCAGCGCCAGCCTTGTTTACTTGACGGTAGAATACTTTATCAAAACCCGTCTGCTTCATTTCAATCCCTGGCCCTGAAAGGCTCATAGCGGGGAATAAGGATCTGACAGCACCTGATGGAAGAATGTTACATCAGAGCCAAGCCCTTTAAACACATTACAAAGCCTCCCTCACAAAGCCGCAGCCTGGGAGAATATTGTTTTACCTCCTTATTCCTCCGCGTCCTAAAACCACTGGACCTGGCAAAGAACAAAACGGATTTTTACCATCGTCCTCATAAGACGGGCGGCTTCTGCAAGCGTTACGGGAACATTTTAACCCTTTATCTGCTACAAGGAATAAAAGAACCCACAGTGTTTCAAAGTATTATGCGCTAATAACTTCCGGAAAACGAAATGAATCAAAGCAGTATTTTAACCTCTTCACTGCTGAGCCATTTCACCCCTGTGTGCTGAGCTCATTTTTACCGCTTTCGCTCATCAGGTTTAAAAACGCGATTTGAAGTCACGTTTTATTATACGACCCAGACATATTATATATCCTTTTTTATTGGCAGACTCTGCAGATTCATAATATATCATTATTATATTTATACGTCATGTCCTGCCTGAAAAAATGCAATAAAATTTGAATTTTCAAATCATCTACAGCGTGTAAAGTGGTTTTTTTTCACATTTTATCATCCGAGGATTCCGAGCCTTTGCGGTTATATATTCTATGGGGTATATTTTTTTTAAAAAAAAATTAGAAATGGGAACTCGTTAATTTTGCTAAAATCCAAAAAATATAATTTGTTAGCGCAGCCTCATTTTTCACATTATTAATTGGAATGGGAACAATATTGCTGCATTAATAAAAAAGACACACACAAAAAAAGATGATTTTTTTTCTTTTTTTAATATTTCTATTTTTTATTTTATTACTTTGAACATGGTCATGTTTGGTATCATTAGAAAGGCCATGCTCTGGATCCCAATCTGCACTTCGGGGACCCTGCGTCGAATGCTGAATTCACCGCAGGGTCGGGGAATTTGATTCCCCGAAGTGCGGGGAACGAAAGAGCACCGAAATTCTAGTGGAATTTTGGTGCTCTGTGAATAACCCTGTTAGACACTCTCTCATTCTAGCTTCCCTGACAGCCAATCAAATCGGACAAATTCGGGCTTTAAATATAGCATTTGATGGGCGATTCCATTTTACTTTTAAATAAAAAACCTTTACATTCATAAATCCAATCTCCCCCCCCGGTAAGCACCCGTTCACTACCAAGTTATTTTCCGTAAAAACCACAGCCAAAAAAAACAGTGTTTTTTTGGTTTTTTTAATTACTTTTCATTAGTTATACAGTAAAAGATCGGTCAGAAAATTCTCAATGTATTTTTTTTTTTAGTGTAGTAGCCCTCTGTGACAGGCGGACATCACCATCTACTGGACAAAATGAGCTACTGCAGCTGGGCCTTCGTGCTGAATCAGCTGGGAATCCAGGTTTTAAACACAGATATCGAGCTGTTTAAACGGTTTCAGCACCTCGGCTGTCATGCCTGAGATGCTATATATATTTTAGGGCTCATTCAATAAACAAATTTCCTTTGCATTGCTCCAAAATTAGACCTAATTGAGTATACTCAATATCGGGGCATTTGAAGGGGCTATGAAGATCCTTGATCTTGATAGTGAAGGGGCGAAATCTAGGGGCTGATACGATTTCTTCAGCTACCTCCAGGAGTTCCATGGATTACAGATCTATGTTATTCTGTTTCCGGCATCACAAAGCATCTCAATTAAGGCTAGGGTCAGACTAGCGCAGTTTTAACGTGCGTTTAGCCGCACGAAATCACGGCCGTACTAGCAGCAAATGACGTCCAATGCCGGGGAACATACGACGAACGGCCGCACGAAAGTTCGTCCGCGCAACGCAAGTGGCCAACGAACGCATTTTTTCGAGAACGTCAAACCGCTACTACTGACGTACAGAGTGCGCTGCGGCCGCATAGCGGCGTGTGTGCGTGATTAGGAGACGTCAGACGCTGCTAATGTCCGGCCAACATAACGTCCAGACTCAAAAAGTGTTTTATTGATGATCCGTACAAAATCACGGACGAAAAGGCGCATCGTATGACCGCTATCGCGTATTCCGGGGGAAAATACGTACGTTCGTTCGACCGAACTTTTTCACGGACGACGTGAAAAATGCGTTCGTCTGACCCTAGCCTTAGGGGTTACAGTCTGTATTTTGGACTCACTTCCTCATTTCTATCCATATGTTCCTGTCTTCAGAAGTTCCTCTAAAGCAGGGGTTCCCAACCTTGGTCCTCAGGTCCCCCTAACAGGACAGGTTTCAAAGCTTACCTTGTGGAAATGCAGACTGAATCCTGCAATCACTGAGCAGCAAATCCTATCACCTGTGCTGTGCTTCACAAATCCTGCAAACCTGGCCTGTTAGGGGGACCTGAGGATCCACTGCCATAAAGCAATAAACCTCCCAGCAATGAGTCCACAATAGATGGATTTAATAATGTCGGCAATGGCAAATATAACGACGCTGTGCAGAGTTCCCCGTTACTGATGTACCCGGTGTAAATGACAAAATATAATAAGTGGTTCCACCTGGTCTAATGACACCTCATTCCTTCACACCATGGACAGCAGCGTGAGGGTCCACAAACACAGAATAAACCAGAGGACCCCACGTAATGACAGACATTGGGCTCTATTACATTCTCCGCACAAATTCGTACACGCAGTGGAATTTTTTTTGCGCGCAGCGTTAAACATTAACGCGCGTAAATTAACGCAGGTATTACGATCCGAGCGCATTTTTTTATCCGTCTGAAAATATCGCGCGTAAAAAAGACACGAGCGCAAATTAACGCTGCGCGCAGAAATCGGTGTGCAGACTGTTTTTTCACGCGATTCAGCCAATCAGAATTAAGAACCACAATTGTCTCCCGTTCAGTTTTTGCGCCTGTCAAAGTCAATCTGAGTATATATGCTGCAGCAATAATAAAAACACGCACAACCTCTCTATTTTATTGTTTGGGTATGTGTAGAATGTGTAACTATACTTTGCTGTATTTTTTTTTTTCGGGCTGGTGTTTTTGGTTTCGGCCGGGACGTTCAGATTTGCAGTTACCTCCAGCTTTTCAAAGACGTTAAAATTATGCGCGCAAACGTCATTCGTAAATAGTTGCACATCGATTGTAATACCAGCCGCGTACCAGCGCACGAATGCATTTGCGCTCACAATGTTAAGTATGGGATGCGCGCACGAACTTTCGCTCGCGCAGGGTAACTCGCGTTAGATGTTAACGCGCATCGTATGTGCGAACGTCGTAATTTGACGGTCAGCGCAAAGGGTTTTTCCCATCACGTTAATGCGTTTTCGCGCACATTTTTGTATAAAGAATGTAATAGAGCCCATTGTGTCCACACTGTATCGAGCATTAAGATATTATTAAATAGGATCTTGGCTGATAGATGGAGATTGTATATATGGGTGGATGGATTAGTGCTGTGGAAGGATTTCATTGAGTGGATGAATGGAACGATAGATGTTGTTTAACTAGATGAATGGGTCAATAGGTGTGGTACATATGGATGGATGGGTGTTGCATGAGAGGTTGGATAGATGTTGCATGAATGGATGGATGGGTGTTGTATAGGTGGATGGATTGCTGAGTGCTGTATGAGTGGATGGGTGGCTCAGTGTTATAGGAGTGATGGATGAGTGCTGTATGAGTGGGTGGATGGCTCAGTGTTATAGGAGTGATGGATGAGTGCTGTATGAGTGGATGGATGGCTCAGTGTTATAGGAGTGATGGATGAGTGCTGTATGAGTGGCGGGATGGCTCATTGTTATATGAGTGATGGATGAGTGCTGTATGAGTGGATGGATGGCTCAGTGTTATAGGAGTGATGGATGAGTGCTGTATGAGTGGATGGATGGCTCAGTGTTATATGAGTGATGGTTGAGTGCTGTATGAGTGGATGGATGGCTCAGTGTTATAGGAGTGATGGATGAATGCTGTATGAGTGGATGGATGGCTCAGTGTTATAGGAGTGATGGATGAGTGCTGTATGAGTGGCGGGATGGCTCATTGTTATATGAGTGATGGATGAGTGCTGTATGAGTGGATGGATGGCTCAGTGTTATAGGAGTGATGGATGAATGCTGTATGAGTGGCTCAGTGTTATAGGAGTGATGGATGAGTGCTGTATGAGTGGATGGGTGGCTCAGTGTTATAGGAGTGATGGATGAGTGCTGTATGAGTGGATGGATGGCTCAGTGTTATATGAGTGATGGATGAGTGCTGTATGAGTGGATGGGTGGCTCAGTGTTATAGGAGTGATGGATGAGTGCTGTATGAGTGGATGGGTGGCTCAGTGTTATAGGAGTGATGGATGAGTGCTGTATGAGTGGATGGGTGGCTCAGTGTTATAGGAGTGATGGATGAGTGGATGGATGGCTCAGTGTTATATGAGTGATGGATGAGTGCTGTATGAGTGGATGGATGGCTCAGTGTTATATGAGTGATGGATGGGTGGGTGTTACACAGAGTTAAAGAACATAAAGAAAAAACATTAAGTTCCTCCTCTCCCATGGCAGCGTGTCACCGGGATTCTGCCTGTGTCAGTTTGCTCGCTATAGTAATATTGTTAAAAATAATAGAAGCCACAGCACATCATAATCTGAGAGATAACACGATGATGGGCGAGATGTGGTGCTATGCCAGCGCAACAGAATCAATGCCCACAGGTGATCCCATGGGGTTTATTCACTAAACCGATGACATTTCACATATTAGACCAAAGGAGCTGGATTATAAATCAACCTCATCCTACTTTTTTTTTTTTGTCTTTTTTCTCTATTTGACTATATTGCCTTAATATGTGCAGGTCGCTGCCTGGTTTGTGATTTAGTAATTATTCTAGGAGCCCATTCAAGCACATTAAAGCTACGCGCCCCTCACAATCTATTCACCTGGTTTAAAGCCGTGGCTGCATCCTGGCAAGCTATTCCCCAGCCTTGGCTACCTTCTGACAACAAGCTATTCACTGGTTAGCATTGGCAGCCTCCTGGCAAGCTATTCACCTGGCTAGTAGCCTTGTCTGTCACCTGGCAAGCTATTCACCAGCCTTTGCTACCTTCTAACAAGCTATTCACCTGGTTAGGAGCCTTGACAGCCTCCTGGCAAGCTATTCACCTGGTTAGTAGCCTTGTCTGTCACCTGGCAAGCTATTCACCTGGTTAGTAGCCTTGTCTCTCACCTGGCAAGCTATTCACCTGGCTAGTAACCTTGTCTGTCACCTGGAAAGCTATTCACCTGGCTAGTTGCCTTGTCTGTCCCCTGGCAAGCTATTCACCTGGCTAGTAGCCTGGCCTGTCACCTGGCAAGCTATTCAATTGGCTACTGGCTAGCAGCCTTGTCTGTCACCTGGCAAGCTATTCACCTGGCTAGTAGCCTGGCCTGTCACCTGGCAAGCTATTCACTTGGCTAGAAGCCTTGTCTGTCACCTGGCAAGCTATTCACCTGGCTAGTAGCCTTGTCTGTCACCTGGCATGCTATTCACCTGGCTAGCAGCCTTGTCTGTCACCTGGCAAGCTATTCACCTGGCTAGTAGCCTTGTCTGTCCCCAGGCAAGCTATTCACCTGGCTAGTAGCCTGGCCTGTCACCTGGCAAGCTATTCACTTGGCTAGAAGCCTTGTCTGTCACCTAGCAAGCTATTCACTTGGCTAGAAGCCTTGTCTGTCACCTAGCAAGCTATTCACATGATTACTAGTCTTGTGAGCCTCCTGACAAGCTATTCAACTGCTTAGTAGCCTTAGCTGCCTTCTGGCAAGCTAGGTTTTTATTTAGTGGCCTTAGCTACCCTATAGCAAGCCATGTTCCTCATTGGTAGAACCGGCTAGTACTAGTAAGCCATACCCCTTCTTGGTAGCTTTGCTTGCCACCTGGCAAGCATTGACAGTTTTGGCTACCTCCTAGCAGGACATTTCCTTGCTTGGTAGCCTTCATTAACTCCTGGTCAATTTTGATGTTGTTTGGTGGATTTTGGCTACCCACCGACTCGCTGTATTCCTGCTTGGTGGCCTTGGTTAGCTCCTGGCAAGCTATTCACCTGATTAGAAGCCTTGGCTACCACCTGAGAAGCTATAGTCCTGCATGGTAGCCTTGGCTAGCTCCTGCCAAGGTATTCACCTGGGTAAAAGCCTTGGGCACCCCCTGACAATCTATAGTCCTGCATTGGTAGCCTTGGCCAGGTATATCTCTGCCAGCAGACCTTGTCCCCTGCCTGCCAGGATGCATCATGGATGTTTACCTGAGAAGTCAGCCAGTGCAGACACCTGTTTGGTCCAGAGCAGGAGAAGGCAGCACACCAGGCTACTGAAGATCACAGGCTCCACCAGTCTCCGGTCACAGCCATCCCTCTGGTTCATGATGTGGAGATGCAGCCTCTGGACTCACATGATCTGGGCTTTAAAGGTCCAGGAGCTCAGCATCCAGTCACATCCCTAGATGAGTCACAGCCTGGCTGGATCCAGGCCACTTCCAAGCCTTACCACGTCTCAACCCAAAGCTTCCCTTCCCACCACCCCCTTTCCTGCTGCTCCTGGTGTCTACCTTCCTCTGCCCATGGCTCCTGCTCAGGGGAGTGAGGTCCACAGCCTGGTGTGACAAGGTTCAGGGTGAGTGCATGCTGGCCACAGGGGGCATCCTGCTAGCCCTCAGTCCTTGCTATGGAGCAGCCTGTGCCATGGCCACTGGAGATAAACACAGGAGCCCTGCGTGGGTCTGCAGCACGTGGAGTGGTTGGAGAACTTCCAGGCATCCACTCCCCTTAACTCCAGCCTCTTCTGTCTCCATGGATGGACCTCTCATTCAGCAGCAAGCCTGGCTCGCCCCCTGCTGGACACACTCCTCATTGCATCCTGCTGGGGGCTTCACATTCTGAAATACACAGGTCATCAAACTCCCCCATTAATTATGTCAGGGGTTCAGCAACCTTTGGCCCTCTAGATGTTTATAGAACTACATTTCCCATGAGTCACTCTCAACCTAATGAGTGGCTGAGCATCTTGGGAGATGTAGTTCCGAAATAACTGAAGGGCCACGGTTGCTGACCCCTGATGTTCGCTATTAATTATTACCTATAACACCGGTTGTCTATAATGACTTCATAATGTTGAAAAAAAACAATAAAAAAATTACTTTAAAGGACAGAAAAAAAACTGTCACATTTTCTATCCCCCGTAAACTGAGCTGAAAAAAGTGGAAGAGAATCATTCTTGGCTCCAAGGTGAATAATAATCACAGTATATGATGTAATAATATATTAGAATACACTGCCAGGCCGAAAAAAAGTCACCCCCTGCCTTTAACTAAGCAGATAGGGGTGAGCCTTCCATTGGATAATTACTGCAGTGATTAATATGTATCAATGGCAAAAAATGAGGTCATGTGACTCCCTGAATATACTGAATGAGCAGGTTTTTCCATCAATGGTTTTTTTCTCCCCTGATAGCACCGTGGGCATATACCAAGATGGCAATGCCAGGATTCATTGAGTTCAAATTGTGCAAGAGTGGTTCAGGGAGCATGAGACATCATTTTCACACATGGATTGGCCACCACACAGTCCAGACCTTAACCCCATTGAGGTTAATCTTTGGGATAATGTGCTGGAGAAGACTTTACGCAGCGCTGCGACTCTCCCATCATCAATACAAGATCTTGGCCACAAATTAATGCCACTCTGGACGCGAATAAATGCTGTGACATCGCATGAGCTTATCCAAACGATGCCGCGGCGAATACAGCATTTCGTAATTTCTGCATCGAGGCACCCGATTGGCTACGTATATGCTAGCCTTGACTCCGCATGTCACCTCAGTTGTCATCTAGTAGTGGATGGCCGGGCACCAGAAGGGAAGAGGAGCTGCAGCAGGGCTGGACACATGGTAAATTAAAAGTAACGTTTTAATCATGGAAATGTATACTTTGTATAAATATGAGCCCTCCTGCGTATCTTGTAGAAGATTGAGGATGTTCCAGCAGCATGTCTTCTAGTCAATGCATGTTCCGGGTTACGCGCCCCAAATTCTGTGTTTTTAGTGATGGGATCGAAGCCACACGTTGGAATGTGATCGGTACGTCCTCCCACCCACACCGAAGTGCTAAACACAGCCCCTCATTCCTTTTAGCAAGTATGTATATCTAAATAGGGGCTGCTATGTGTGATGTGAATATCTCTGGGCGTGTGACGGGCAGCCTGTATACCCCAGGCACAACTCACCCGAGTAGAAGACTTTGAAGCCCTCTTAGGGCTGTCACATACATTACGCCTGCAAAGCAAACAGACCAAAATTCTAACATTAATTACTCATTATAATGACATACATGTCACTTCAATGACATTTATTTTGGTAATATTTGCCCCATCCATGTGGGTCTATTCAGTAACGCGTGACCTGAGGGGAATCAAGGACCAAGCTTGCAAAATAGAGGCACAAATCACACAGCTGGATCGGATCCGTGGTTCAACGTTATTCCATCAACAGGGATTATGTTACAGATGCGACCCTGAATTTGAACAAAGTTAACTCTAGAATAATAGAACTTTAGTAACTTTGGCCTCAAAAAACACCTCCCGGTGATTAAATCGATGACGGGCAACCTTGGCCCTCCTGATGTTTTGGAACTACATTTCCCATGATACTCTGCCACTCATTAGGTTGTCTGAGCCTCTTGGGAGATGTAGTTCCAAAAACATCTGGAGGGTAAAGGTTGCCGATCCCTGGATTAAATGGTCAGAGACACACATGTATTTTTATGGAATATCGCAGGAGGTGGGGCCAGAGTCCAGGCTACTCCTAGACGTTTTAGATGACTTCATGACCAATTGGAGACCTTTTCTATTATTATTATTTATTAGGCGCCAACACATTCCGCAGAGCTGTACGAAGGTGCAATAGGTAAAGACAGGAAATTCTACTATATATAGAGGAGGCCGGTCAGTATTGCTGCCACTGGATACAGGTGGACATGAGGAGGACATTATTCCCGTGGGAATTTACAATCTCGAAGAGTGAAGGGGTGAGAAACAGGAGGGGAGGCCTGCAGTGATGCGTTAATGCAGGGAGAGGTGGGGAACCATTTTTGGGTCGTCTTTGGGATGTCTTGTTATGGAGTCAGGTGGTCTGAAGCCAGATTTGGGGACAGTCTGACATTGCGAGGAAGCACCGCACATAGGGTCCATAGGGTCGGCGCCGCACTAGAAAAGTCCTGCATTCTGGCATGTGAAGAGGTAATGATGGTAATGAAGGAGTTAATGATGGTGGATGCCATTAATTCCTACTTATTATTTGGTGACGTTTAATGTTTTTTATGGCTTTTCCCCAGCAACTGCAATACTGAGGACCCCACGCTGTTGTGGGATCCATTATTTGCAGAGATGGTACAGCTGCCGCAACTGTTGCAAGAGGAAGGTGGACGATGTTCTAAGTAGCTACTTCACTGCACTGTTACTCCAAAGACTATCGGTGAGAACGTGTTGGGGCTGGGAATCAGTCATGGTAGGAAAATTGCTTCCCTGATCTGCAAATCAGAAATGAACCCTGCTAGAGCACCTGCAAGACGGGGGATGCTAAACAGGCATCAATTAGAGAGGCGCGTTCAATACCTCAGCCGCTGCAAGTGCTAAGTTAGCAACTTGCCATTGAACGCCGTTCTGCCGCTCAGCGCTCAGCACTGCTAACTTAGCACTTGCAGCGACCCGAGGAGATGCTGCGAGTAGCTGAGTGTGACGTATTAAAGATGGCCGCCGCCATGAAGCAAGTAACAATTCCGTACAGCAATGTTAATTTTGAGGTTTTTGTTCACCAAAGCACAAAATATTTATATATTATTTCCCCCTGCGCATAGACATATATTACAGTTCAATTTATATTTTGTTTCAGAAGTAAACATAACGTTTATTCAATAAAAACTATCATTTGTGGTGTGTGCATACAAAACGGAATTGTGCTGACTGCTTTTCTTTATCATATATACCTCAACTGTTGTCCGAGTGATACGAAAAACAATCTGAATCTTTCATTAAGAAATCGTCCGCCATTTTGGATTCGAAATTCGCATCCAAAGCGTTCAATGACAATGCTGCAGCAAACTGAATTGCTGCGCTGCAGCAATTTAGCAGCTGCTGAGGTATTGAACGAGGCTCTGAGCCGCGTTCAATACCTCAGCCGCTGCAAGTGCTAAGTTAGCAACTTGCCACTGAACGCCGTTCTGCCGCTCAGCAGTGCTAACTTAGCACTTGCAGCGACCCGAGGAGATTCTGCGAGTAGCTGAGTGTGACGTATTAAAGATGGCCGCCGCCATGAAGCAAGTATCAATTCCGTACAGCAATGTTAATTTTGAGGTTTCTGTTCACCAAAGCACAAAATATTTATTTACTATTTCCCCCTGCACATAGACATATATTACGGTTCAATTTATATTTTGTTTCAGAAGTAAACATAACGTTTATTCAATAAAAACTATCATTTGTGGTGTGTGCGTACAAAACGGAATTGTGCTGACTGCTTTTCTTTATCATATTTTGCCCGAGTGATACGAAAAACAATCTGAATCTTTCATTAAGAAATCGTCGGCCATTTTGGATTCAAAATTCGCATCCAAAGCGTTCAATGACAATGCTGCAGCAAACTGAATTGCTGCGCTGCAGCAATTCAGCAGCTGCTGAGGTATTGAACGGGGCTCTGGATTTCATTGACCTCCTGACCCCGTTTTGTCATCCATGTAGATACGTCGTTGGCACTCACACTGTTATCACAGAATGCCATTCACTGAGCACCAAGTAGGCACCAACAAGCGCAAATTGGCTGTAAGTATCCAGGTGTATTTCTCAGCATCATCTTGGCTAAACGCAAAAGAAAACTTCTGCTAAATCAGGGGCGATTACAGCTTCTGACCTCTCCCTGGCTGTTGTAATGCAGCACTAAAGTTTGCTGAGCTTTTTCTTACTGTCAGAGTAGGATCTGCTCCTTGCAGCTTCTTTACAGTAATCCAGGGTGAGAGGAGTGAGAGCCCACTGGGAATTTTCTTTCTCCGCATTAAAAGGTTATGCAAACGGGATTTCGTGTGCTATTTTATTGCCATTTACTGTATTTAAATGCAAAACTGAGTTTACATATTTTTGGTAGTAAAAGAGTCAAGTGACATCAAAGGGAAGAGGAGTGAGACATCATAGAAATAGGATACGGTTAGGCCAGCAGAGAGAGGTCCACGGGCTCCTCATTAAACTCTAAGGCTGGGGTCAGACCAGCGCACTTTTAACGTGCGTTCTGGCGCACATAATTACGGCCGCACTAGCAGCAGATGACGGGCAATGACGGGCAATATACGATGTACGGCTGCACAAAAGTCCGGCCGTGCAACGCAAGTGGAAAATGAACGCATTTTTTCGAGAACGCTGAACCACTAGTACTGACGTACTGAGTGCGCAGCTGCGGCATAGCGGCGTGTTTGCGTGATTAGGAGATGTCAGACGCTGCTAATGTCCGGCCTACATAACGTCCAGACGCAAAAAGAGTTTTATTGACGATCCGTACAAAATCACGCCCGAAAATGCGCGTCGTCTGACCGTTTTTGCGCATTCCGTGAAAAAATACGTCAATGCGTTCGGACGCACTTTTTCACGTTCGCGGGGAAAAATGCTTTCGTCTGACCCTAGCCTAAAGGGGTTATTCATTTCGGTGCATTTTGCGATTCCACTTTGCCGAAACTATAATGAATTCACTATTCACTATAGGGTCACCGTAGTGAGCTGAACATGGAGTTGCAGAGGCCTCATAAAAAATTTGGCGAGCGTCGCCAAAGAGCTTCAATGTTAAAAATATTCTGTTTTTTTTGTTTTTTTTTAGCAGTTCGGTGTATTTCGCCCAGGTGATCTGGCCTGGGCGAAATCCACTGAACTGCTAAAAAAGAAAAAAAGCTCTCCTACAGGGTTATTCAGAGAATGTGAAAAGCAGGAGAATGACTGGAGAATGAAAAATTCTAGGTCAAAAATAGCCGATTTGGAAAGTGAGATGAAAGTGAGAATTTTTCGGGTTTGGCTATTTCGACCTAGAATTTTTCATTCTCCAGTCATTCTCCTGCTTTTCACGCTCTCTGAATAACCCTACTAGTCTCCTAATAGGTGTTTCGACCAATAAAAATGTATTAAAATGTGTCTAAATAATAAAAAAGATTGTTTCAAAAATAATAAATTGGGAAACAAAAATTTTGTCAAAAAAAACCAAGGTAAAAAAAGTGTTTAAAAAACAAACAAAAATAAAAAGGCTTTTTGCTGAAAATGAAAAGAATAAACGTTTTTTTTTTTAAAAAAATAAAATTATATTGCCTTTTATATTGAATCCTATGGGATTCGCCTGTTTAAACCTGTCGAACTGAAACACCAAAAATCACTTACGGGGTTATTCAAAGAGATCCGATTGGCTGCCGAAAGGGAACCGAACGCTGAAAATCAGCGTACGGTTACGTTTCTTGGCTATTCGGCTATCCAGAGACCAGGCAATTCGTCAAATCCTGGCGAATTGCCTGCACATACGGTGCCTGTTCGGTGCCTGTTCGAGGGCAGTGAAATCCCCAGAGAGAAGCAATGCTTCAGCTATTCAGAGAACAAAAACCAGCAGTGAAAGGTTCCCGAAATGCCCTGCCATTCAGTGGTTTATTCAGGCGAATCCCATAGGCTTCAATGTTAAAAATATTCCCGTTTTAATTCAATATCTAATAAACCGTTCATTATAAAATTCTGCAGTAAAGAGTCTCTTTATTTATAGATTTTTTAGGATACTTTAAGCATTTTTCTGGATTTTTATTTTTTTAAAAGAAGATTTCCGATTTTGTTTAAACTTTACTTCTTTTTTCTGTAACAGCCCTTTTTATTATTATTCATTGGATCATATGTAAATTTCAGAAATTTTCGCTCAGTAGTCTCTTTGCAAACAGCGTTTCACTTTTCAAACATTCAAGTAAACTGTTTTTTTCATTTATTCACTCCATTCATCTGCGGTGTCGGCTTTTCCCGGGGGCTTCTCTGCGCTCTGATCGGCTCCTGCTCGGGTTTTTCCGGCGTTTTCGGCAGGGTTAATCCCAGATGTTTTTGCGGGTTTCGGTGAGCGTTTGCCCTCGTTTTGCGGTGAGTGTTCGTCGGGTTTTCAGCGACTTTTCCCTGCATTTCGGCGACCCTGTGATACTTGCTGAATACATCGCAGGCTCGCCGAAATGGGATCGCCAAATCGAAACGAATTTAAGAGAACGAAAAGTCACCGAACGTGCGGTGGCTTTTCGATTCTCTTTGAATAACCCTGTTACACTTCACGGTAGTTCGTCGTTCTCTGACTAGATTAACCATTACTTCTCTATGTGACAATTTCGCTGCTGCCGAAGATCAGCAAACTGCGGTGAACTGCAATGTGTTTTGCGTCAATTTGCCAGTGTTTGGAGGATTGACAGTTTAGTGAATAGACGAACTGCTCCGAAATTCACCGTTCAGTGCACTTCGTTGCCAAGTTCAGGGCTTAGCGAATAACCCCTTTAATAACTTTTTAAAGGCAAGAAATAATGGATGTCAGTAAATTGGAGAACTATCCCTTTAATCAACTTATCTGCACAATCTTTCTTTAAGCTTTGGGTTTGTTTCTGTCCCTTTAACTATTATTTACAGGCTGTGCGTTGTGAAATATAATATGTATCTGTGTCTGAAGGTGTTTCAGCTACGTCTTACGGAAATCTCATTTTCTCATACTTGAATACGGATCTGTGTTGGTTGCGTAGTTATTTGAGTTTCCGTGTTTTCTGTTTGACATTCTGGATAAAAAAAAACACATATTAAACCGTTGGCAGGAGTTCAATGGAAGCGTGTAGAAAATATGATAACGTTTACCCCACCCACACTGAGGAACGCCATTCTTCTTCTTCCATTTCTTAATCGCGATTGTTTGCTTTGTGGTGTTTGTGTTTTTATGTTATCTGGTGCAAATTACACGTTATAGTTTTTCTTTCAATGCAGCTTTGATTCAGCATTGTGCTCTTACCGTTTGAAGTCTTTTATTCCTCTAAGCCCGAAATTGTGTTGAATCCAGACAGACAGAGGACTGTTATCATTGTGTTTAATGGAGGAGGAATGGCGACAAGTCACTATAAAAGCAAGTTGACATTTTTAAAAATATAAATAAATGATAGTTTCTTATTAAAGGATTTTAGCAGGAAGAATACATTGAGATTTCTCTTGTTTTCAAGTATGTCCTGGGTTCAAGAACATTGTATTTCTGTACCTACTGTAACAATTCAAAGTAAGATATTAAAAACACAAATATACAGATTAACTCAGAAAATAAATATGTAGGAAATATAGTCACTATGTCACATGTTTACAGGTGCATTCTGTATATAGTCACTATGTTACATGTTTACAGGTGCATTCTGTATACAGTCACTATGTTACACGTTTACAGGTGCATTCTGTATACAGTCACTATGCTACATGCTTACAGGTGCATTCTGTATATAGTCAGTGTTACATGTTTACAGGCGCATTCTGTATATAGTCACTGTGTTACATGTTTACAGGTGCATTCTGTATATAGTCACTGTGTTACATGTTTACAGGTGCATTCTGTATATAGTCACTATGTTACATGTTTACAGGTGCATTCTGTATACAGTCACTATGTTACACGTTTACAGGTGCATTCTGTATACAGTCACTATGCTACATGCTTACAGGTGCATTCTGTATATAGTCAGTGTTACATGTTTACAGGCGCATTCTGTATATAGTCACTATGTTACATGTTTACAGGTGCATTCTGTATATAGTCATTATGTTACATGTTTACAGGTGCATTCTGTATATAGTCATTATGTTACATGTTTACAGGTGCATTCTGTATATAGCCATTATGTTACATGTTTACAGGTGCATTCTGTATATAGCCATTATGTTACATGTTTACAGGTGCATTCTGTATATAGTCACTGTGTTACATGTTTACAGGCGCATTCTGTATATAGTCAGTGTTACATGTTTACAGGCGCATTCTGTATATAGTCATTATGTTACATGTTTACAGGTGCATTCTGTATATAGTCATTATGTTACATGTTTACAGGTGCATTCTGTATATAGTCACTGTGTTACATGTTTACAGGCGCATTCTGTATATAGTCAGTGTTACATGTTTACAGGCGCATTCTGTATATAGTCATTATGTTACATGTTTACAGGTGCATTCTGTATATAGTCATTATGTTACACGTTTACAGGTGCATTCTGTATACAGTCACTATGCTACATGCTTACAGGTGCATTCTGTATATAGTCAGTGTTACATGTTTACAGGCGCATTCTGTATATAGTCACTATGTTACATGTTTACAGGTGCATTCTGTATATAGTCATTATGTTACATGTTTACAGGTGCATTCTGTATATAGTCATTATGTTACATGTTTACAGGTGCATTCTGTATACAGTCACTGTGTTACATGTTTACAGGTGCATTCTGTATATAGTCACTATGTTACATGTTTACAGGTGCATTCTGTATATAGTCACTGTGTTACATGTTTACAGGCGCATTCTGTATATAGTCAGTGTTACATGTTTACAGGCGCATTCTGTATATAGTCAGTGTTACATGTTTACAGGCGCATTCTGTATATAGTCATTATGTTACATGTTTACAGGTGCATTCTGTATATAGTTATTATGTTACATGTTTACAGGTGCATTCTGTATATAGTCATTATGTTACATGTTTACAGGTGCATTCTGTATATAGTTATTATGTTACATGTTTACAGGTGCATTCTGTATATAGTCATTATGTTACATGTTTACAGGTGCATTCTGTATATAGTCACTGTGTTACATGTTTACAGGTGCAAGCTGTATGTTCAAACAGGAGATTCTTTGTAGCACTAGAACAAACACCAGGCAGGCTGTATGTAGGTTCAAACAGGAGATCTCATTTGATTTATTGGGACACAGAAACATGGGTAGTTATGACAGACACATTCAAACTTCCCGCCCACATCAACAGTTCCCATTGGCTGGTTTCAAGTCCACTGCAGTCTTCACTCAGGTCCTCCTCAGGCTCCACTTGGGTCTGCCAGGCTTATGCGCATGAGGTCTTGAAACTGCTGGCAGGTAACTCCAGGGTGAAGCACACAAATTCACAATAAATTCTCCAAGTTAAAATGACGCTCGTCACAGGAGAACAGTCTGTTTAATGGGGAGCGGGCTCCCAAACAGAGAAGGGGCCGGGGGGTAACAGTTGCAATATACAGCCCACAGAGCAAAACCCAGGGAATAAAGTCTGTCTGAGGAATCAAGTAGGGGAGCGCCACGTCAGGTCCGTGACAGTGGAAAAATATTTTTACAAGATAGTAAATAGTGATGAGAACGCCTGATACAAAAATAAATCAGGTGCACCTCCAATTTGGTGAGGCCGTCAACTGACTGAAATGGGCAAGAACCCTGGTATATAACTAAACCAATTACTAGTGCATAGTAATAGTGTGCAACTTGTTTATTTTGCCGCCGCATTCTTCAGCATCTTAACTCAGTCCACAACTCCATAGAGACATCAGTTTCGAGACACGTACGCCTGAAACATGCAGCTGATCCCAGCTGTCTGTCATTTCAGGCAATTGAGAAACTGAGCGTGGGACCGAGAAAAGGGAATTTCGACAAATCTTTGCGACAAAAAGAATCCTTTTGGATCTACACTTTAAGAACTCTGTATCCTTCTGGTCTCAATGAAGAATACAATAACACCCCCTTCATCTAACACTATCAGGGTTATTCAAAGAGATCCGAATTGCTTGAGAAAGGTAACCGAACGCTGAAAATCAGCGTTCAGTTACCTTTCCTGGCCATTCGGCTATCCAGAGAGCAGGCAATTCGCCAAATCCTGGCGAATTGCCTGCACATACGGTGCCTGTTCGGTCCCTGTTCGAGGGCAGTGAAATCCCCATGAAAAAGCACTGCTTCGGCTATTCAGAGAACACAAACCAGCAGTGAAAGGTTCCCGGAATGCCCTGCCATTCGGTGGTTTCATTCGGCAGGTTTATTCAGGAGAATCCCATAGGCTTCAATGTTAAAAATATTCCTGTTTTAATTCAATATCTAATAAACCGTTCATTATAAAATTCTGCATTAAAGAGTCTTTTTATTTATAGATTTTTTAGGATATTTTAAGCATTTTTCTTTATTTTTTTTAAAAAGTCAGATTTTTTTTTATTTTTAACTTTACTTCTTTTTTCTGTAACAGCCCTTTTTATTATCATTCATTGGATCATATGTAAATTTCAGACATTTTCGCTCAGTGGTTTCTTTGCAAACAGCGTTTCACTTTTCAAACATTCAAGCAAACTGTTTTAGAAACATAGAAAAATGTCGGCAGATAAGAACCTTTCGGCCCATCTAGTCTGCCCAATTACATGGATACTTTACCTGGATTTATCTTTTGTTTAGGATAGCCTTATGCCTATCCCATGCCTGCTTAAATTCAATTACTGTTTTGGCCTCTACCACTTCAACTGGAAGACTGTTCCATGTATCCACCACCCTCTCAGTAAAATAATGCTTCCTGATGTTACTTTTAAACCTTTGCCCCTCTAATCTAAGACTATGTCCTCTTGTTTTGCTACTTTGTTTCCTTTTAAATATACTCCCTTCCTCTACCTTGTGGATTCCCTTTACGTATTTAAATGTTTCTATCATATCTCCTCTGTCTCGTCTTTTTTCCAAGCTGTACATGTTAAGATCATTAAGCCTTTCCTGGTAACTTTTCTCCTTCAAGCCGTACACCATTTTAGTAGCCCTTCTCTGAACTCTCTCTAAGATGTCTATAACTCTATATCCTTCTGGAGATACGGTCTCCAGTACTGCACACAGTACTCCAAGTGAGGTCTCACCAGTGCTCTGTACAGTGGCATGAGCACTTCCCTTTTCCTACTGCTAATACCTCTCCCTACACAACCAAGCATTCTGCCAGCATTTCCTGCTGCTCTATTACATTGACTACTTACCCTTAGATCCTCTGAAATAATAACCCCTAAATCCCTTTCCTCAGATGTTGAGGTTAGGACTGTATCAAATATTCTATATTCAGCCCTTGGGTTTTTACGTCCCAGGTGCATTATCTTGCACTTATCCACGTTAAAACTCAATTGCCACAGCTCCCACCATTTGTTTAGTTTACCTAAATCATTTGTCATTTGGCTGATCCCTCCAGGAACGTCAACCCTGTTGCAAATCTTTGTGTCATCAGCAAAAAGACATACTTTTCCATTAATACCTTCTGCAATATCACTAATAAAAATATTAAAGAGAATGGGTCCAAGTACTGACCCCTGAGGTACCCCACTGGTAACAAGACCTTGTGCCGAATAAACTCCATTTACCACAACCCTCTGTTGCCTGTCCCTCAGCCACTGCCTAATCCAGTCAACAATATTGTAATCTAAACTCAAAGATTGCAATTTATTGATAAGCTTTCTATGCGGAACAATATCAAAAGCCTTACTGAAATCTAAATAAGCAATGTCTACTGCACCACCTGTGTCTATTATTTTTGTTACCAAATAAAAAAAAATCAATAAGATTAGTTTGGCATGATCTCCCTGAGGTAAACCCATGTTGTTTCTGATCCTGTAATCTATGTGTTTTTAGATGTTCAACAATCCTTTCCTTTAACATGGTTTCCATTAGGAAGTCTCTTCTGCATGATGGGTACAGCAGCCCCGATGATTGTTTCAGCCTTGTTAGGCCTCGTCAGGAGGGTATAGCCGAGACCTCTGTAGGCACCTCAGGCAAGGGGGTCCACATCTGGATTACCTTCTATCTATGAGAATGTGTTATCATAGACATGGTCTTGTTCACTGTGAGTTTTTTTTGTGAAAGGATTTTACCAGGAAGGATACATTGAGATTTCTCTCGTTTTTCAAGTATGTCCTGGGTGGCGAGTATGTACCGTTAGGTGTCTTGCCAAGGACACTTACTGGAGAGGTTGCTCGCTGGGATCAAACCCATGACTCCACAGGCTCTCTCCATGCAGAGCGGTGACATTACCTCTACTCCACCCAGCCGGTACTGTTTTGCTAATTTATTCACTGCATTCGTCTGCGGTGTCGGCTTTTTCCGGCGACTTCGCTGCGTGTGATCGGCTCCTGCTCAGGTTTTTCCGGCGGGTTAATCCAGATGTTTTTGCGGGTTTTCGGCGTGCATTCGCCGGGTTTTGCGGGGGCCTTTTCCTGCAATTCGGGGACCCTGTGGTGCTTGCTGAATACACCGCAGGGTCGCCGAAATGAGATCGGCAAAACGAACCAGATTGAAGAGAACGAAAAGTCACCGAACGTATGGTGACTTTTCGATTCTCTTTGAATTACCCTTTGTATGTTGGTCTGACATGCATGTTCTGCCCCCTTTCCCCTCTTACTTTAATAATGTACTTTTTATCCATTTAAAAGATAATATTATCATTATTGTTATTATGATTCAATTCATTTATTTATCACTCATTTAAATCTATTCATGACGTTTAGATATAATTGATGCCAAGATAATCCATTCCTAGTTGACAGTGTATTCGCTCGATATCCAAAACAAATGATGTTATTTTTCTTTTCCCTTCCTCTCTCGAATTCCCTTTATGGCGATACCTCTTAAAGCGTATAAGTTTAGTAAATGTACAGAACCTTTCTTAAATGTCACTAATGTCGTACTCGGATATTCATCACATCAGCTCAACTTTTATTTTAAATGTTGATATACAACTTCTCAGTATATATGTTGCCACGATTTCAACTATGGCATTTATTAGGGATGTGCGTTTCGGGTTTCGGAACTTCGACGAAATTTCCCGATTCGTGTTTTCGGATGCGGCCGATTTTCCTAAAATTTTTAGATCCGAAAATGTCAGATCCGAAAAGTTTTCCGAGCCGAAACGAAATATTTTCGGAATTTTCGAATGTACTTGAAATGTGTCAAATCGAAATTTATTGCTTTGAAACGAGGAGAACAGACGTTCCGAAAAAACGAAAATTTTCGAAAATACGAAAAGTTGATACAAAAAACGAGCTAAGTGACACGAAAATACGAAACATGGTCGAAATTCCGAAACCATTTACAATTCCGAAAAACGAAAATTTCCGAAAATACGAAAAGTCGATACAAAAACGCGCTAAGTGACACGAAAATACGAAACATGGTCGAAATTCCGAAACCATTTACAATTCCGAAAAACGAAAATTTCCGAAAATACGAAAAGTCGATACAAAAACGCGCTAAGTGACACGAAAATACGAAAAATGGTCGAAATGCCGAGAAAAAAAATGTACCCGAAAAACGAGTCGAGCCGAACCGAATCGAAACAGAAATCGGTCGAAACGAGCCGAATCGAAAAGTTTAAAAATCCGAAAAATCGAATTGAATCGAAACGAAAAAAAAAAAAAAAAAATCGGTGCACAAGCCTAGCATTTATGCGCTAATTATTCATAACCGGGTTCTTGTTTTTGGTGTTCATCGACATCTACACTGTATCACTAATAGATTATATTGGCTCCTTAAACGTAAAGAGCCTGGCAAAAATAAGCCGTATCCTGAGTGGTTGGCGGAAATGTTGATCATTGTTTAATGACCACACGGCACATCCATTGGATTGTAACGGAGTAATGAGGAGGATGCCCCCTAAAAAATACACCGTACTTAAATTTATAAAGTACTGCATTAATTTAAACAACTTTACATCTTGACCTTTGATGCATGGGGTAAAAATGATCCTCCTAACTCCAGGAAAGGCCCTTTTATTCTTGTCACGATCGGTAGGATTTTCATCACTGTGATATTTCATATTTGAGATATCACTACGGGTTACCATAGTAACATCGAGACGCTTGTATTCCATTGACATACCCTGCTTTCAATCACACTGCGACTGACCATTCGGATCGCACCTTGATCCAAATGGGCTGCATCCCGATTGGTCCACTGATGCGTCCACCATCGTACCAATGAACTCACGGCACACCCACTGTTCTCCAATTGGCTAACAAGGAAGGTAGCTCAATAACACACAGAATTTAAAAGACACACTGTATTCTCTTCTCCCCATGCACTCCTGACGAACCTTTGGGCGAAACGCACGTCGGGTGCGCTCTTTGTGTTTTTATGCTTTGATACCATGATTTATACCTTTGTATGATGCATTTGCATAGGTGTAGGATTTTGTGACTGGTTAGTTCCCTATCCCCAAAACTCCCAAAAACTTGATGGCGATAATTGGTTTTGAATATTGTATTATACCGAAATCCTCTATACACCCTGATTGAACCATTTGAATATCTACCTACGCTTAACCAAATATTGACCTTATGGTTTGGCATTAGCGATTTGGTAATTGAATATACTTTTGGGTCTCGTAAGTTTCCACCATCGGTTTCCATACCATATATATTTGGCAGGTCAATTAAACCTTGCACATTGTAACCTTTTGGGATAACCCTTTGAGTGGGACCTTTCTTCCTTTTAAATGTATTGTACTTATGTTTATCTGTGGATCATGAATATGATCAATGTTTTTGCACTGTTTATTTAGTCACATTAAAAGTTATGTTTTACTATTTAATTCAGGTAGAATTTGTTGTACATCTGTTGCTTCAGCTGTACTTGTATGTTCCCAGAACCCTGGTATATGTGTAATATAATCAAAGCAGGTTTAAAAGAAAACAATAGAAAATAGAATTCAATTAGAAAGAAGTCTTGGGTGTTTATGACCTATGATTGGAGCATATGATCACGGTGTGTAATGGTGACATATCATTGCTGTATTGACGAATTATGAAGTTATAAATCGATCATAAACACAGTCTTAGCAACAAGGTGATTGGTGCTGACTGATTTAATCTCCGTAACGGCTGTGCTAATGGCTGGATATATTGGGATTGGCAGTGTGCCATGAATTTCACCTAGGAGGAAATACACTCTTGAAGGATAATTCAAATTTAGCTAAATATATTGGCTTGACTTATTAATCAAATGCACGATTATATCGATAAGTCTAACTTTCAGACTGCAATGCGGTTCCAGTCCATTAGTGGGACTCTCACTACATTCTATCCTTTTTGAAGTCTAAGATCAGTGACTCATTAAGAATTTCTCAACATTGAGCTGAATTGAGATTGATTAGATCAATTATATGTATGACCTAGACTTGATTAAACGCAATGTTGTGGTTATAAACTGTGTAAAGACCATCCAATCAAGTAGGAAATAAGGCTCCCATTAACATTCGAATTGACCATTATATATTACGGTCAAATAGAAAATCTCATGATCATATTATTAGACTGTTGACTGAGAGCCTCCTATTATTTCGATTCTCAACTCTATGCGAATGTGATGGTACAAGATTTATAGAAGGTAGTTCTACAACGTAAAAGAGACTCTCTTGTGCTGACATAGCCATCTATGCTAATACATACTCCTAGTCTGTCTACACCTTTATTTGAATTATATTAACAAGTTATCGGTTCTACATTGTATTATCTGAATATTTGATCACACATATATTGTAACCACACAAGGTATCTAGTTCTACATAGGCAACCCTTCTGGGTATCCTCTATTCCAATAATGCTCCTTCGAATCGAATGCTATATATATATATTTAGGAGCTAGTTATTGGAGTCCATTTAGGACATACATCATTTCTTATACTGAAGACAATTCTATTTTCTATTGTTTTCTTTTAAACCTTTTTTGACCTTTTTTGTCTTTTTGCTGTGTTCAACACTTTTTTCAGTTTCACATTATATGTTTATATGATTTTTGTACACATTAATAAAGATTTGGTTTTTAATGACATTGTCCTGACCAATAACCTCTTAGGTGAGAGGTTCCTTGTCTAGTATTTTTGGGTTACTTCCCAAGTGGTTTCGGACTCTAATTATTTTAGAAGCTCCGTTGTAGTTAACCAGTCTGGTGGACTACCTTTTTCCATTCATATACAGGGTTTCAATACCCATTCAGAGCTTAAAAGTTTTTGTAGAATAAAGATAAAATGTCGGAAATATTAAAACAACTCTGTGATGTGAGTACATGGTCAGAAGATATGGGGAAAGTTTTTACTAACGAGTCTCTTCCAGTAGACATCAATATGAAAGATATATCTGAGGCTTCCTTTGCAATACAAAAGATCTATCAAGATCAGATCAAATCCTGGTGGGAAATAAAAAGCTTACAAACATATATAACAGAAAAATTGGTCCCGCGAGGGTTACGACCAGAAGTACCCCTTCCTAATAAAATAGTTAAAGAAGAACACATAGTGGAATGGCAGGGAATACTCTTGGAATGTTCAAATAAATTTATGATTTTTCTTACCAAATTAGAACAGGAAAACCTCAACAAAATACAAGAGGAACTAGAAATTCAAATAAATAATATACAAAACCATCAAACGAATAAGGATTATAAACAATTTGAAGAAAAATTACAAAGAAATCTAGATCGATTCAGACAACAAATAAAAGAAAAAAAGCATTTCAAGTTTCAAAGAGATATAAAAGACTTTGAAACTAAGAACATCTTTTGGGATAGGAAACGAAAGAGAAATCAACAATATCAAAAACATACATCCCAATCTGATATGACAAGTGGATCTGAAAGCGATAGTGATTTCAAAAAAGTAACATCTGCGAATACAAATTCTAACCCAACGAAAGAGATACTTACCAATAATTCTAATAGGAAGAAAAATGTTTCTTTTTTAGAGGAAACAGACTGGACAGACGAAATACAGATAGGGAGATTGAGACCCAGGCAGAAATGGGGTTACAAACCAAGACGTTACAAGAATCAACAGTGATCAATAAAAATCAAATTATAAACCTTTCAGAATTTATTTTACAAGAAAAACATATAAGAATTTTAGAGAAAGGCTTATCATGTGTACCAAGTCCCAGATTTGATCAATCACCTGGATCAAAGATTTGAACCTCTTTGCTCGTAAATTAGCATTACATGAAGTTTTGGTCAAAAAAGATGAAAGACAAGCAAAACAACTAGGAATAACAGCCGAAGATTTTCCACATTTAAGAACTTTGATGGATCTCCTGGATGAAAATGAGGAACCTTCAATGGAAATTAATAGGAAATTTAAGAACAAATCTAATTACACACCGTCCTTCTCCGAATTTTCGAGCATTGATCTATTTGTAAAATTAGTGTCCGAAGAGATAACAAAATTGGAAATAACACCGTGGAAAAAAGAACAGAATCTATCTAGAAATGAACATATAGCTCTGAGGGAATTAAAAAATGAAAAAACTATTGAAATAAAAGCTTCAGACAAAGGAGGAAACATTGTCATAATGTCGAAATCAAAATATAGAGACATGTGTTTACAGATAATTAATGACCCAGAAGGCTATACTTTATTAACCTTTAATCCTACAGACAAGTATCTACAGGAATTAGATAAATTATTACAGAAAGGAGTAACTGATGGTCATATCACTCAAGAACTGAAAAAATCATTATTACCTCTAAGACCCACAACACCAACTCTGTAAACCTTACCAAAGGTACATAAATCATTGATCAATCCACCAGGACATCCAATAATTGCTGGAAATAATTCCTTAACAGAAAAAATTAGTCAATTTGTTGATTATTATCTACATCCGCTGGAAGAAGAAATACCTTCTTACACTAGAGATACTCAACATGCTCTTCAACATCTAGAGGACACAAACATTCCACCTAACACCATACTAGCGAGCTTCGATGTAGTGGCCTTATATAACAATATCCCACATGATCAAGGGATAAAAGTATGTAGATATTATTTAAAGAAAAAATATAGTGATGATATGACTAATTTCATTATAGAGTTACTTACTTACATTCTCACTCATAACTTTTTTCTTTTTGATGGAAAGTACTATTTACAGAAAAGGGGCATGGCAATGGGAACATCCTGTGCCCCAAGTTATGCGAATTTATTTCTAGCCTTATGGGAAGAAACTATGATATTCACTGATGCAACAAATAAATACACTGCAAATGTGTCTAAATGGTTTAGATATATCGATGATATCTTTCTTTTGTGGCATAGTTCAGATGATCTGTTAAAAGAATGGCTCAATGAATTGAATAACAATAACATTGGTTTAACATTAACCTTAATAAATAGCAAAGAAAAGTTACAATTTTTGGACTTAACGATTGAAATAAATAAAGATACTCTGTCAACCAAACTTTACAGGAAGGAGACATCCACTAATAGCCTATTAAATTGGGAAAGCTTCCATCCCGTTCCCTTGAAATTGGGCATACCAATAGGTCAATATCTAAGGGCTCGGAGAAACTGTAGCAACTTGGATGACTTCAAAGAAGAAGCTAGTCGACTTAGGGAAATGTTTCATTCTAAAGGCTATCCCAACCGATGCCTCAAAAGAGCATACAAAAAGGCCCTATCATCTGACAGAAAACAATTATTGATTCCAAAGAAGAAAACAATACAAGAAAAACAAATAAGATTCATTGCAACTTTTGATAATGGATGGACCGAAATAAAAAATATATGTCAAAAGTATTGGCCAATTTTACAGTTAGACGAGAATATCTTGAATGTAATATCTAAAACTGCTTCCTTTACAGCCAGGAGATCTACTAATCTAAAGGATATCCTAGTTCATAGTCATTTCTCAGTCAATCAGCCCACCCAACATTGGTTAACACCGAAACCAGGAATACGAAGATGTGGACACTGCAAAGCTTGTCCCTTTGTAGAAAATTCAGAATTTTTCCCAAGTACCATAACGGAAAAAAAATATCCCATTAAAGAATCAATAACCTGCCTGACTATGAAGGTCATATATCTAGTCACTTGTGTTTGTAAAAAACAATATGTTGGAAAAACATATCAGCAGTTCAAAAAGAGGATTCTACAACACATAAATACAGTAATTAATATAGCTGAGACCCCTATATCTCGACATGTCTGGGCCTATCACAATGGTGATCCAAAATGTTTAACTTTCCAAGCAATTGAAGCGATCACAACAGGACCAAGAAGAGGTGACTTTGATATAATATTGAGAAGAAAAAAGAGTCTAGATGGATCTATGTACTCAAAACACAATTTCCTAATGGCCTTAATGAAGAATTTAATTATACTCCATTTATATAATGTTTTCAAAATAATACAAAAACTTTTATGAATAGCATCTAAATTTAAGATTGAATATAATCAATATTCATTAATTTTAATATCTATAAAACTTAAAGAAGAACACAATATGCCTAAACTTACAATAGATACAGATATAAGAATATTTTGAATAATATGTTGGAGATTCTTGCGATTTAAGCAAGCAAACATTAAGAAGCTCGATATGCTATGATTTTGCATAAGACTATAAAATAGAAACGTATCCTTGCTTTTTAAATAATTAATCAACAAGTGTGAATCTCTAAGAACATAAGTTCCTTTCTAAACAAGTCCGGATACAAGACTGTTTAGAATTTAAAAGCAAGAAATTCCTTCTGGCGTAAAAAAACACGTGTACTAATGACTCTCCAATAAACTCTCAGAGATCAGAAAACAATCTGATTGGAGAACCTTCGTCACGTGACAACACAGAAAAAATCAACGGAGGTCTTTAAAAGCAACCCCGTTATACCATTTTAGTTAGCATTCCTGAGGAGCACGTATGTGAAACGCGCGTCGGATGTTAATATGAATGAATTCAATCTTAATATAAGATACTAATTAATGAATGCAAATCTTTGAAATTAAGAATTTACAAAGGAATGATGATACGAATGAATCTCCATGATACCTTTTAGATACCTATGAATGACGAAATATTCAGATAGTTAAGAACTAAAATAATGATCGAACGATTCAAGAACCGCTAGCAATCTTTATTCTTGTGCTAATGTGAACAGAAATTAAGAATTTATAACAATTTAGACTGTTGGCGAATAAGCTTAGAGACCATTAAGAATCGTGTGGTTAAGAATCGGTTCCTTTTTTCCTCTGTGGTCAATATGGAGACCGTTGGCTAATAAGCTTATGAATCATCAAGATCTGTGCTTTTTTTCACCGGTGTAGTTAAGAATTGTGTCTTTTTTACCTTTGCGGTTAATATCCTCAGATCGTTACGAATTCTAATAACGATAGAATACTTCTTTTGATAATTTACCACCAAGCATCGCCATATATTTACATTCTTGTGGTTAATGTTAACAGATACAAAATAGAGATTCTTGGTGTATTAACTTAAGAACGATTTAAAACTGTGTCCTTTCTACTCCAGTTAATACATTTAGATCGTTAAAGATATTTGAAATTGGATAACGATTGAATTATTGTTCTGGCAATTAATCATTAAGAACTACCACCATTTTTTTACTCTTGTGGTTAACGTGACTGTGATATAAAAAAAGCCAAGTGTTTTAAATAACAGTGACCGATGCTGCATGATCTTTATTCAAAGGCGTGCCATATGTCTTAAGTACACACTACTAAGAAAAAAATACAATTAGATAGAAGTCTTGATGCTTAAACATAGAAACATAGAAACATAGAAAAATGTCGGCAGATAAGAACCTTTCGGCCCATCTAGTCTGCCCAATTACATGGATACTTTACCTGGATTTATCTTTTGTTTAGGATAGCCTTATGCCTATCCCATGCTTGCTTAAATTCAATTACTGTTTTGGCCTCTACCACTTCTACTGGAAGACTGTTCCATGTATCCACCACCCTCTCAGTAAAATAATGCTTCCTGATGTTACTTTTAAACCTTTGCCCCTCTAATCTAAGACTATCAGGGTTATCCAAAGAGATTCGAAAAGTCACCGCACGTTCGGTGACTTTTCGTTCTCTTCAATTCGGTTCCTTTTGCCGATTGCATTTCGGTGACCCTGCGGTGTATTCAGCAAACAGCACAGGGTCCCCGAATTGCAGGGAAAGGCTGCCTCAAACCTGACGAAAACTAACCGAATGCACGCTGAAAACAAGCAAAAACATCTGGATTAACCTTCGAAAAAGACGAACAGGAGCCGAATCACACAGAGCCGAAGCAGCTGTGACGTAGAGGAGGCAGTGAATAAATTAGAAAAACCATTTGTATGAATCTGGGAAAAAGAAACGCTGTTTGCAAAGAAACTACTGAGCGAAAATGTCTGAAATTTTCACAGGAGGTCCAGGGAATGATAATAAAGAGGGCTGTTACAAAAAAAATAAGTAAACTGAAAAAATAAATAAAAAAAAAATCGGACTTTTAATAAAAAAAAAAAAAAATCAGAAAAATGCTTAAAGTATCCTAAAAAATTTATAAATAAAGAGACTTTTTGCTGCAGAATTTTATAATGAACGGTTTATTAGATATTGAATTAAAACAGGAATATTTTTAACATTGAAGCCTATGGGATTCTCCTGAATAAATTTGCCGAATGAAACCACCGAATGACAGGGCATTTCGGGAACCTTTCACTGCTGGTTTGTGTTCTCTGAATAGCCGAAGCATTGCTTCTCTATGGGGTTTTCACTGCCCTCGAACAGACACCGAACAGGCACCGTATGTGCAGGCAATTCGCCAGTATTTGGCGAATTGCCTGCTCTCTGGATAGCCGAATGGCCAGGAAAGGTAACCGAACACTGAATTTCAGCGTTCGGTTACCTTTCTCAAGCAATTCGGATCTCTTTGGATAACCCTGTATGTCCTCTGGTTAACGCAAAGGAGATAAAAAAGCTGAGCGTTTAAAATAACAGTGATCGATACTATATGATTTTTATTTAAAGGTGTGCCATATGTTTCAAGTACACACTACAATGGTAAAAATACAATTAGAAAGAAGTTTTGCTATTTATGATCAATGATTTAAGCTTATGATCACGGTGTGTAATTATGATATATCATTGCTGCATTGACGAACTATGTAGTTTTAATCGTTCATAAACACAGTCTTAGCAATAAAGTGATTGGTGCTGACTGATTTAATCTCCGCACTACAATGGTAAAAATACAATTAGAAAGAAGTCTTGGGTGTTTATGACCTATGATTGGAGCATATGATCACGGTGTGTAATGGTGACATATCATTGCTGTATTGACGAATTATGAAGTTATAAATCGATCATAAACACAGTCTTAGCAACAAGGTGATTGGTGCTGACTGATTTAATCTCCGTAACGGCTGTGCTAATGGCTGGATATATTGGGATTGGCAGTGTGCCGTGAATTTCACCTAGGAGGAAATACACTCTTGAAGGATAATTCAAATTTAGCTAAATATATTGGCTTGACTTGTAATCAAATGCACGATTATATCGATAAGTCTAACTTTCAGACTGCAATGCGGTTCCAGTTCATTAGTGGGACTCGCACTACATTCTATCCTTTTTGAAGTCTAAGATCAGTGACTCATTAAGAATTTCTCAACATTGAGCTGAATTGAGATTGATTAGATCAATTATATGTATGACCTAGACTTGATTAAACGCAATGTTGTGGTTATAAACTGTGTAAAGACCATCCAATCAAGTAAGAAATAAGGCTCCCATTAACATTCGAATTGACCATTATATATTACGGTCAAATAGAAAATCTCATGATCATATTATTAGACTGTTGACTGAGAGCCTCCTATTATTTCGATTCTCAACTCTATGCGAATGTGATGGTACAAGATTTATAGAAGGTAGTTCTACAATGTAAAAGAGACTCTCTTGTGCTGACATAGCCATCTATGCTAATACATACTCCTAGTCTGTCTACACCTTTATTTGAATTATATTAACAAGTTATCGGTTCTACATTGTATTATCTGAATATTTGATCACACATATATTGTAACCACACAAGGTATCTAGTTCTACATAGGCAACCCTTCTGGGTATCCTCTATTCCAATAATGCTCCTTCGAATCGAATGCTATATATATATTTAGGAGCTAGTTATTGGAGTCCATTTAGGACATACGTCATTTCTTATACTGAAGACAATTCTATTTTCTATTGTTTTCTTTTAAACCTTTTTTGACCTTTTTTGTCTTTTTGCTGTGTTCAACACTTTTTTCAGTTTCACATTATATGTTTATATGATTTTTGTACACATTAATAAAGATTTGGTTTTTAATGACATTGTCCTGACCAATAACCTCTTAGGTGAGAGGTTCCTTGTCTAGTATTTTTGGGTTACTTCCCAAGTGGTTTCGGACTCTATTTTAGAAGCTCCGTTGTAGTTAACCAGTCTGGTGGACTACCTTTTTCCATAATCAAAGCAGACTCCAGAACAAACGGTGTATCCACCCAGGGGAATAAAAGCCACAGTAATGTGTGGTGTGCATGAGCGTGGGTTTTATTGATGTGGAGCTCTGTGATACGCTCATACAGACTGCACATTACGGTGAGTTTTATTGCTGTGGAGCTTTGTGATATGCGCATACACACTGCACATTACAGTGAGTTTTATTGCTGTGGAGCTTTGTGATACGCACATACACACTGCACATTATAGTGAGATTTATTGCTGTGGAGCTTTGTGATACGCACATACACACTGCACATTATAGTGAGATTTATTGCTGTGGAGCTTTGTGATACCATAATGTGCAGTGTGTATGTGCGTATCACAAAGCTCCACAGCAATAAAACTCACCATAATGTGCAGTGTGTATGTGCGTGAGTTTTATTGCTGTGGAGCTTTGTGATATGCACATACACACTGCACATTACAGTGAGTTTTATTGCTGTGGTGCTTCAAAGCAGCTATACTATTGTCTGACACTTGCAGCACACTGTCTACAACTTCAATCACTCTCGGGCATCCCTAGAGTATATGGAGGACTGCCTAAGAGTGATAGGAGTTGTAGTCAGTGTACAACAAGTGTCATATTAGACAATATATATGGAGATACATAGGTTTTATTTTGAATGGGTTATGGATGTTTTTTTTAAGAAGGGTTTCTCTAACATTGAGATGCTCTTAAAAGACAGTGTAAAACATTTAGAGCGCCTCTGTTAGTGAGACCCTCTCCAGGACCCAATACAATCCACTATTGTATTCTATAATGGGGCCTGGAGGGGTCTCTTTGTAACAGAGACTGTTTTAAAAGACACGGTGAGGGCCTCTTTAGTGAGACTTTTTTGCTCAGTGGGGGGGGGGGGTGCAAAAGAGAGTATCTGCCCTGGGTGTCAAATACCCTAAGTACGCCATCTGGTGCCCCGATACTGAAATATCTCGATCTGCAGCAAAAAAGCAAAGGAAATAAATTTTCTGCAAACAAATTTAGTTTGCACTTGGGCTGCAGAAGGTGCCCCCAAATATTTAGCCCTGTGGGCATAATGCCCAAACAGCTGAAACTGTGAAATCATCTGATAAATGCTCTGAAATATCGGGCTTTAAGCAGCCGATGCAGGAAAAAAAAATTAGACCTGCAGCTCGAACCTCTGTAAGTCAATTTGGCAGTTGATGGTGGAGGCTGTAATGTTTGGTTTTAGTGCTGCTGAGGCAAATATTGCAAAGGCCAGCCGCCGGACGGGGCAGCATGGTAGACAGATGGGCCTAAATACCGTGGGGTGGCATAGCAACTCCCACGGCATGTCTCCCTTCAGTGAAGCTGATCGCCACAGATGGCTGCACAGGGGACTGTCTGAATGCGAGCAGCCCGCCTGAAGCTAGTTGCAGCGATCAGCCGGCATGGAAGCAGTAGCCGGAGAAAACGTAGACACTCCATAAACTTCAATGGCTCTGGTAAATTTACTAAAACTCTGGTTATGTTTACACCTGATTTGGGGTCCTAGTCCAACCAAGCTGTTTCACTTAATGAAAGAGTCACTGAACCAATTCCAGGCAGGGGAGTTGGACGCTGGCTATTACAGCTGCCCACTTTACATCAATGCTTCCTATAGTTTGCATAGGAGGCGCTAATCAGTAGGCATCCAGAGAATAGTGAGCGATTCCTCCCAGCTATGTAACTTCTACATTTTATACTTGATCTCCTGCTACCTCTATAGCTGCTGCCCACCACAGTGTTACCACTACTTTCTCCACTTGCAGTACACGAGGAAGGACGTGGGGAGGTGATTGGGCAGAAGCTGGACCCTAGAATATTCTCTACCCTGAACTGTATCCCCACCTGATGCCAAATGGGCCCAAACTGACAGGGCAACGACCGCTATAGTAACCGTTTAGCTACCATCTGTCTTTCATGCCTCAATTCGTGCCATTTGTAAAAAGTTAAATTTTTTAAAAAACTGATGGAGAATTAAACTAAAAGCATTTTTATAATTTTTTTATTTACTTTGCAATTTGGGCCAGGGGGCCTCATTGACAGAGGTCAGGGTGCCTCGGTGACGGAAGTCAGGAGCCAGGGGGCCTCGTTGACTGAGGTCAGGAGCCAGGGGTCCTCGTTGACTGAGGTCAGGGTGCCTCGGTGACGGAAGTCAGGAGCCAGGGGGCCTCGTTGACTGAGGTCAGGAGCCAGGGGGCCTCGTTGACTGAGGTCAGGAGCCAGGGGGCCTCGTTGACTGAGGTCAGGAGCCAGGGGGCCTCGTTGACTGAGGTCAGGAGCCAGGGGGCCTCGTTGACTGAGGTCAGGAGCCAGGGGGCCTCGTTGACTGAGGTCAGGAGCCAGGGGGCCTCGTTGACTGAGGTCAGGAGCCAGGGGGCCTCGTTGACTGAGGTCAGGAGCCAGGGGCCTCGTTGACTGAGGTCAGGAGCCAGGGGGCCTCGTTGACTGAGGTCAGGAGCCAGGGGGCCTCGTTGACTGAGGTCAGGAGCCAGGGGGCCTCGTTGACTGAGGTCAGGAGCCAGGGGGCCTCGTTGACTGAGGTCAGGAGCCAGGGGGCCTCGTTGACTGAGGTCAGGAGCCAGGGGGCCTCGTTGACTGAGGTCAGGAGCCAGGGGGCCTCGTTGACTGAGGTCAGGAGCCAGGGGGCCTCGTTGACTGAGGTCAGGAGCCAGGGGGCCTCGTTGACTGAGGTCAGGAGCCAGGGGGCCTCGTTGACTGAGGTCAGGAGCCAGGGGGCCTCGTTGACTGAGGTCAGGAGCCAGGGGGCCTCGTGACTGAGGTCAGGAGCCAGGGGGCCTCGTTGACTGAGGTCAGAAGCCAGGGGGCCTCGTTGACTGAGGTCAGGAGCCAGGGGGCCTCGTTGACTGAGGTCAGGAGCCAGGGGGCCTCGTTGACTGAGGTCAGGAGCCAGGGGGCCTCGTTGACTGAGGTCAGGAGCCAGGGGGCCTCGTTGACTGAGGTCAGGAGCCAGGGGGCTCGTTGACTGAGGTCAGGAGCCAGGGGGCCTCGTTGACTGAGGTCAGGAGCCAGGGGGCCTCGTTGACTGAGGTCAGGAGCCAGGGGGCCTCGTTGACTGAGGTCAGGAGCCAGGGGTCCTCGTTGACTGAGGTCAGGAGCCAGGGGTCCTCGTTGACTGAGGTCAGGAGCCAGGGTGCCTCGTTGCCAGAGGTCAGGAGCCAGGGTGCCTCATTGCCAGAGGTCAGGAGCCAGGGTGCCTCGTTGCCAGAGGTCAGGAGCCAGGGTGCCTCATTGCCAGAGGTCAGGAGCCAGGGTGCCTCATTGCCAGAGGTCAGGAGCCAGGGTGCCTCATTGCCAGAGGTCAGGAGCCAGGGTGCCTCATTGCCAGAGGTCAGGAGCCAGGGTGCCTCATTGCCAGAGGTCAGGAGCCAGGGTGCCTCATTGCCAGAGGTCAGGAGCCAGGGTGCCTCATTGATGGAGGTAAGGAGCAAGGGTGCCTCGTTGACAATGGTCAGGGGCCAGGTGCCTCGTTGATGAAGGCCAGGAGCCAGGGTGCCCTTTTTGATGGAGTCAGGAGCCAGAGTGTGCCTTGTTGATGGGGGTAAGGCGCAAGGGTGCCTCATTGATGGGGGTAAGGCGCAAGGGTGCCTCGTTGAAAGAGGTCAGAAGCCAGAGTGCCTCATTGACGGAGGTCGGGAGCATGAGTACCTCATTGACGGAGGTCGGGAGCCAGGGGGCCTCGTTGACGGAGGTCAAGAGCCAAGAGGCTTTGTTGGCGGGGGTCAGGAGTCTCATTGGCAGAGGTCAGGAGCCAGGGTGCCTTGTTAATGAAGGTCAGGAGCCAGGGTGCCTCTTTGACAGAGGTCAGGAGGCAGAGTGCCTCGTTGACAGAGGTCAGGAGGCAGAGTGCCTCGTTGACAGAGGTCAGGAGGCAGAGTGCCTCGTTGACAGAGGTCAGGAGGCAGAGTGCCTCGTTGACAGAGGTCAGGAGGCAGAGTGCCTCGTTGACAGAGGTCAGGAGGCAGAGTGCCTCGTTGACAGAGGTCAGGAGGCAGAGTGCCTCGTTGACAGATGTCAGGAGCCAGGGTGCCTCGTTGACAGAGGTCAGGAGCCAGGGTGCCTCTTTGATGGAGGTCGGGAGCCAGTGTGCCTTGTTGACGGAGGTCAGGAGCCAGGGTGCCCTTTTTGACGGAGTCAGAAGAGAAGTGCCTCGTTGATGGAGGTAAGGAGTCAGGGGTGCCTCATTGATGGAGGTAAGGCACAAGCATGAGTGGTTGAAGGAGGTCAGGAGCAGGGGGCCTCGTTCACAGAGTTCAAGTGCCAGGGGGCTTTGTTGGCAGGGGTCAGGAACCTCGTTGGCGGAGGTCAGGATTCAGGGCGCCTCGTTAATGGAGGTCAGGAGTCAAGGTGCCTCGTTGACGGAGGTCAGGAGCAGGGTGCCTCGTTGACGGAGGTCAGGAGCAGGGTGCCTCGTTGACGGAGGTCAGGAGCAGGGTGCCTCGTTGACGGAGGTCAGGAGCAGGGTGCCTCGTTGACGGAGGTCAGGAGCAGGGTGCCTCGTTGACGGAGGTCAGGAGCAGGGTGCCTCGTTGACGGAGGTCAGGAGCAGGGTGCCATTTGACGGAGGTCAGGAGCCAGGGAGCCTCGTTGACAGAGTTCAGGGGTCAGGGGGCCTCATTGACGGAGGTCAGGATCCCGGGGGCTTTGTTGGCGGAGCTCAGGAGCTTTGTTGGCAGAGGTCAGGAGCCAGGGGCCTTGATAGGTATGGTCAGGAGCCAGGGGTGCTTCGTTGATGGAAGTCAATAGCCAGGGTGCTTCGTTGGCAGAGGTCAGGAGCTAGGGTACCTTGTTGACGGAGTCAGGTGCCAGGGGGCCTCATTGACGGAGTTCAGGTGACAGGTGGCCTCGCTGGCAGAGGTCAAGAGTCAGGGGGCCTTGGCAGAGGTCAGGAGCCAGGGGGCCGCATTGGTAAAAGTCAGGAGCCAGGGTTGCCTCGTTTGACGGAGGTCAATAGCCAGGGTGCTTCGTTGACGGAAGTCAGGAGCCCGTGCCTATTTGATGGAGGTCAGGAGCAAAGGGGCCTCGTTTGGAGGTCAGGTTATAGGGAGCCTCGTTGACAGAGTTAAGGGGGCCTCGTTCACGGAGGTCAGGATCCAGGGGGCTTTGTTGGCGGAGGTCAGGTGCCAGGGGCCTCCATAGTAAAGGTCAGGAGCCAGGGGTGCTTCGTTGACGGAGTTCAGGTGCCAGGGGGCCTCGTTGGCAGAGGTCAGGAACCAGGGGGCCTCATTGGTAAAGGTCAGGAGCCAGGGTTGCCTAGTTGACGGAGGTCAATAGTCAGGGTGCTTTGCTGACAAAGGTCAGGTGCCAGGGGGCCTCTTTGACGGATGTCAGGTGCCAGGGGGCCACGTTGACAGACGTCAGGTGCCAGAAGGCTTTGTTAGGGGATGTCAGGAGCCTTGGTAGCGAACGTCAAGAGCCAGGCGGACTCGTTGCCAGAGGTCAGGAGCCAGGGGGCCTTGTTGGCAGAGGTCAGGAGCCAGGGGGCCTTGTTTGCAGAGGTCAGGAGCCAGGGGGCCTTGTTGGCAGAGGTCAGGAGCCAAGGGGCCTCATTAACAGAGGTCAGGAACCGGGGGGCCTCTATGGCGGAGGTCAGGAGCCAGAAGGGCTCGTTGGCGGAGATCAGGAGCCAGAAGGGCTCGTTCTGCGGAGGTCAGGAGCTAGGAGTCTAGTTGGCTTTTTGCTGCAAGTGAAAAAAAATTAATGGTTTAAAAAATATTTAATAAAAACTTGGATTTTTTTTTTAACATTGAATCCTATAAGTTTAAATGTTAAAAAAATATATTTTATTACTTTGACATCATTTTGTTAAACATTTTTTTATCGTTTTGAGTCAATTTTGTTCCATTTTATATCGTTTCGGTTCCTCTTGCCTTACAACATTTAGTTTAGTCGTTTTCGTGGTGCTACCGCAATTCGAAATTTAGACCGATTCGTACTTTCGGACGGCGGATATTACGTTTTTCGGAAACGATTCCAGTTCGCCGACCCTGCGTTCACTAATCACCAGGGGTTATTCAGAAAGTATTGAAATTTCAGTGCTTTCTCGTTCGGTGCATTTCGGCGATTCTAGTTCTCTGACCCCGCGGGGAGTTCACTATACACCGCGGGGTCCATGAGGAGCGCCAATCTTGGAACCACCGAAGACTGCTAATCAGCTCGCCGAAGTCAGTCGATCAGCCCGCTGAACGACGCTGAAGAGCGACAAGGTGAACGTTGAACTGTGAGAAAAACATATCAAATATCTAAGACCGTATGAAATTGTAATATGATCACGATTCATATTATTTTTTAACACTTTTAAAATCACATAAAATGTGTATTCGTGCTAACAATGCAGCATAAAAGTATAATTATATTATATTGAAGCAAAAGCACATGCTTTATTTGAAGCTACAATTAGACAGGCTGATTTTACTCCATCTTAACCAGTGGAATAATAGGATTATACGTTAATGCTACATTGTTTGCACTAATACACAATTTATGTGATTTTTATAAGTTATCGGGAGTAGCACTCTGTAATACGATCTCGATTCATATTTTTTTAATCACAATTTCATACAGTCTTAAATTATTTGAACCAGATACTTTATGATAAATGTGCTATTGTGCGAGCAATATGTGTGATTCTAATGTATTGGGACTAACACTCTGTAATGTGATCACAATTCACAATATTTTATTTATTTATTTATTTATTTATAAAGGATTTTACCAGGAAGGATACATTGAGATTTCTCTCGTTTTCAAGCATGTCCTGGGTTCAAGAACATTGAAGTGTTACAGTTACAGAAATACAAAGTAATACAATGCAAGATATTAAAAAAAAAAAAAAAAAAAAAAACACAAATATACAGATTAACAGAAAAAAATATGTAGGAAATATAGTCACTAGGTTACATGTTTACAGGTGCATTCTGTATTGAGGTATGTTAGTAAGGAGCTTTTGAGTGACTTAAGACTGGGGGAAGATTTGATGATGTCTGGGAGGTTATTCCATAATTGTGGTGCTCTGTAGGAAAATGAGGACCGAGCCACTGTCTTTTTGTATTGTGGTATTGCAAGTAAGGTGCAGGTCCTGGATCCGAGGTTATAGGATGAGAGAACTGCTGGGGGAAGCAGTCTATTCAGGTAGGGTGGCAGCTTCCCAGAGATGCTCTTAAACACCAGGCTGGAAAGGTGAAGGGTGCGTCTGGATTTTCTATGGGACGAGGGAATGACGGGGGGGGGGGGCAGTAAGGGGCCCCACAATGTCTGATGACTGCCCTGGTTAGGTAAATAGAATACATAGTGCCGGTGCAAGGATTTTTGACTACACAAGCGAAGGTGCATTTTACCGCCCCCCCCCCTCGCTCCATCTGTGCCAGTCAAAATCTCCTCATAGAGATGCACAATAACAATGCAAATCTATAGGGAACCTATAGACACCAAAAGCTGGTCTTGCAAGTAAAACCACTAGCAATGTCGATAGGATTGAAATTTCTCAGACTGAAGGGTCAAGTTCTATTCATTGTTGGCAGAGATCAGGAGCCAGGGGGCCTCATTGACAGAAATCAGGAGCCAGGGGGCCTCATTGACAGAAATCAGGAGCCTGGGGGCCTCATTGACAGAAATCAGGAGCCAGAGGGCCTCATTGACGGAAATCAGGAGCCAGGGGGCCTCATTGACGGAAATCAGGAGCCAGGGGGCCTCATTGACGGAAATCAGGAGCCAGGGGGCCTCATTGACGGAAATCAGGAGCCAGGGGGCCTCATTGACGGAAATCAGGAGCCAGGGGGTCTCATTGATGGACATCAGGAGCCAGGGGGGCTCATTGACGGAAATCAGGAGCCAGGGGGCCTCATTGACAGAAATCAGGAGCCAGGGAGCCTCATTGACGGAAATCAGGAGCCAGGGGGCCCGCTGGTGGAGGTCAGGAGCCAGGGGGCCTCATTGACGGAAATCAGGAGCCAGGGGGCCTCATTGACAGAAATCAGGAGCCAGGGGGCCTCATTGACAGAAATCAGGAGCCAGGGGGCCTCATTGACGGAAATCAGGAGCCAGGGGGCCTCGCTGGTGGAGGTCAGGAGCCAGGGAGCCTCATTGCCAGACGTCAGAGGACTTGTTGGCAGAGGTCAGGGTGCCTAGTTATCAGAGTTCAGGGGGCCTTGCTGCAAGTGGTCATGTTCCCAAAGGACAGTGGGCAAGGGCCTCATTGGCAGAGGTCAGGGGTCTCATGGACAGAGGTCTCGTTGCCAAAGGTCAGGGGCCTTGTTGCCAGAGGTTAGGAGCCAGGGGCCTTGAGGACAGATATCAGGGGCCTCGTTGACAGGGACCTCATAATTAGAGGTGAGAGGTCTCGTTGCCAGAGGTGAGGGGCTAGGGACCTCGTTGCCAAAGGTCAGCCGGCCTTGTTTGGATTTCAGGGGCCGGGGGCCTCGTTCAGTGGTCAGGGGCGTCGTTCAGTGGTAGGAGACTTCGGGTGTCATGGAGATTGGTGGGTTTGGGGGATTCGTGGAGCGCTATGATCCTGGGGGCCCCTCTCCTAATGCGTTGCAGTCCCACGAGGCCTCCTCCAAAAGCGTTGCAGTCCCGGGGGGTCCCTCCTAAAGCATTGCAGTCCCAGGATGACCCCTCTCTTAAAGTGTTTTAGTCCCAGGGACCACCCTCCTAATGCATTGCAGTCCAGGGGGGCCCCCTCCAAAAGCATTGCGGTCCCGGGGGCCCCTCTCAAATTGTTGCAGTCTTGAAAAGGACCCCTAATAAAGTTTTGCAGTTCAAGCGGGGCCCTCTCCTACTGCATTGCAGTCCCAAGGGGCCCCCTCCTAAAGTGTTACAGTCCTGTGGGCACCGCCTAGTAAAGTGTTGCAATCCCAGAGGGTCCCCTCCAAATGCGTTGCAGTCTCGAGGGGGGGGGGCTGCTAAAGTGTTGCAGTCCTGGGGAGGCCCCCTCAAAACGCTGCAGTCTTGGGTGACACCTCTCTTAATGCATTTAAGTAGGGGCCCACAGTCCTAAAGCGTTGTAGTCCCAGGGCCCCCCTCCTAAAGTATTTAAGTCCCGGGGGGCCCTCTCCTAAAAACACTGCAGTCCTGAATGGCCCCCTCTTAATGCGTTGAAGTAGGGGACCCCACTCCTAACGCTTTGTAGTCAGTGCCCCCTCCTAAAGCTTTGTGGGGGCCCCAGTGGCCCCTCTTTCTAAAGCAGTGCAGTTTTGGGGTGTCCCTCCCTAAAGCATTGCCCACCGGGCACCAACCTGTTTCAGCTCTGCTCCAGGTCTTGTTTGTGCTCCCTTAGCTTGTTTTTAACAGTGAGTTCAGAATGTGTAGAATCAGCCTTGCTCTGCTTACTATGACATCACTCTGCCAAGAATCTAAGAACAAGTGGGCGTGGCTTATTATTTTTTTTCATTCTAACACAGCGGCATTGTTCACTTTTAATGTAGAAGATAAATAATGTCGCTGCCATTACCTTCGCATTTCCGGTGCCAGAAGCATGACTGTTTTATAAATAATCATAAAGCCTAAGAAGCACCAAAACACAAGTGTAGATCATTCTAGATTGTGAGTTCCTACGGGAATAGGGCCCTCATCTCCTCCTATACTGTTTGTCAAATGTTGTTCAATGTATTGTAACCCTGTGTATACTGTGCTTATTGTACAGCGCTGCGGAATATGCTGGTGCTTTATAAATAAAGAATAATAATAATATTAATAAGTGTAAAACCGTGTGATTTCGTGACTTTCTTTGTGTGTTTTAAATCTTTAAATAAAGAATTTAAAAAAATAAAAAAAAAATAAGTGTAAAACTTAGTTGTTTTAGATTTGGTTAAATTGCGCATTTCAAGAACAGATTCTCCATTTCTGTTATTTATTAAAAGATTAACCCATAGAATATAAAACCAGAAAGGTTTGGAGGTTTGGATGATTAAATGTGGATGTAACGGACCCCTACTGTCCACCTGTCCGGCTCCCAGACACTCGCTCACCAAATCGACCCGACCTTCGAATCACTAACCAATTCGATCCCTCGAGTGGCCGATCTGCTCTTTCGATCCAGCAGATGGATTTCAGATGGCCGCTCAGTGCCTTCCGAGGTGAGATGATTGTAGCCCTGGATGAGACACTATGTTACATTTTACAGGTGCATTCTGTATCAAGGTATGTTAATAGAGATCTCTTAAGGGACTAGACATGGGAAAGATTTGATGGCGTCTGGGAGGTTTATGATTGTATATTTTGGTATTGTAAGTAAGGTGCAGGTCCTGGATCGGAGGTTATAGGATGAGGGAACTGCTGGGGGAAGCAGCCTATTCAGGTAGGTGGTAGCTTCCCAGAAAAGCTTTTAAACACCAGGCTGGAAAGGTGAAGGGTGCGTCTGGATTCCAGCGATGGCCAGTTTAGTTCTTTTAACATGTCACAATGGTGGGTCATGTAGTTACATTGTAGCACAAAGCGGCAGAATGAGTTCTACAATGTAGTAAGTTTCTGAAGGTGCGTTTGCGGGGTGGCTGCATACACTCCATCTCCGTATTCAATAGCCGGCATAAGCATTTGTTGTACTAGCTGCTTTCTTAACGCGGGGCTCAGGCAGGATTTGTTTCTGTACAGGGCACCTAGTTTGGGGTAAAGATTAGATGAGAGTTTTTCAATGTGGGGCCAAATGATAGATTTGGGTCTAACCACATACCTAGATATTTGAGAGAAGTGACTGTGGTCAGCGTGCCATTTGATCTTGTCCTGACACATGAGGAGTTTTAAATTTATGTAGTTTAGGTTCTGTTCCGAGGCTTGTGTTGTACTTTCATTACTTGCGTCACACCAGGTTGGCCAGAATGCGCAGTTAAACCTGAAAATACTGTAGAAAAAAAATACACAGAATGTGTGATGAGTAGAGCTGCCAGATCGGCCCTGTTCTCCTGGACACATAGGGGGTTATTCAGAGAGCACCAAAATTTCAGTGCCCTCTCCTTTGGCACCCTTCGACAACCCCAATTCGCTGACCCTGCAGTGAATTTAGTATTCACTGCAGGGTCCCCGAAGTGCGCTGAAGGGATACATCGAACGCCACTGATCAACCCACTGACACAACCCACTGACGACCTGCCGAGCGTCGATAGAACAGCGAATGCAGCCGATGAACCGCCAAACCGCCGAACGCTGCTGAAATAAAGCCGATCAGCCGCCAAAAAAAGCCAACCAGCTGTCGAACAGGGGCAATTCTGGTTATTCTGTGTATGCGGACCGTCATGCAGCTGTCCATGGTATGAAGGAATGAGGTGTAATTACACCAGGTTACGCCTTCAAATACTATAACTTATATTTTGGTGCTCTTTCATTCGGCGCATTAAGGCGAGTTCAATTCAGCATTCACCGCAGGGTCCACAAACTACGCCGAATGGATCTGCCGAACGCCGTCGATAAAGCTGAACGCATACGATAAACCGGCTGACCGCAGGTTTTAAACCGCTGACCGCCACGTAAAAAGTCACTGAACTTAAAAAATGCCTAAAACTAAATTATTCTTTTCATTTGCAGCAAAAAACTCTTAAACGGTTGAATAAAAAATTTGTTTTTAAAAAATTACGTTTTTTGCCGATGTTCGTGAGGAGGCTAGACACTGCCTATAAAAGCACCACAGGCAAGACATCTCAGAGCCGGATACAGGGCTCTGGTCCAGGTGAGCAGGCCATATATATATAATTTAGAATTTATACATCAAGCCATCCTGCCCTATGACCTTTGTTCTCTCCTATATGGAATATATCTCCACATGGAATATCAGGCGTAAGGACGAAGCCACTCCTAAAGTTGGTACACTGCGCACTGTACTGAGCCAAAGTACCCTATAGGCTCTAGAGATGTGCACGCGTTGTTTTTTTTGTTTCGGTTCTGTTCGGCACGTTCGGTTTTTCAAAAGTTTGGTTTCGGATCATTTCGGCCCATTTTCGTTTCAGCTCGGTGTCTTGTATCGATTTTTTTGTTTCTTGAAATCGGGGAATTTCAGTCTTTCGAATCGTCTGTTCTCTTTGTTTCAAAGGGTCCATTTCGTTTTGAAATTAGACGTATGGTATTTCGGATGCTTCGATATTTCAGTCGATACGGTAATCCTGCCGATTCGTTTCTTCGGACGTATCGTTTTTTTATGAAAGATCCTGTTTTTTCTTAGGAATATGCATTGCACAAGTTTATTTAGACTGGGGGATTTAGGGAAAAGCTAATTAAATATTTAAAATAAATATATTATTAATGCAGAAAGAAAGGACTGGAACAAGTGAAAAAAGTGACTGACTATACGAAATTACAAAATCAGCAACGGAACTGAAACGGACTCGAAACGATACGAAAATACGTTGTCCGAAATGGAACCGAAATCACGAACAGAACAAAAAATGACTTGCGATTTTACAAATTTCATGTCCATACAAAATAACATTTTTTTTTCGTTTCGTATAGGGAAATATTTCGGATGGTGTGTATTTCGTTGCCGATCCGTTTCGGACGAATCTGAAACACCGAATCGGCCTGTTTCCTGAGAAAAACGAATCGGTACGAAACGCACATCCCTAATAGGCTCTATAAAGCGTGAGTTGGCATTTGGACAAGTAAGCTTATATTATTTCGTACAACAGTTTTGCACTAAATACGTTTTTTCTCCCCACATGTACTTCATATGAAGCCTCTAAGCCACCAGTTCATATTTGGGAATCTATAAGTATGATTTGTTATATAATTGCACTGTACGAGTTATTCACTATACCGTTTTAAAGTAAATATAGATACAGTGTATGCAGGGCTTTTTTCAGGGGGTACTCGGGGGTACTCAGAACCAGCACCTCAACGCTCAGTACCGGCACCTCACCACCAGCCAGAACTAACAGGAGAGAACATGATGCTCCTCCCTCCTCCTGCAGTGGCAGGCAGATAATCGGAAGCGCTCGGCAGCTCATGTTGCTCCTGAACGCTTCCAATTGTCAGGAGTGTATGTAGGGACTGATAACCCCCCTCCCCCAGTAAGTGACAAGGGAGGGCTGCTCCCAGGGCCGGTGCAAGAATTTTTGCCAACAAAGGCGAAGGGTCACTTTGGCGCCCCCCCCCAAACCCCATGACTAATCCACGTATCTCGCTATCCCACAAAATACTTCACTAATAATCCTATACTTCATGATCAAACCTATTATCCCGCATTCTCTGTGTTTCTATCTCCTGAGTATGTTAGTAAATCCTTCTAATATAATGATCTCTTCTGTCACCCCTATGTCTCCTACCCTCCACCTCATCTCTCACTCTGTCCTGTCTGCTAATCCTCCCAAGACCATCCTCTACCCTCTGGCATCTTCCCCCAATGTGATCCCTGCCCTTCTCCTCAGCCCCCTGTAATTCCTGCCAGCCTCACTGCATCCCGTCACACCCAGTGATCCCATGCTGGTCTCCACTGCCCCAGTGTCCTGCCACTCTCCTCTGCCAACCTCCTCGGCTTCCACTCAGCCCTCTGCCACCATTCCCTGCCTCAAAATGTGACTGTGGTCATTCTCCTGTCCCCTTACGTGCCCTCACCAGGGCTACAATAAGTCAGTTCCAGCCCTCACTGTGCCCCTGTTAAGCTTAATAGTCATTCCAATGTAAAACGCTGTCTTCCCCAGCCCGTCACCCTCTACAGTCCTCAATGTGTCGCCGCTCATCCTCCCTAACCTAGTGTGTTCTATGCCACCCTCCGCAGCCTCAGACATCAGAACCCAGATACATGCAAACCCAGACGCATCAGAACCCAGATACATACATACCCAGACACACCAGAACCCAGATACATGCATACCCAGACGCACCGGAACCCAGATACATACATACATACCCAGACACACCAGAACCCAGATACATACATACCCAGACACACCAGAACCCAGATACATACATACCCAGACACACCAGAACCCAGATACATACATACATACCCAGACACACCAGAACCCAGATACATACATACCCAGACACACCAGAACCCAGATACATGCAAACCCAGACGCATCAGAACCCAGATACATGCAAACCCAGACGCATCAGAACCCAGATACATGCAAACCCAGACGCACCAGAACCCAGATACATGCATACCCGGACGCATCAGAACCCAGATACATGCAAACCCAGACGCACCAGACCCGAGTGTGAGCAGTGAGGGACCAGATATTATCATCATTTATTTAGCGCCAACAGTTTCTGCAGCGCTTTACAATAATTAAAAGGGAACAAGATATGGATAAACTGACATAGGATGGAAAAAAGAGGTGTAGAGGGCCCTGTTCATAGGAGCTTACAATCTAGAGAAACCTTGAATTATCTTCAAAATATCCCATTATAAAATATAATTACACACAATTGTGTGCCTTTTTATATATACAATACATTGTATAACTTGAATAACTTTAATATATTGAGCTTCCAGAGAATAGTAGCAGATATTTGACATTTACAGCAAGTTTGCACCAGGCCTCAGTGTCAGCCCTGCAACTTTCAGAGCTACCCCCCCCCCCACCACCACCACCACGTGCCAGTGCCACCATGCTGCAGAGCCACCACGTGCCAGTGCCACCACGTGCCAGTGCCACCACGTGCCAGTGCCACCACGCTGCAGAGCCAGGGCTGTTATTTTATCTATGGAAGTTATCTTAGCACTCTTGTGTCCTCAGCAAAACTGATGTGCACATTTTCTTTTCACAATGTCCTGGATGCTCTGACCAGTATTAACCGTCTATGGGAGAGGAAGGAGGGGGCGAGGAGAATCTGCCATGTCTTGCTGCTGCTGCTGCCTCTGGGCTACTTGGGGGAGAATTTCTAAACATGTGCAGAAGGGCCAAGAAGACTTTCCCCTGCAGAGGGGGGAGAGCAGGGAATAGTATATAGTATATGCTGCCAGCTCTCTCCCCTCCCTCCCTGTGCAGTGTGTGCAGGACGTGATGCTGGTGGAGACTATAAGCCATCATGGATCCATGTAAGTGGGGGAGCTGTGACATGTGTGAGCTGGGATGTCTTGTTACCCTGCCTCTCTGCCCCTGTTACCCTGTCTCTCTCCCCGTTACCTGCATCTGTGCAGATCACGGCATGTCAGGGTGTCAGGGCTGCTGGCTCCTCTCCTCCTCCACACAGCTGCAGCCACGTGCTGATGGTGATCATGTGCGTGGAAGGGGGCGGGTCATTTTTCAAGAGGCTCCCATTGGCTCTCTCCTGGCACACAGAGACAGGGGAAGCAGGGGGAGCCCTGATGGTGGGAGGGCTGCTTTCTCTCCTCTCCCCGCACCTGGGCAGTGTCATGGAGGGGGCGGGCCTCTCCCCTGCACAGCACTGATCTCTCCCTACAGAGAAAGACAGCGCTGACAGGCTGAGAGGATTCCAGCGTTCAGTGAGAGTAATCCGGATTTTAGCGCCCCCTGGTGGACAGGCGCCCCTAGGCAGGAGCCTGTCCTGCCTTATAGGTAGCGCCGGCTCTGGCTGCTCCCCCCTCTCTGCAGCCGCTGAATCTTTGAAAAGCATGGGGAGGGTGGGTGCAGCATGTTTACACACATCTGCCAGAGCTGCAGATAGTCAGGCAAGCGGTTTGATCAGAGGAGCTGGCACTGTAAGGCGGTAGTGAGGTTTATTGCTGTGGAGCTCATACGCACTGCGCATTACTGTGAGTTTCATTGCTGCGGAGCTCACACACACACTGCGCATTACTGTGAGTTTTATTGCTATGGTGCTCACAAATGCTAGAGGATCATCCACTCAGTGCCATTGATCATCCACTCACTGCCCTGCAATACAGATTTTTCTTGCAACAGAGGCACTTAGTGGATAACCCCCGTAGGGTTACAACAATAGTTGTAGTTCATTTAAAAGAACACAGTATTAAAAAATATGGTTCCCTTTTATAGTGTCTTCCTTTAACCCCTTCACTGCCGAGTCATTTTTTATTATTATTTTTTTTTCTTTACTTTAAACATGGTCATATATTGTATCATTGGAAAGGCCATGCTCTGGCCTTTCTAATGATACTAAACTTGACCCTGCTAGCTGCCAATGGTCGTGAGTTATCGGGGCTCAAAGGAACCCCATATCTCTCCCCTATCTTTCCTTAGGAGTCAATGAGGACGTTCCCCACACGTCCTCAGCAGTGAAAGGGTTAAGTGAACTACAACTATTGTTTATGAGGACATGAAAATAGTTATAATAATCAGTTTTTCCCCGGGCGTGAGAGTGCCCCCACCTATTTTTCCAGAAATAAAGCACTGAGTGTATGTACAATATTTACATCACAGTGGCATTATTGCAATAATATAACAATTGTATATTTTCTGTCACTCATTGCTAAGATCGTGCACTTGTAGAAGTCTTTCATCTATTGCATTTATCACTCCTGTGACACTTGGGGTTGATGGGTCACCATTTTTTACTTCTATATAGCAGCACACCAACAGACAATCATAATTCACAGAATTTATTTTCAAAAAGGCGCTATTTACTCTTACACTCTATAGCTCTCCACGGTATTTTTCCAATATCTGCTGGGGCTGAAATTGTTTCTAGCGAAACAGACGATATTTTAAAATATATCAGACACAAGCAGCTGATAAAATTCAATCGAGCCGCAAGACAGTTGGTGAAATTCTGGAGAACTTTAGAAGTGAAAATTCTAGGTCAAAATAGTCAAGCCAGAAAAATTCTCCCATTTATCGGCATTTTTTTCTTAACCTTTTTTCCTCCTTTTTAAATCTTTTTTTTCTGTAACAGACCTTTTTATTATCATTCATTGGATCTTATATGTAAATTCCAGACATTTTTGTTCAGTAGTTTTTTTGCAAACAGCGTTTCAAATTTCAAACTTTCAAGCAAACTGTTTTGTTTTTTTTTCACCCCGTTCATCTGCGTGTCGGCTTTTTCCGGCGGCTGCTCGGATTAACCGGCGTGTTCGGCTTGGTTTTTGCGGCGGTTTCTGTGGGTTTTCGGTGAGTGTTCTGCAGGTTTGTGCCGAGTATTCCCTGCACTACAGGGGCCCTGCGGTGCTTGCTGAATACACCACAGGGTCGGTGAACTAGGAGTTGCCGAATTACCCCGAAGTGCGGGGAACGAAAAGTCATCGAACGTGCGGTGACTTTTCGGATCTCTGAATAACACTGCTCGAATTTTCACTTCTCTCAAAGTTCTCCAGAATTTCACCTTTCTCTGAATAACCCTGAGTTGTTTTTAGCCTCTTTAGATGTTCAGTTGGGTTGAGTGCTCAGTGTTTTGTGCCTATTGGTTCCAGTAGCTCCGTTATAAGGTATACATGTTCCGGCTGAGTGCTGCCCTATGGTTGTGTATATAGAAATTGTAGCGCTACTCCCGTGAGAGCCGCTGAGTTTGACGGGCCTTCTGTCTCACTCCAGTGATTACCCACCTCCACCTTCGGCGCCAAGTAATACCAGGACAAGATGACTTTAAATAAAAAGGGGTTTATTAGGACTAGCGAGCAAACCCTTCGTAGGACAAAGTAATCAACAGTATAACAGTATTGAAAGAGTTAATTTAGCATTACTATTCAACTCAATAATGAATGAACAAGACAGCAATCTTTACCATACTTCAGTGCAGTTTCGATCATCAACTATAATCAACGTAACCAATATCAGTAACCTGTCTAAACCTTATACATTCTGCCTAACCACTGGCCAGTGGAAATTATACAAGTGTTCAAGATTGCTAGCGGTGGGGCCCTTGATTCTATCGTTGGGTACCTTTAACATGAAACCATATTTGTATTCCACAAAGTCAGAAAGAAATCTTCGCAAAGTGTCACAGAACAGCAAGATTTGTAACTGCAGCGATCCTCCTTTTAGCTGCAACCTCGCGGGCAGTAGAACTAAGCCGGACAATAAAGTTAGCAATATCAACTCACGCAGGATGGCTGAATACCTCTCTCCGTTTAGACGGTAGCTCGATCGCTATCTTTTAGCGCTGGAATCACTCAAGGACAGATGGATTTCTTCTCCGCTGAATGTACTCGGTCGCTCCCTCTGTCACTGGAACACACACGAAGGCAGACGGACCCCTTCTTCACTGGATGCACGATCCGCTGGTACTGGCAACACGTGAGGGCAACTGGATCTCTCCTTCGCTGAACGCACGAGTCAGCCTCTGGACGCACGATCCACTACGTAGGACCATTCACTTCAGCAGTCTCCCATCCTCTGCACGTGCACTTCCACCCATGGAAAACGCCCCTTCCCTTAGGCACTGCAGGGAGGTGTAGTTCTCTTCCTGACAAATTGCATAGGCCCTCTGTAATTGAGACTACATGTTCCAGAATCCTTTGCATCTTCCTGTCTTAACAACTTCCTTTGCCAGTGAAGAGAAAGGGAAGAAAGGGAAAAAAAGGGGGGGGGGGAGTACTCCGCAGCTGTGACAGGCTGCATGTCTGAGAAACACAATAATACACACACACACACAGTTCAAGTAGCCTGTGCTACAAAATAGATGGGTAAAACTGTATTTAACGGTGTAAATGATATGACATTCCAACTGTATTTTAGCGTTGTAAATGTGACCCATTTCAACTGTTTTAAGCATTGTAAGTCCCAACCCCTATACTGACACCTGGTGAAAACCAGGAGAACTGGCAGAAGAGAACAATCTAGACCAAATAGCCGATTTGGTGAGATAAATTTTGACCTAGAATTTTCACCTCTCCAGTCATTCTCCTGAGTTTCACCTTTCTTTGAATAGCCCTAACATGTACAACGTTATTATATTTCAGTTAGGTTTCCAACTAATTTACAACGCTAAAACACAGTTTTGCCTAAACATATATACGAGTAAATGTTTATTCATAGATCTGTGTGCCAACAGAAGGCATTGCTTCTCCTCTCTATGCCTTTGGCTGGATTTCAGGGTGTCAGCATCGCCAAACTACTGGGACAAATCATCTGCTCTCCCTGTACATTCACTGCTCGTTCCTTCCTAAATGGCATTTTGCTTTTGTATGGAATGACCCGAAAACTATCACAACCTGTGTGTGTTGCAGGACGCTATGCACGGTCGGAAATGGGAACCTTTGTGTGGGGCGCTGTGTTTGCAGGGGGAGCTGCATGAGCGATGGACCACTTCCTGTGTGCGCTCCCACGTGGTTAGTGACAGTGGGGAGTCCATGCACAGTGGGTTCGGGACTTTCTCACGGTTACCATGGGGAAGAAGCGGAGTAATTCGGCTTCTGCCGAACAATCCGAGCAAGAAGCCAAGAAACCGAAAGGCGCACAGGTGGAGTTCACTGGGACCCTGTTCAAATCCATGGTGAAGGATCCCCAAACCGCACAGAAAGGTGAGAGAGGCGGGGGGGGGGGCTGATAATACTGAGGACTGTGCAACATTATACACGAGGGTCTGATACCTGTAACACGGGGGGGGGGGGGCTCAGAACACTCCTAACATGTAGTGGGACCTTGTTGGACTTCATTCTGCTCACACAGCATGGTGTGACCCATAAAATAGGGTTCAGCAACCTTGGCCAGCCAGGTGTTTTAGAACTACAAATCCCATGATGTTCAGCCAACCTAATGAATAACTGAGCATCATGGGTGATTTAGTTACAAAATATCTGCAGGGTCAAGGTTGCTGAGCCCTGACATAAAAGTACAAAGAGGGTTAAGACTAAGTCTCAGATTTTCTGTACAGGGTTACAGTTACAAGTATTTATAAAGTGCCAACAAATTCCTTAGCGCTGTACAATGGGAGAGACAGAATAGCAAATATACATTCACACGGTCGAGAGCATACAATCTAGTATCTATGTTCAGTATAACCTGTTATATATTGGCCTTGCTGTCCCCATGGCACATCCTACCTGTACTTGTCACCCGTTGGCTTAATAAATGGTTTACAAGGACCTTCTAGCTCAGGGCTTGACAAAGCCAGGAGCCTGGTAGCCACTGGCTCCTAGAATTTTTCTCCTGGCTTCTAAATTTCGAGTTTATTTTACACCAATCTGAAAGCAGTCTTCGACATCTAAAAACATCTAGTTGGCTTCAATGTTTTCTTCCGGTCTCCTACATTTAATGTAAATATATCCAGCCCTGGTGTATGTATTTTATATATGAGGTGTGGGTCTGTGTCTGCAGTGGGTAAATACTAAATAGGGTGTACAACAGAGCAAAGAAAATAAGTAAACAAATATAATATGATATAAATGTGAATCAATCAATATAAACAATATCACAATGTACAGATGTTAACAACACAAAATAAGTGTGTGTGTGTGATATATATATATATTAGATCTATCAGAGCGGCCACACTGATATTGGAAGCAACGCTCTACACTTCTAGGCTCAAAAAAGTCACCAAAAGACCAAATGCACAAAAAATACCAAACAGCAAAAAGCACCCAGTGATAAATAAATAGATGCAGCTAAAATCATAATTTGGGTCAGTACAAACCAACTCCCAGATGCAGAGGCAAGATTCACATTTATCAAGGTATACCTTGATAAAGGCGAAACGTTGGCTCCTAACTTTTGTAGCTGGCTTCTAGATTCGAAGCAAATTTGTCAAGCCCTGTTCTAGCTACTATGGTCGCTTAAAGGAACACTCTAGGCAACATGACCACCTAAGCTTTTTTTAGGTGGTCATGATGTCCTAAGTATGCCCTTTTCTTAACTCACCCTTCCGCTGAGCCGATGAGAGACGCAGAGGACTTTACTCCGCCCTCCCAGCTGTCAGCAGAGGGGGATTCGTATTTCCCGCTTCTGCCGACTATTGACGAGTAGGAGACGTCATCGTGCGTTCAGCGCGATGACGTCTCCAACCCGCCGCAGTAGCTGGCGGCAGTGGCTGTGAGATTAGTGTTGCGCGCATCCTCTTGCGCGTAACACTAATCAAGAAGGTGGAGCCGGGAGGAAGCCTGCTGATTGGCTGGTTTACGTGAGAGGCGCGCATTAGCCAAGTTGAAGATTTACGAGGACGGGAGCGGAAGAGGAGGGAGGTCAGTATAAAAAAAAACGCCGTTTTTAGGGTAAGTATTACATTAAAAAAAAAATTACTGAATAACTAGGTAGGGCAATAGGTATTATATAATTTAAAAAAAGGGGGGTGATTTTTAGCCTACAGTGTTCCTTTAAGGTAGGGGTCGGCAATTTTGGCCCTCCAGATGTTTTGGAACTTCATCTCCCAGGATGTTTAACTACACCATAGTTTGGCTGAGCCTCATGGGATTTATAGTTCCAAAACATCTGGAGGACTGAGGTGGCTGACTCCTGCCTTAGGGTTTATTACATGGTTATGGTGGGACTGCCTCCATCACAGAAATCCTGCAGAATTTCTTCATGTAATCGAGTCATTCGTTCTCCTTTGGCATTTCTTGTTGTGTCACTTCAATAAAGGGACACTCGAGCCCCCATGCCTATATTAGCTCTGTGAATTGGTTATAGTGGGCTAAGTGACAGCCTTCCAGGGTTTTGATCAGCGATGCAAACCTAGTGCAGCAGGAATGCAGAGTGAGACCCCCCCCCCCAGCAATGGAAAGGTGGTAAGTTTCCTTTGTCCCCACCCTCTCTAATTACTCCCCAGATATTTCTGAACTACAACTCCCATTATTCTGTGGCCATCCGCTGGGAATTGTAGTACCACAACCATCTGGAAATCTCTGATTTAATCCAGAAGTACATCCTTGTGTAAATCTCTACATCTGTTACGAGGGAGCCTCTATGTTAGCGACTCAACTTGAAGGAGATACTTACGGATACGGGCAGTGGGGCCTCCTGTATCATCCCCTGGTGTCCCAAAGACTCAATGTAGACTTGCACATGCAGGAACGTGCACCGTCAGTTCCGATAGTTCTTCTACTATGTGTTGTCCTCTCTGCGTCCTGCTTGTGGCCAGAGTAGGAGGCGGTGGATTGTGTTGTCCTCTGCACCATTGTGTCAGAGGTGAGTAAGGACTTTTGAATGACTCTTTTTGCTTGTCTTAAGTGATTTTGCTCAAGCAATCTCCTGTAACACGGTTTCTTGCAGCTATTTGTGTTTTCCCACTAGCGGCTGCAGAGGAGAATACAGATAAACTGTGGATTCCTTCGTTATTCTCCACCTACCTGCTCATTCCTTCATTATTCTCCACCTACCTGCTCATTCCTTCATTATTCTCCACCTACCTGCTCATTAGTGCTTTGTATACAAAGTAGTAGGCAGGCGCAGCAGCCGAGCTGCAAGAGGAGTGTGCGGTTTGTTTGGAGTAGCAACGGGGCTGTTATACTTAATGTCTCGCTTGTTAATCAGATCGGCTAGGCTGGATTAGGGCCCATTATGAATTCTTTATAGAAAAGATGGCGTAATAACTATATATTTTTTTCTTTCTGTTTTAGGCTTGGAACGTTTTTTGAATCTATCCAGGAAACTACCTTCTTCTGAGCTGTACGACGTGGTGGAGGGGTACATCAAGATTTCAGTGGAATGCGCTGAAATTCTGAAGCTTTTAGATGGGGAGAGAAAACCAGAGGCTGAGGTAAGCGGGTGTTGTCTGTGGGACTGTGTACATACAGTCAGGTCCAGAAATATTGGGACATCGACACAATTCTAACATCTTTGTCTCTATACACCACCACAATGGAGTTGGAATGAAACAAACACAATGTGCTTTAACTGCAGACTGTCAGCTTTAATTTGAGGGTATGTACATCCAACTCAGGTGAACGGTGTAGGACTTACAGCAGTTTGCAGATGTGCCTCCCATTTGTTAAGGGACCAAACGTAATGGGACAATTCGCTTCTCCGCTGTTCCATTGCCAGGTGTGTGATATTCCCTCATTACCCCAATTACAATGTGCAGATAAAAGGCCCAGAGTTCATTTCAAGTGTGCTATTTGAATTTGGAATCTGTTGCTGTCAACTCTCAAGATGAGATCCAAAGAGCTGTCATTATCAGTAAAGCAAGCCTTCATTAGGCTGAAGAAACAAAACAAACCCATCAGAGAGATAACAAGAACATTAGGCGTGGCCAAAACAACTGTTTGGAACATTCTCAAAAAGAAGGAACGCACCGGTGAGCTCAGCAACACCAAAAGACCCGGGAGACCACGGAAAACAATTGTGGTGGATGACCGAAGAATTCTTTCCCTGGTGAAGAAAACACCCTTCACAACAGTTGGCCAGATCAAGAACACTCTCCAGGAGGTAGGTGTATGTGTGTCAAAGTCAACAATCAAGAGAAGACTTCACCAGAGTAAATACAGAGGGTTCACCACAAGATGTAAACCATTGGTGAGCCTCAAAAACAGGAAGGCCAGATTAGAGTTTGCCAAACAACACCTAACAAAGCCTTCACAGTTCTGGAACAAGATCCTATGGACAGATGAGACTTGTACCAGAGTGATAGGAAGAGAAGAGTATGGAGAAGGAAAGGAACTGCTCATGATCCTAAGCATACCACCTCATCAGTGAAGCATGGTGATGGTAGTGTCATGGCGTGGGCAACTATGGCTGCCAATGGAACTGGTTCTCTTGTATTTATTGATGTGACTGCTGACAAAAGCAGCAGGATGAATTCTGAAGTGTTTCGGGTAATATTATCTGCTCACATTCAGCCAAATGCTGCAGAACTCATTGGACGGCGCTTCACAGTGCAGATGGACAATGACCCAAAGCATACTGCAAAAGCAACCAAAGAGTTTTTGAAGGGACAGAAGTGGAATGTTATGCAATGGCCAAGTCAATCACCTGACCTGAATCCCATTGAGCATGCATTTCACTTGCTGAAGACAAAACTGAAGGGAAAATGTCCCAAGAACAAGCAGGAACTGAAGAGAGTTGCAGTAGAGGCCTGGCAGAGCATCACCAGGGATGAAACCCAGCGTCTGGTGATGTCTATGCGTTCCAGACTTCAGGCTGTGATTGACTGCAAAGGATTTGCAACCAAGTATTAAGAAGGGAAAGTTTGATTTATGATGATTATTCTGTCCCATTACTTTTGGTCCTTTGCAGATGTGCCTCCCACTTTTTAAACTGAGGTAAGTCCTACACCGTTCACCTGAGTTGGATGTACATACCCTCAAATTAAAGCTGACAGTCTGCAGTTAAAGCACATTGTGTTTGTTTCATTTCAACTCCATTGTGGTGGTGTATAGAGCCAAATATGTTAGAATTGTGTCGATGTCCCAATATTTCTGGACCTGACTGTATCATCCCCCAACCATGAGCAATATTACCAGCTGACGCCTTGACGTTCTGTATATTCACGTATTTACCTGTTGATTATGCACCTTATTTGACACGATCACACGCCCTTGAAGGAAAACCTTACACAGGCTTCTGAAAATATCAACAGAGAATATTGTCAGGTAAAACCTGTGTTCCATTAATGCAGGGCTCGACAAATCCCAGACGCCAGGTCGCCATGGCGACCAGAAATTGCATCTTGGCGCCTGGGATTTTGTCAGCCCATTCACTGTTGGCACAAGTGTGAGAAATCTTTATTGCAGCATCTGCCCAGCAGCTCTGGGGGGGGGGGGGGCTGCGCCTCAGACTGTCGCCGATTGCCAGGGGGCCAGCTTCCCCCACTGCTCCTCCCCCTTGGCATCACACGGAGACGTTAATGCTCAGCACAGCACACATTCTCTTCTGTTGCTCTGATGTGTATCTTTACAGATGCACAGCGCAGGTTTACACACAGTTACGCCTCTCAACCTTCTTAGGATCCTTAAGAACTTTGTACATTTCAAACTGGAACAGCCGTGACAGATGCAGAGAGGTATGATTAAGGCCCTTTGTGGCCGAAACGTCACGTTTTTTCCTTGGGGAGATTCACTCCCGTGAATAAAGATTCATTCTCTAGCTGCTTGAGACCCGGATTACTTGGTTTACTGTATGAGGAGGGGGGTTTTTCGGCACCCCCGCACACGGTGTCTCGGCGCTAGATTTGGTGGGCTCCCGACATTGTGGATTGTGGCGCTTGTGGATGACCTCAGATGCAGAGACTGGAGACCATCGCTCACTTATTACCATAAAAAATAAATGGCTCCTAACTTTTTTTATCTGGCTCATAGATTCAAAGGAAATTTGTCAAGCCCTGCATTAACCTGTGGGATGGTTAAAGGAAAATATAACTGTCTGGTAGAGTAAATCCTTTCTGTAGTGACGTGTCAAAGCACAGGAGAATATGTAAAACGGGATGTTTATTAATATAATAAAATAAAAACAATATACCTAACGCGTTTCATCCGCAAAAAGGACTTCTTCAGGGTTAAACGGTCAATATTCTACATAAAATCCCATAAACCACACTTGTCTCTTAAATAGTTCCACAAAGTCTTTGGCAGATTGAACACATTCTCCATCAATTCTGCCGATCGTTCCGTTTCCCAATAACGCCGTTTTGCAGCCTCGCTGCACTCGGGTCTCCTTTCGATAAGTCCTATCTGGTGGCTGGCTTTTCATAATGCACGGAAGTAAAACGATCGGCAGAATTGATGGAGGATGTATCCAATTTAGAAAGACTTTGTGGAACTATTTAAGACATTGAGAGACAAGGCGGTGGTTTATGGGATTGTATTTGATCTATAATATTGACTGTTTAACCCTGAAGTACTTCTTTTGTTTTCCCCTCGACCGGCCAAAGAACAGCTCCCGTTGAGGCCGGGGACACACTAGGCGTTTTCTTTAACGTGCTACCGTGCGTTTAAGAAAACGCTGACGCACTGGCCCCCCCTCCACAAGGCTGCAAAGTGTGAACCTCCTATGGAGGATTGCGCTTTGCAGCCCCGTCGACGCGTATCGACAGTGATGATCTCTAGGTGCACGCATGCTACACGCGCACTAAGTGTGACTGGCTCCGTCCGCAGCATCACAACGCTGCGACGGGCGCCGGTAACGCTAGTGCGCACCAGAAGACACCTAGTGTGCCCCCGGCCTAAGGTGTCAGACCCTCGGCAGGATTGAAACCAGTGTGTTCCGGGCTGTCTGTAGTTTGCAACAGTGGTTTGACTTTGTGAAGGTGTACGTTGGCACCAGTCATTAATGCACAGACCTGTGTGTCGGTGAATATTGCCATGTGGCCTTTAAGGGGTTAAAGAGCACCTACAGATTCCACAGAAAAAGTGGAAGTAAAAAAAAAACATTGCATGCGATTTTCTGTGTTTAATATCTCGGTTTAATTCCATGAAACCTGCAAATGGCGAACCATGAAATCTGTGTTTTTAAAATCTGTATTCGTTTTATCTAACAAGAAAGATGTCGTTACGTTTAGATCATGGTCATTTTCCAAGTGCTGGAAGCCATTCTCCTGAGGACGGCAAGCGACCTCTCACATCTAAACGTGGCCGGCGTCAACATAGTGAAGAAAATGCTCAATGCGCACATGAAAACCCTCTACGCGTGTCTCTACGCCGAGACTCACAGGTGAAGCCCTTTCCGCAGTGATGATTGTTTATGGTGGAGGAGGCGGCGGCGGCGGCATGGGGTGCGCTCGGTACTTTTAACATTTTGTTTTCAAGGAGTCCTTTTTATTTATTTTTTTCTCAGATTTCATTTCGTTAACCAGAAAGGGGGGGGGGATTTGTCTTCCTTTTTATTATTGGCAACAGTGACCGTGTATTAAAGGAACACGGCAACTAAAAAAAATCCCCCCCCTTTTTTTTTTTGCTCTTAAATAATTGCTCGGATGATGTCCGAAATATAGTTTTGTTTTTTTTTGTTCTTTTTTTGGGGGAGGGGAATTACTTACATTTTCCCGCTCGTCCCCGTCGAGCCCCCTCACGGGCTTCCAAAATCCGGAGGTCCTTGCCGCAATTTCTGTGGCTACGCAAACGGTGTGCCGTAGGACACAGAAATGTGTGCATAGCTCGGAACATGTATACTTTGCGTACACAAGTCCTGTAGAACCTGCACAGAACAGTGTATCAGAGCTGTGAGCACACGCCCAGATTTTGTCAATTCGGTGCCTACCGTGGGCCATCTCAGGGTGACGTCGGCATGCCCTGTGCTTGCAGACGTCACTGGTGACTGGCAGCCGGGAAATTAAAACATCCAAGCTGCGGGTGATGCTAGGGTGAGCAGAGGAAACTCTTCCACTTCACACAGTGATTCCTGCCATTACAGGGAGTGGGGGGGGACACTGCAAACATCCTGACCAGTCGCTTTAAAACGCCAAAGTGTCACTTTAATTATTATACCGCTTTCTGAAATTTGAGGATTTCCAAATATGTAAAATCTTTAATGTCAACATGTTTTGTTTTTTTTTGTCATTTATTGATCAATAAAGAAGACAATACACAAATTTAAGCTTAAACAACTTTTTAAATTTCTTTTGTTTTTGGAACCCCTTGGCTCCCGCAGGATGTCTCGAATTTGTCTTAATCTGTTGGCAGCGATGGTGACGCAAGGCCCGGACTGCGCCAGGGATTTCTTCAGCCACTTTGATTTCAACAACAAGTACCTGCCAACCCTGCTGAAAAAGAGAGACAAACAGGTGCCCGGACAAGCTCCGCATATTTTTCTTTTCCCTCTTCCTTTCTCCCATTGCTCATGTACAAATATTTGAGTTTGTTTTTCCTCCTGTTGCTTTATTTGTTATCGTTCTCATGATTTATTGAGCGGTGACACTTTCTGCAGCGTTTTATTATAATGTGCAGGAAAAAAAGCTGAAAAGCAGAAAACTAAAACACACTGCAAGTTTTTCGCTATAAACTGGCCTTTCGTTGAAAGATCTGGGGACTTTGTTTCGGGAAACTAGTGCGATAAAGTTGAGTGAATTCTCTAGGGAGCAGCCATTGCAGGTCGGCATCTCGTACTTTTCAAAGTTCTTTCCTCCGTAGTTTCTGCCGAAGTTGTGGAGCAGATTTCTCTGCATGGTTTTCTATGGGTTTGCTATTCCGTGTCAGTTTCACCAGGTTCAGTAAAGTTGTTTTTACTGTTTGCAGCGTATTATTTTTTTTCTTCCATTGGAGCTCAATGGGGATCGCTACTTTATAATCTCTTATCGAGTGTTCCCCCGTGTTGCGAATGTTGCAAAACTGAATGGACAATAGTTGCAGTTTACTCATTTTCAGGGGCGTCGCTAGGGGGGTGCGGGGAGCGGGCCGCAACGGGTGACATCCTAAAAAAAAAAATTTTCCTTACACAAAAATATTTTACCAGGAAGGATACATTGAGAATTCTCTCATTTTCAAGTATGTCCTGGGTAGGCAAGGCCCAGGATGGCACTTTCCAGGTGTGGCAAAAAAAAAACACCGCAAAGAGGATATTCACAGAGCACCAAAATGAAGCACACATTTCAGTGTTCTGTTGTTCCCCGCACTTTGGGGAATCAAATTTCCCCGGTGAATTGACCACAGGGTCCCTGAAGTGCAGGGAATCAGCCACCGAATGCTGCCGCAAACCCGTCGCCTGCTGTTTTAAAAAGAACTACTGAACGAAAATGTCTGGAATTAACATATAAGTTCCTATGAATATATAATAAAAAGGGCTGTTACAGAAAAAAAAGAAAAACTGCTATTAGAAGAAAAAAAGGATTTTTTTTTTTTAAAATGCCTAAAAGATACTAAAAAAATCAATAAATGAAGCGATTTTTTTTACTATGGATTAAAGGCATATACGGTTTATTAGATATTGGATTAAAACAGGTATATTTTTAACATTGAAACCTATGGTGTTCGTTCGCCCTGAATAAACCTGCCAAATGAAAACACCGGACATCAGGACATTTCTTTGCTGTTCGGTGTCTCTGAACAGATTAACCATTACTTCTCTATGGGGACTTTCACTGCCTTCGAACAGGCACCGTACTTGCTGTCAGTTTGCCAAAATTTGTGAATGAGCATATCACAGAGCTCCACAGCAATAAACCTCACAGTAATGTGCGCGGTGTATAAGCATTCAGTGTTATATGGGAGCACTGATTTATGAGTAAAAGTAGTTAAATATAACCCTGTAAAACTCGGGGGGTGACACCTTAAGTTACCGCACCGGGTGACACCAACCCTAGTGACGCCATTGCTCATTTTCCAGAAAATAAATTCTTCACCTGCCGAGGTTACATCTTCCGCATATATCGACAGGTCAACATAGATGCAACAGTGTGAATGTCATCATTACCACAACAGTGCTTAGTGAATAACCCCCTAGAATGTTCAAAGCATCCAAGATATTTTCCATTTGTTGTCCTTTTTTTTTTTTTTGTAAAAAAAAATTGCAGAAGGGGACAATACAACCAAACCCCCCCCCCCCAGGGGAAGGGGTAGAGTTTTGGGGTCCAGAGACTATCTTGGGCTCAAACTCCACAGACAGAATAGACCAACACAACACGAGAGGACACCTTGAGCCCCATGAAATGACGGCATAGCACGATGGAGGACAGCGGACGATTCGGCTTTAGTAGTTCTTGGGAAGGGCTCTAAGGATATTATTAGCTAATATCTCCGAAATTGCCAACGAATTCAACCGGACGGTGATTTTCACCATTCAGAGCAATATAGGGGTTATTCAGAAAGAACTGAAATGTCGGTGCTCTCTCGTTCGGTGCGCTTCGGCGATTCCATTTTGCCGACCCCCGCGGTGAATTCACTATTCAGCACAGGGTCATCCCCGAAGTGCGCTGGACACAGAATCGCCAAACTGCGAATAAAACCAAAAAGGAACTGCGCTATTCTAATAGGTGTTTAAAGCAATACAATTACATTAAAATGCTTTTAAATAATAAAAACGGCCCCATTAAAAAATAAATAATTCAAAGGTCTGTTGCGAAATAAAAAAAAGCCTTAAAAAATATTGAGTCTCAGATTTCATCTTCTAAAAACACAGAAAAGTTTCAATAAATAAAAGGACAATTTGCTGAAAATAAAAAGAATAAACGGCTGGGTGGAGTAGAGGTAACATCACTGCTCTGCATGGAGAGAGCCTGTGGAGACATGGGTTCGATCCCAGCAAGAGCACCTCTCCAGTAAGTGTCCTTGGCAAGACACCTAACGGTACATACTCGCCACCCAGGACATACTTGAAAATGACAGAAATCTCAATGTATCCTTCCTGGTAAAATACTTTCTCAAACCCCCCCCCCCCCCCTCCAAAAAAACCTGTTAAATAAAACCAATTTTTTTTACATTGAATCCTTTGGGATTCACCTGTTTAAACCTGTCGAACTGAATGGCTGAAAATCAGGGCATTTCACTGACATTGCTGTTTGGTGTTCTGTGAATAGATTAACCATTACTTCTCTATGGGACAATTTTGCTGTCGCCGAACTGCACCGTATTTCGCTGTCAATTCGCCAGTATTTGGTGAAATGACAGCTTAGTGAACAGGCGAACTGCCACAAAATTGCTCCGTACAGTGCAATGCAGTGGCAAGTTCGGCGCTTAGTGAATAACCCCTTATGTGTATTCACAAATCTGTCAATCGTCTCATTGGAAACTATTCATTCACCTATTCACAGAATGCTGAATTGCAACGCTATTTCGGTGAAATTACCTGATTTTTGGTGTTTCAATTCGACGGATTTAAACTGGCGAATCCCATGGGTTTCAGTGTAATATAAATTTTAATTTCTTTTTTAAAGAGTTTTTATTATTTTTTTTTTTTTTTTGCATAAACCATTTTTTAGTTTAAGACCTTTTTCGTTTTTATTTCTTTCAAATTACTGTTCATTTTTTCTTTCTATTTTTTATAAAAAAAATATATGTTTTTAAAAGACCTTTTTTTATTATTTAGACACATTTTTTTTGATTTTAAACTCCCTATTAGGAAAGTAGTAGACTTCCTCTTTTATTTTTTTCCTGCAGTTCGGCAGTTATTGGCGCAATTCGGCGGTTTTCCCCGACGCCCGATAACTAACTGCTTCGGCGACTCACAATTTCGGCAAAATACAGTGACCATTCGCTAAATGGGTAATTCACCGTATTTCCAGCGTAATGGAATCGCTGAAGTCCATCTGGAATGGGCAGAAATGCAGCGCACCGACATTGCGTTCAATTTCAGTGCTTTGTCAATAGAACCCCAGGTGTCACAATTGGCCGCTCTTTTAATGCAAGCCTTGTAGTACATGGATCTCAAACTCTGGCCCCCGGATGTTTCTGAACTACAAATCCCACATTTCTCTGGCAATTTACTGAGTTCAAAGAATTCTGGGAGTTGTAGGCTGTCAGCATATGTGGGCCAGAGTTGGAGATCCTTATTATAGGAATGATAAAATCTGGGGTTTGGGCATAGGGTGCATGGCTGAACCACTATGAAAAGGCTATGCATCAATTTGCATCGGATTTATTATTTATTAAGCGCCAACACATTCCGCAGCGCTGTACAAAAGGTGCAATGGGTAAAGACAGGACAATTCTACAATACACACAGGAGGTGGGTGAGTATTCCTGCCGGCAGATACAGGAGGACGTGAGGGATTTCCTCTATTTGTGACTTAATGGCTTAAATCGGCTAGTGGTTTCCATATGTGATAACATGAGCTGTATATCCAAGCGTTCCTTTTCTCTTCTAGGGGAGACCCGACGTCCGAATGGCGTATATTCAGTTTGCCCTCTCCTTCCTGATCTCTGGAGATAACACCACCATCATCCATATCCTTGAGCTAAAAGGTATTTATTATTTCCCTGGAACATCAGAAAAAGACAGGACCTAGATTATTTTATCTGTGATTATAAATGAATTTATTTTTAAAAAAATCTTATTGGATGCCGGTACCTAATCTGCACAGTAAGGCATTTTAACCCCTTCAATACCAAATGATTTTCTAGGAAACAATGTTTTTTTTTTTATTATTTATTATACAGTAACAAAATATTTGGGAAGATTCACAATTTATTCCTTACTGTATCAATGTTTTTGGCAGGGAGATGTTGCCACCTGCTGGCCAAAAGGAGTTACTGCGGTTCTGCTCTTTGTGCAGGATCTGCTGGCTAGATGTTGTTTAGAAACCTTCCCAGCTGGTTTAAAAAAGTGTCAGCACCTTGGGCATGATGCCCGATGTGCTAAAATCTTGGTGGAACGTTCTGGAGCGCAAATGCCAACGAATTTCATTTGCAATGATACAGCATAGCTCCAGTTTAGTTTGTGTTCGCACGATACCGAGCTGCTGTATTCACTGGTGCTAATCGTGTAAACCTGATCACGGTGGTGAAGGACTTAATGTGTGCCTGTCATACTCGCCTCCCGAGTATGACAGGCCACCATCATTTGTTTCCTATAGACCTGACAGGTAAACACATGCAGCTCTGAGGCGCGTTCAGTTCCTCGGCCGTTGCAAGTGCTAAGTTAGCAACTTGGCACTGAATGCTGTGCTGCATTTCAGCGCTCAGCACTGCTAACTTAGCACTTGCAGCCAAGTCGAGAGGTGCTGCGGGGTTAGCTGAGTGTGACGTGGGAAAGATGGCCGCCTCCACGCAGCAAATAATCCAATAAGGAAATGTTCAGTTGGAAGGTTTGGTGGCGCAAAACAGCAAATATTTATTGGAACATGGTAAACAGGAACACTAAAGGGTAAAAAATGGACAAAAGTGGATTTTGCAGAAACAGCACCTTTCATTAAGCAATCCTCTGCCCTTTTGCTTCAATATTCACAGCCAAAGCGTTCAGTGAGACTGCTACAATGGAGCAACTCAGCAGCTGCTGAGGAACTGAACAGGTCTCTGGACCTCAGATTGCTGTGCTAATGCTGGCACCATTATACATGTTTTAAATACAGAGCACTATGGACATAATTTATTTCTTATTGCACTTGCTACATGGGTCCTGATTGAATATGTAACATTTCTATTAAAAGCAACCCACGTTTTCTGTCTCGGGCGACACGTTTTCTGTCTCGGGCGACGCGTTTTCTGTCTCGGGCGACGCGTTTTCTGTCTCTGGCGACACGTTTTCTGTCTCTGGCGACACGTTTTCTGTCTCGGGCGACGCGTTTTCTGTCTCGGGCGACGCGTTTTCTGTCTCGGGCGACGCGTTTTCTGTCTCGGGCGACGCGTTTTCTGTCTCGGGCGACGCGTTTTCTGTCTCGGGCGACACGTTTTCTGTCTCGGGTGACCCGTCACTGCAGAGTTTTTACAGTCTTTGTCTTAATGTGAATAATACAACAAACAGATGGTAGGCCTGTACCGCCACCAAATATCCCAAGCCAGCCAGCAATCAGTGGTTTCCCCCAAACCAGTGTACAATTCAAGAGACAAATACGTAACTGGCGGCGCGATATCAGTCGCTGCGGGATTTCTTGGTGGTTCTCTTTGGTGGTACCGTCCACATATATGAAAAACAATGAAAAGTGCAATAGTTAATTTGTCTTAATGTGTTTTTCTCGTTTTGTTCAGATTTCCTGGGAGAGATTTTTAGCACTGGCATAAAGGAAGACAGGATTTCTACTATCAACCTGCTGTGTTCTCTGCTTGAAACCAAAGTACTGATATTTCTACAACTAATGTGTCATTTCATAGCATTATTTATATTTAACACTAAGTTGGCACTTTTAAAGGGCCAGTACCACCAAAACATGTAATGTCCTTATTGTGTTTATTTGATGTTGCTGATATCTTACATGTGCTTTGTTTTTCTCTTGCTAAGAAAATATTTTCCTCTATATGTGTCACTGGGCGCATCCATTGTGTGATATTTTCCTCTGTATGTGTCACTGGGTGCATCCATTGTGTGATATTTTCCTCTATGTGTGTCACTGGGCGCATCCATTGTGTGATATTTTCCTCTATGTGTGTCACTGGGCGCATCCATTGTGTGATATTTTCCTCTATGTGTGTCACTGGGTGCATCCATTGTGTGACATTTTCCTCTGTATGTGTCACTGGGCGCATCCATTGTGTGATATTTTCCTCTGTATGTGTCACTGGGTGCATCCATTGTGTGATATTTTCCTCTATGTGTGTCACTGGGTGCATCCATTGTGTGATATTTTCCTCTATGTGTGTCACTGGGTGCATCCATTGTGTGATATTTTCCTCTATATGTGTCACGGGGGGCATCAATTGTGTGATATTTTCCCCTATATGCGTCACTGGGTGCATCCATTGTGTGATATTTTCCTCTATATGCGTCACGGGGGGCATCAATTGTGTGATATTTTCCCCTATATGCTCCTTACTGTGTGTTTTTGGCCATAGAATGGAATGAATGGGTCAGTCACCGACTCACATCCATTGTATTGTGTGGAATTTTTTTCAAAGGACGTCATCGGGGTAGATTAGACGTCTTTTAAGCTCCCTGTCATATCTCCGTCATCTGCCAGCTGGAGTAGCTTGGAGAACGCAATAGCTTTATCTAAACATCCTCTCCTCCTCCTCCTCCATTAGCTGTTAAATACTGTATACAATCAAGCACAGCCACAAAGTAAAACTCACCAAAAGATTTTGGTAAATATTGAATCATGGGAAAGATCTCCACAAATGGGAGCGAGCGAGAAAAACCTATCTTTTATTTTTCCTTTTTACGTGCAATTACTTCCAGCAAAGAAATAAAAAGCAGCAGCATGTGTTTCATAATGTGTTTTTGTTTGAAATGCACAGTAATCTAGTTACAGCTTATATAGGTGGTAGTGTCCCTTTAACGCAGTGGTTCAAACCCTGGTCCTCGGGACCCTCAAACAGGCCAGAGATACTAAGGATCACTTTGGGGAAATGCAGACTGAATCCTGTAATCACTGAGCAGCAAATTATATCCCCTGTGCTGTGCTTCACATATCCTGCAAACCTGACCTGTTAGCGGACCTGAGGACAGGTTTGGGAAACACTGCTTTAAGGAGTCAAACACACCTGCTATTTTAACCTACATGTAAGTGCGCAGTGCGTCTGTAAGAGGTTCATAATGTCTCCCACATCCCACGTGTCCTATAAATTAGCTTTTTTTTGTTGTTGCTTTTACAAGAGGTTTTTGTAATCGCCCCTTTCCTTGGGTTCTAGGTTGTTCACAATAAAGCGGTTACAAAGACTCAGAAAGTTCGCTTTTTCACCTCTGTCGTCTTAAATCACATCGCCTCGCTGTATCGCTGGAACGGAATTGTTGACGTTGGCACAGAGGATGTCAAGGTAGGCGCCTGTTTAGCAGGTTATGTACAAAAATGGTTTGTTTGTGTTTCTGCCGACACGGTAGGGTTGCTGCAGCCTTAATGTTCATAGGTTTCACATATGGCGGCTTTATTGCGTATGTCTGAAGTGAGCAAGTCGTACGCTCTGTAGGGATTGCAGGGAGCAGGGCTGAGTGTGTTGATTAGGCTGGGGAAGGTTTGCGCTGTGCTTTCTGCGGTGTCTGCCTGCTTTCCCTCTTAACGAGCTGGGGTGATTCATGTTCGTCAACACTTTAAACGTGATAATCCGTGCAAAAGTTTTTATTGCCTAGAGCAGGGGTCAGCAACCATAGCCCTCCCGATGGTTTTAGAACTGCATCTCCCATGATGCTCAGCCAGCCTAATGAATGGCTGAGCATCATGGGAGATGTAGTTCCAGTACATCTACCGCGGATTTAATTTTATTAACTATGTATTGCTAATTATTTATCGATGCCTCTCCTCCTCCTTTCCTTTATAAAGAGCGCTAAGGATTCTCAGGAAGCTGGAAAGATAATGGTGAGGGAGCTGGCCCATGGCTTCCTGGTGAAACTCTGCTGCTCTCTGAAGCACGGCATCAATTTCTACGACCCCAGCCTTGGCACGGCAGGACGGTAAACTAATTTAAACCTCCCATTTGTTTCTTACAGATAAACACGGGAGAATGTGCAAACTACTATAGGGGTTATTCATAAAGCACCAAAATTTCAGTGCTCTTTCGTGTGGTGCAATTCAAGATTGCCTACACTGCAGTGAATTCAGTTTTCGACACAGGGTCCCCGAAGTGTGTCGAAGGGAACCGCTGAACGCCGCCGAACAGGGGTGGGAAAAAAAGGAAGCAATTTCTAAGGCGCTTAAAACAAAAAAATGCATGGAAATAATATATATACAGTTGCAAGAAAAAGTATGTGAACCCTTTGGGACTACGTGGAGTTTTGCATGAATTGGTCATAAAATGTGCTCTGATCTTCATCTAAGTCACAACAATTTGAAAAACACAGTCTGCTTAAAATAATACAACACAAACAGTATATGTTTTCATGTTTTTATTGAACAGAACATGTAAACATTCACAGTGCAGGGTGGAAAAAGTATGTGAACCCCTAGCCTAATGACTTCTCCAAGAGCTATTTGGAGCCAGGAGTGAGCCAACCTTGAGTCCAATCAGTGTGATATTATTGGATGTGTTGCTGAAAGCTCTCCTGCCCTTTAAAAACACACACACCAGTTTTGGGTTTACTGGTTTAAAGAAGCACTGCCTGATGTGAACCATGCCTCGCAGAAAAGAGCTCTCAGAAGACCTACGATCAAGAATTGTTGACTTGCATGAAGCTGGAAAGGGTTACAAAAGTATCTCCAAAAGCCTTGATGTTCATGTGTCCACGGTAAGACAGACTGTCTACAAATGGAGAAAGTTCAGCACTGTTGCTACTCTCCCTAGGCATGGTCGTCCTGTAAAGATGACTGCAAGAGCACAGCGCAGAATGCTTAATGAGGTAAAGAAGAATCCTAGAGTGTCAGCTAAAGACTTACAGAAATCTCTGGCACATGCTAACATTTTTGTTGACACCTCTACAATAAGGAAAACATTAAACAAGAATGGAGTACATGGGAGGACACCACGGAGGAAGCCATTGCTGTCCAAAAAGAATATTGCAGCACGTTTGAAGTTTGCAAAAGAGCACCTGGATGTTCCACAGCACTACTGGCAAAATATTCTGTGGACAGATGAAACCAAAATTGAGTTGTTTGGAAAAACCACACAACTCTATGTGTGGAGAAAAAAAGGCACAGCACACCAACATCAAAACCTCATCCCCACTGTAAAACATGGCAGAGGGAGCATCATGGTTTGGGGCTGTTTTGCTGCCTCAGGGCCTGGACGGATTGTTGTCATTGATGGAAAAATGAATTCCAGAGTTTATCAAGACATTTTGCAGGAAAACGTAAGACCATCTGTCCGCCAACTGAAGCTCCGCAGAGGATGGGTGATGCAGCAGGACAATGACTCAAAGCATACAAGTAATTCAACAAAAGAATGGCTTCAACAAAACAAAATACGCCTTCTGGAGTGGCCCAGTCAGAGTCCTGACCTCAACCTGATTGAAATGCTGTGGCATGACCTTAAGAGAGCGATTCACACCAGACATCCCAAGAATATTGCTACACTGAAACCGTTTTGTGAAGAGGAGTGGTCCAAAATGACTCCAGATCGTTGTGCAGGTCTGATCTGCAACTACAGGAAACGTTTGGTTGAGATTATTGCTGCCAAAGGAGGGTCAACCAGTTATTAAGTCCAAAGGTTTACATACTTTTTCCACCCTGCACTGTGAATGTTTACATGTTCTGTTCGATAAACACATGAAAACATATAATGTTTGTGTTGTATTATTTTAAGCAGACTGTGTTTTTCAAATTGTTGTGACTTAGATGAAGATCAAAGAACATTTTATGACCTATTCATGCAAAACTCCACGTAATCCCAAAGGGTTCACATACTTTTTCTTGCCACTGTATATATATATATATATGTGTCCTATGAATAACAATAAAAGGTCTGTTACAGAAGTAAAAGAAATGGCATTAATAAAAATACTTTTTGCTGCAAATGAAACCAGGAATCCCCCCCCCCCTCACATTGAAACCTATGGGATTCACCCATTTCAAACATGTTGAAATGAAACCACCGAAAATCAGGGCATTTCACTGACCTTTCGGTGCTGTTCAGCGTTCTCCGAATAGATTAACCATTGCTTCTCCATGTGGAGTTCCACCATATTTCTCTGGCAGTTTGCCAATATTTGGCGAATTGCCTTCGTCCTGAATAGCCAAATTGCACCATATGAAGAAATTCAGCACTCTTTGAATAACCCCTTATGTATGTATGTATGTGACTTTGGGAAGAATATTGGTAGAGCCTGCTGAGCGGAGCAAGACACGGATCACGCGGCCATAAAAATACTTTCCTATGGAACGATTTTATGATCTGATGTTGATCCAGTCGGTGTAGATACCTGTTGGCTCGAATCTTATAGTCTACCTCCATTGAGTGGAGTGCAGAGGTCGGCAACTTTGGCCTTCCAAATGTTTTTGAACTACATCTCCCATGATGCTAATTAGGTTAGCAGAGCCTCATGGGAAATGTAGTTCCAGAACGTCTGCGGGGCCAAGGTTGCTGAACTCTGGCATACTACATCTTTGCATGCAGAGATGTCCCACTATTGAAATTTCAGATTTTTTTATATATAATATATGTGTGTGTGTGTGTGAAACTCAAAAAATTAGAATATGGTGCAAAAATTCATTTATTTCAGTAATGCAACTTAAAAGGTGAAACCAATATATGAGACTCCTTACATGCAAAGCAAGATAGTTCAAGCCGTGATTTGTCATAATTATGATGATTATGGTTTACAGCTCATGAAAACCCCAAATCCACAATCTCAGAAAATTAGAATATTGTGAAAAGGTGCAATATATTCTAGGCTCAAAGTGTCCCACTCTAATCAGCTAATTAAGCCATAACACCTGCAAAGGGTTCCTGAGCCTTTAAATGGTCTCTCAGTCTGGTTCAGTAGGAATCACAATCATGGGAAAGACTGCTGACCTGACAGTTGTGCAGAAAACCATCATTGACCCCCTCCATAAGCAGGCAAAGCCTCAAAAGGTCATTGCAAAAGAAGTTGGGTGTTCCCAAAGTGCTGTGTGTGTATATATATATATATATATATGTATTTTATTATTTTTATACCCAGGGCTGGAAATCTGGTGCTCCTCCGATTCATAGTTTCTATGAAATCGGCAACAGAAGATAAGCTGGTGGCAGAGCTGGTGGTAAACATCCTCAAAGTGTGTCCCGACTTACTGAGCAGGTTCTTCAAGGAGACACAGTACTCCTTTGTCCCTCGGCTGAAGTCCGCTTGGCTGGACAATATTAAATTACTGAAAAAGGTGAGAACCCAAGCATGAGCGTTTGATTTATTTCTGTTTGACAGAACGATTCTAAGCCTGTGTCACTTGTGTTTTTTTAAATTTTATTAATATTTAGTGTTTATCAGTCTCGACCGATCTCTCTATTTTTTCTATTTAATTACATAAAGCGCCGGCTTCCAGCAATGGGCGCGCTTTGATAACTCTCTGAGACGCTCCAGCGTTAACTGCGCATCCTGTGGTTCAAGTAAATTGTGTAATAATACATTTTTTTCTTCATTAAAATAAATACCATTGGTAGGGAAAGAGTTAATGTTTTAGTGCGTTACTGTAAAGACGCGGCTTTTAAGCTGCAGTAACAAAACTTGCGTCTTTACAGTTATCTGTAGCCGACAAGTCCATTCTCAATTAGAGGTTAGGGATAGGTTACTATTGGTGCTTGTTTTTGGGGTTAATTCTAACATTCGGCTTTATTTTTAGGCAACAGATTCTGCGCGTCAACAAAAAGGGGAAGATTCCGCGTCGCCTAAAAAAGGGGAAGATTCCGCGTCGCCTAAAAAAGAAACAAAAATGTAGAATAATGTTAGGGATAATCCTAAAGCAGGGTTCTCAAACTCCGGGCCCCCAGATGTTCCTGAACTACACCTCCCATGATTCTCTGTGCCTTTATTGCAGTCAACAAATTCTGGGATTTGTAGGCAATACACATCTGGGGGGCCCCGAGTTTGAGATCCCTGTTTTAGGATTATCCCTAACATTATTCTACATTTTTGTTTCATTTTTAGGCGACACAGAATCTTCCCCTCCCTTTTTTTTTTTTCTACTCCCCGAATCTGTTGCCTAAAAGTAGAGCCAAAAGTTAGGCTTAGGGTTAACCCTAAAACCAGCACCAACTGTAACCTAATCCTAAAACTAACCCTAATTTCTAGCCATAACTATGGAAAAATGACACTTTTCCTGAGCGGCCGAATTGGAGCGGATTCTTCACCGTATCGTTTTGTTCCATTTTTTTAAAGCCTCGTCTTTGTCATAGTGATCCAGTGGATCTGATCGCAGTTCCCTCTGATGTCTTTTCAGATCTACGAGGCGTTGCCACCGGTCTCTGCTGCCTTCAGGACTACAGAGTTTGTCCCTCTCCCTCGGCTGATAACTATGGTGATGATAACGACGGTGGCCCCCGTGTGTAACAAGGCCTTTTTTACCCAAGGATTAAATGTAAGACACGGTCCTCTTATCCATATCTATATATAATGTTATACACCATAGAATCCTATATTTATAATATTACATGCAATTAAAAACCTGATATACAGTATGTCTCCCATAAATATATGCGACGGAGCAGCCACTTTCTAAAAAACTCAGGAGCTTAATTAATAAAAAATATTGATGTAAAAGATTGTTTTTATATATACAGTATGTCAAGCATAAACACGATCATCAGGTGTTTAGATATCTGGATCAGATACATTGATGTTTGTGGCTGTTCTGAGCAATTTCTGCCCATATTGTGTGAATTAGACTCCCGTCATTTATTATCAGTGAGGTTGTGGAAAATTCATAAATTTTCCTATTAACATGACGGAAAGTTTAAATTCTAATAATGACTCGGAGGCGAGTATTTGCATTTCTCCCTTTATTGCAATCACAGCAGCAAAGGGTTAACTTTGAAAAATGTAACACACAGAAAAAAAAAACCAACAACCCCTCCCCAGCCTGGGGAGGCCCTCCCATAGTCCAGGTCCCGCCCCAATCCCATGTTCAAGTCAGCACTCTGGGATCTTCCACTTCCTCTTCCGAGCCTGCGACAAGGCAACAAAGCCAACTAGAACGGACCAGCTTCAACAACTAACGGAAACGGATCCGAAGATATCAGGCATATCCAGCAGATGTAAATCCATTTAGGACGCTGAAAAACAGTAAGGGACACGGAATGGAAGTTAGAGGCGGAGCCGTAACAGGGTGTATACACCAACACGGCACGTCCATAAACAGACACCCATTCAAACAGACACACCGACAGCAGCGCTAAATGTGTAAATAAAAGCCACTACTCATGAACAGTGTGAAGTTTAATAACATTCGTGAATGTAAACCTCATATGCGGGTGTGTGTAGGACAGGACAGGAACAGGGAGGGAAGGGTGGGAAATACTCGCCTCCGAGTCATTATTAGAATTTAAACTTTCATCATGTTAATAGGAAAATTTATGAATTTTAAGACATGTACTCGGAGGCTCCTATTTGCAAGTTTAACGCCGTCCTAAGACAGCATCCGACATTGCCGCAATAGGTTTAAAATAGAATGTGCGGAAAGTGGATTCCCTAGACCAATCGGCCGCTCGCATAATATCCTCAATGCGACAGCCCACCGACACTGCCCTGGAGGCCACAGCACTACGTGTGGAATGAGCCCCAAAGCAGGGGACGTCGACACCTGCCAACTCCATAAGCCAGCGCAGCCAGCGTGCAAGAGTAGCAGAAACCACCGGTCAGTGGGGAGGACAAAAAGATAAAAACAGGGGCGAGTCTGGTAGGGGACGGAAGGGGGCAGTACGGGACTCGTAGGTCCGTAGGCATCGTACTGGACACAAAAGGGGTTCGTCAGGAAAAGCGGGGAAAAAGGACAAAAGTCAGTGAAGTCTTTGTGCGTCGTGAGATACGAAAACGTAAGCCTTCGGGTACAAAAGATCGAGCCCCAAAATCCAGAGCGCGAACATCACTGACGCGCTTACAAGCGACTAAACAGAACAGCATGATCAATTTGGCGGAAAGAGCCCTGAGAGATAAGAGGTCATTATCTTGCCAGGAGCACAAGAGGGACAGAACTAGATTAACATCACAAGTGGATGTGGAGCGGGGAGCGGGTGGTCTAGTAAGACGCATGCCGCGTAAAAGACGACAAACCAATGGGTGGTTCCCAATAGGAACCCCCGAAAGGCCCGCATGGCCAGCCGACAAGGCCGAACGGGTTACGTTGACTGTCCGGTAGGCCTTCCCCTCATCGAACTGGATGGTGAGAAAGTCTAGGACCACGTTCAGAGGGGCCATAAAGGGATCCAACCCCTCCCCATACACCAAGCAGCCCATTTGTCCCAGGCTGCGCGGTAAGATCGGGTTCCGGGAGCCCAGGATTGGAGGAGTAGGTCTGCAGTGCGGTCCGAAACGCCTGTGGGTCCGCGGGGTTGCCAGAGATCAACCATGCCAATAGCTGCAGTCTGTCCGCCAGGATCAACGGGTGTGGCTGGTCTGACGGATCCAGGAGGAGAGTCCGGGATAGCGGGAGTAATCGCGGAGCGTCCATCGCCATGCTGAGCAGGGTGGGGAACCATGACTGCGACGTCCAATACGGGGTGATGAGGACCATCCGAACTTGATGGCGTCGAACATGAAGGAGACAGCGGACAATCATGGAAAATGGGGGAAACCCGTACGGACGGGCAGCCGACCACGTTTGCAGGAAGGCGTCTGTCGCCAGGGCTTCCTGATCCGGGCGCCAACTGAAGAACACCGGGAGGTGGGTGTTGAGGCGGGAGGCGAAGAGGTCTATGTCGAACGGACCCCAGGTGTCGGAAAGCGCGGAGAAAACGGATGGATGAAGCCGCCAGTCTCCGGAGTCCGAGAGGTGTCTCGAGTTCCAATCTGCCACTTGATTCAGGAGGCCGGGGAGGAACTGGGCCTGTACAGTCATGTTCCTGCGGAAGCAGAACTCCCAAAACCTCTGGGCGAGGACTGTCAGTCTCAGTGATCGTGGGCCTCCGAGTCCGTTGACGTACCGTACTGCGGACACGTTGTCCATTCTTAGAAGAACGCTGTCCGGCTGACGTTGCTTCGTGAAGCACTGGAGGGCGAACAGACCGGCCAGGAGTTCTAAAGCATTGATGTGGTAATCTGCTCTTCTTGTGACCAGCGACCGCCCGTCTCCTCTGAGCCGCAGCGGGCACCCCAACCGGTCTTGCTGGCGTCGGAGTCCACTACCATGGAGGGAGGTGGCGAACGGATCGGCTTCCCGTTCCAGCGAACAATGTTGAGGAGCCACCATCGGAGATCTACCACCGCGTCCGGGGTGAGGCTGATGCTGTCTGCGTACTCCAGACCGGACCGGAGAGAACGGGCCTTCAAGAATTGGAGGGCCCTGTAGTGAAGCGGACCCGGGGGAATAGCTAGTCTTGCCGCTGCCAGGAGTCCGACCATACGGGCCAGAGAGCGTAGGGAGCAAAAGCCCACTCGCAGGAGAGATCGAATCTCCTTTTTTATGGAAACTACTTTGGAGTTCGGCAGGCGTAATGACATTTGAGCTGAATCCACCAGGAACTCCAGGTGGCGCGAGGGAACTAGGATAGATTTTTCCTCGTTTATTAGGAACCCTAGATCCTGGAGGAGGGTTATCGTCCAGGAGAGATGTAGTAATAGGGACCCGCGGGAGGGGGACATCAAAAGTATGTCGTCTAGGTAGATGATTAACTGCACCCCCAGGCGCGTAGGTGGTGTACCACCGGTTTTAGCAGTTTGGTGAAGCACCACGGGGCGGATGACAGGCCAAAGGGTAGGCATGTAAACCGCCAGGTGTGAGGGCCCCACGCGAATTTGAGGAAGTCGCGATGCGCCTGGTCGATCGGGACTGAAAGGTAGGCGTCCTTTAGATCGAGCTTGACCATCCAATCGTTTTGGGATAGAGAATCCCTGAGGGTGTGGATGCCCTCCATCTTGAAGTGGTGGTAGACCACCCACTCGTTCAAGGACCGGAGGTTGATAAAGGGACGCCTGCCGCCCCCTTTTTTCGCTACGAGAAAAAGGGTGCTGAGGAACCCAGGTGGAGCGGGGGACGCGAGCTCTATAGCGCCTTTCTCGTGGAGCGCGTGTATTTCCTCTTGAACCAGATTCATCTGGTCGTGCGCAAAACGAAGAGGCAATGGGAGGGAGTCTTGTACAGGAGGGGATACGAACTCTAGGAGGAGCCCCGAGACTACCTGAAGGACCCACGGGTCCGATGATATGCGTCGCCAAGCGCGGGAAAAAAGACGGAGGCAGCCCCCCACCTGCACTTGGGAACAAGGAATAATTTGGTAAGGACATACCTGCTCCTCGTCGGTAGTAGGAGGAACCTCTGCCGCCACGGTAACCTCTGCCACGCCAGGGACCGGCTCTCGTGTATGGGACCGGACCAGCGGAACCGGTGTTGCTAGAGGAGGAGTTTTCAGCAGCGGGGCCTTGAGCGTCGCGGGAGGTGTTATAGCCCGCTCGGCCAGCAGCGCGACCCCTATAGCTGCCGGCTCTACCAAAAACTCGCTTCTTGTTCGCGAAGATGCGTTTCATGGTTGATTCAGACTTGTCAATGGACTGGAAAGCCTGGGTGTATTCGCCCATATCTTTTAAGAAAGGTTTGCCAAAGAGCATGCCCTGGGCCTTTGCGCCCAAATCAGTGGTGGCCAGGTCAACCAGACCGGAGTCAACTTTTAATAAAATATTTTTCCTGCGTTCAGCAGAGATAGCGGCGTTGGCGTTCCCCAGGAGGCAAAACACACGCTGCAGCCACTCGCCCACTTGCTTGGGGTCCAAGAAGAGATCTTGGGTCTTGGCCTCCTCCACCAACTCAAATATGCGGACCATAGGGCCTGCAACGTCTAGCACTTTGTCCTGACAACTTTTCAGGACACTGTCAATGCCTTTTTTGGCTGACCAACCGTGCCTGCCGGTGTACTTTTGGAAACTCTTGTCCACTACGGGGGTTAGGCACGTTTTACCCGTGGTGGTGGGTCTAGGGCATTCCGCCCGTAGTCTCGCACGGTCCACTTTCTCGAGTGGCCGGCGCATATGGGCATCAACCCATTGCTCGACATGCGCAGCGGGACACCAGGCTGTGGACCTAGGATGTTTGAGGTCCTCTGGCTCGAACAGTGGGTTGCCATGTGGGTCAAGGATGACCGAGCTTTTGGAGCGGACAGCTCTGGCGGGAACCACTGCGGCCATGAGGGCGTGATCCTCTGGAGCGTGGATCTCCAGGACCTCGTCCTCATCAGTCATCGGATCCTCGTATTCATCCGTGTCCGAATACTCGGTCAGCGCAGGTGTCGCCTGGCGTTGTCTTTTGGAGGTGACCGCTCGAGGGGCCCCGTGGTTGAGGGCTCTCTTACGAGGGACCAACTGGGTACTGGGACCTGGCAGTGAGGTAAGGCTGCCATCCCCGCGGCTGCTTGTTGCAGCGTGCGCGTCCTTAGACGGCACATAATCGTCCCCCAGGGGATCAGGCGCCGTCTCATTAGAGGGGCCTTGCGCAGAACTGCGTCTGGAGCCTTGAGACCGGGTAGGGGAAGGCTGTCTATCAGGGGTAGCAGGTACCTGAACTTGCAGCATCGCTGACAGTGATCTCTCCCATGTGTCAGACAGTGAGGAGACAGCAGAACGGACAGCTGTGGACATGGAGGCCTGGATGGAAGCTTCCAGCCGTTGGAGACGCATCTCCGTTCTTGAAATTCGTTTGTGAGATTTTTTATCCACAGAGCTGGATTCTGAGACATTGTCAGACCGAGTGGGGCTGGATGCTCTTATTTTTGAGAGAGACATGGTGCCTGGAGTCGGAGGAGAGCTGCAACTCGTGTGGAGCTCGTGAGGGCAGTGAATGCGCGCAGAAAATTCCCCAAGATGGCGGCCGGGAATCACGCGAGATTCGGCCATGTGAAGGGGCGGAGTCAAGGTCCGGGTGGAGGCCGCGAGCGGGGAGCTTAGCGGGCGGCTGGGGAACTCGTGTAATCGGAGCTGGGTCTAAGCGAGCGGTGACAGGCAGCGCGAGAGACAACAGCTGTTAAAGTAAAGTAAAGCAAAGAGGTAACGGCCCGCCGCCGGAGGGGATGAAAGAAACGATCCTCGTCTGCGGCTATGACCGGGAGCAGGGATCCAGAAGTAAAGGTTAAATAGTAAGGTTGAAATAAAATAAAATAAAAACGTTGTAGAATGGAAACAAGGGACAGATAAGCTTTTCAGCGCGAGCGCCGGTATACTTATCTGGTCCACGATGTTGCCGCTGCGAGAGCAGCAAAGGAAGAGGAAGTGGAAGATCCCAGAGTGCTGACTTGAACATGGGATTGGGGCGGGACCTGGACTATGGGAGGGCCTCCCCAGGCTGGGGAGGGGTTGTTGTTTTTTTTTTTCTGTGCGTTACATTTTTCAAAGTTAACCCTTTGCTGCTGTGATTGCAATAAAGGGAGAAATGCAAATAGGAGCCTCCGAGTACATGACTTAGAATCAGATTTTTTTTTTTTTTAAGTCTTAAAAACCCTTAAGTGTTTAAACTCTATGAGCTTTGAGATGGTGTAGTTTTTGTAATGGAGAGCTCATCCCTTGGTGTGTGTGTGTGTCTGTGTTTTAGGATTATTTTCATAATCGATTGGTTGGCAGATCTTATTTTTTATTCATCAGATAGAAAAAGTAAAATTTTTGTTTACTTAAAAGGAGCTTTATGTAGAAATCAGTCCCTCCCGTTCCCCCCCCTTTTTTTTTTCTGCGCATTATACCTAACTTTCATACATAAGTTATGCGAGATACGCAATTTACCTTTCGCAAACAAGGTACGTGAGCGCCTGCTCAGAGTGATGGATTGATGCTGTGTGCATGGCTCGAGCTCAAGTGCTTTCTCCCTGAACCAACGCTGCTATGAGCTCTTGGATAGACATGATAATGTTCGCACAAATGCAGGGTGAGAATGTGTGGGGAGCACTCCACGCAGCCTGGCCACTTTATGCGTCCTGACTACTTCAGCTCATTAAAGAGTCCTTTTAAAATGACTTCATTAACAAACTGAGTGGAGGGAAGGACCGGAGGTGGGAGGGAGTGAGATTGGGCAAGAGACTGGACCTGAAAGTGGAAGGGACCAAACCTAAACGAAGAATGGCAACTCCAGATCGGGGAGGGGGGGGGTGGTGGCACAGGACTCCGGCTCCAAGTAAGGTTAAAATACTGGCAGTGCAGCTCCTCCACCCAGTGGCAGTATCCCTGGATCTGTGCTATAGCACTGCTACTGTTGTAAACTGAATAAAAACAAACTGGTTATGTCTGTAGCCCTACAACTAAATCATACAGAGTAAAGCCGCGACGCGTCTTCTCCAGTCACCTCCGAGGCAGAATCTGATGTTATTAACGTTTACCTTACGTTTAAACAGTGTGTGCTTTACACATGCCGATTAATCGAACAACCAATCAATAATGAGAATTGTTGACAACTATTTTCATTATCGATTGGTTGTTTAAGCTCTAATATATATATATATATATCCCAAAAAATGGAATATAATTGAAACGAGAGACTCCGGGTGCTCATGTGGTCCTGCTTTGGCTGTGAGTGATGGAATCCTATTGAGGGGCGCAGGCAAGGTCGTAGCTGGGTTGTGGAACAAAACCAAATTATGACACCCAATGATAAATATTAAATCTGTTTGCGTTGTTGACGCGTATTTCTCCCTTTTTTCCAGCTGCCAAACAAAATCGTGAAATACACCATGTTATCCCTTGTCTGCTCCATCCTGAGACGCGCCGAAAAGAACATTCAGCACTGTTTAAGGACGGAGGTCTGGCAAAAGTCCGAGATCTACACTCCAGCCGTCATGTCTGAATTCTCCCAGAAATACCGAGAGGCTGTCAGTAAGGTAAGGACTCGCACAAGAGACGCTGCACCTGTATACAAACACGTGGGATATATTAAATGTAGAAAATACCCGTTCCCCACTGATTTCTTCCATTTTTGAAGCTCTCTCCATGTACCATATATTAACCTCCCTGGTGGTTTTCCCGAGTGTGGCTCGGGGTTACCGCTTTCAGAAATGAAATTTAACCCCGAGCCACACTCGGGAAAACCGCCAGGAGGCTGAAAAAATTGGACAGATTCTGACACATGGCGGTCTAATTCTTTCAAAATTTCGTGTCTAAAAGCATCTCCGTTTTTTTTTTAAGGAAACGTGTTTTTGTACATAGTTAGCCTGTAATAATTATGTCAGGATCCTGGCAAAGGGGATTAGGTATGAGCCCGATATGCGGTGATAAACAAGCTGAGCCACGTAGATGAAGTACAAGAGGGGGTTTATTAGAATACAGCAATATGGACAATGCAGGAATGGAGATGACTGAGAAGGCAATGCAGGGAGGAACCAGACACAGGGAAACACAGCAGGAAACTTACATACAACACGAGACAGGAAACAGGGCACTGGAAGTTTGGAGGCTTGGCAGCTGCGGGTACTGGATGATTGGCAACAGCGGGTACTGGACCCGTGGCAGCAGCGGGTACTGGAGCCGTGGTTGCAGCGGGTACTGGACACGTGGTTGCAGCGGGTACTGGATACTTGGCAGCAGCGGGTACTGGATACTTGGCAGCAGCGGGTACTGGATACGTGGTTGCAGCGGGTACTGGATACGTGGTTGCAGCGGGTACTGGATACGTGGTTGCAGCGGGTACTGGACACGTGGTTGCGGGTACTGGATACTTGGCAGCAGCGGGTACTGGATACTTGGCAGCAGCGGGTACTGGATACTTGGCAGCAGCGGGTACTGGATACGTGGTTGCAGCGGGTACTGGATACTTGGCAGCAGCGGGTACTGGATGCAGCAGCAAGTAATGTACGTAGTCCTAAGTCCATGCAATAGGTCGTGGCAGGCGGCTGGCAAACATAGTGAATGTCCATAAGCAAGAAGTCGGTACACGGGGAAGTCAATATCAGCAGAGGATGGGAGCAGGGAGCAGGAGAAAGGCTACCAGGAAGTGAGTGTAATAATGCAGCCCTGAATCATGGGTGCTCCACCCTTATAAAGGGAATCACAGGCCTATTATTGGTAGCACCTGAGGTAGACAGTCTGAAGGAAAGCAGAAGGTGGCTTAGCAAGAAGCATGCTGCAGTCAGGAGGGTGCAGTACCACTCTTGGCCTTCTTGCCACGGCAGCGACGGCGTGAACCATGACAAATTAGGAATCACGCACTGAAATCCGTGCAATCAAGAGTCCTTACTGGTAAAATCCTTTATAAATAAATTAATTTAAAAAAATAGTAAATACACTGAGTCCGATAAAGTGTTGAAACACAACATAATTTATTATCCCAAAAATAATTATCCAAAATAATGCAATTAAATGATATTCAATAAAATACAACAAAAAAAACACTGAAATCTGTCTGAAAACAAGGGTGAGACGATGTATGGTCTGTTTCTTATCCTGTAGTGCCACCTAGTGGCCGTTCATAATCAGTGCACATTGGATTATACAGTGTATTCTAATTTTTTTCCAAATTTGCTGCCTGGTCCTGCCCCCTGCATCGTGTGACTCGCAGGGAGCCTTACCAGGAAGCAGCTCGCCGTGATCACACTGCGAGGGAGCCAGGAGGAGGTGAGTAAACATCCAGCCCGAGTGTGGCTCGTGGTTACCGTTCGCGGTAGTGAAATTTAACTCCGAGTCACACTAGAGAATACCACCAGGGAGGTTAATATGCGGCTACATGAGCTGGCTTTGTAGATTGTAACATTACAGTCCGTGTGATCTGGTTCTGTCTTTGCATCTTGGAATACAGGTCGTTCAGCCCTTATCCAGAATGCTTGGCACCCCGGCCATTTTGGATTTCCGATTCTTCCAGATTTTAGAATCGGGGAGAATCTGATGTCTGAGAGGAAGGAGATCGCATCAGGAGAGTCGCGATCCCCTTCCTGCTGCAGCCACCAGTGTGTACACACTCTGAGAGCGCTGGGCGGGGTTACTCTATGAACGCGATGCACAGAGTCAGCGAGACTCCGAGCAGCAAGTCACGAGTTGGCATCTCAGAGACTCCCTGCATGTACCACGATCTGCTGCAGTGCTTGGGAGCGGAGATCCTGAGAGGCAGGACTCATCCAGATCGCCCTTAATCCAGAGTTATTAAATCCGGAAGGCTCTGAAAATTCTGGTTTGCGAAGTCTTCTGTATTTTAGAACTCCAGATATGGGGGGGCTTTACCTCCTACATTGATTTTGTAGAAACGCTGTGTGTGATGTATGTGATCCTGCACATACACAGAACCGAATGTTTCTACTCGGCTGGATGGAGTAGAGGTAACATCACTGCCTCTATAACCGTGGAGACCCAGGTTCGAATCCTGGCCAGAGCACCTCTCCAGGAAGTGTCCTTGGGCAAGACACCTATCACACAATATCAGCTGTGGAGTCCAGTGGTAACGTCTCTGCCCTTCGACCATGGAAAACAAGTCAAATACCATTCAGCACATTCCTCTAATACAACTCTGGAGAAGCAAGTCTCGACTTTACGAGAAGTGGATTCAACCTAACCACCAGGTCGCTGATCTACACTCATGGAAAGACGACTCGATCCCACTCAGAAGACGCCACCAGCGAGTGTCCTTGGGCAAAACACCTAACGCTATGGATGATCCTACCTCACAAAATACTTGTACATCTCATAGATTGCAAGTTCCCTTGGGAACAGGGTCCCCCTGAATCAGGTCATCATCCATGTGTGGTATTACAACGTATCAACCCCTTGTACACTGATCTTGTAAAGCGCTGCGGAATATGTGGCGCTGTATCAATAAAGGAGAATAATAATACATTGTTGTAATGAACATTTTAATGGAGTGCTTTATTTGCTCACAGCTCTTACCGGACATCAACACCATCGTGGCGACATGGCAGTCCCTTTTAAAGCGTGACAACGAAGAGACTGACAGCAAGAAAGAGACCTTGGCACCTGCTCCTGAAGAAGAAAATAAATTGCTTTGCTCCTTGCAGGATATTCCGGGAGTCTCGGGAGAAGAGTGCGGTAAGATAAATATCCCATTACGACGAATCGTCCATGGCTGAGGCAGATGCTGTTTTGACACTTTGTGATTGCTTGGGGTTTCAGTCTTGAAACTATACTAGTCGACCGTAGAAGATAAGCGGACGAATCCGCTGTCCTTGGACAAAATAAAAAAGGTTTAAAACAAAAGCTGAAAGTCTGAGAATAAATGCTAACAACTGTGATACAATAGTCCTAATATTTTTGGAGTATTTTAATATTTCATCATTGCTATTTATATATCTATATATATTTATTTCTATTGCGAGTTCTTATTCTGTTTTAACCCCTTCATTGCCATGATGGAATATGCTCGATGTTCAAAAGTTTTTTTTTTTAATTTTCTTACCATTTTATTGCCCAGTTAATCAGTGTAGTTGACCTTGATCGTTTGAGGAATGAGACCTCACAGCAAACGTTTTTCTACATGATCAAGTTCCTTTAACACCTTGACTCCCGAGGTCAAGATAACTCGGTCTTCAAAGGCAACATCGGGTGACAGGTATCGAGTTACTCAGCTGAGCAAGACAAATGCAAATGAAATTCCCAAATTTTCCTAGTCCCGGTGACGGAAAGTTTGGATTTTAATAAGGACTCGGAGGCGAGTATTTGCAATCTCTTTCTTTATTACCCCTATAGCAGTAAAGAAAAAGTGATAACAAGAACTTGGAAAAAAATGTCACACCCCCAACGTGGGGTACCCCTCCTCTAATAAGCCCCGCCCCCTAGTCCATAAATGGTCTGAGCAGGAGCAGTAACGCCCTCTTTCTTTACTGCTCCTGAGCAGACAAGATAAGTATAATTTTCTCCTCTGTTTTTTCCTGTTGTGTGTATTTTCTCTTCAGATTGAGATAATTGCTCAGTTTTTTTTCTCACTGCAACGGGTGCTGACTTACCCCGGCTATAACCGCGGGGGTCAGCACCCGCTCGGCTGCAAAGGAATTTCATTTGCATTTGGCCTCCAGAACATGTCCCTAAAGTTTTATCACAGTGGGTATGATTCCCAAGGTGCTAAACCTTTTTAAAACCAGCAGGGAATGTGTCTAAATGACCCCCCCCCCCCATATGATCCTGCACTGAGCGTAGGTCTGCAGTACCTCCATTTGGCCAGCAGATGGTGACAGGTTATTATGGTAAGGAATACATTGGGAATATATTTTTTTACTGTATAATTAAAAAATGACCCCCCCCCCCCCCCCAAAAAAAAAAAAGAAAAAGCACACTGATTCCTGACAGTGTTTTTCTGGAAAATCGTTTGACATTGAAGGCGTTAATCATGGAATTCTGCTTAATGGAAAATCCCAATATCTTCCAATAACCATGTTCGTCTGCACCAAAGATTATTAACCCTTGCAATGGGCGTGCGTTATTTAGGGATGCACCGAAATGAAAATTTGGGACCGAAACCGATACCGAAAATGACTTTCTATATATGACTATATATACACACATACTGTGTATACATGTGTCTGGTGTGTGTAAAATATATATATATGCTCTCAAATGAAAATTTTGGAACGGAACCGAAAATGACTTTCCCCCTACAATTTATTTTAAGGTTTTTTTGGATAACTGTATTAATACTAGACTTTATTAAATTAATATCATGAATTTAAATGAATCCACATTAAAATTTTTAAGATATTTTTGGTGGAGTAATTTTGCATCTAGTGCATACATTCAAGTGTAAAAACTTTTAGACACACGCACATTTTATAGTTGCAGAAGACATTTACACTTCCCAACATTTCAGAGAACTCTGCAACTATAAAGTTTAGTATTTGTTCTGTGGAGGCTTTTAATCTAATTTTTTTGCCCTCCAACACAACTTAAATGAGTAGATATATATCTATAATCTATAATGGCTCAGATGGAGCCTAAACATCAGTCTGTTTCTCCTTAATCTATTATTATTTTTTAAAAAAAGCAGAAAAACGTTCCATTACCTTTTTGGTGGCTTGGATGTAAGCTCCCACATTAACCCCCCTCTTGTTTTCAGAGCAGACACCACTGGCAGGAGGTCAGTGATAAATCACATATTCCTTGTCACTGAGAGGCCAGAGGTTACTGAGTGCACTGATACTGTGGATCAAGCAGTTAACCCTTTGTGCGCAGAAATAAATTATGTGTAGCAGTTCCTGCCTCTCTCCAATTAAAATTATCTCCAGCTAAGCAGCATTGAAAGAGTGCTCGCTCAGTGTCAGCTGGGATCATCAATTTCCGGATTACTTTTTCAGCTGGTGCTTTGCTTTTGGGCCGAAACCGATAACCCCATTATCGGCAGAATCTATCGGTGGCTGAAATTCCGGGGCATCCCTAGAGTTATTCGCTGCTAGTTCTGCCCTTCCTTGCAGCTGCCTCGCGTCAGCAGGTCATGGCTCCCTCACTTTTGCAATGATGTGTTCCATTCCTGTGAGGTAATCGAACGCGTTGTCTCTCTCCTTTCAGGGTCAGATGATGTCCAGGCCACTCTACTCAAAGCTTCCATCCTCCAGGCCCTGTGTCTGTATCAGCGAGTGGTTCCACACCTGGTGGCTCAGAGCAACTTTGATTTCAGCAAACTTCTAAAAGGTAATAAAATAAGAAGCGAAAGCACCGAAATGGTAAGTATTTCCGGTGTTTTGCGTTTTGCCTCATTTCGGCACACTTCAGCGATTTCATTTTGCCAAAAATACGGTGAATTCACAATTTAGCAAATGATTACTGTGTTTGGTCGAAGTTGGAGTCACTGAAGCAGTTTTCGGACGTCAACGAAAACCACCGAATTGCACCGTTAACTACTGAATTGGCATCCGCGAATTCCATCAAACATGCATGAAAAAAAAAGGACTCATTCTCGTGATAAGAGTTTTACTCAATAAAAATGTGTGTAAATAATAAAACCGGCCCTTAAAAAAATAATAAAAAGGTCTATCACAAAATAGTTTTTTGAAAAATTAAACAAAAATACCATCTAAAAAAAATACAAAAAGATCTTTTTTTAAAAAGTCCAAAAAAATAAAAAGGGTTTTTGTAAAAAAATTAAAAGAATAAACTGTCTTCAAAAAAAATAATTTAAAAAAATTCCCTTTTTTTTCTTCTTTACATTGAAACTTCTAGGATTCGCCTGTTTTTTAAACCTGTCAAAATGAAACGCTCTGCAATTTCAGGGCAATTCAGCATTCTGTGAATAGATGACACAATGCCTCATGCTGGTTCCTGAACAAAAAGGAGCACTCGCCTACCAATAGGTCCAATTCACTGGTGCGACGCAGACTCAAAGACCATGAATTTATTTATTGCATGTATGCCATCACAAAGTTTCGGCTCAGACACAGGCCTTTTTCAAGTCAGAAAGCCTTGAAAAAGGCTCCTGCCCGAGCTGAAACGTTGTGATGGCATACATGCCATAAATCTCCTTCGTGGTCCATCCTTGTTCCTGGTCCTCTTTGATTTTGTTTTCATGCTGGTTCCTGTGCCTGGCCTTTTCTAAGAATTGCATTCGTTCTGGGCGCAGGGTACACGCTATCCCCACTTCCCGGACTAGCAGCGCCGTCATAACTAACCGCAGCTGATCGGTAGGATGATGGCATCAGAGGTGCGGCTGCTGCATTCTTATTCAGCAATTCCATTCATTGTTGCTGATCAATGTAACTGCTTTGTGGAACCTGAACCACATGTCCTGAAGCTCATTGGCTTAAAGAGGGATCTACAACCAATGTTACGGTCCCAAATCAAGACACCAACCCATGCAGCCACCATTGGTCTTTAATGAGTTACTCCTGATTGGCTGAGCCAGTTCCCCGCGCGTGCAGAGCTCACGGCGTCCGAAGAGACGTCTGGCGTTTCTGCTACTGCAAGCGGGTTAAATATTTGCCTAGACGCATGCGTTGCTTTCTGCGTTCTCTTGGTAAAACCTGTTGGCTGTTTGACACTTCATTCATCCCGACCACCTTACATTTATGAAGTGGTAAGGATGCGTGGAATACTCCCTCCCTCCCAGCTTCACTGATCTGGTGAAAACACGGGTGAAGTGGAGGAGTTTCCTCTACCCCACCCAGCGACACCATCATTTGGAATTTTTGAATTTTCTGACTGCCGGTCACCAGATCGTTCAGCACACAGACAATCTCAGAAAGGCAGCCGATGGATTGGATCTGTGCATACGCGCGAGCCCTGATCCATTCTTTTGCGCAGACGCTACGGAAAGCGTGCAAGTCCTGTAGCAGTGAGCAATTTGTGGCTTCTACGCTGCGGAAGTTTGCGTTCAAAATCTTCAGGGTTCAGGAGGTGGAATTGCATGTGGCGAGGGAGAAAAGGTCCGTAAAATCACCTGAAAATAAAGGAAAAATTGAGCAGAGGCTGGAAGAGATGAAAAATACTCGCCTCCAAGTCGTTAATAAAATTAGAACTTTCTGTCATTGTTTATGGAAATTCTATAATTATTAAAGGGCTAAAAAAGGATCTCTGTTTTTAATATTAATCTTTATAAAGCGCCAGCATATTCCGCAGCGCTGTACAATGAGCACAGTATAGATAGGGTTACAATACATTGAACAACATTTGATAAACCAGTAAAGGAGGAAACAAGGGCCCTATTCCCATGGGAACTCACAATCTATAAGGGTTGGGGGTGGAAACAGGAGGAGATTTCTTTAAATAGTTGTGCTTGGATAATCCATTTGTAGACCGGTCACTTCTTTTCTACAACAGAACTCAAAATGCACGTCTTTACTTCATACAGTTATTGGAGCTATGCGTATGGTTACACCTCTAGCTGCTTTATATAGCTACTGGAGCTATGCGTATGGTTACACCTCTAGCTGCTTTATATAGTTACTGGAGCTATGCGTATGGTTACACCTCTAGCTTCTTTATACAGTTATTGTAGCTATGCGTATGGTTACACCTCTAGCGGCTTTATACAGTTACTGGAGCTATGCGTATGGTTACACCTCTAGCTGCTTTATACAGTTACTGGAGCTATGCGTATGGTTACACCTCCTTTATACAGTTACTGGAGCTATGCGTATGGTTACACCTCCTTTATACAGTTATTGGAGCTATGCGTATGGTTACACCTCTAGCGGCTTTATACAATTACTGGAGCTATGCGTATGGTTACACCTCCTTTATACAGTTACTGGAGCTATGCGTATGGTTACACCTCCTTTATACAGTTATTGGAGCTATGCGTATGGTTACACCTCTAGCGGCTTTATACAATTACTGGAGCTATGCGTATGGTTACACCTCTAGCTGCTTTATACAGTTATTGGAGCTATGCGTATGGTTACACCTCTAGCTGCTTTATATAGTTACTGGAGCTATGCGTATGGTTACACCTCTAGCTTCTTTATACAGTTATTGTAGCTATGCGTATGGTTACACCTCTAGCGGCTTTATACAGTTACTGGAGCTATGCGTATGGTTACACCTCTAGCTGCTTTATACAGTTACTGGAGCTATGCGTATGGTTACACCTCCTTTATACAGTTACTGGAGCTATGCGTATGGTTACACCTCCTTTATACAGTTACTGGAGCTATGTGTATGGTTACACCTCCTTTATACAGTTATTGGAGCTATGCGTATGGTTACACCTCTAGCTGCTTTATACAGTTACTGGAGCTATGCGTATGGTTACACCTCTAGCTGCTTTATACAGTTATTGGAGCTATGCATATGGTTACACCTACACCTCTAGCTGCTTTATACAGTTATTGGCGCTATGCGTATGATTACACCTCTAGCTGCTTTATACAGTTACTGGAGCTATGCGTATAGTTACACCTCTAGCTGCTTTATACAGTTACTGGAGCTATGCGTATGGTTACACCTCTAGCTGCTTTATACAGTTATTGGAGCTATGCGTATGGTTACACCTCTAGCTGCTTTATACAGTTACTGGAGCTATGCGTATGGTTACACCTCTAGCTGCTTTATACAGTTACTGGAGCTATGCGTATAGTTACACCTCTAGCTGCTTTATACAGTTACTGGAGCTATGCGTATGGTTACACCTCTAGCTGCTTTATACAGTTATTGGAGCTATGCGTATGGTTACACCTCTAGCTGCTTTATACAGTTATTGGAGCTATGCGTATGGTTACACCTCTAGCTGCTTTATATAGTTACTGGAGCTATGCGTATGGTTACACCTCTAGCTTCTTTATACAGTTATTGTAGCTATGCGTATGGTTACACCTCTAGCGGCTTTATACAGTTACTGGAGCTATGCGTATGGTTACACCTCTAGCTGCTTTATACAGTTACTGGAGCTATGCGTATGGTTACACCTCCTTTATACAGTTACTGGAGCTATGCGTATGGTTACACCTCCTTTATACAGTTACTGGAGCTATGTGTATGGTTACACCTCCTTTATACAGTTATTGGAGCTATGCGTATGGTTACACCTCTAGCTGCTTTATACAGTTACTGGAGCTATGCGTATGGTTACACCTCTAGCTGCTTTATACAGTTATTGGAGCTATGCATATGGTTACACCTACACCTCTAGCTGCTTTATACAGTTATTGGCGCTATGCGTATGATTACACCTCTAGCTGCTTTATACAGTTACTGGAGCTATGCGTATAGTTACACCTCTAGCTGCTTTATACAGTTACTGGAGCTATGCGTATGGTTACACCTCTAGCTGCTTTATACAGTTATTGGAGCTATGCGTATGGTTACACCTCTAGCTGCTTTATACAGTTACTGGAGCTATGCGTATGGTTACACCTCCTTTATACAGTTACTGGAGCTATGTGTATGGTTACACCTCCTTTATACAGTTATTGGAGCTATGCGTATGGTTACACCTCTAGCGGCTTTATACAGTTACTGGAGCTATGCGTATGGTTACACCTCCTTTATACAATTACTGGAGCTATGCGTATGGTTACACCTCTAGCTGCTTTATACAGTTATTGGAGCTATGCATATGGTTACACCTCTAGCTGCTTTATACAGTTACTGGAGCTATGCATATGGTTACACCTCTAGCTTCTTTATACAGTTATTGGAGCTATGTGTATGGTTACACCTCTAGCGGCTTTATACAGTTACTGGAGCTATGCTTATGGTTACACCTCTAGCGGCTTTATACAGTTACTGGAGCTATGCGTATGGTTACACCTCTAGCTGCTTTATACAGTTATTGGAGCTATGCGTATGGTTACACCTCTAGCTGCTTTATACACTTATTGGAGCTATGTGTATGGTTACACCTCTAGCGGCTTTATACAGTTACTGGAGCTATGCGTATGGTTACACCTCCTTTATACAGTTACTGGAGCTATGCGTATGGTTACACCTCCTTTATACAGTTACTGGAGCTATGCGTATGGTTACACCTCCTTTATACAGTTACTGGAGCTATGCGTATGGCTACACCTCTAGCTGCTTTATACAGTTACTGGAGCTATGCGTATGGTTACACCTCTAGCTGCTTTATACAGTTATTGGAGCTATGTGTATGGTTACACCTCCTTTTATACAGTTACTGGAGCTATGCGTTTGGTTACACCTCTAGCGGCTTTATACAGTTATTGGAGCTATGCGTATGGTTACACCTCTAGCTGCTTTATACAGTTATTGGAGCTATGCGTATGGTTACACCTCTAGCTGCTTTATACAGTTATTGGAGCTATGCGTATGGTTACACCTCCTTTATACAATTACTGGAGCTATGCGTATGGTTACACCTCTAGCGGCTTTATACAGTTACTGGAGCTATGCATATGGCTACACCTCTAGCTGCTTTATACAGTTACTGGAGCTATGCGTATGGCTACACCTCTAGCTGCTTTATACAGTTACTGGAGCTATGCGTATGGTTACACCTCTAGCTGCTTATAACAGTTATTGGAGCTATGCTATGGTTTATTATACCTCTAGCTGCTTTATACAGTTATTGGAGCTATGCGTATGGTTACACCTCTAGCTGCTTTAACACTGGAGCTATGCGTTATATATGCGTTTACTGGAGATTTGCATACCTTCCTTTATATACAATTACTGGAGCCTATGCATATGGTTACACCTCTAGCGCTTTATACAGTTATTGGAGCTATGCGTATGGTTACACCTCCTTTATACAATTACTGGAGCTATGCATATGGTTACACCTCTAGCGGCTTATATAGTTATGGAGCTATGCGTATGGTTACACCTCTAGCTGCTTTATCTACAGTTATTGGAGCTATGCGTATGGTTACACCTCCTTTATACAATTACTGGAGCTATGCGTATGGTTACACCTCTAGCGCGGCATTTAACAGTTACTGGAGCTATGGCGTATGGCTACATCCTCGCTGCTTTAAACAGTTACTGGAGCTATGCGTATGGCTACACCTCTAGCTGCTTTATAACAGTTACTGGGCGCTATGCGTATGGCTACACCTCTAGCTGCTTTATACAGTTACTGGAGCTATGCGTATGGCTACACCTCTAGCTGCTTTATACAGTTACTGGAGCTATGCGTATGGCTACACCTTTAGCTGCTTTATACAGTTACTGGAGCTATGCGTATGGTTACACCTCTAGCGGCTTTATACAGTTACTGGAGCTATGCGTATGGTTACACCTCTAGCGGCTTTATACAGTTATTGGAGCTATGCGTTTGGTTACACCTCCTTTATACAGTTATTGGAGCTATGTGTATGGTTACACCTCCTTTATACAGTTATTGGAGCTATGCGTATGGTTACACCTCTAGCGGCTTTATACAGTTACTGGAGCTATGCGTATGGTTACACCTCCTTTATACAGTTACTGGAGCTATGCATATGGTTACACCTCTAGCTGCTTTATACAGTTACTGGAGCTATGCATATGGTTACACCTCTAGCTTCTTTATACAGTTATTGTAGCTATGCGTATGGTTACACCTCTAGCTGCTTTATACAGTTATTGGAGCTATGCGTATGGTTACACCTCTAGCTTCTTTATACAGTTATTGTAGCTATGCGTATGGTTACACCTCTAGCGGCTTTATACAGTTATTGGAGCTATGCGTATGGTTACACCTCTAGCTTCTTTATACAGTTATTGTAGCTATGCGTAGGTTACACCTCTAGCGGCTTATACAGTTATTGGAGCTATGCGTATGGTTACACCTCTAGCGCGCTTATACAGTTACTGGAGCTTGCGTATGGTTACACCTCTAGCTGCTTTATCAGTTACTGAGCTATGCGTAGGTTACACCTCTAGCTGCTTTATACAGTTACTGGAGCTATGCGTATGGTTACACCTACACCTCTAGCGGCTTTATACAGTTACTGGAGCTATGCATATGGTTACACCTCTAGCTGCTTTATACAGTTACTGGAGCTATGCGTATGGTTACACCTACACCTCTAGCGGCTTTATACAGTTACTGGAGCTATGCATATGGTTACACCTCTAGCTTCTTTATACAGTTACTGGAGCTATGCGTATGGCTACACCTCTAGCTGCTTTATACAGTTACTGGAGCTATGCGTATGGTTACACCTCTAGCTGCTTTATACAGTTACTGGAGCTATGCGTATGGTTACACCTACACCTCTAGCGGCTTTATACAGTTACTGGAGCTATGCATATGGTTACACCTCTAGCTGCTTTATACAGTTACTGGAGCTATGCGTATGGTTACACCTACACCTCTAGCGGCTTTATACAGTTACTGGAGCTATGCATATGGTTACACCTCTAGCTTCTTTATACAGTTATTGTAGCTATGCGTATGGTTACACCTACACCTCTAGCGGCTTTATACAGTTATTGGAGCTATCCGTATGGTTACACCTCTAGCGGCTTTATACAGTTATTGGAGCTATGCGTATGGTTACACCTCTAGCTTCTTTATACAGTTATTGTAGCTATGCGTATGGTTACACCTCTAGCTGCTTTATACAGTTATTGGAGCTATGCGTATGGTTACACCTCTAGCTTCTTTATACAGTTATTGTAGCTATGCGTATGGTTACACCTCTAGCGGCTTTATACAGTTACTGGAGCTATGCGTATGGTTACACCTCTAGCGGCTTTATACAGTTATTGGAGCTATGCGTATGGTTACACCTCTAGCGGCTTTATATAGTTATTGGAGCTATGCGTATGGTTACACCTCTAGCTGCTTTATACAGTTACTGGAGCTATGCATATGGTTACACCTCTAGCTGCGTTATAATGTTGCCGATCGTAGTTGTATTCTGGAAAGCCGGCCTTGGTTTAGACTCGCGACACGCCCGTATTCACATGTGGTTTGTTTTTATTAAAGGTATTGTGAATGAGAGCGGCATTCGAGAAGAGGTGCCTCCGGTCCTCCAGCATCACGTTCTCCAAGTGGCCCTCGAGTTACCCGCCAACAAGTTTTCGTGGTTCAAGTTCCAGGTGAGTTGGCTGCCGCGTTCTTGGCGTTCCAGTTATTGAGCTTTCAGGCGAGCTCAGAAAACGTTTAAAAGTCCGATATGTTTCCATCCTGTCGTTGCAGGAAGTGCCCGATGTTTCTGGCGAGAAGTCCGTGTTCTACCTGTTTCTGAAAATGTTTGTCACGTGCAGCGAACCCCAGCTCAAAAATTCCACCAGGCTCCTGATCATAAAGGTAAATGGTTTGTTGGGAGATTTTCAGCATTTGAGATTTACATTAAGACTTTATTGAAGTATAATTTTATTAACCGTTTCACTACAAAGTGATTATCTAGAAAACCACTTCCAGGAACCGGTGGATTATTAAAAAATCCCTTTTCATTAATTATAAAGCGCGGAAAAGTCCAGATGTATAAATAATCCATGCACGATTTACTGTACTAGTCTCTTTTGACAGGCAGTCGTTGCCATCTGCTGGCCGAAAGGAGCTATTGCAGCTAGGGCTCTGGGCTGCAGCCAGTGAATATCTCCGTGTCACACATATATTCACTTGTAAAAACTGTTGCACCTCGGGCGTCATGTCTGAGGTGCTAAAACCTTGGGGACTCCATCTGGGCCAGAATGCAGACAAAATTAATTTGCAGCAAACACATTTCATTGCAGTGACACAGCGTAGCTCCGGATTTTTGTTTCACACTGTTATAAGGGATAAGCGCAGATGATACTTTTTTTTTCTTATGTTTTATACATGTTACTGGGCTGGATAAATCTGGTGGTTACAGCCGCCCCGGTGGGGATCAGGTGGGACACCATTTTTTCTGTATATAGCTCCAGATTTTGTTGACACAATCTCTGGCTGCTGCTGATCATGTATATTGTATATGTTTCATGGTAGTGAAGGGGTAAAAAAAAAAAGCATACGCAAGTGCTGATGGGAAAGGATTTGCTGTTTATTAATGCTGACATGTGGATATGTCTTTTTATCACTGTTTGCTGAAGCTTCGTATAAAGAGGGAAGTGCAACTGTATAACAGAGCAGTATGAGCGAGCAGAAACCATGTAGTAACACGGAGCATATGAATATAAAGGGTGGACAACAACACAGAACTTACATAGCCAACCGGCTGACACCAGAGCCGATGGTGTGAACGAGGAAGGGAATACAAAAAATCATTGTGATTAGGGGACAAAGTACATTTTTTATTATTTTTTTTTTATTTTTTTGGAGGGGTGAGGATGGGGTTGGAGGACAGGTGAGACCAGGCTCTCAGCAAGGGGTTGATAACATGAAGCTTGTCAGTCTTGCTGGTATGTATGGAGGAGGTCCGCTACGGGCTCCTATAGAGAGAGGTGGTGGGATCCTCTAGCTTCCCGCTCCTCTCGCGCTTCACTTCCCGCTCCTCTCGCGCCTCACCTCCCGCTCCTCTCGCTCCTCACTTCCCGCTCCTCTCGCGCCTCACTTCCCGCTCCTCTCCACGCGCCTCACTTCCCGCTCTCTCTCTCGCGCCCACCTTCCGCTCCTCTCGCGCCTCACTTCCCGCTCCTCTCGCGCCTCACTTCCCGCTCCTCTCGCGCCTCACTTCCCGCTCCTCTCGCGCCTCACTTCCCGCTCCTCTCGCGCCTCACTTCCCGCTCCTCTCGCGCCTCACTTCCCGCTCCTCTCGCGCCTCACTTCCCGCTCCTCTCGCGCCTCACTTCCCGCTCCTCTCGCGCCTCACCTCTCTGTCAATCTCTACACTGGCTTCCTGTTTCTTTTAGAATCCAATTCATTATACTGGTGCTCACATACAAAGCTCTCCATATCCGCGCCGCTGCCTACATCTGCTCCCTTATTAACACGTACATCCTGACCATTTCACTCGGTTAATGATCCGACACTATCAGTTCCTCGTACCTGAACCCCCAACTCTGGCCTTCAGGACTTCTGCCGAGCTGCTTCCTTTTTATAGAGTCCGCAGCATCTCCCCGTCTCTCCAGTCTTTCTAGAAGTCTCTGAAAACACTTTAGAGAAGCCTATCGGCTCACTCCATGATTCCCCCTCTGTTAATTTCTTACTCCATCTTCCCGCCCAGCCAACATGCACCCCGCTACTTCCAATGCCCAGTTATTTACCCTCATCTACTGTGTCAGCCTCTCCTCTTAGATTGTAAGCTCTGGAGCAGGGTCCTCTCTCCTCTTAGATTGTAAGCTCTGGGCAGGGTCCCCTCTCCTCTTAGATTGTAAGCTCTGGAGCGCGGGGTCCCCTCTCCCTTAGATTGTAAGCTCTGGGGCAGGGTCCCTTCTCCTCTTCGATTGTAAACTCTGGAGCAGGGTCCCCTCTCCCCTTAGATTGTAAGCTCTCTGGGGCAGGGTCCCCTCTCCTCTTAGATTGTAAGCTCTGGAGCAGGGTCCCCTCTCCCTTAGATTGTAAGCTCTCGGGCAGGGTCCCTTCTCCTCTTAGATTGTAAACTCTGGAGCAGGGTCCCCTCTCCTCTTAGATTGTAAGCTCTGGAGCAGGGTCCCCTCTCCTCTTAGATTGTAAGCTCTGGAGCAGGGTCCCCTCTCCTCTTAGATTGTAAACTCCCGGCAGGGTCCCCTCTCCTCTTAGATTGTAAGCTCTGGGGCAGGGCCCTCTCCTCTTAGATTGTAAGCTCTGGGGCAGGGTCCCCTCTCCTCTTAGATTGTAAGCTCTCTGGGGCAGGGTCCCCTCTCCTCTTAGATTGTAAAGCCTGGGCAGGGTCCCCTCTCCTCTTAGATTGTAAGCTCTGGCCAGGGTCCCCTCTCCTCTTAGATTGTAAGCTCTGGGGCAGGGTCCCCTCTCCTCTTAGATGTAAGCTCTGGGGGGCAGGGTCCCCTCTCTCTTAGATTGTAAGCTCTGGGCAGGGTCCCCTCCCTCTTAGATTGTAAACTCTGGAGCAGGGTCCCCTCTCCTCTTAGATTGTAAACTCTGAGCAGGGTCTCCTCTCCTCTTAGATTGTAAGCTCTGGGCAGGGTCCCCTCTCCTCTTAGATTGTAAGCTCTCGGGCAGGGTCCCCTCTCCTCTTAGATTGTAAGCTCTGGTACAGGGTCCCCTCTCCTCTAGATTGTAAGCTCTCGGGCAGGGTCCCCTCTCCTCTTAGATTGTAAACTTGGGCAGGGTCCCCTCTCCTCTTAGATTGTAAGCTTCTGGAGCAGGGTCTCCTCTTCTCTTAGATTGTAAACTCTCGGCAGGGTCCCCTCTCCTCTTAGATTGTAAGCTCTGGTACAGGGTCCCTCTCCTCTTAGATTGTAAGCTCTGGAGCAGGGTCCCCTCTCTCTTAGATTGTAAGCTCTCGGGCAGGGTCCCCTCTCCTCTTAGATTGTAAGCTCTGGTACAGGGTCCCCTCTCCTCTTAGATTGTAAGCTCTGGAGCAGGGTCCCCTCTCCTCTTAGATTGTAAGCTCTGGTACAGGGTCCCCTCTCCTCTTAGATTGTAAGCTCTGGAGCAGGGTCCCCTCTCCCCTTAGATTGTAAGCTCTGGGGCAGGGTCCCCTCTCCTCTTAGATTGTAAGCTCTGGAGCAGGGTCCCCTCTCCCCTTAGATTGTAAGCTCTGGGGCAGGGTCCCCTCTCCTCTTAGATTGTAAACTCTGGAGCAGGGTCCCCTCTCCTCTTAGATTGTAAGCTCTGGGGCAGGGTCCCCTCTCCTCTTAGATTGTAAGCTCTGGGGCAGGGTCCCCTCTCCTCTTAGATTGTAAGCTCTGGAGCAGGGTCCCCTCTCCTCTTAGATTGTAAGCTCTCGGGCAGGGTCCCTCCCTCCTACAGTTCTGTGTGCCTAACTTATGTATATTTAAGTCTCGCCCATTGTACAGCACTACAAAACTTGTTGGCGCTTTATAAATAATTTAAGGCTGGTACTGATTAAAATTTTCGTGTTCGATTTAATCCACTTTTTTTTTTATCTATTTAATTATAAACACACATACAGATCCAACTACTTTTAGCTGATCTGCTTGCATTGCAAATCTGCATTAGTCAGTGGTAAATGTGGTATACACTATATACACTATATACAATCACCCGACACTGGTTAGTTTCAACAATCCATGACTTAACTTCACAGTACACAGGGTCTGGCCCCTGGGTCTTGGGGTCTGGCCCCTGGGTCTTGGGGTCTGGTGTGTGCCTGGGGTCTGGGCCCTGCTGGGGTTTGGCTGGGTCCTAGGCTGGACTGAGACAGACAGCACCATACTCACCGCTCTTCCGCTGCCTTCTCGTCTGCCGTCTTCTTCCTGCTCCAGTCGCTTTGTGTGACGCGTGCGTCACATACGTCACACGCGTGACTGGAGGGCGGCGCCAAAGCAGCATGCTGTAGGGCCGCCCAGGGCCCCAGGAAACCAGTACAGCTCCGGATTCGGACTCCTAGAGTCCGATACCGGAGCTGATAGAAAGTAAGGGCGCGCCGCTGCTGACGGCCGGGCCCCTTTGATCAAAAGAATTTTAAGCGATCAAAAATTAACGATTAATCAAGTGATTAATCGTTAATTTCCGTAGCCCTAAAATAATCGTAACTGTTAAAGTGTCATATCTTGCAAAGAATCTTAGCAGTAGTAAAAGGGAAGTGCTCATGCCACTGTACAGAGCACTGGTGAGACCTCACTTGGAGTACTGTGTGCAGTACTGGAGACCGTATCTCCAGAAGGATATAGACCTCTTAGAGAGAGTTCAGAGAAGGGCTACTAAAATGGTGTACGGCTTGAAGGAGAAAAGTTACCAGGAAAGGCTTAATGATCTTAACATGTACAGCTTGGAAAAAAGACGAGACAGAGGAGATATGATAGAAACATTTAAATATGTAAAGTAGGGCTGTGCAATTAATTGCAATCACAATCGAATCGCAATTTCCAACCCTGCGATTTCTAAATCGCATAAGGCTGCGATTTTCGGCTGTTAACTTCCGGCGGCGGCATGGTGCTTTGGGCGCTCGCAGGGGGAACCACGTGACGAGCCGCGAGCCATGGTTCCCCCAGGCGAGCGCCCAAGCTCCATGTGCCGCCGGAAGTTAACAGGGAGCCGAACACGCAGCGCACAGAGGTGAGCTGCGGCGCACAGAGGTGAGCTGCGGCGCACAGAGGTGAGCTGCGGCGCACAGAGGTGAGCTGCGGCGCACAGAGGTGAGCTGCGGCGCACAGAGGTGAGCTGCGGCGCACAGAGGTGAGCTGCGGCGCACAGAGGTGAGCTGCGGCGCACAGAGGTGAGCTGGGGCAGTATCCACGTACTGGGGCAGTATCCATGTGCTGAGGGCAATATCCATGAGCTGGGGCAGTATCCATGAGCTGGGGCAGTATCCATGAGCTGGGGCAGTATCCATGTGCTGGGGCAATATCCATGAGCTGGGGCATATCCATGTGCTGGGGCAGTATATCCATGTGCTGGGGCAGTATATCCATGAGCTGGGGCAGTATATCCATGAGCTGGGGCAGTATATCCATGAGCTGGGGCTATATTCATGTGCTGGGGCAGTATATCCATGTGCTGAATACATTTAGAATGTATGTAGCATGTTTGAAAAAGCAAAAACAATTGGCTAAATCGCAAATAAAATCGCAATCGCAATATTCATTCAAGAAATCGCAATATGATTATTTTGTCAATATTGCACAGCCCTAATGTAAAGGGAATCCACAAGGTAGAGGAAGGGAGTATATTTAAAAGGAAACAAAGTAGCAAAACAAGAGGACATAGTCTTAGATTAGAGGGGCAAAGGTTTAAAAGTAACATCAGGAAGCATTATTTTACTGAGAGGGTGGTGGATACATGGAACAGTCTTCCAGTAGAAGTGGTAGAGGCCAAAACAGTAATTGAATTTAAGCAGGCATGGGATAGGCATAAGGCTATCCTAAACAAAAGATAAATCCAGGTAAAGTATCCATGTAATTGGGCAGACTAGATGGGCCGAAAGGTTCTTATCTGCTGACATTTTCTATGTTTCTATATTATGGAGGGGAGTAGAGGTGGTCACTGCTTCGGCTATACACATTATAGTGGTGATCTCCGTATGTCATTGTTAATATTTAGAGGTATACGTTCTGTATGTTATTGTCTGGAAACGGCTTAATTCTACACATGCCGTTACTGCCCCTAAAGTGAAAGTCTTTATTGTATTCCTCGTTATGTATACTATTATCACTTTGATTTATACTATTATTTGTTTTTTGTTTCGGCTTGTGTTAAAGTGTCAGTTTATGATGTAATGGAATGTTTGACCAGTGTTTGCATGTACCAACGCTTTCCAGATTCTTCGCGACAGCGGCGTTTTCGAGTACACGTGGAAAGAGCTGGACCTCTGGCTGACACATCTGGATAAAGTAGAGGACGCTGCGAAGGAAACGGTGATCCAGTTTCTAGAAAGGGTATGATTGTAAATATATTTATAGAATGTAATGAAGTTTATTATTGCTTTACTCGTAGGGCAAATCAATATATATAATAAATATGTATGTATATATGTATGTAAGGAGGTTTATTAAATAGCAGTATGGCAGGTTAAAGGGGTAAACTAAGGGGCAGATGGGAAATGGATGAAATAACCGGGATGGAGCAAATAAATATCAACAAGGATAAGGGAGACTGGCAGGCAAGGCACGAAAAGGGCTGAATATAGCCATACAGAAAGCGAAAGGAGTGAAAGACACAAAGGCAGACGTAGGAGGAAAAGGAAATGGTACGTATCTGGCGGCGCGAAGACAATCGCTAATTGGTAGCTGACGGTTCCCTTAGTTGACAAAATCCATATGGAACATGTAAAGGAAAATATACAATATATAGTGCAGATGTTTAAATACACAAATTAAATGATCGTATAGTGTTCCACTCACGCATTAAAGAGCCCAAGCACTGGCTCTGAGTGGATCAAGACTCTTGGGTGCTTAGCTTCTCCACTTCTAGAGGTGACCCACACCTCATAGAATTTACAGCAAGGCTTGCATCAAGTGGATATGAAAGAGAAACGAGACAAATTCCTTGTGCAGGTCCTCCAAGGAATTAGGAATAAAGATTTGGTCTAATCAACTCACATTTGGTGGAGCTGTAGACCCAGCTCTTGGTGTAAGCGCCTTAGGGTTTGTTCTATAGGCAAAACCCAAAAAAACCTCTTTCAGGAAACCAAGAATCCAAAAAATCCGGAACAGTAGGGAAATTAAATTAAAATATTTATTTAAAACATAAATAAAAATACTGGCTCAGCCAGAAGACCAGAACGCGTTTCGCCAGACATGCTGGCTTCTTCAGCTGGTTTACAGACTAATGTCCAGTCTCTTTATTATATAGAGTAGCAGTGAAATACTTAAAAATCCCCACATGTTCCAGATTCCCTGATTTAGAACGTGCACTCATTATCCCAAACCGCATCACCGGCGGTGGGAACGAAGCCGCCATCTTGCGCATGCGCTGTAGTAACACATGCGTTCCAACTTGCGTGTCATGCTGGATTCAGGAAGTAACTTGCGTTCCACTTCGTATAACGCTCTGAATCCTCCACCGCATAGATATTCCGATTCTTCTTTATAGCTAAAAGCATCATATTCTCAAGCCAGAATAAATAGAACAAAAGGAGGCAATTTAGGACATAAATTTCATAACCAGCTCTAATCTATAAAAGGGGGTCTTTGGAGATGCGTTCAAAAATAGCATCTGATTCATTATATCTGAAAACAAGATAGTATACATACCTATAGCAAAAGTATAAATTCTAGCTATTTAATATCTAGTCCTGTTGAAAATTCTTATATTTATACTAAATATCCTTAATTGATCTTAATTAGATATAGTTCAAGTGTTAGTGCAATAGTTTAAAGTGCTTCAATTAAAGTGCTATTTTAAATTCTATCTTTGAGTAACCCTATCACTGACAAAAAGAGAAATTATTAAAGTGTTATTAATATAAACCATATATATTACTGGTTACAATCAGTATAAGCAAAATAATGCTATACTGGTTAAAAATATCTATCATTTGTGTTAAAATAATTATTTTATGTGCTTATTTAAAACTAGATACAGAACAATCTAATAGTTCTGATAATAGTTCTATAATTAATTATAAAGTGCTTACTAAATATTTACAAATTACGCCAATTCATGAAACTGACATTAGGATTCAAGGTTAGTTAAAGTGCTTAATTGTTCTGTGTTGATGGTGACTGTATAAACAATCGTTATCTAGTAGTACCCATATAGATGTGTGTAATGACCCTGCATCTATATAGACATAATGTGATCTAGTGCTAAGTGCTAAATATTATTACTATTTAGAGTAATAACCTATAATAAATTAGTGATTTTAAATAGAAGATCAGAACCTATTATGTATAAATGCTAGAATATGCTGAAACTATAAAATATATATATCATCTATTTATATTAATTTAATCTTAATAGGCTAAAACCTGGGAATGATGAAGGCTAAAATCCTAAGGGTACAATTATAATGAAAAATGAAAATGAATAGCCTCAATAGAATAGAGTGGAGGAAGACCTTCACAAAAAATGTACAATCTCAAAATCATCGTTCAGACCCCTCGGAGTTAATGTACCATTTTCAAAAATTAATCTCATTTCCTCCTTCCCCAATTTATTAATGACGTCTTCCTCAATCTCTATCTTTTTAACCTGTTTTATTGCCCAGAATTTCATATTATTATTATTCTTTATTTATAAAGCGCCAGCATATTCCGCAGCGCTGTACAATAAGCACAGTATAGACAGGGTTACAATACATTGAACAACATTTGACAAACAGTACAGGAGGAGATGAGGGCCCTATTCCCGTAGGAACTCACAATCTGGGAGGGTTGGGGTTGGAAACAGGAGGAGAGGACTGTAAGGTGAGAGTGATTGATGGTTGCGTCAGTGAGTTGGGTGGTAGGCTTCCCTAAATAGGAATGTTTTAAGGAGCGTTTGAAGGAAGAGAAGTTAGGGGAAAGTCTGACAGTACGAGGGAGAGCGTTCCAGAGAGTGGGGGCTGCGCGTGAGAAATCCTGCAGTCTATCATGGGAAGAGGTGATGCGGGGAGAAGCTAGGCGCAGGTCACTTTGACCTTAGGGAGCGGGCTGGGGTGTATTTGGTGATTAGTGAGGACAGGTAGTGGGGAGCTGAGTTAGTGAGGCTTTTGTAGGTAAGGATAAGGATTTTGAACTTAATTCTGCAGTGGATGGGGAGCCAGTGAAGGGACTCGCAGAGACAGAGCGGCGGGTGAGGTGAATTAGCCTGGCGGAGGCGTTCAGGATGGATTGTAGGGGGGAGAGGTGGGACAGAGGGAGGCCAGATAAGAGATTATTGCAATAGTCGAGTCGGGAGATTACCAGGGCGTGTATGAGTTGTTTTGTGGCGACAGCGGTAAGAAATGGCCGAATTCTGTAAATATTACGCAGTTGGTATCGGCAGGAGGAGGAAAGAGACTTGATGTGGGGGATGAAGGAAAGAGCAGAGTCAAGTGTAACTCCAAGACAGCGAACTTGGTTTGATGGGGAGATGGTGATACCCTCCACCGTGATCGAGAAGTCAGGAGGTGGGGCGGCATTAGAGGGAGGAATAAGTAGGAGCTCAGTCTTTGACATGTTGATCTTTAGGTGGTGGGAGGCCATCCAGGAGGAGATGCCAGATAAACAGTCACTGACTTTTGAAAGGACAGGGGGAGAGAGATCAGGGTAGAGAGGTAGATCTGAGTGTCATCAGCGTAGAGGTGGTAATTAAAGCCAAAGCTGTTGATGATTTTGCCCAGGGAGGAGGTGTAGATGGAAAAGAGCAGAGGACCAAGGACAGAGCCTTGAGGTACACCAACAGATAGAGGCAATGAGGAGGAGGAGTTACCAGCAAAGGACACACAGAAGGACCTGTTGGATAAATAGGAGTCAATCCAAGCAAGTGCAGTGTCACCGAGACCCAGAGAGTTGAGGGTCAGTAGAAGGAGGGGGTGGTCAACAGTGTCAAAAGCAGCCGAGAGGTCAAGCAGGATGAGAATAGAATAGTGGCCGTGTTTTTTAGCAGTTAGGAGGTCGTTGGTGACTTTGGTGAGGGCAGTTTCAGTTGAGTGTGGGACGGAAGCCAGATTGCAGGGGGTCAAGTAGGGAATTGGAGGACAGGAAGAGGGAGAGGCGGTTGAAGACTAGTTTTTCTAAGAGCTTAGAGGTAAAGGGAAGCAGGGATACAGGACGGTAGTTGGATGGAGAGTTGGGATCTAGGGATGGTTTCTTTAGTAAAGGGGAAACTAGCGCGTGTTTGAAGGCGGATGGAAAGGAGCCAGTGAGAGAGATAGGTTGAAGATGTGTGTGAGAGCAGGGGTGAGGAGAGGAGAGGGGAGGAATTAGATGTGAGGGAATGGGTCGAGCGCGGGCACGTGGTGAGATGTGAGGAGGACAATAAGGAATTGACTTCCTCCTCAGTGGTTGGGAGGAAGCGGCAGAGGGTGGCAGATGGGACCTGTGGGAGTGGAGGTGGCAGATAACTATCTTCATACCTATGGGGGAACTATTATGACACAACTTAAAATGCAAAGAAACGGAATGTTTCTCAAACTCATTTCTGATGTTCCTAACATGTTCATTTATTCTAACGTTAAGGGCGCGTTTAGTTCGACCTATATATCTTAGGCTACAAGGGCATTCCAGCATATAAATTACATTTTTAGAACAGCAATTTAAAATACCTTTTATCTCCACCATTTTATTCTGTTTCTGATTAAAATAGGAACCTATATGTTTTTTTCTATTGCTCGTGGATTTACAGGCCAGACATAGTCCACACTGATAAAAACCTTCCCTCAATCCAAAAAAATTCTTTGGATTATCCTTTTTTCTGGTTTTGCTGTGTACTAAGCTAGATTTAACATTTATAGTTCCTCTAAAAATTATTTTAGGTGTCGCTCCTATATGTTGTCTAAGATCACCATCGTTCAGTAAAACGTGCCAGTGTTTATTAAATATCTTTTTAATATTATTAGCCTTGTCATTAAAATCACAGATAAACCGAACCTCACCCTCTTCCTTTTGGGTATTTATTTATTTATATATTTTATAGTTTCAGCATATTCTAGCATTTATACATAATAGGTTCTGATCTTCTATTTAAAATCACTAATTTATTATAGGTTATTACTCTAAATAGTAATAATATTTAGCACTTAGCACTAGATCACATTATGTCTATATAGATGCAGGGTCATTACACACATCTATATGGGTACTACTAGATAACGATTGTTTATACACAGTCACCATCAACACAGAACAATTAAGCACTTTAACTAACCTTGAATCCACTAATGTCAGTTTCATGAATTGGCGTAATTTGTAAATATTTAGTAAGCACTTTATAATTAATTATAGAACTATTATCAGAACTATTAGATTGTTCTGTATCTAGTTTTAAATAAGCACATAAAATAATTATTTTAACACAAATGATAGATATTTTTAACCAGTATAGCATTATTTTGCTTATACTGATTGTAACCAGTAATATATATGGTTTATATTAATAACACTTTAATAATTTCTCTTTTTGTCAGTGATAGGGTTACTCAAAGATAGAATTTAAAATAGCACTTTAATTGAAGCACTTTAAACTATTGCACTAACACTTGAACTATATCTAATTAAGATCAATTAAGGATATTTAGTATAAATATAAGAATTTTCAACAGGACTAGATATTAAATAGCTAGAATTTATATGATCAATTAACTTTTGCTATAGGTATGTATACTATCTTGTTTTCAGATATAATGAATCAGATGCTATTTTTGAACGCATCTCCAAAGACCCCCTTTTATAGATTAGAGCTGGTTATGAAATTTATGTCCTAAATTGCCTCCTTTTGTTCTATTTATTCTGGCTTGAGAATATGATGCTTTTAGCTATAAAGAAGAATCGGAATATCTATGCGGTGGAGGATTCAGAGCGTTATACGAAGTGGAACGCAAGTTACTTCCTGAATCCAGCATGACACGCAAGTTGGAACGCATGTGTTACTACAGCGCATGCGCAAGATGGCGGCTTCGTTCCCACCGCCGGTGATGCGGTTTGGGATAATGAGTGCACGTTCTAAATCAGGGAATCTGGAACATGTGGGGATTTTTAAGTATTTCACTGCTACTCTATATAATAAAGAGACTGGACATTAGTCTGTAAACCAGCTGAAGAAGCCAGCACGTCTGGCGAAACGCGTTCTGGTCTTCTGGCTGAGCCAGTATTTTTATTTATGTTTTAATAAATATTTTAATTTAATTTCCCTACTGTTCCGGATTTTTTTGGATTCTTGGTTTCCTGAAAGAGGTTTTTTTGGGTTTTACCTATAGAACAAACCCTAAGGCGCTTACACCAAGAGCTGGGTCTACAGCTCCACCAAATGTGAGTTGATTAGACCAAATCTTTATTCCCAATTCCTTGGAGGACCTGCACAAGGAATTTGTCTCGTTTCTCTTTCATATCCACTTGATGCAAGCCTTGCTGTAAATTCTATGAGGTGTGGGTCACCTCTAGAAGTGGAGAAGCTAAGCACCAAGAGTCTTGATCCACTCAGAGCCAGTGCTTGGGCTCTTTAATGCGTGAGTGGAACACTATACGATCATTTAATTTGTGTATTTAAACATCTGCACTATATATTATATATTTTCCTTTACATGTTCCATATGGATTTTGTCAACTAAGGGAACCGTCAGCTACCAATTAGCGATTGTCTTCGCGCCGCCAGATACGTACCATTTTCTTCATTGTTTACTGGTTTGGGGGAAACCACTAAAATTTCTGGCTGGCTTTTGGTTGGTTGGTGGTAGCACAAGTTTGGGCGCCTGTTCATTCTTCTTGTTAGTAGGAGGAAAAGGGCTGGATAGGCTGTAATACACACATTCGATACAAAAAGGGACAGGAGGGGGCACTGAGGACAAAAGGAACTCGTGGCAGAGAAGGTCGTTGGAGGCAGAGACGGTCTTTGGAGGCAGAGACGGTCTTTGGAGGCAGAGAAGGTCTTTGGAGGCAGAGAAGGTCTTTGGAGGCAGAGAAGGTCTTTGGAGGCAGAGAAGGTCTTTGGAGGCAGAGACGGTCTTTGGAGGCAGAGACGGTCTTTGGAGGCAGAGACGGTCTTTGGAGGCAGAGACGGTCTTTGGAGGCAGAGACGGTCTTTGGAGGCAGAGACGGTCTTTGGAGGCAGAGACGGTCTTTGGAGGCAGAGACGGTCTTTGGAGGCAGAGACGGTCTTTGGAGGCAGAGACGGTCTTTGGAGGCAGAGACGGTCTTTGGAGGCAGAGACGGTCTTAGAAAGCAGTGGTGGAATAAAACACCTAAGTGCTGTAACTTCCACCTCACTTTCGTTGCCAACGATGTCATTAAATGTGGATTTTATGCTTTCCCTCGTCACGTTTCTTTTCTCACAGATTTTAATCAAACTGGTGTCTAATCCGTACCCGTTTGCTGACAAAGTGGCAGATCACGTCCAGGAAGCCAGCGTGATGCAAAGCAGCTCCACCAAGCAGGACTCGGACACCGTCAGCATACCTATCTCGCACATCGATGGTACGTAGCTGCTGCGCCTCCTGCGAGAATCATACCCCGGTGACGCTGGAATCAAATGCTATGAGCATCAAACTGCAACTGGTCACTGCCTATCTCCTGCTGAGGAGGGCACAATAAGTCTGAAACGGCTGTCCAGGAGTGGCTGTGACCTGTTGCATAAACCAGACCTTTGTTTAAAAAAAAAAAAAAAAGCCATCTAGTATGGCGTGGCATTGATTGTAGGGTTCTGTGTTAAAACAGGCCCAGGATGCAAAAAAAAAATGAGAAATTGCAGACCTCATTTCCATGTCTTACCCAGAGTTCCGTGCTGCATATGGGGAATGTACCTCTGTGAGCCGGTTCTCTGATTTGCTGGGATACTTTATTATATATAAATAAATAAAATCCTTTGAATTCCCCCATAACCATGTAACCTAGACACTCACAGGCACATTACTCTTCCTGTCCCCACCTTCATTGTCATGACAGTGCATTCAGACTGAATGTACTGTATTTGACAGAGCTCCCTCTGCTGGTCGATCCAGATATAGCGCTGAGGCAGCCCTCAAGTCTCTGGTGCTTACGATACATTGTCATGTCTGATGTGCTGGAGCTTTTCTGCAAAGGAAATTTACTTACACTGGAGAACTACAAAACATGTTCTGTGTAGTACAAGATAAAAGGAAGTTAAGGCGCCCCCCCTCCGGCATCTGTTGGTGCTTTTAAAGATTGCGCTAACCCAATCGCAGTAGTAAAAGGGTGATATTAACTCTGTGCGAGTAAAATGCAGTCAGAGCAGCCAATCTGCACATTAAGGGTCAGTACTTAATACTAATATCTGCTGTGATGGATCCCTGTCATTGTCTTCATCTCAAGCAGTGATAGATTGTAAGCTCCTATGAGCAGGGCTCTCTACACCTCTTGTTTTCATCCCATGTCCGTTTATATGCATTTCGTTCCGTTTGGTTATTGTAAAACACTGCGGAAACTGTTGGCGCTATGCAAATGTTGATGATAATAATAATCTGCACTTAATGCTGGAATTAATACACCAGGGCGCCCTTTTCACAAAGCGGACAGGTCACAGTACGCACTTCAGGACCTGGATCACTATACACATCAAAAATATCTGACCTGATACATGAATATAACATATTCCCATTCTCCAGGACTCGCACTATGACAATCCTCACTAGTCCGCACAAAGCAGTGTGTCAGATTTTGGTTATATCTTGACTTCGCAATGTATTATTACGTTTTATTTCTATTTTATTTTTTAATTAATAAATTTTTATTTATTTATTTTGGGACCATTAAAACCAGGATGGGCAACCTTGACCCTCCCAGATGTTTTGGATGTACATCTTCTTATAAAACAAAATTCCTATTCAGATTTACCAAGAAATGCAAGAAATTTACCAAGAATTTTTTTTCCCATCATGTAAGGCATTGCGCAGCGCTACACTAGCTAGCGGAGATAACTGAAGACATCAGAGTTCGTTCTTCAAATATCTGCTATTCCTTTGTTAGATCAGCTCTTTTATACAAAAAAAGGACATACGTATAATCTCAGATTTACAAGCCAATAAGACACTCCCAACATCACAGATAATTACCATAGTTTAACCCACAAAACCTATTCATCATATATGGTTATACATTGACAGGACAAAGAGTTATCTTTTTTTTCTTCTTCTGCCCAGCAACTAGAATGGGGGAAGGGGGGCCTGTATGGACAGTAGCTTTTCTGTATTCCACATTCTTAAGTTTCAAGAGGATATTGCAAGCAAGCATTTTAAACTGAGCTAAAGGGGGCATGTTAACTAAGGGAAGCTTTCATATGTGCTTAAGATACGAGGAATTAAAAATATATATATTTTACACATCTCCCATGTTGCTCGGCCACGCATTAGGTTGACTGCGCATCATGGGAGATGCAGGTCCAAAACATTGGAGGGCCAAGGTTGTTGGCTACTGCGTTAAGCCGTGGGTCCGGACTCGGCAACCTTTGCTCCCCAGATGTTTTGAAACTACATCTCCCTCAGTCCGTTACTCCTGATCTTATTTAATGTTTTATGAGAAATGTAGTTCCAAACCATCTGGGGGGCCAAGGCTGCCGGCTGCTGCATTAAACCATACTCTTCTGTCCCTCCTTGCTGTAGATGTCCTGGACATGGTGGATGTCATCGTTGAGACCAGCGAAGGTTTAGATGAAGAGATTGGGATGACCCTGGACGAGGACCTGATTCTTCAAACGTTTCCTTTCAGCGCAGTTGTCCCCGTGGCTCTGGAGGCGAGAAATATACTGCTCGTGGAGGAGCCTGAAAACGGTGCGTCTGAGACAGTGTGTGGATTCAGTTTTAACTGAGCCGACACATCCGTCTCCGTGACTTTTCTTCCTAGGTCCGCTTTTCGACAAGTTATTTAATCCGCAATCTGTAGCATGAATCGGTGCCGCGTGTTCTCATCCAAATCGCAGACATTTCCCAGTGAAGGCACATGACTTCTGTTCAGCTTCCACAAAATTAGGACATTGCATGTGACATAATACAACGGTTTATCTACGCGGATACCCCGCAGTATTACACGGCGTGAAGGTGCTGCAAGTGTAATGGTTCACGTTCATGTATATCTGTACCTCAAGACCCATAGTCCTGTGTGACCCGGCAGCAAGTTTTATGGTTGTGGTCCCAGATGTGAGTCGTCCTCTGACAATATAAAGGAAGCATTAATAAATCCAGCCTGGTAAAAGAAGCATTTTAGCAACTGAAACAAAGGGTTAAAAATCTCATCCAGGTGGACATTGTTTATCTTACCCATGAGCTCCTAAACCTATTTATTTTGCTTTCTGCTCCTTCTGTTCTTTATTCACAGCGAGTTACTGCTGTTTAATGTAGGGAAGGGGGTGGATATCGGGTTACAAGGTGAACAGATTCATTCACTGCTCTATTTTCCAACTTAAAAAAAATATCATTATTTGCCCTCTTTTATTATATTTGAAGAATCGTGATGCAGTTCGGTAGGAGACAGAATACGTTTATGCTACGATTGAGCACTTTTAGAATGTCACTTTAACCTGTCACAGCAATTTGTGTGTTTTTACATTAGTGTTTCCCAACTCTGGTCATCGGGTTCCCCTAACAGGCCAGGTTTGCAAAATATATGAAGCACAGCACAGGTGACATGATTTGCTGCTCAGTGATTGCAGGATTCAGTTTGCATTTCCCCAAGGTGATCCTTAAAACCTGGCCTGGTAGGATTACCTGAGGACAGGTTTGGTAAACATTGTTACTTCGTCGTCTGCTGTTCACGTGGCGGATCTTTTACCTTGACGCTCCGTTTCATTGTATTCTCATTTCGTCTTCTCGTTTGCAGACTGGGTTCTTCTGTACCTCGTGTCGGTCCTGACAGATATTCTTCACAGCCAGCGGGACCCTCTCGCTTTCTGCCTGATGATCCAGTCTTACGATAAAGAGCTAAAGACCTTGAATACGAGCTCCTCTGCGTTTACTTTGCTCGGGCGCTTTTATAATTATTATGCCCTCTGGGTACCCCCCAAAAACAAAGACATTTTGGTAAGTGGTGTGTGTACGTGTGTGTGTACGTGTACCCAGGATGCAAAAAAATGGGAATTTGCATGTCTTACCCAGAGTTCTGTGCTGCATAAGGGGGAATGTAACACATTAGCTCTGCGATGTGATTCTTTGAATTGCTGGGATGTATAAATGTCCCCTGCAATAATAAACCTTATAATTTGCAGTGTGGATGATTTTAATCAAATTTTTTGCCCTCCACCACAACCTTAAGGCTAGGGTCAGACTGAGGCAGTGCGAACGCGCGTGCAGGCGCACTTAATCACGGCCGCACTAGCAGCAAATGCCGGGCAATGACGGCCAATATGCGAAGTACGGTCGCACGAAAGTCCGGCTGCGCAACGCAAGTGGAAAATGAACGCATTTTTTCGAGAACGTAAAACCGCTAGTACAGACGTACAGAGTGCGCTGCGTCCGCTAGCGGTGTGTGTGTGTGATTTGGAGATGTCAGACGCTACTAATGTCCACCTAACATAACGTCCAGACGCACAAAGTGTTTTATTGATGATCCGTACAAAATCACGGACGGAAAATGCGCATCGTATGACCGCTATCGCGTACTCCGTGAAAAAATACGTCCATTCGTTCGAACGCACTTTTTCACAGACAACGTGAAAATGCGTTCGTCTGACCCTAGCCTAATACGTACAGATATATATCATTTACTCACAGGTCTGTACATAAAAGTCCAACCTTTATTGTAAATTCATCAACATTTTGGCTCGTTCGACCCTTAGTCATATATATGGTATATATTTTACACGTAATATAAATGTCCAAAAAACATGCTTTTACATCACAGCTTTCACCACATGCACCTTCTTGTAGCAAGCTGTGCCTCAAATAGGAAGCCGCCCTGTCGCAGCGATTAAGTCCAGTTCATCAGGTTTTGGGCAAGTTTTTGCAAATTGACAAGCAATTTAAGAAGTTACAGTTACAAGTATTTGTAAAGCGCCATCAAGTTCCGTAGCGCTGTACAATGGGAGGCACAACAGCAAATATACATACAAGTTAAACGCACAGAACAGTAGGAGAAAAGACCCTGCTCAAGAGCTTACAATCTAAGAGGAGAGGGGTGACACACTAGATGAGGGTAAATAGAGTATGTGAAGTATCGGGTGCATGTGGGCTAGGTGGGAAGATGGAGCAAGAAATGAACAGTGGGGGATCATGGTTTGAGCCGATAGGCTTCCCTAAAGTAATGCGTTTTCAGAGACTTCTTGAAGGACTGGAGAGACGGGGAGAGTCTGATGGTGTGGGGGAGGGAGTTCCATAAAGGGGGCAGCTCGGGAGAAGTCCTGGAGGCGAGAGTTGGGGTTGCGGGTACGAGGAGACAATGCAAATGAGCGTCCAATCGAAGGGAATCTGTGGGTGCGAGCGGCTGCACACGCCATCCGTTTGTTTGTGTCCGTATGGGGAACACCGCATTACAGTGATGACAGTTAATATTTGTTTTTTTTTTACCCCCCTCCAGTTTGAAGGAGTTGATGACTCTGAGAAGGAAGTCGCCACGCGTCCCGGATCCTCGTATTCCTCGCTGCTGATGAAGGTGTTTGTGAGCGGCTGCCTATCTGCTGATTACACCGAGGAGATGCTGAGAGACGCGGCGGCGTCCTGCGTTATCCTGGAGGAGCTGCCATTAGCCGCTAAGCACACTTTGCTCTGCCTCAGATTTACCGTGGACAACTTCGCCAAGGTTTATACCCTATTATTAAACCTGTCCTGTTTCTATTGTTTTATAGCCATATGATTTATTATGTGACGCACATACAGGGTGAGAGCCCCTTATCCGAAACGCTGGGGACCAGGCGTGTTTTAGATTTACAGGGTTATTCAAAGAGATCCGAATTGCTGGCGAAAGGTAACCGAATGCTGAAAATCAGCGTTCGGTTACCTTTCCTGGCCATTTGGCTATTCAGGGAACAGGCAGTTCGCCAAATCTCGGCGAATTGCCTGGCCATACGGTGCCTGTTCGAGGGCAGTGAAACCCCCATAGAGAAGCAATGCTTCGTCTATTCAGAGAACACAAACCAGCAGTGAAAAGTTGCCGAAATGCCCTGCTGTTCGGTGGTTTCATTCGACAGGTTTATTCAGGCGAATCCCATAGGTTTCAATGTTAAAAATATTCCCGTTTTAATTCAATAACTAATAAACCATTGATTATAATATTCTGCAGTAAAAAGTCTCTTTATTTATAGATTTTCTTAGGATCTTTTAGGCATTTTTCATTTTTTTCTTTTCTTTTCTGTAACAGCCCTTTTTATTTCTCTCTCTCTCTCTCTCTGAATAACCCTGTATATATTTTGGAATATTTGGGGTAAGGCAAACTCAACCTGTATATGATACAACGAACAACCACCCCTCCCAAATAAACCAACCCCAAAGTCGAACAAAAAACCCCCAGACGTTTCTAATTTATTGTGAATGAGCATTTCTATTTGTAAACCCCCCCCCCCCCCCACCGTATTAAGAGGTTTTTGATGTGGGTGATAAGTGAACCCACCTTGGTCTGTCTCATGGCTTTTGTCATCGAGCTCTTAGTAGCCAAAACTGGCTGTCAGATTAGATTAGGGTTTACCATAAAGATGAGGTTTGCCTTGGTGTCGGCAGGTGAGCTTACACTTTAACGGCCATTTAAGTAAAATGACACCTTGTGTTTTTGCGTAGCGTTGGGATATTGAATCATAAGAGCAAATCGCATTGTTTGCATGAAGTATGGCGGTATGCGAAGGTCACGCCGCTGTCAAAGAGCAGTGGGTGTTTGAACAGCTGACTGATTTCTTATACAGCAAGGATGTCAATGGCCTACAATTCCCAGAAATCCTGGAATACAATAGAAGAGGACAGAGAATCATGGGAGATGTAGTTTAGAAACATCTTGGGTGCCAGAGATGGACATGCCTGGTCTAGAATAGGTCAAACTCCGACCCCCGAAGTGTTGTTGGCCTACAATTCCCAGAATTCTTTGAATGCAATAGATGGCCACAAAATCATGGGAATTGTAGTTCAGAAACATCAGGTCCGCCAGAGTTTGACATCCTTGTTACATAGGTTAAGTCAGACGGTGCCATCCAGATTTTAGTCTCGTTCATAAGTGCACGTGGATACTAAATCAGTGCGCTTTTTAATGCTACGTTATTTTTCTGTATCTTGTGACGGACACGTTGCAGAGAGCTCCTCGGCATCTGTTGAAATGCTACACATGTTTTATTTCTCGTCTCCCAGTTTAAGAAAGCCGCCGGAGGGAGCCTGACCAACCTCTACCTCAACCTGCTTCACGACCTTTTGTGCAGATATGAGACGGCCAAAGAAAGTCACCAACAAACCAGAGAAAAGCTGGAGAACGAATCCGAACTCTTCGTCGACGCGTTATCCATAAATACTCTGGAGTCACCAGGGAACACGGTAATGTGAAAGTATTCCCGTTTCTTAATGTAGAGACGCCGGGTTAGAATTTGGAACATTTTCAGGATAATATAAATACGAATTTTAAATATTTTAAAGGGACAATCGGCTGGTTTTGGAACCACATCTCCTGGGATGCTCAGCTTCTAATTAGGTTTTGCTGAGCATCATGGGAAATGTAGTTCCAAAACGTTTGGAGGGCCAGGATTGCTGACCCCTGCTGTATGGCATTGGCGCAGTGAAACTGTTTGACGTTTAGAATGCACAAGAAAAACCTGTATTCTAACTATTTATCTTTTCAAAACGGGAGGAATTCAGAGTAATCCATTTTTGCACAGCAAGGTGATGTCATGATGTGATTGAGAGACACGTGCAGGGGTCAGTGACTAAGGCTAGGGTCAGACAAACGCATTTTTAACGTCTACCGTCAAAAAGTGCGTCGATGCGTCCGAATGCATTTTTTCACGGAATACGCGATAGCGGTCACACGATGCGCAATTTCGTCCTTGATTTGTTACGGATCCGAAATCAGGAAACTTTTTGCGCCTGGACGTTATGTTGGCTGGACATGAGCAGCGTCTGACGTCTCCTAATCACGCACACACGCCGCTATGCGGACGCAGCGCACTCTGTACGTCAGTACTAGCAGTTCGACGTTCTTGCGAAAATGCGTTAGTTTGCCACTTGCGTTGCGCGGCCGAACTTTCGTGTGGCCGTACTTAGTGTGTGGGCCTGCGTTGGACGTCATTTGCTGCTACCACGGCCGTCATAAAGTGCGGATAAACGCACGTTCGCACTGCGTTCGTCTGACCCCAGCCTAAACAAATACATGTTGAAACGCGCCTGTGAGTCCTGTGTTATCAGCTGCAGCGCCTCTTTGTGTATAAGAATGCCAGTCCTCTGGCACCTTGTAAAACCTGTGTCTGAATAGAATGGTGGTATTGCAGCTTTCCAGTTTATCTATCAAACGGGACTCGATCGAGTTGACACGTGGAAGCTTGAAGAATCCTGTGAGAACTATAGGCTATACCCAGACAAGCAGAAATGTAATGTTCCCCTGTCATTTAATACATAGTTATCCCCCCCCCCCTTTCTTGCAATGCTATTTTTTTTTCTCTCCAAACTAAATAATTGTCCATGTTGATGAGTCTGGATAATGCTCGAGGACATGCAGAGCTTTGATCCCTAATTACCCCCCACGGTGTGTGTTTGTCCTCTCTTGCAGGTCCTTGGTGAGATGCTCGCTGCTATTTTTCGACATCCGACACTGGAGAGTTGGTTCCTGGCTCTTGAGTGCCAGTCCGTCCCGGCACATGATTTAAATCCGGTCAGTGTTAAATTGCTGTCGTCTCATTTGAATCGTGGTGTGATCCGGCTGTTGACCGGTGGGGCCCGTCTGCTCTGCGAAAGCGGAAACCTTCACCTGGCATCCAGATACTTCAAAGCCATCTCCGAAAGCGTCCTGAAGGAGCTTACGTCACTCGGCAAAACCACGAGCAGGACCTCTCCTCAGCTGGAAGCCTTGCAGAGTTTACTTGCCTACCTGGAACCTGTAGAACTGAATAACATCACCCTGGCTGTTTTGAAGCTCCCCGAGGAATTGCTGGTGGTGAGCAAAGACGGTGAGAAGCAGCTAAGCAGCTACGGGAAGGTAATGGTACAGCTCCTCACCGACGGTCAACACAGGAGGCAGCAGCAAGTGGACCTGGCCTCTTCCGTAGAGCACGTGAGACTAGTGGGTCATCTCCTGTCCACGTCTGCGTCTGGCGAGATCGTGACCGTGATCTACCAGGCTCTTCAAGGCGAGCCGCTGTTTTCTCACGTTTTGGGAGGCGCCGTGCTGACCCATTGCCTCGACCAGATGAGCGAGACGTGCCTTGCTGTCGCCGCTCTGCTTATTCAGCACAGCAGGACCCACCTTTTGCAGTTTGAGTTGTGGCTGTCGAATCCCACAAATGCGAAGCATCTGAAAAAACACCTGGACGTCTACCTGCCTTTGATTGGAGAATACCTGAAATGCAGAGATGACTTCACATTCACGCGTCCGTCTGCAGGCAAGTACCAGACACCATGCAGCTTCTGCAGCAGACTGCGTGCAAGAAGGTTTGGCTAATAAATATAGGGCTCTATTACATTCTTCGCGCAAACGTTAACTCGCGCGCAAAAACGCATTAAGGCGAGGGCAAAAACCCTTTGCGCTGAACGTCATATTACGACATTCGCGCACAAAATGCGCGTTAACGTCTAATGCGAGTGACCCTGCGCGAACCCTTTGCGAGCGCAATTCAGTGCGCGCATCCTATACTTAACACTGTGAGTGCAAATGCGTTTGTGCGCTGGTGCGCGCATGGTATTCCAATCTTAGCGCAAAATTTAACGGACAACGTTTGTGCGCATAATTAATCGTCTTTGAAAAGCTGGTGGTAACGACAAATTGTAATAACCTGACCGTACCAAACTGCGGATTCACAACGGAGAACGTCGATGCGCACGTTATTTTACTAGATCCGTCAAAAATGACGGCCACTACCTTGTCTTCCATCAGAACGTACGTCTGTTGTGCGCAGTCCACACAAAATGCGTTCGTCTGACGGACTCGCGTTAAAAATTACATTGCACTCACTGATTTCTGCGCGCATCGGTTTTACGAGCGCAATTTCCCGACGGATGAAAAAATGCTCGAGGAATGTAATTACAGCGGTGATTTTCGTGCGTTAACGCTTTGCACAAAAAAAATAGCGCTGCGCGTGCGTTTTGCGCGATGAATTTAATAGAGCCCATAGATTTTATGTTGCGGCTACATTCAGGTTTTTATTTTAGTTATGGTAGAAGGGGTGCCGCCATTGCTGCAGGTCTCTGGAAACATGTCATGAAGGTGTTCAGGGTGCCTAGAGAGCAGTGGCGTAGCGTGGGGGGTGCCTCGGGGGCGGCCGCCCCGGGCGCAATTTTCTTAGGGGGCGCAAAATTTCAAAAGAAATTTGAACCACTAATATTTTCCAGCAGGGATCAGCAAAGTGTCCACTCACAGACACTGGTGTCCGTGAGAGGCCCCTTCACGTGCAGCCGCCAGGTTTTGCAGTGCCGGCGGTGACTTAGCACTCAGCATCCGGAAGGGAGGAGCAGAACATAAAATTCTGGTCCTGTCCTGACTCCTCAACACTGACATGAGTCACGTGAAGTAGTGCAGCATTATTCGATGGGACACCCTATATCACGCTTGTCAGCCCCCCTTTAAGCCCTGTGCCAGCACCCCACCGCTAGCAGCCCTGCGGCCGCTGAACAGGGAGGGAGGCGCCTGCCCTGCAGCACATTTAAAATCCGGTCCCCACTAAGAACCCTGGACAACCCACCCCCCAGACCACCAGCAACTCCATGCAGGTAGGCGACACTGTGTGACACCAGAGCAGTGTAACCAACACACACAGTGAGGGGGTACGGGTGAATGGGGGTACTGGGAGAAAGTGGGGGAACTTTGAGAGAGAATGTGTGACTGGGGGTACTGGGAGAGTGTGACTGGGGGTAATGGGCGAGCGTGACTGGGGGTACTGGGAAAAAGTGGGGGTACTTGAGGGAGAGGGTACTGGGAGAGAGTGACTGGGTATAGTGTGAGAGTGGAACTATGCTAGTGTATACTGGGACAGGGTGACTGGTAGCAGTGGGGGGCATGTGTGTTTCATTTTTTATTATATCAGTATTTTGTTAATATACAATACATGTGCATGTGGGGTAAGAGGGTCAATACTCTACTGGTAGAAAGGAATAAGGGTGTGTTACTGTGTCCATAGGTTGGGGGGGGCGCACAATTCTTGCCTTGCCCCGGGCGCTGACAACCCACGCTACGCCGCTGCTAGAGAGGTGCCAGTATACCCTCCTGAAGAGGCATGTTATGGCTGTAACAGTCATGCGGGGTTGCTGTATCTCTCAAGCAGAGGAGACCTCTTTTGGCATTTCTGTTCTGCCGTCCTCTGGGGTGAATCAAGGCTGATTGCACATGGATTTGTCTTCTCTAATGGCACCATTGGATTAAAACCTTCCTTTGTGACTCGAGCAGATACACACCACAGAACAGGCCACCAGTGATGTTGCCTGTTCTCATAAACATGATTTTTGTTCTGTTATGCAGCGTAGCGCACGTCTTCGGTGACGCTAAAGCGCTGGCTTCATTGCTAATGATCAGCAATTACAGATTTGTCAAGGTGGCACACCCACAGACCGGCTCTCTTGCTGTCACCTGGTAGTCCTACATTAAGGCTAGGGTCAGACGAGCGGAAGGAACGTCCGTGAGAGGGGATGTTCCTTTCACTCGAAGCCCGTCTGGCCGCCTCACTGAGCGCAGTTAGTGCGCTCAGCGCTGCAAGGCTCGATCTTCCTATGGAGGGTCGCACTTTGCAGCCCCGAACGTGCTTCCTAGCGCTTTGACATGGAGGCTTGCACGGACGCAGCACGACCGCTGTCGCATGCGCAATTCGTGTGTGCGCGACATTGTGTGGCCAGCTCCGTCGCAGCCTCTCCAACGCTGCAACGGACGCCAGAAGGCAAGTCAGTACAGGCGCACGTAGTGCACCCCTCTGACCCCCAGACGCATCCCTCGTGTCGTCCATTCATAGTTTGTAAAACTGTTTTCGATACCATAACATGGATCACCCAGACACAATGTATAAAACTGATCGAGGCATTCGACCAAAAAAAAAAAGGTACGTTTTTAAATGGTGTTTTTCCATCTTTTTTTTCCCCTAGCATCCGCTGCTGCTCTTCGCGTCCTGAAAGATGTCCTTTGGAACAGGCTGGTGAAGGTGTCGCTGAGCACAGAAAGCGCAGAGAAACCGCTAGAAGTCACCATGCTGGCTAAGCTCGTCAAGGTCTCTGATCCGGACCAGTTGAAGAATCTTCTTGACCGGCTTCCCGACACTTTGGCTCGAGCTTGGAGTCAGGAAAAGTATGTGTTAATCCTCTGCAGAATATCGTGACCGCTGGACAAGGAGCAGAGGAACACTGGGTTTTATTTTGTCACTGTTGATTAGACGTGGGGTGCACACACAGATAACGAGCGGAGGGTTTAACTCATGGATACCGAGAGACCGTGTCCCAGAAATGAGGCGCCGCTTCCACTCCTTCGCCCCAATGTTTCCTTTCATTTGAATGAAACGGTTCTCGTGCACAAGGGCCAGAACATTTGCTCCCATGAGAAGCTGGTGATGGATGGTCTTTATTATACTGTAGGGTCGGTTTTTGGAGCCACGCATTTTTTTAGGAAATTGGTTGAGGGCTCCCCGCTTGTGATTTCGGGAAGGTGACTTTAATTCATGTATTTCCTGCAGGTGGTCTCTGGCCGAGTCAATTTCTCAAACCATAGCAAGTGACGAGGACGAGATCTGTGCCTGGAGGAGGACGCTGCTGGCCGCTTGCATGAAGTGTCTGACTGCAACATACAATGGGAATAAAGAGACGGAAGGTGCAGCGCAGGAGGCCGAGACGGCCATGGCTTCCCGCATTAAGGATCTCATGGTGAGTGGGGGTTGTATGAAAACATTTAAATAAATATCTAATTTCTCCATATCCCATAAAGAATCTCTGTTAAAGAAACGCATATCTCCGCACCCCCTGTAGCAATTCCACTCAACTCAGCAATTTTTTCGGTCTAAATTACCGATATAAAGCCACGGTGCAGCGCTCTGCTTGCGTGCCATGGGCTCAATCACAGGATTTCATTATGACATTTCGTGCATAATGCTGCCGGATGTGCACACTCAATACCCTCTGCTATTCTATCACCTTGCAGTCTGTCGCTCTCGCCTTGCAGTCCGTCGCTCTCGCCTTGCAGTCCGTCGCTCTCGCCTTCCAGTCCGTCGCTCTCGCCTTCCAGTCCGTCGCTCTCGCCCGGCAGTCCGTCGCTCTCGCCCGGCAGTCCGTCGCTCTCGCCCCTCAGTCCGTCGCTCTCGCCCGGCAGTCCGTCGCTCTCGCCCGGCAGTCCGTCGCTCTCGCCCGGCAGTCCGTCGCTCCCGCCCGGCAGTCCGTCGCTCCCGCCTTGCAGTCCGTCGCTCCCGCCTTGCAGTCCGTCGCTCCCGCCTTGCGGTCCGTCTCTCCCGCCTTGCGGTCCGTCGCTCTCGCCTTGCAGTCCATCACAACCTTTCTAGATTGTGAGTTCCCAAGGAACTAGGGCCCTCGTTTCCTCCAGGACTGGTTTATCAAATGTTGTTCAATGTATGGTACCCTGTCTATACCGTGCCCATTGTACAGCGCTGCGGAATATGCTGGCGCTATATAAAGATTAATAGTATATCGCTGAACTTGTTTCTTACAGGCGGTTGTCAAGGAAGACACGCCTGAGGAATGGAACGGGCTGGTCAAAACCGGACTCAAGTAAGAAAGTGTTCATTATAATCTCATAATATCTAAAATAAAACTTTATTTGTTGTGTTTTGTTTTTTTTGTCCCTGAACTTCATTCTATAGAGATTATGTTGTAAAAACAAGTCACGCCGTGTTATGCCAAAGCATTCGAATGTAAACGGCCCATGGATTCTTGTGTTTTATTCCCAGAAAGTGAATTAAAAATGCGTAAACGCACACTCTGCTCTGCAGCTGGTCTACGTGCTGCCGGCATACAGTGGACGTGCATGCTGATTGGCATACAGTGGACGTGCATGCTGATTGGCATACAGTGGACGTACATACTGATTGGCTGGGCGACTAATAAAGCATGAGTTCAAGCACGTATGCTTTTTTGGGGGATTAAACCGACGGGCAACTTGGGTTATAACGACATGCTCTCTCCAAATGGGGCGTATAATATTTTATCACCTTTTCATTGAGTTTGAGGAGAAAACAGAAGGTGACGGCTCGCTCGGTGCTGTTGTGGGATTCTGGGACCATAATCTAAAAGGGGATGGGAATAATTAGTCCGTGTCCATAGTCGGTGCTCTTATATAGGGTACAATGACTTATTTTCTTCTCTCTCCCCATATCTTTATAAAACAGGTATCGTTACAAGGACCAGACGTTCCTGGGCGTTCTCCATGCCGGGATCCAACAGTGGTACAATGCGGAGGGTCCGTCCACGCAGGGTCTGGTGCAGCTGACGGTTGTTCACATGATGATAATGCAGCATTCTTTATTTTTGCCAACCCTGCTCCGATCGAGAGAAGAAGAGGACGTACACAGCAGCGCCCGCGGTAACTTTGCCTTCTTTTCCTGCTTTTCCCTGTGATTTTCCACATTTTGTGTGTTTTGAAGGCTAGCAGAGAGTTGTTATCACAGGTCGGGCACCTCTAATCCATAATGCAGGGGCCCCCAAGCATTCTGGTTTTGGAACCTGTCGAGATTTCAGAATCTGTTAGAATCCGCTGCTTTCGAAGTACGAGATTGCGCCAGGAGAGCTGGAATCTCCTTCCTGCTGCAGTTACATAATGGGAGTCCTGTCCGGGGTTACTCTGCTGACACAATGCACAGCGTGACTCGGAGCAGCGAGTCACACACTGGGGCTGTCCAGAGGTTCCCCACTGTGTGCCGGGGTCTGCTGCAGCGCTCGAAAGCTACGTTCTTGTGCAGCAGCGACTGTATAGAGCGCCCCTGATCCAGATATTCTAAAATGCAGACCGCTCAGTAAATTCCAAGTTTCGGAATCTTCTGTACTTGTAGAATTGTGTAATTTTCCTATTATATGACAGAAAGTTTGAATTTTAATAAACATTCGGAGGCGAGTATTTGCTTTTCAAGCTTTCTTTTATTCAAATCGCAGCACAGAAAAGCTTTGAAAATAACTTGAAAAAACTTTTTGACAAAAAAAAAACAATCCCAGCAGGGATATCCCTACCCCAGTCCACCAATCACAGTGTCACTAGGTCCATAACGGTCAGCCATTCCGGAAGTACCTCCTCTTTCTTGCTGCTGACGCAGTACAGATACGTTGCAATTTTAGGCTAGGGTCAGACGAGCGCAGTATTAACGTGCGTTTAGCCGCACTTAATCACGGCCGCGCTAGCAGCAAATGACGTCCAATGACGGGCAGCATACGAAGAACGGCCGCACGAAAGTGGCAAACGAACGCATTTTTTTGAGAACGTCAAACCGCTAGTACTGACGTACAGAGTGCGCTGCGTCCGCTAGCGGCGTGTGTGCGTGATTAGGAGACGTCAGACGCTGCTAATGTCCGGCCAACATAACGTCCAGACGCAAAAAGTGTTTTATTGATGATCCGTACAAAATCACAGATGAAAATGCGCATGGTATGACCGCTATCGCATATTCCGTGAAAAAATACGTCCATTCGTTCAATCGCACTTTTTCACGGACAACACGAAAAATGCATTCGTCTGACCCTAGCCTTACTCTCTTCACAAAACGACATAAAGGACCCGCTATCCTGTCTTAATATAACCGGGGGTGGCCTTTGTTGTTGTTTCCTACGTTTTATTAACTGTTATTGCCTGTTTTCAGTCATTTTCGAGCACCTCCTTTTTGCCTATGTGCGTGTATGTATATGTTACGGTTAAAGGATGAAGTGCGGTTAATTTTACGATTACCCGGGTAATCCTGACATTACCCAGACATCATTAGCAAAAGTCCGAAGTGAAGTGAAATGAAATTTCGGACTTTACCCGGGTAAACTGCAAAGTATCCAGAGGCCTCTGGGTAATCTGGTTTTCTGCTGTTTTACCCAGGTAAAACGCACATTACCCTAGTGTTGCTGGTTAAAGTGTGATTTTCAACGAAACATTGGACTTTATCCGGGTAATCTGCAAAGTATCCAAACGCCTCTGGGTTCTCCGCTTTTCTTAGGTTTTCAGCAGGTTACAGGTGAGTGAATTCCGAGGATTACCCGGGTAAAGCTGCAAACTGTCATCTGACTGATAACAAAATTGTGTTTTTTGTTATTTTGAATGAAATTGTATCCACAGTCACAAACCCCACTAAATAACTATCATGTGACTCTGTGCATTAGTTGTCAGAAAATTTATTTATGGAGATAAAGATATTATATAAAGAGTAACCTGATGGTTATTATGTTTTATAAATGATATATAAAATAATATATGACACATAATAAAGATCATGTAACTCTTTCACATTCATATAAGAAACATATCCTGTCACTCTGTATATTCATTATATCCGCAATACATTTTAATGTTTGTCTTTTGCCATTTTCATTGATAATATCCATAGATAATAGAAAAATTCACTGTTACCCAAGCGGGTTTGGATGCTCTGCAGATTACCCAGGTGAAGCTGTGGATAGTCCTCAGATTACCCGGATGAAGCTGTGGATAGTCCTCAGATTACCCGGGTGAAGCTGTGGATAGTCCTCAGATTACCCGGGTGAAGCTGTGGATAGTCCTCAGATTACCCGGGTGAAGCTGTGGATAGTCCTCAGATTACCCAGGTGAAGCTGTGGATAGTCCTCAGATTACCCGGGTGAAGCTGTGGATAGTCCTCAGATTACCCGGGTGAAGCTGTGGATAGTCCTCAGATTACCCGGGTGAAGCTGTGGATAGTCCTCAGATTACCCGGGTGAAGCTGTGGATAGTCCTCAGATTACCCGGGTGAAGCTGTGGATAGTCCTCAGATTACCCAGGTGAAGCTGTGGATAGTCCTCAGATTACCCGTGTGAAGCTGTGGATAGTCCTCAGATTACCCGGGTGAAGCTGTGGATAGTCCTCAGATTACCCGGGTGAAGCTGTGGATAGTCCTCAGATTACCCGGGTGAAGCTGTGGATAGTCCTCAGATTACCCGGGTGAAGCTGTGGATAGTCCTCAGATTACCCGGGTGAAGCTGTGGATAGTCCTCAGATTACCCGGGTGAAGCTGTGGATAGTCCTCAGATTACCTGGGTGAAGCTGTGGATAGTCCTCAGATTACCCGGGTGAAGCTGTGGATAGTCCTCAGATTACCCGGGTGAAGCTGTGGATAGTCCTCAGATTACCCAGGTGAAGCTGTGGATAGTCCTCAGATTACCCAGGTGAAGCTTCAGATTTACACATTATCCGGGTAACGTGTGAATTTTTCAGCTCTTCCAGACCGTTACCCAAGGGCAGTTGGTTAGTCCTAAAATTACCTGAGTAAAGTCTGGAATTTTTATTTTTTTGCAGCTTTTCCAGCGGTTTTGTGTAATGTCCGTATTACCCGGGTAATCCTAGGATTACCCGCACTTCGGGCTTTACCCGTAACATATATAACAAACACACACACACACATGTCCAAGGTAGGGTGTCGAACTCACGGCTCCCCCAGATGTTGATGCCTACAATTCTCAGAATTCCTTCAGTATGATAGGCGAGGGAATCATGGGAGTTGTAGCTCAGAAACATCCTGGGGCCGGAGTTTGACAGCCCCTAGCCTAAAGTATAACCTTAAATAAAAAAAGACGGGAGTAAAGTGCAGAATATTAAAAATAAATACCCAACATAGAATATGTAAAGGTTAACAACTTGCATCAATTGATAAAGAATGTTAAAGGTTATTAAACCGTAATATACACACGCATCAGGTTCATGTTTTGTGTCTGTAAATTTTAGACTTTGTTGTGTTTGTAGTTTTGTGTTGGCCATTTTTACATTCTCTGATGTGCTGCTATGCGAGGGTAGGCCTGGGAGGTTTCCCATCAGTACATGCACAAGAACTGGAGGGCTTCGAAGTGGCCACTGCTGGCGTTGGAGCCATGGGTTACAAATTTACTGTGAAGGAGAAAAATCTATTTCTTCCGCTCTTTCATTCCAGAAATGCTAGTGGATTTATTATGGGCTATCGTGAAGAAGTGCCCGTCTGTCTGTGATGGAAATCACTTTGCGGTGCTGCTTGGGGCTTACGGCGCATCTCTGAGCAAGACTGGTAAGAGCCTGGAAACCCACACAACATGAATTTCTAAATGTGGTCACTCCCATTGATATCTTTTCATGTGACGACACTGAAGAAATGACACTTTGTTACAATGTAAAGTAGTGAATGTACAGCTTGTATAACAATGTAAATTTACTTTCCCTCAAAAGAACTCAACACACACAGCCATTAATGTCTAAACCACTGCCAACAAAAGTGACTACACCCCCATGTAGACATTTGTGTGTGTGTTGTGTTGTGTTGTGATATAGCCACTGATATAGATTCCACTTTTCTTTTATTGTGCAGCCATGGACTTGCAGGGTACAACAGGAATATAAACAAATAAGGAACAAACTCCTACTCCTTTTATGCAGAGACTAAATAAACAGAATTCCTGTCTGAAATATTGGGTGGCTAAGCCGCTTACCAACCAGTGAAAACAAAATCAAATATATTTTCCTTCTGTTTAGGATTTCGCCTCCTTCACTGCTGCATCCAGCACCAAGACTGCCCTCTCACAGGGAACCACGTCTCCTGTAAGGGCGGGCAGTCCTGATCAGGAATCAGCTGTGCGTTAACCCTTTAGGGGGGAAAAGGGGAGTTCTCCATTTGCCTGCTGATAAGCCTGTCTACCACCCTGCCCCTAATCACAATGTCGCAAAATATATATACTGAACCTTGCCAAAAGGATAAGAGTGTTAATACACCCCGGTGCTATAGTCAAAGCGAAATATATATAATCGTAGCACCTGAGCTCTGGAACGCAGTTCTTTGAATTGCTGTGATGTGCAAATGGCTTCTGCAATTAATACACTTTGAAAGATATATATATATATATATATATATATATATATCTCTGACATGGACGTACTCTTGGGCTAAATTTAATAAAAATATATATAATAATTGAACGTCTTAAAAACGTCAGTGAAAATGTCTCTAAGTGAACCGCATAGTGTTCTTTTTTTTTTTTTTTGTCAAGTTGTTTTAAAAGACCTTTTATTTATGTTTTATTTTATTTTTTTCTTATCCCACAAGGACGTCCATAACAGTTATGTGTGTGTGTGTGTATCACTTTGTAACTACACTACAAAAAGAGAACACACACACTTTATCCAGATCCGTGATGTCATTGTTGATGATCTTGCTCCTTGTTTCCTTTTTTATTCCAGATCAGAAAATCCTGCTGCTTCTCCAGTCCTATGAGAAGAATAACATGAGCCTCACTGACTTCAGGTAATGCGGGCTTTTCTTTGACACGGATTTCATTTATTGACGACCAAATGTCTGTCTCCACGTTTACCCAGCTAGAAGGAGACGACTCGGACTTTAATCTCATTTTATTGAATTCTTTAAGCCCGGAGTAAATGAATTTGTGGATTGTAGGGAATAACAGAGTAACAATACAATATAGCGCCTGGGGAAATCTGTGCTGTTCTATCTGCTTTTTAAACCTGTGTAGGCATTTACCTGGTGATGATATTTTCTTTGTGTTATATATCTACAGTATATACAGAAATTTAAAAAAAATCCCATTTATTTGCATGGTATTGAGACTGCATTTCCCATCATGTTTCTTGCGCTCGGTGTAAGCTGTGCCCTCTCCCCAGGTTGCTGCTGTGGGGTCCGTCTGCAGTAGAACATCACAAGACCCGCAAGAGCCTCGGGAAGTCCTTGTGGCAACAGCCGAGCATGGAGGAGATCCTAAGTCTGCTGGACCGTGACAAAGTGATGAATACCATCCTTCATTTCCCGCAGCACAGGAAACTCACCCCCGAGGTCTTTATTTCGCTGCCGTCCCCCACATTCTAGTCATTTTATTAAGATGCTGCTCTGCATCCTATGATATAACTATTTAACTTGCAGATCCAGACACGGCGTGTTTCTTTTGATACATTGTATTGCCATGCATGTGGACAGGACAGGACAGGAAAGCTGCTGCCTGATTCTGCATCTATTTTGCAGGGGGGGGGGGACACACACATCAATTTGTCAATCGTAGCTGTTCCTTTTGGGTTCGCACACAGCATCGAAGAAAATTGTACCGAGCGCCAGGAGGAGAAGCTGCTGTCATAGTATAGTGATCTGTATGGAGGACGTCAGGGTGCACATGGATCTTTATATGGATCAGCGGCAGCACCATGTCCAACTGACGGCACGATACTTACTATTTGATGTCATGCATTCACAAAGTCAGTAGTTCCCAAACCTGTCCTCATGACCCACTGACAGGCCAGGTTTGCAGGGTATCTGAAGCACAGCACAGGGGATATGATTTGCTGCTCAGTGATTGCAGGATTCAGTCTGCATTTCCTGTGATCCTTAAAACCTGACCTGTTAGGGGGACCTGACAAGCATGAGAAGAGCATATGTATGTGTTCATGTATCTGTATCGTCCTTTTATTTGGGCTGCAATACAACAAAGTGTAGTGTAGATGGTGGCTTTGTCTGTGGGCTCGTAACCTCTGCAGGTCTTAACCCTTTTCGCATAACTCTCGTTACAGGCTGGTAAAGAGACTTTATATGAAGAACGAGGCATCAAAGATTTAGATCACCTTTACGACCCGTGTTTTCTCCTCCCTCTGTTCAGCGAATTAATAAGGCCGGGTCAGTAACAATACGATTACAACAACGTGTAGCTTTTTGTTTATTAAAGAATTCCCAATGTATTCCTTCCTGTAATAACGTGTGTGCAGGTAGATGTCGCCATCTGCTGGCCAAACGGAGTTACTACAGTTCTGAGCTCCACACAAGATCGACTGGGAAGATGTTCGTCTGAGACATTCCCCGGCTGATTTAAAAAAAATAAAAATTGTTAGTACGTCTGGCATCCCGCCACGGTGCTAAAACATTAGGCATCCTAAATGGAGCCCAAATTCAAATGAAAATTTGTTGGAGACAAATGAATTTAATTGACTTTTGTTCTGTTCAGCTGCAAATCAAGATCACTCGATATCGGGCACCTGATGGTGCCTTTTGAAGACTCGAGTGATCTCCGTCTTGGTAGTGACGAGGTTAAACTTTAATCTCTTCCCTACCATGATCGTGTATACACTATACGCAGTTGCAGACACAGCAGCTAGAGATCGTGTTGCAAAGAAACTTCATTTGATTTTGGGCTCCAGAAGGTGCCTTCAAAGTTTTAGTCCTGTGGGCGTATTGACCAGGGTGCTAAACTCCGGCTGAAGAATGCCCTGACATATCAGGCTTTCCCCAGCCGACACCGAGACACAAGCTGCAGTTTTACCTTCAGTGCCTCTATTTGGCCAGTAGATGGCGACATCTGCCTGCTAAATATAAGGAATACGCTGGGAATATTCCCAAATGTTTCTTACTGTATAAATAAAAATGATTTTCCAAAAAACACTGGTTCCTGACGATGGACTTTTGGAAAATCACTTGGTAGTGAAGGGGTTGGGTAGAAACAGTAATACTTGAACAGAGCCACAAAATGTCTAGTGTTGGGAGCATGAGCCACCACTGATGTGCTGCGTCTCCTTCAGTGGTTTCACTCTCAGGACTTCTGGGGGCTTTAGATAACTTGATCCATTACTGAAGAAACAGATCCCAATCTGCGCATCAGTCTGATTCCACCATAAAGGGCAGTACCAGAGTGATGGACGGGTCCCCTCTGCATCAGAGATACAGCAACCCTAGTGATATTTCCAACCTTTATTGGTTTTGTCGGTGAGGTGCAGCTGATACCCCACTAGGGGCTCTATTAACTGCTTCTCGCAGCGCTATTTTTTTTGCGCGCAGCGTTAAATGTTAACGCGCGTAAATTAACGCTGGTATTACAATCCTCGCGCATTTTTTCATCGGTCAAAAAAATAATGCGCGTAAAAAAGACACACAAAAACGCGCGCGCATTAACATTGCGCGCAGAAATCGTGTGCGGACTGTTTTTTAACGCAATTCAGCCAATCAGAATTAAGAACCACAATTGTCTCCCGTTCAGTTTTTGCGCCTGTCAAAGTCAATCTGCGCATATATGCTGCAGAAATAATAAAAACACGCACAACCTCTCTATTTTATTGTTTGGGTATGTGTAGAATGTGTAACTATACTTTGCTGTATTATTTTTTTTCGTGCTGGTGTATTTGGTTTCGGCCAGGACGTTCAGATTTGCAGTTACCACCAGCTTTTCAAAGACATTAAAATTATCTGCGCAAACGTTGTCCGTTAAATTTTGCGCATAGATTGTAATACCATCCGCGTACCAGCGCACAAACGCATTTGCGCTCACAATGTTGGGAGGCGCAAAGTACATTACGCTCGCAAAGGGTTCGCGCAGGTTCACCCGCGGTAGACATTAAAGCGCATTTTTTGCACGGACATTGTAATACGACGTTCTGCGCAAAGGGTTTATCCCCCCGCGATAATGCGTTTTGCGCACGCGTTAACGTTTGCGCGAAGAAGTTAATAGAGCCCTAGGATGGCAAGCGTACAAGTAAAATCCCAGGCAACAATCACTGCTCCGAATAGGAAGACGCGTTGAGGTGCTGGCTGCGCTCCTGCTCCTTTCACCATTAAAACATTTTTTCCTTTATTTTCTTTATTTTTGTGATTTCTTTAGAACCGATTCGTCGCTGCTTAAAACCTTTTTCTAATCGCTGTGAAGATCTCGTCATAATATTGTGACGGTTTCTCACGGCCATTCTAGGAACGTGATGCCGGGTTTCACCCATGGCCATCTGTCTTGTCAAGGTCATTTAATCCGGTAACATAAGGGATAGTTTTTCCTTCCCCCTTGTTGGCCCTTTTAACATTGACGGATGTCCGTGTCCGTCATGGAAAGTTTAGCCATAACGCTGCTCTTGGTGGAAATGGATGAAAAGTCACAGCTGGAGCTGGAAAGGTCCGGTTACAGCCAACACCTA